>CM033470.1:73287651-73985151 GCA_019447015.1 Hymenochirus boettgeri | reverse complement strand
TTTTTTTTAATCGAATGCAGTACTTTGGCAGCCTGACCCCCTGCTAATTGAACTACAAAAGCCTCTACTTCTGGAAAGTTTTACATTTTCGAAACTCAGAACTTCAAAAATATAAAAAATCGAAAAGTCGATAAATTGGATTTGAAACTCAAAAATTCCAATCGAATATTTGAAAAAGTCAGATTCAATTGGAATTTTAGGAACTCCAATAGGTTCTGCTGTACCACAGCCAGAACTAAACCCTCCAGTTTTGTTCATCTCTTCTATCTAACTTATGACCGGTATTTGTTGTTTTATCAATCATATTTAATATCTTCATTTGATTTTTAGTTTCAACAAATACAATTTGTGATGGTGTTCAGAAATAGGGTTTCTGCTGTATTTGTTTACATGCTGGACACATTATTCTCTGTATATGAATTTGCAAATTCATTACCGTAAGTCATTGAAGAAATGAACTTACCAAGAGATTCCCACTGTAGGTTAGAGCAGTGTGGGCAGTGGTGTACAGGCAATACAGGCAGTGGTATACAAGCAATACGTTGTATTCAGTCAGTCTGGGAAGTAGTATACAGGAAATACAGGCTGTGGTATAAAGGCAATAAGTGGTATTTAGTCAATGTGGGCAGTGGTATGCAGGCAATAAGTGGTATTCAGGCAGTGTGGGTGGTAGTATACAGGCAATATAGGCAGTGGTATACAGGCAAAGCCAATTGAGAAATGAGCTCCACTAATCTGGAATTATTTATTTGTTGTATTTTTTACTTACCGTACAATGGCAAGAGTACTGTATTTTTTTTTTATGAAAATCGTGGTCTTTAAATAATACCCAAATTAGCAGTAGGCTTTTACCATATTATAAAGTATGTTTATTTTTTAAAATCATATTGTAGCAATTGGCAGAATATATTACGTCCTAGGGAATCAGTGGTAGTATACACAGATTTCACCCTTATTTGCGCATAGGCTGGTAGATCTGACTTCACTTTGAACTTTGGTAAAACTTATTTTAAAAAATTTAGTAACCTGGTACTGTGCCTGTACTGAGCCTGGGCATGCTCAGAAGAGGCAGATAGGGGATTAACATTCAGTCTGTGATGTCAACTGTCAAAAACAGGGGAACAGGACATTGTGCAGGATTTCAGGTTAGACATATATATTTCAAACTATTACCGTTTATGGTTTTGGGGTGTGATTTACCTGTTTATACATTTTCATTTGAAGGCTGGACTTGCCCTTTAATTATTATAATATAATAATATAATAATTATAGGGATCATATCCTTGACTTTGTCTCCAGAGATCATCTTATTAGTAGTAGTCAGCATGGATTTATGAGAAATAGATCATGCCAGACAAATTTAATTGGTTTTCATGAAGAAGTGAGTAAGAAGTTAGATTCAGGCACAGCTGTGGATGTGGTATATTTGGATTTTGCAAAAGCCTTTGATACTGTGCCACATAGGCGACTAATGTATAAACTGAGGACTGTTGGCCTTGAAGAAAACATTTGTTCATGGATAGAGAACTGGTTATTGGACCGCAAACAGAGAGTGGTGGTTAATGGAGCTACATCTATGTGGGCTAAAGTTCTAAGCGGAGTTCCTCAGGGTTCTGTACTGGGGCCGCTTCTGTTTAATCTGTTTATAAATGACTTAGAAGGGGGCATTGAGAGCAAGGTCTCTGTGTTTGCTGATGACACTAAATTATGCAGAGCTTTGGAAACTTCCAATGATGTGCAAGTGCTGCAAGCAGACCTAGATAGATTATCAAAATGGGCAGCAGAATGGCAGATGAGATTCAATGTTGATAAATGTAAGGTGATGCATTTGGGATTTAATAATCCCTGTGCCACCTACACCATAAATAACTCTGTGTTAAGTGCATCTGAAATGGAAAAAGATTTGGGGGTTCTGGTAGATAACAGACTTAGCTGTAGCAAACAATGCCAGGTAGCAACAGCTAGAGCTAGCAAGATATTGTCTTGTATAAAGAGAGGAATGGAATCAAGAGAGAAAAATATTATTCTCCCTCTTTACAAGGCACTGGTAAGGCCACATTTGGAATATGCGGTGCAGTTTTGGAATCCCATATACAAAAGGGACATCTTGGAAATTGAGGCAGTTCAGAGAAGGGCAACTAAATTAATAAGGGGAATGGAGGGGCTTGAATATGCAGGCAGATTAGACAAGTTAGGGCTGTTTACATTGGAGAAGCGGCGGTTGCGTGGGGACATGATAACCTTATACAAATATATTAATGGCCCATACAGTGAACTCTCCGGTGCATTGTTCACTATTAGGTCATATCAGAGGACTCGTGGACATCCTTTAAGGTTGGAAGAAAAGAAGTTTCATCTTCAAGTTAGGAGAGGTTTCTTTACAGTGAGAACGGTGAAACTGTGGAACTGTCTTCCAGCAGAGGTGGTAATGGCAAGTTCATTGAATAACTTTAAAAAAGGCCTGGATAAGTTTCTAAAACTAAAAAATATTGAGAATTACTGGTATTAATGCATATAGATCTGGTTGATCCAGGGATACTTTCCGATTGCCGTTTGGAGTCAGGAAGGAATTTTTTCCCCCCTTTTTTAGCTGGGGTTTTTTGCCTTCCTCTGGATCAACTGTTAGGTAGGGTTAAAAAAAAAAAAAAAAAAGGGAATAGGTTGGACTTGATGGACGAATGTCTTTATTCAACCTTAATTACTATGTTACTATGTTACTATGTAATATTAATTATTATAGTATATAAGACTGTGGGTTAAAAAACAGAAATTAATAGATGAATATAAATCCAGAGGACCACCACCCTTTTAAATAACCCAAACAGCACCTTTATAGGCCAAGATGGAAAATTACTTTTAACTGTTCTAAGGAGTTATAGGTGTCAGTGTTGATCCCCATGAATTTGTACATTTGGTTTAAAGGTTGTCATATTTTTTAACGCAGAGATATGAAAAAAAGTGGGTGCACACTGTACCAATTTGAATGGGTGTTTATGACCAAAATATGAGTGACCTGTTGCTGCAAACGAAAATAGCAGTCTGTAGCCACCTGCACTGGTCCTATAACATGGATAAATACGTCTTTTTAGTATGATGTCTGTATTTTTTTTTTATTAAAAGCTATATATATATATATATATATATATATATATATATGTATATATATATATGTGTATATAAACACAGTTAGTAGGAGCCACACTCGCTTGACCCGCTCACCTACCCGGGTGCCTCCCAGTGGAACAATAAGGATACTTGGAGGAAAGGAGCACTCCGGGGATTTTCCAAATAGTTTTATTGTGTAAACATCGACGCGTTTCAGTCCATATCAGACCGGTCTCAAGACAACTCACACCCATTACCAATAAGCTTAAATACCAATACTCATCACATGACAACCCCGCCCCCTGTGAACGTAGATACCCACACCCATTGCTGATGACAGTAGGATCTTACGTAAGTCCAAACCAAACTGCTACATATAGGCCAATCGTGAATGTATCCATATGTGGAAAGGTAGTCCAACAATGTTGCAAACATTTTTTGTCCAAAAGCAACATGTTATTCATAAAGTCCCAAATTCATATGTGTTGATCTTATAGATTTCCTGTGGTTTGCCATCCTGTCTCTGATACTAGTAGAGGTCTTCCCTACATAGTAATAACCACAGGGGCATGTAATAATATAGACCACAAAACTACTCAAGCATGTGAGTTTGTGTTTTATCCTAATTCGATTGCCTCTGTGTGGGTGGGGAAAATCTGTGCCCGTAACTATATAATGACACGTTTGACAGCCCTTGCAGCTGTAACACCCTAATTTGGGTTTGGGCATCCAATTTTTAATTTCCCTAGTCATCTGTTGGATGTCAGTTCTAACTAGTAGGTTCCTCAGATTCCGTCCCCTACAGTTCGCAAATAGGGTTCTCATATTTCTGAAGGGCAATTGGTCATCCTTAGCTAAAATGTCCCAGTGTTTGGATACACTGTTCCTGAATGCTTGGCTGTTAGGTGTACATGCTAGGCTATAAATCATCATATCCTCTGTAGAGTTATTGGAATATTTATGATGATCCCTTTTCAAATGAGTTCTACTTCTAGTCAGCTCAGACTGAATAATGTCCTCATTATAGCCCCTAGACTTGTCCACCATATTTTGTATTTGTTTTTTGGCTAGTTCCCTATTTGAATTATTGTGGTATATCCACAAGAATTGGGAAAATAGTACCCCTCGTATAAGTTACTGCGGGTGGTAACTATGTGCATGAAGTATGGTGTTTCGATCTGTGGGCTTAGTGAATAGGCTGTACTAAACTCTCCATTATCCACTTTAATACATAATCCAGGAAGTCTATAGATTCACTGTCACACTCCATGGTAAATTGTATAGGCATCCCCAAATCATTGAGATGTTTCTGAAAATCTTTACATTCTTCAGTGGTACCGGCCCATATTATGAACAGGTCATCAATAAAACGTTTATAGAGGATGATTTTATCCTGAAAAGTGGTGTAAATGTATTTTTCTTCAAATGCCTCCATATATAAATTAGCAAATGATGGGCCTACATTAGTGCCCATCGCGGTGCCTGATACTTGTTGGTACATAGTAGACTCAAAGCGGAAGTAGTTGTTACCCAAAACCATCAGGAATTCAACAGGGGGCCCTGATGGTTATTTTTAATAAGGGCATCCCGACATACCCCAATACCCTCCTGTATGACTGTATACAAACTGTGTACATCACAGGTCATGAGGGTCACTGTTCTGCCCCCACAGTCCACTGTTTTAAGAATTTCCCTCAGGTCTCCAACTATCTTTTAAATAGGATTTCATACCCTTAACTATCGGTTGCAAGTAATAGTCTTGAAATTTGGAAACTGGTTTGTATATAGAACCATGGGATGCAACAATGGGACGTCCTGGTGGGGACTGAAGTGATTTGTGAATTTTAGGTACCGTTTAGAATATCGGGCACTTAGGGTGACTAGTGGTCAAGAACATGGCTTCATTCTGTCCAATCCAATTGTGTTGGACTCCTAAGGATATCGTGTGATCCAATTGACCCTTAAAGGTGACTGTAGGATCTCGCTCCACTATCTTGTATACCTCCCTATCTCCCAATTGTGTTAGGGCCTCCTTACAGTAGTACTCCCTGTCCATGAGTACTATGCTGCCCCCCTTATCAGCGGGTCTGATGATGAGTTCGGGGTCGTCCCTCAATGATCTAAGGGCTCGTCTTTCTTGGGGAGTCAAGTTGTCCCTATATGGCTTAGTGTCTATCCCCGATAGTAAATTGGACCTCACCATATTCCCGAACACTCTAATAGAGGGTGACATATTGGGAGGATCGAATGCACTTTTAGGGGTAAAAGGAATTTTGGCTGTGGTTACTTCACGGAATAGATCTTTTAATTTAAGCTTCCGCTGGAATTTGTACAGGTCCACTTCATCCCAAAATCTATCAACTCTCGGGGTAGGAACAAATGTAAGGCCCTTACTCAGTACCTGATGTTCTTCAGCAATGAGGGCGTGCTTGCTGAGATTAAACACTACTTCGTCTTTCTTATTCGTGGTGGACATCCAGAGCTTCTTTTTGAACCCCCTTCTTCTGGTCGGTCTCCTATTTTTGTTCCATGGGTATTCCCCTGATCTTGTACCCATCCATAAAAAAGGTTGAGTAGATTTAACTATGGGGCTGTTTGTTGTAATATCCGTGGCTGGTTTAGAAGATTGGGGGTTATCAGAATCTGACTGTTGAGAATCCTCTGAACTCTCCACTGTATTTAGGGCCCTGGGTTTTCGCCTCTCCTCCTCTGGATGAAACGGCCCGGAGGTTTGCCATATAACCAACCGTATACTCTCTTTTCTTTGTAGTCCGCTTCCACTACCGTATTTGTGTAACTGGGTATTGAGTTTTCCCAACCAGTCACAGGATGTATCCGCTGTAAGTAATGGACTTTTTTCTATTTCAAAAGAGGCAATATCGGACTGTACATTTTGTAGCTCTTTTCCGACTTGTTCAATGACCAAAAGTAGGAGATCAAATGAGCACCTGTTGAGGATCCCACACCAGCGGGAACAGAATTCACTATCTGTCCTGCCTATGGTGGGAACATTTCTCACACGGAATCCCCTGGGTAGTTTACGATTCCTGTGGTAATCCGACAAGAACATGCTGTGCAGATGGAGGTCAATTTCCTTCTTCCTAAGTCTTAGGACTCTGCACTAAGACGGACTGCCGTGTCCATAAACAGAATCCTCTGGATGTCATCTTGTGTGAAATAAAAATCATCATCTGTGTTAATAGATGTAAAGCCCATATCACTAGAATTGGAGGTGTCCATAATAGGTTTCATGGTATACATCCTGCACTTGCTGCTGGACGGATCAGGAGAAGGGGTAATTGTGGAAGAGTGATCCAAAAATGGCGTGGGTGCTATGCTTGTGGTACAATAAACAAACACAGTTAGTAGGAGCCACACTCGCTTGACCCGCTAACAAATGAAGTTGGAGATATGAAACAAAGTCAGCCTCAATATGGAGAGCATTCTGTAGCAAGACACTTCAAAAAGGCTCACCATTCATTAGCCAATTTTAGGTGGATGGCCATCGATTTAGTCCTACCATTGGAGGGTACAGACAGGGACTGTATGTTACTCCAACGGGAAGAACAATGGATCAGATGTTTGGATACAGTATCACCTAGGGGCCTAAACGAGCTTTATGCTTTATATAAATGGAAGTTGTCCGTATTTACCTTTTTGAAAATTGTTTATTTAAGTGTCGTAATTTTACTGGCTATCACATTAAGTCTATTAATATTAAGCATTTTAATTTAGATTTTTTTAGCTTTAGACTCTCTATTTTAGATATGTTTAGCCTTAATATGTGTACACTTTGGATTTTAATCGAACACATATTTGTACTACAGTATAAATCATTTGTTGATCACTATTTATTATAGAGCACTTGCACTTTATGGATTTTTAACCCCCTTTTTTCTTTAATAGACTACACTTGAATTTGGGACTTTATGAATAACATGTTGCTTTTGGACAAAATTTTTTTGCAACATTGTTGACCTATATGTAGCAGTTTGGTTTGGACTTACGTAAGATCCTACTGTCATCAGCAATGGGTGTGGGTATCTACGTTCACAGGGGGCGGGGTTGTCATGTGATGACTATTGGTATTTAAGCTTATTGGTGATGGGTGTGAGTTGTCTTGAGAACGGTCTGATATGGACTGAAACGCGTTGATGTTTACACAATAAAACTATTTGGAAAATCCCCGGAGTGCTCCTTTCCTCCAAGTATCTATCTATCTATCTATCTATCTATCTATCTATCTATCTATCTATCTATATATATTATATATATACTATGCACAATGAATCAGGGCACTCCTTGGTCTTGCAAACAAGTGGGTTTATTCACATAACATCAATGGCAATGTTTCGGTCCCTGGTCTTGGGCCTTTATCAAGCCTACACACAGTTAAACGTGCAATATCCTCTTAAAGAGGGAATAGTGATACGCCCCCCTGCGACTATTTCCTGTGGGCAGAGTCAAAACAACAACAAAGGTGCTGAACCAACATACAATGTGCTTCCCATTAAAACATCACCAGTGTTAAAAGCATCTCCTAATGCTAAAAAGAGCTCTAAAACATATCTAAAAGAGTAGGATAGTACCAGACATAGCAATCAGTAAATCCATAAAGTGCACTACTAATAAAGTGCAAAACACAGGCAAGAGTACCTGTTTAAAGTGACTAGTGAATATAAATAGTGTTATAAAGTTATAATATAAAGTGGGAGGTAATAAATATTAAAAAACATGTCACAAAAGCTAAAAGCAAAAAGAGAATAGAGTTTGTGGCTCTGAAATCATGTTGCATAATCCGAATATACGTATTCCCAATGGGTAAATCAATCGCAGGTTATCTGTCTTGTAGGAAGCATCTGAATAGGCAATTCTCATTTAATCCCCTTGGGGCTACAGTATCCAAAGTCCGGATCCAAAATGTTTCCCTACGCAGGAGCATCTGTGATCTGTTGCCTTCGCGTCTTGTTTTCGGTAAATGGTCAATGGCCCAAATATAAGATAATCAGTGTCCAAATTCTAAGAAGTGTTTGGCCACTGGTTTCCAAGTCTTATTGTCACGAAAGGCCGTGTTAATGGCAGACCTATGACCGTCTATTCTAGTCCTGAGCATCAAAGGGTATCTCCACTCATATAGACCTGTCAGACTACACGCCGGGGAGCGAGCGAGCGGGTAAGTTTCTTACCTTCTCTCCTGGCTCCTGTTTGTTCTATTGAAGAACGGAAGGTAAGGCACAGCTCCTTTACATCCCGTTCTTCAATAGAACTGGATTCCCAAATCTTGAAAATACAAGTGGAGATACCCTTCAAGTCTGTTTTACCCACATATAACATACCACATTGGCAGAGTACCACATACATTACATGTGTAGTCATACATCTAATAGCTTGTTTAATACTAATGTGTTCGCCTGTATGTGGGTGTGGGTATGTTTCTTGTTGCATTTATGACTGCCGGGTTTCGGCTTGGGTAACCATGTAGGGGTATCCATGGTACCCAAATCCGTCTTAACCAACAGGTCTCTCAAATTCCTCACGCTACGGAATCCTGCTGTGGGTCTAACTGGCAAGATTTTAGACAGTATGGGGTCTGATAAAAGTACATTCCAATTTTTATGTAGACCCTTCTGTAACTGTAGCCCTTGTGTGTCAAATTTCAGACTGCAAATGAATTTGGCATCTTTCAGGTCCTTAGTGTGCCCAGTTTCTCCACATCTTTGACTAGCTTTAATAAGTGCTAATTTTAGTATTTTCTCGGGATAACCTCGTAGTTTGAATCTGTCATGAATTTCTTGCAGCTGTGTGCACCTAGTGGCGGGGTCAGAGTTATTTCTGATCACCCGACAGAACTGTAAAATCGGTAGGGATTTTTTCAATGCGGGAGGATGGAAACTGTCATATTTGAGTAAAGTGTTTCTATCAGTCTCCTTACGAAACAATGTGTATGCCAACCTATTATTGTTAATATATAGCAGTAAGTCCAGAAATTCAATCTGGACCTTACTTATGTTTTTGGTGAATCGTATCTTAGTTGGCAGATTGTTGAGATTTGCAAACATGTCCTCCAGTAAATCCAGTTTCCCTCTCCAGACAAAAAATAGGTCGTCAATAAATCTGTAATAGACAAGCATATACTGGCCATATTTTGACAATAAATGATATTGTTCATATTCATACATATAGATGTTGGCATACGCAGGCGCCATGGCCGCACCCATCGCCGTGCCTGCTTGCTGCTGAAAAAAAGAATTTTCAATTCTAAAATAATTAAATTTCAGTGTCATGTTTAATGCATCCATTACAAACCCCTTGAAGGCTGGTGTTCCGCAGTCAGTATTATCCAGGGCTTTTCTAATAGCAGCACTGTCCTCCTCATGATCAATGTTAGTGTACAGACTGTTAATATCCATAGTTACTAACCACACCTCCTCATCTGTGGGTATTATTAAATCTTGGGTGGCTGAGATTAAATGCCCAGAGTCTCTAAAATAAGTACTTTGTTTTAATACAATGGGTTGGGTGACAGTGTCCACAAATTTCCCCAATGGTTCTAGAGCCCCACCCCTCATTGAGATAATTGGGCGACCAGGGGGCTTGTCCAAGCTTTTATGGACTTTGGGGAGGGTATAAATAATGGGACACACAGGATGTGATTGGCATAAAATTTGTCCCAATTTCTCATTAATGATCCCAGCTGTAACAGCATTCCCAACTAGGGTATTAATCCTATCTAGGATCTTAGCAGTGGGATCTCCATCTAATTTTTTGTAAATGGTTTTATCCCCCAGTTGTGATAAAAGTTCCTCTCGGTAGTAACCAAGAAGATCCATAATGACCAGACCTCCACCGTTATCAGCTGGACGTATAATGACAGAGTTATCCTCCCTTAGGGCTTTTAAAGCTTTCCGTTCATCAATAGTCAAATTCTGATAAACTGGCTTACCTTTCTAGACCTTCTGGTCAAGGCTGGGGTTTAAGCAGGTATTCATCATCTTGGAGAAACATCTTAACGATGCATTATTACTTAGGGGTTCCCAAGTACTTTTTAGTTGGAGCTGGGACTCACCACCCTGTGAGGGATGGACTGCAAAAAACTCTTTCAGTGCAATTTGGCGGCAGATCTTATATATATCCAACTCTTTTTCAAAAGTGTTGGCCGATACAGTAGGTACAAATGATAAGCCCTTCCGTAATAGGCTAGTCTCTGCTGGAGACAGGCTCCTCTTGGATAGATTAAAGATAGGCATTAGTTGCGGCGGCGGAGTCTTCCGCTTACCGCCTCTTCGGGTCGGAAATCTCTTGCAATGTGGCTGCCATTCTTTTTTGGGAGTTTGGGAGCAGGACCTGATCCTAAAAAAGTATCCGGCGGTTGTGAGGAACATTCCTCCTTGTCAGTATCCCCTCCTCTGTTCTGGGTTGTGGTCCCTCGGCCTCGCATCGCAGGCGTCTGTGGCGTGTTGAAGTCATGAGTCCGACTACCAAGAACTGGCATCGGTCGTCTTGCGTGACTCTGCAAACCTTACTCTGCGGCGGGGCCGGATCCGGGGAATAGCAGGGCCCTTGCCCTGGGCACCTGACAGACTGCTGCTCATAGTCTTCATTAACTCTGCGCATTTTGCTGCGCTTAAATCTCAACAAATCAGGCTTGAATGCTTCACATTGCATTTTATATCTGGTCACATGGTCATCATTTGTTTCCAAGGTAAGTAACTCCAAGGTGTTCACTCTCAAATTCATCCAGTTTCCTCCTGGCCTCCGTCAGTTCCCTAGAGACTTCCTCAATGACCAGTACCATCAGGTCAAGGGAGCAACGGTTAAGGACCCCCGTCCACTTCCGACAAAATTTGGGATTGCATCGTCCAATGGTGGGGATATTAGGAATCCGAAAACCCCTAGGGATACATTTCATACGGTAATAATCTGATAGGAACAGCCCATGAAGATCCAAGTCGGTCACCCTTTTGCTCAATCGGGTTAATTCAGTAGTCACTTCTTTTATATGTGCTGTGACCGACATGTCTGTTTGTGTTCCTTGCCACAATACCCTTTCCACGTCAGCTTCAGTTACATGCCACACCTCCGCTGTACTGGGTGTTGGGTTTGTATGTTCCATGGTGTCTTCCCTCATGGACTCCATAGCGGGTGGTACCTGGTCCAAAGTCGATCAAACTTGAAGTATATATCAATGGAAAAGACTGGCACTCACTACCTAAATGCAAATGCCGCGTCTTGGAAACCAGCGGCCAAACACTTCTTAGAATTTGGACCCCGATTATCTGATTTCAGATTTTGGGCCATTGACCATGTACCGAAACCAAGACGCGGAGGCAACAGATCACAGATGCTCCTGCGTAGGGAAACATTTTGGATCCGGACTTTGGATACTGTAGCCCCAAGGGGATTAAATGAGAATTGCCTATTCAGATGCTTCCTACAAGACAGATAACCTGCGATTGATTTACCCATTGGGAATATGTATATTCGGATTATGCAACATGATTTCGGAGCCACAAACTCTATTCTCTTTTTGCTTTTAGCTTTTGTGACATGTTTTTTAATATTTATTACCTCCCACTTTATATTATAACTTTATAACACTACAAGCACATTGTATGTTGGTTCAGCACCTTTGTTGTTGTTTTGACTCTGCCCACAGGAAATAGTCACAGGGGGGCGTATCACTATTCCCTCTTTAGGAGGATATTGCACGTTTAACTGTGTGTAGGCTTGATAAAGGTCCAAGACCAGGGACCGAAACGTTGCCATTGATGTGATGTGAATAAACCCACTTGTTTGCAAGACCAAGGAGTGCCCTGATTCATTGTGCATAGTGTATTATCGGATCCTTCGGGAGCACCCTGGCATTTGCATTTAGGTAGTGAGTGCCAGTCTTTTCCATTGATATTATATATATATATATATATATATATATATATATATATATATATATATATATATATATATTCATTCATGATTATAGATATCTTTGAAATGTTAAAGGGCATCTATACCAAAAAACAGGTTTAAAGAATTCTTCCCAACCACCACTGTATCATTTTTTTGTTGATCTGCCCCCTATTTCTTTAGATATCCAATCTAAAACTGCTTATATTTCAGCTGGTAATCAAGTTCCTTGCTCTCAAAAACTATTCTTCTGTGAGTGGTTTTACTGTAGCTGGAATGGTTTTGGCAGTTGGAATGCTGTGTGCAGGCTTGACAGTTGGTTTATGGGGAAAAAGTCAGGTCGGATGAAAGTGGAAGTGGTTAAAAGAGGGAGGGGGGATACTGCTCCTAAACAAAATGTTTGCTGGATTGAAGTCATGCAGCATCATACACAAATCAGAGTAAGTGCTACTTACATGTATTCAATTATAGATTAAAGGGACAGTTCAGAGGTAATTATCAATATTTGCTTAATTGTTAGTTTCATACCCTTTGCTGTTACCTGCTGTTGACATTAGTGATCTGACATTTCAGGTTCTAATGTTACTTCTTCTTCCCTAAAAGTAATTTCTAATGGTTGGCTGCTGGATGGGTCAAACATGCTCAGATATCTACTGACCAACTGAATCAACCCAGGCGCTGCAAACAGGAAGTCAGTATTTCGGTTGCATTTATTTATACACAGACCAAATGCGGAATGGGCAGATTAAGGTCATTGGGATGAAAAAATACTGCTTTTTTTCCTGAAAAGCATATGTATTTGCACTGAACTTCCCCTTTAAGATGAGTCATTTTTTCAGTATAGTGTCCCTTTAAATTAATGAAGTTTTGGTAAAGGGTCTAATACTTTGAATACATTTATTAAACAAAGTAAAGAGGTTATCTGAGCATTGTTAGCACTTACACTAGATTATTGCAGTTATTCATATGTGATAAACAAGTTCTTCTTATGGCTGCCAAAATAGCAGTAGAAACATACTGTACCACCGTATTTTAGTTTGCAATATTAGCGAGAGCAACAAAAGCAGAAGTACATTTTTTTTATTTCTGATTTTTTAAAAACACATGTACAAACTAGATAAAAGATGAATAATAATATTGCCAGGCATTATAAAGAAAGGAATATTAATTAGTGCATTTAAAAAACTATATAAAAACAATTAACAATAATTTTCAAACACAACTTGTGGTCATGCAGAATAGCTTAGTGGTAAATCTCTGTGTTTGTGTGGTGCCGTGTCTTATTGACACTCCGGGAGGTTTACTCTCCTTAATGTTTAGGCAGCAAGAGGTTTGTTTGAGGAACACCATTGGCCCCACATTTTGCCAGATCATTTTCTGTTTCCATACATTGCAAAGCAAAGCAGTCCTTGTAATAATGTACATTAATGTTTAGACCATAATTACCGTATATACTCGAGTATAAACCGACCCGAGTATAAACCGAGGTACCCATTTCTACCTAAAAAAACTAGTAAAAATGATTGACTCGAGTATAAACCGAGGGTAGAAAAAATGAACACTAAAGCAAACCTGTAATTAGTAAAAATGATGAGGAAATGAACATGAATAAAAGTACCGTATTTATTTTACCGTAAATAAAAACAACTTGTTCAGTAGTCACTTCACTTAGCAGCATACGGTAATGTAAAGTCACAAAACTACCGTAACTTTGTAGGAACATCTACATAACCGGTACATACCGTAACAATGGTACTGTAAACTAGTACTGTAATGCTAAATATTTTAACTGGGGGACCCAAAGTTCAATGGCTTGAACAGCAATATACTGGAACATAAAACACATTTAAAATCCTTCAAAATCGGATTCCTCATCCTCAGTTTGTCCAAATAGTGCCTCAAATTGAGCTGGTGTAATGTCATCTGCATAGACATTATCATCACCATCATCAACATCCCCATCATTTTCATCACTGCTGCTGTGCTGAAACAAAACATCGTCTTCGCTTCCATCCATGGCATTACTTATACCGCATTTCTGAAAAGCACGCTTGATGATGTCTTCTGGAATGTCCTCCCATGCATCTCGTACCCACTTTGCTACTATTTCTATGTCAGGCTTCATAAGATTTCCACCTTTTGTCAATTTGGCTTGACCTGACGACATCCATTCGTGCCACATTTTTCGCACACGGTCTTTAAAAGGTTTGTTTATAGACACATCCAGAGGCTGTAAAACAGATGTTAGCCCCCCTGGAATAACAGCCAAAGTGGTTTGAAATGACTTAGCCATTGTTTTGACATCCTCACATATATGGGCTCTAAACATATCCCAAACTAGCAGTGAGGGTTTTTTTTTTAAAGCTACTCCTGGTCGTCCATTCCATATCTCTTCTAGCCATTTTTTTGTTCCTTGTTCATCCATCCAGCCTTTAACATGTGGACGGACAGTGATTCGTGGGGGGAATTTGGCATTTTTAGGCAAAGTCTTCCTTTTAAATATAATAACAGGCCGCAGCTTGACTCCATTGGCCAAACATGCCAGAACCACTGTGAAATGATTTTTTTCATTCCCGGTTGTTCTAAGGAAAATAGTTTTTTCTCCCAAGGATGCCACGGTCCTGTTGCTTGGAAGATCAAAAGTCATTGCTGTCTCATCCATATTCCCGATACTTCCGAGGTCATAATTATAAAGCTTTCTTTGTTTTATAATGAATTGATGGAATGACATCACCTTTTCTTCCAGATTCTGTGGTAGCTTTTGTGATATCTTCGTTCTCTGGCGCAAGCAAAGTCCAAACCGATTCATGAATCGGGTACACCATCCAGCTGATGCAACGAATTTCTCAATACCCACTGTTTTATATTGCTCGTCTTTAGCCATTTGAAGGGCACGTAATCGGATTCCCATGCGTGTTACACAGTATCCATTTTGACGACATTCCACAACCCATTTATGCAAGTCAGTCTCTAGAGCCCCATATGAGGTTGTTAAACCACGACAAGCCTTTTTTGACTTCGGCATCTTCTCCAATTCTGACTTGATTTTTCGCCAGTCTCGCACCTGTCTTTCATCAACGCCGAATTCCCGGCCTGCAACAGAATTATTGCTTTCCTCTGCTCTTGACACAACTCTTAGTTTAAAGCCAGCGTCGTATGATCTGCGCAATTTTTTTACACGACCAACCGTTTCTAACAGATTAAAAAAACACAGAAGAACCAGTAAGAAAAATTTCCCAGCAACCGCTCATTAAATTACAAACGGAGGCACTGATTTACTGCTTTTATCAAGGTATTCTGCTTCGATTCACAGATTGTTCTGAGGCTTTAGTTGCCCTTTAAATGACTTTTATTTATTTTACAGCTACGGTATAATAAACAATAACAAGCATACAGTAATAAATGTAAGAAGAGCCTATTGCCCTAATACCCATATACCGGTAGTAACGTAATAAAAATCTACCGGTATTAACCATTGCAAGTCAGATGTACCGGTTAAACTACAACTCCCAGCATGCTTTGTAGTGCTGGAATGCTTAAACAAACTTTAATCCATAAATTACTGTACTGGTACATTACTGCCACCCAGCAGCCATTACCATCCCAGCACCCCCCCACCCCACCCCCACCACCCCCCCACCCCCCAAACCCCCCATGCACAATAAACATAAAAACATGCCCTTACTGTTGGAAGGCTGATTGCTGGTAGAAGGGTCTTCAACCAATTTCCGATCCAGCTCTCTGAAGGCTCTTCCATTGTAGGGTCCGGTAAAGCAAGGGTTAAGGAAGGGTCGGCTGATGACGTCAGCACGAGAGCGCGGGCACGTAAGTTACGCTCGGGCCACGCGCTCTGTTTTAAAACTGTGGTCGCGCTGCTCCCGGTCTCCCTGCTCCTGGTCTCGCTGCTCCCGGTCTGCATACAGCTGGTCCTGGTCTCACTCCCTTACATTGCAGCTCTTGGTCTGTCCTGCAAATCAGGTACCGTGCTTTCACTTCACAGTGCTTCACTTCACTACCGGCATTTTTTTTTTCAGGGGAATTTACCTATGACCCGAGTATAAACGAGCATAGGTTTTTTAGGTATTTTTGGAACCTTAAAAACTCGGTTTATACTCGAGTATATACGGTACTCATCTAGAAGTCCCTGTATATAGTGTTCAAGTGTAATTTGTATTAGGCTGGAAAGACACTGCTATATTAAAAGATTTCTCCACTGGAAATAAAAAAATTGCCATTTAGTTTTATTAATCACACTTGTGCATGCGCATAGAAGACATGATACTAATGTACTACCTTTCACTTTGTGTCTGTATTTTTGTCCCCCAGTGGAATTTTTCTGCAAAATTTTAGATACATTTTTTAAGACAATACATTTTGTCAAGATTTTTGTCAAAAACATTTTGCCAGTAGTATTAAGCAAACAGGAAACTGTTTACAAAAACACAACTACGTTTACCTAGATACAGTGAAATCATTTTATGTTACTGAGCCAACGTAATCAACATTTTCTCATCAGGGTTTACTAAACCTAGAACTCTTGCATTAAGCTTTGACTGTTGTTTACCCATGTGTGTCTTTTCCCCTCTATCTGCCATTATATTTCACCCTAGAGCTTGATAGACATAAGCAAAACAAATAACAGAGCAAAAATGACACACAATGACACAATGACAAGCTTTAGCATTAATAGTAGATTATACAATTTAAACATCATTGTTTTCCCAAGATTGTGATAAATATCAGTGTTAAAAAGAAAAATTAATTACAAGGAGGAGGTAAAGCCAAACGTGGGAAATCTAGATAGGCAGAAGATCAAAGATCAGAGAAAAGTATAATTTATCTGGATCAATGATCTGCACGATAGACAGAAATATTTCACAAAATTAATATTGTGAAATTAAAAACATTAGTTAGTTAGTATTTTATGTATGATAAGTAGATATAATTGTTTTTTTGATTTCTTCCCCTTTTCTCTGCTAAAATAACAACATTTCTGTGTAAGGGGCCTGAATTCCAAATTCTAAAATTAAAACACACAATTTGAAAAGAAGCATTAGAAATAAAATTTTGAAATAAAGATAGATACAGTTTTGCTACAAACTTTTAAGTACAGAACTTAACTGATTATGATAACAGGAAATTGCATTAATTGCATTATCATAAAAAAATATCTAAATTTATAGAAACCAAGGTAATTATTTAACTGATAAACCAGGAAAACTGATTGACTTGAGTATAAACCGAAGGTTGACTTTCTCCTATAGACAACACCATAGATAGTTCCACAGACAGTCCCATAGAAAGTCCAATGCACAGCCCCAAAGGAAGTCCTATACACAGCCTCATAGAAAGTCCCATACACAGCCCCATAGAAAGTCCCATACACAGCCCAATAGAAAGTCCCATACACAGCCCAATAGAAAGTCCCATACACAGCCCCATAGAAAGTCCATACACAGCCCCATAGAAAGTCCCATACACAGCCCCATAGAAAGTCCATACACAGCCCATAGAAGTCCAATACACAGCCTCATAGAAATTCCATACACAGCCCCATAGAAAGTCCCATACACAGCCCATAGAAAGTCCCATACACAGCCCCATAGAAAGTCCCATACACAGCCCCATAGAAAGTCCTATACACAGCTCATAGAAAGTCCATACACAGCCCCATAGAATTCCCATACACAGCCCCATAGAAAGTCCATACACACCGCCCATAGAAAGCCCCATACACAGCCCCAGAAAGTCCAATACCACACCATAGTAAGTCCCATACACAGCCCCATAGAAAGTCCCATTCACAGCCCCATAGAAAGTCCATACACAGCCCCTAGAAAGTCCCATAAACAGCCCATAGAAAGTCCAATACACAGCCCCATAGAAAGTTTAATACACAGCCCCATAGAAAGTCCCATACACAGCTCCATAGAAAGTACCATACACAGCTCCATAGAATGTCCCATACACAGCCCCATAGAAAGTCCCATTCACAGCCTCATAGAAAGTCCAATCACAGCCCCATAGAAAGTTTAATACACAGCCCCATAGAAAGTCCAATACACAGCCCCTGAAAGTCCCATACACAGCCCCATAAAAAGTCCCATACACCGCCCATAGAAAGTTCCATACACAGCCCCATAGAAAGTCCCATACACAGCCTCATAGAAATTCCATCCACAGCCCCATAGAAAGTCCCATACACAGCCTCATAGAAAGTCCCATACACAGCTCCATAGAAAGTCCCATACACAGCCTCATAGAAAGTCCCATACACAGCTCCATAGAAAGCCCTTACACAGCTCCACAGGAAGTCCCATACACAGCCTCATAGAAAGTCCAATACACAGCCCCATAGAAAGTCCCATACACAGCTCCATAGAAAGTCCCATACACAGCCACATAGAAAGCCCTTACACAGCTCCATTGAAACTCCTATACACAGCTCCATAGAAAGTCTCATACACAGCCCCATAGAAAGCCCTTACACTGCTCCATAGAAAGTTCCATGCACAGCCCCATAGAAAGTCCCATATACAGCCCCAGAGAAAGTCCCATACACAGCCTCATACACAAATGTGCCCTGTATACCTTTCAGTGCAGCCTGTTTGTTAAATCCTGCCCATTCTATCATTTTCCCCCCTTTTCCCTTGCAGTCTGGGTTGATCTGAGTGAGCAGTAGAGATGTCCGAACTTCGCAAAATCCAGTCCGCTTGAGGATCCGTGAATTTTCGAAAACATTTGAAAATTCGAAAATCTGCGAGCGGACCCATTAAAATGAAAAATATCCTCGAAAATACAAGAAATCCTCGTAATTTTGAAAATTTTCGAAAATACGAGTAATACTCGTAATTTCGAAAATTTTCGAAAATCCGTATTTTTGAAAATACAAGAAATCCGCGGTTCGGAAGGCGGAAAATCCGGAAAAACCCGCCATTCGCGAACGGGATAAATCCGCGGCGGATCCGGGTTCGGATCCGCGAACCGGCCATCCCTAGTGAGCAGGACAACAATTGCCTAACCCACTAAAATAAAGAGGATTCTGCATGTTACAGGTTATAGCTTTGTTTTTTCCCAGGGATATGTCATTTTGTCTATCTGCTACTTCATTCACAGCTCAAACACAAATGCAAACCGAGGGGAGACTTTCAGGATGATTTTAAAGGTAAAATTTCTTGGTTTATACTCGAGTATACCTGCAAAAAAAGGTATAAAATATTGAGGAAAGAAACATATAGCATGCTTCACATGAACATGCATTGGAAACACATTGCGGTCTGTGGTTGATCGGGGTGGTGGCGGTGGTGGAAATTGTATACAAAAATAACACAAAAATGTTATGGATTTGAGGTGGCTGTGACCAACTTGCAACCGTTCAATCACTCAAATCTGACAAATGCACATTCGGACACATCGGAAAACCGTGATCGGTCCCCTATAGACCGTGTGCTCAATTGTGGCAAACTGGCTGTGGCTACTTTTGCCATGACAGACAGTGGTTTGTCCTGGCCGACCACTCGCTACTGCCGAACGCTTTAATTGGTTGCTGTATATTAAAAGAACAGGCAAAATGTTACCCCTAGGATTTATTTTTCTAAAAAATATTATTATTGAGAAATGCACCTGCATTCTATTGAGGGGTCTATCTATCGAACATACAGGGAGATTCAATAAAAGTTCTTATCGTTTAAAATGGTGCTAATTTTGCCCCAACCAATCAGATCTTATTAAACATTTGAAAGCTAAAATCTGATTGGTTGGGGCAAAATAAACACCATTTTAAACGATAAGAGCTTTTATTGAATAACCCTGATAGGACATAAAAGATGAGGTATTTACCATTCATAGTAAACCAGTTCTATAAATATGCCACAGAATGCTGTACTAAATTATTATTATTATTATTATTATGGATTTATATAGTGCCAACATCTTCCGTGGCGCTTTACAATAGTCATACATTACATATAGGGTAATACAGGTTATACAAAGTCCTACATATTACATACACAGGTAATACATAATATAAGTAAACAGAATGATGAGTTTCTTACAGCAATACCGTGATACAATAGGAGAGAGGACCCTGCCCAAAGAGCTTACAGTCTACAGGAAATCGGGGTGAGACATAAGGTTGCAGGAATCGGTAGGCTGTAAATAGATTGGCAGTGGAGCATGAAAGGCAGGTTGGATCATATTAGGTAGTCAGATGGGTAAATCAAACTGCAATCGTTGAAAATGGTTCAGCTGATTTAAACAAGCAACTCTGACACGTACAGTAATATTTGTAAATATTTTTAACTTTGACAATATTTTTGCAAATGGTAAAGAACTTACATATGTTTAAAAGGCATCTATAGTGAAATGTATACATTACTCCAATCCAGACATAAAAAAGGTTAGCGTATTCTGCCTTATTCTTAGCTTCCTCTTAGGCTCCGTGTTTGAACACTGTCTGATTTACTGCAGGGCTCCCCCTCCCCTCTCTGGTCATTCCCCCGTTTATTAAGTCTGGCTGTAAATTAAGCCTGTGAAACAAGCTGCTCATGCGCATTAATCCTCCTACACATGACACATCACTCTAACCTTTGTAAAAACAAAAAACTTGGTATGTAAGTCTGTAGAGAGGAAGTTTCTTGTTGTTCTGAAGATAGTGCTACGTAAGGAATGGGAGGGGGGAGTTTGGAGAGACCGAGTCCTGAATCACTGCAGCCTGGTCTCCCTTTGACAGGCAATAAATCGGTTAAAGCTTGCAGAGGAGGGGGACTTCTACTTCCCTTTACTTTTTTTAACCAAGTATTTGCCAAGCATTTTTGAGAAGGAAGGAGTCATTGGGAGACTTGCTGTAAATCCTGTGTAAGTCTATACACTATACACTTGTATATCTCAGAACAGAGGTGGAATCTGAAAAAAATAAGGTACTCTGGGGGTTGGGGGGAATTAGAGAAAAATATAGAAAGAAGGGAAAAAAGTAATTTTCCCACTATAGATGCCTTTAATATATAAATCTGACCTGACATAGAGATACTTGGTTTTTTTTTTATTTAGCAGAAATTAGTGAATATAGGGAAATAAATATTTGTTGAAAACAAGAATACAATCTAGAAGAAATGAGTGAAATAAATTTCTACAACAATGTACATACATCAGATATTTCTGGAGTATAGTGGGTTCCATTTACGGTTCTTAGGCTTTCCTGATTACCACTGTGTTTAGATATTTATACCCCATTTTGCATTTAAAATAATTCACAAATGCGAATGAAACCTTAAATCAATGTTGCTTTCTAGTGTTGCATCTTATGTGACAGTCAGATTATAAGAATATGTGAAAGCGATTTTTAGTATATCCCGCAACCCAATATTTTGATTTTTAAGGATTTTATCAAGTACACTACTTTTCACGATCTTCACTATTCTCACCATTTTATCTATTATTAAATCTTAAAATATCAATAAGGGTTTTCATTGCATAGAAGTTGCACTGTATATTTATAAACTACACTGTATACTATGGTTGTCAATAATGTATATGAAAAATGCACATATATATTTTACACGTTTGATGGTTTGTACAAATTATTTATCAGTTGATAATGTGATGCCACAGGAAGTGATGCGATCAGCTTGTATGCATTTAAATTACTGCACTGTTTTGAACTTTAATTACTAGGGTTGACAAAGGCTCAAATGCAAGAGCGAAACGTGCCTGCTAAATGCACGCCAATAAAAGCAGCTTGTTTTGAAAAAATCCCTGAGTGCACTGGATTTCTTTTGGATTATAGGATTGTAGACCTTCCGTAGCACCGGGGTAAATATATATAAAAAGAATACAAGAATATTCATAGTGAGTGACCTCTATCTGGATTGTGTGTGTATTGGGATCACATCACATCAACGGATTATGCACTCACCTCACAGCCACCCCTGAATGACTCAACATAAGGGCTACGCCCTCTAAAAGGGAACCGCCATGAAGTCCAATTTGAACAATAAAAAGCCTGCATGTCACTTGCAGAGTGTGATTCCCAATTCAGTAAATCAGATGAAGGGCCTGGGCTCGTGTTGCTGCCCGACTTCAACAACACAGACATAGAGTCCACTTCAGTGACACAACAACAGCATAATGTACGGCTACACAACTCAGAGAGCTGCACACACAGAACAACAGCTTCTATAACAGAGGAAACCAGACATTTTCCTAGGTCTGTAACACATACAATTTGCTCCTGGAAGGTTTCAATATAACCCTGGAAATAATATGTTACTTTTGTAAAATTAGCACCATTTTAAACGATAAGAACTTTATTGAATTCCCTGTATGTTACTATTGGTGATATGAATCACATATTGTAGAAATATAAACCCTGGAAAGACTATGTTGCTATTGGTGATATGAATCACATTTGCGGTTATTGTCATGCTAAGAATACAAAGCAGAGCCTCCTGGAATGTTACCAGCCCCCAGATATTGCTGTCATGGCCACACCCCAAATATCACAGTCATGCTATACCCCAACCTCAAAGGCCACGCCCCCAAATATAACTGCCATTCGCAACATTGCCCCCAAATGTGTGAGCACACTACCAGAATTGTGGTCACCCCCCAAAAAAAAAACTATTATGATCCGCCCTATACATCATGGCCACACCCCAAACATTAAGGTACATCCCAAAATCATGCCCACATCCACAAACATCCTATCCATGTCCCCAAAATACAGGCACACTTCCAAACACCACACAACTAAACTTGACAACCATGCCCAAAACATCATAACCATAACCCTGGCATGGCCATGCCCACATTGAAACAGGCTGGCCAGCCCCCAAATATACGACAACAAATGTCACATCAAGCCTCCTGGACACCCACACATCACAGACCTGCCCCCAGACCATCCACATCCTACTGTAGAAGTCATTCCCCACCCACGCAACATTGCAGACATGCCCATCCATCTACTCAAACAGGGATGTTTGGGGGGTATGGACTACATGGGAATTCCTGCATTACCTGGACTTAAGCACCAGACACACACTGCCCACATGTCACATGGCTAAAAGAACAAAGTTCAATTTGGGTTGGATCTATAGTTAATAAAAAGTGGTCCTTGCAAGGATAAAGTGTTAAAATGAAACAAGATGACATACTGCTAACTAATGTGCAAAATATTGAGCACACTTAATAAAAACACACAAAGCTCACAGACAGCGCAACAGAATGAAGTCCGACTTTAACAACACAGACAAAGAGACGCCAAGTCACATGTTCAGAGTCACTGACGCCCATCAGTCACTCAAGTCGTGCTGCAATATTCAGTTGCATCAACATGTTTTCTCCACGGCAAATTCCATAAAGCAGGTTCACCACAACATTTGTATATTACCCTCCAAGTGGAAAAACTAATAACATTGTATAAAAGTTTAGCTATAACATATGTGCTATACCTCCCTAAAGCAATGTCACCTCGATACAGTATTATATATATACACACAAACACACACGAGTAATTGTTCCATATATTCTATACAAATGATTGTTCAATGTGCCCATACAGAGTGAGAGTTATCTGCTTCCTCTACTGTAGCAATGAAGCCAGTAAGGCCCTGGCCCCATTATGCAGTGCACAGAAGCACATAAATAGCGGATAAGGGGCAAGCGTGACGTCGAGTGGTTGTGATTAAGACCCTGGCATAGCAGTAGAAGTAGGTAGATACTTGGATTTTGTATGTGTTATAATGTTCGAGCCAAGGTTTGTTGGTCTGGGTTGGCAAATTTTTACATGGATACAAAGTTGGTTAATGGATAAGATGCAGAGAGTAGTTGTTAGGGGCTTCATCAATATGGGCTAAGGTTCTTATGGGGTGCCACAGGTTTCTGTTGAGGCCGCTTCTATTTAATCAATTTATTATGGACTTAGAAGTGGGGATTGTCAGCAAGGTTTTGTGTTTGCTGGCGACAAAAACTTTGTTGACCATTAAAAAATTCTGAGGATGTGCGATTGTTGCAGGTGGATCTAGATAGATAGTCACATTGGGCTGCTAAGTGGCAGATGAGATTCAATGTTGAGAAATGCAAGGTGATGCATTTTGGACTTAAAAAACCTTGTGCTGCTTATACTATAATGGCTCTGTGTTAAGTGAATCCCTGTTGGGAAAGAATCTTGGAGTGCCAGGCAGCAACAGCTAGATCAACAAGATATTTTGTTAAAAGAGAGGTATGGAATTAAGGGAGATAAATGTTACTCTCCCCTAACAAGAATTGGTAAGGCCTCATTTTGAATACGCAGTGCAATTTGAAATCCTGTATACAAAAAGTTCATCTTGGAAATGGAAAGGGTTCAGAGAAGGGCAACTAAAATAATAAAGGGAATGGGAAGCTTGAATCTGAAGACAGATTGGATAAGTTACAATTATTTAGACTATAGAAAGGTGGTTGCATAGGAATATGATTAGTACGGTATTAAATACATCAATGGGCCATAAATTAAAATATCTGGGGCATTGTTCACCAAAAGAACATGTCGAGGACACACAGACATCCCTCAAGACTTGAAGAAATAAATTTAGTCTTCAAGTCTGGAAAGGGTTTTTCACTGTGCAAAATGTAAACTATGCAACTGTCTTCCATTGGAACTTTGTGATGGCAGGTTCATTGGATTGTTTAAAAAAAAAGCTGGATGAGTTTCTGAAAACAAGGCATGTGCAGGTTCTTGGTATTGATACATAAAGTAGAGTTTATCCAGGGAAATTTACCATTGCCACTTGAAGTCAGGAAGGAATATTTTTCCATTCATAATTCTGGTGTGTTTTTTTGGCCTTCCTCTGGATCAACAGTTAGGCAGGAAGTGTGGGTATTGCTGAGTGGGTTGAACTGGCTATGTCTATTCAACCTCAAATACTATACTGTACTAATCCATAAATCTGGCTTAAGATCCCAGTTCTTTCTATTAAGGGACAGATCCACAAAAGTCAATTACCTACTTAACTTAACCCACGTATACATTGTTACCTTCCTTTCATAAGCATATATATAATTACATTCCTTTTAATTTAGATTAATTTAGATTAAAAAAACACGACACACAGGTTTAAAGGGGCAAAACATTTGGGAGGTCACTTATTATACAAAAATTTACAGCTTAAAGAGTTCCCCCTAAACCTAAACCCCTTTTTCACTTCGAATCTGGCTGGGCCTCGCCTGGACACCGCCAAATCCCACACATACCAGCTGTTTCCCCCTGCACATTCAGCTGACATTGTTGGTTAAACAATAGGGAAGCAACATCCCTTTATTCCTTACATCTCCAGGTGCCCCATTCCCTTGGCCCTCTTCTGCAGCCTGACCACATTGCTCATTGTCGCCTGCTGGGCCCCAAATCCTGTGATTATCTGGCTCTTCCACCGTTGTGTGGAGGGGGGAAGAATAAAACCGCATTCCACCACCAAAGGAGGGAACTCTCTCTATTCTGAGGACCTCCTGCCGCAAAGCAACTATTTGCCATTTTACTAAATAACTGAAGCTAAACTAAGCATCCATATAAGTGAACTCTATCCAAACAAACATTCCCTTGCACTTAAAGTCAATATCTAGGTGTTCTATAAGCTACCTCCTAGAGAGTCAATAAATGAACACATAGCTTTGTTAACCTTCTTTCTTGCTTTGTTAATTGCCACTGGGGACCTGGCTCCTCTCCAGTTAATGGTGTCATGCTGACCACACCTTGTTTTCTTCCATATGGTATTCAATCTAGCTATCTCCGCCTGAATTTCTAAATAAAATCCTGCAACTTTATATCTGCCAGATCGTCCTCCAGCATGAAGTTCATACATGTCCTTCCCCATCTCTTCACTACTTTGCTTATGACAGATCTTAGTTTTTCCCTTCAAACCTTTCTTGCCCAGCCAGTTATACTTTCATGGACTGTCTGCTAAAGCCCAGTTGAGTGCCTTGAGGTCTTCCAGCGGCCCATATAGGCCAGTGTATAAATGAATGACCAATATCAGAACATTCAACAGGGTCTTCAGACATCTAACCTCTGTAATAAATATTTACTATTAGTTATGGTAGCAAACTGAATATACATTTTATTGACTCCCGATATCATCTATCCAGCATCTTTATCTCTTGCTCTGATCTACCTTCTTTTGCTGTTGATGTTGCTGCTCCTAAGCCAAAGAAGTGTGTACCATACTGATTATGATCAAAACCTGCCACTGCTAAGGCCTTTTTAAAAACTGCTTGACTGAAATTTAGATTGTGCACTCCCATCCCTGTGAACCCAAAACAAAAACACTACTTTTTGTTTTAACTGGGCATATATCGCTGTCCCTTCTTTCAGGTAGATCCATGCCCTTCTCCCTTCATGATTTTATTTCCACATATGATACATCCCTATCCAGCAAACCAGTATATACAGATTTTTTGACTCCGCTACCAGTTCTGTTAATCTGAATGTGCCTGCAAAGCAATGTCTTAAATAGGTTTCCGATGTTGATGCATATACGCTGTTGAGAAAGCTTGAGTAGCGAAATGTGTTCAGCGTCCTCTACTATTTGCCTTGATGTGTTCCAATGCGCATTAATTATTATGACTTTGCTTTCCCTCTGGCTCCATCTATGCTGGATATCCCATGGTGACTTATAACTGTGACTGAGACTTTCAGACAGATGAGTATATATGGGGCCTCACTTTAACTATACTATATGTGGTTTGGCGAGGGAGGTTTCTGAGACATTTGCTATTATTTGGAATCCATCGTGTATTTGTATATATGTTTTTTAATGTTTTATTAGCACTTGATGTCCATTCCCAATGCGCACAATAAAGGGATGGTTTATAGCTCATTGGGTTGAGTGCCTGGTCCTTTTCTTTTCAATTTTGTGATATTAGTGTTTGTCTCTACCATGAGCACCCTCCCGTCTATTTGGACATTAATTAGCTTTGTGCACTGGATCTGTGTGTTTCTGCAAAAGCGAATGTAACCATTGTTCTAAAAAGTACAAACTCATAATAAGAACACATACCCTCCTCAATGCCCTAATGATTTTCTTTATGCATACTCTGTGATGGGTAACTCTTACTGTAACCTGGGGCATGGATTTACCCAACCTATTGACTCATCCTTCTATTTCTATGTCAGCCCTATTTAAAGACAACCAAAGTCAAAATGAAATTTAGATCAATCATTCTAAATGGAAAAGAACAAAAAGACACATTCACCCCCCACACACACACACTGTCAGGTCTCCACTAAACTCCATCCAGCACACTGACAAAATCCTATCAAGCTGCCATACCATTGGTGAATTTGGGATATGTGGCTGGATCATTTTAAAAAATTCGCAAAAAAACTGAAAATTCGAAAAATCCTCAAATTTAGAAAATTTGGAAAATCTTCACAAGCATAAATCCGGAAAATCTGCCACGATCCGCCCGCAGAACCAGGTTTGGATCTGCATTCCGGTCCATCTCTACTAATTACAGATGATCTGACAACTTTTATATTGCAAAATGAATGTTCCCAAGGCAGCGGATAGTAAAGGCTTCAGTTGGCTCAACCATGTGGGGCTACACCTGCCCTCCAACTTGATAATCAAGACAATAGAATCACACGCGAACCAGAGTACAAAAGTAATTTATTGGAGATAATGCTGTGCAATGCACGGAGCTTGTAGTAAGACCAGGTTCACTGCATTACCTCACCCATGCAACTCGTGCTATGTCATTTCTACCCTCCAACATTCACCTTTAAATTCTTAAGAAATGCCTGCATAGAGCTGAGGACATTGCATACTGAAACACTAAAAATATGTAGGATTTGTGTGTTAAGAGATAATGGAAAACAAATGGAAAACACCACTGCACCATCAAACAAAGAGTCCAGACATCTATCAAACAAGGGTTGGATGGTGCAGCAGTGTCTTCCATTATTTGCTTTCATAAGGAGGGGAGAGACACCCGACAGTTGTAAGCTGCATATTTGACATTTACTTTTTTAAATGACCTCATTGCAGTTTTTTGCACTCAATGGGTTACGAGTAATGTTCTGTTTTAAATATCTAAGTATTCTCCAGATATACTAGCCAAGATATGGAAAAGTGGACATAGTTTCTGGTGCTTAATGCTTATCTGCATACAGTAATTGAATGAAAATAATTGTTATTTTGTATACAAAAGGAACAAGACCTTAATACAATGGTGTACTCATACATTAGATTGAGTAGTGTCCATAGTTGGTCTATACTTCTGTACTGTACATTTCATTTACTGTATATGTCTTGGGAAAGAAGCTTTTACGCACTTTGAAAAAATTATTTGCCAACATATTTTGTCAAGTTGAACTTTGTGCTTGACATGACAAATATGTTACACAGCAATCATTTCTGCAAAAAGGCCTGAAGGGAACAGATGGTTTAAAAATCAAATAAAGAATAGAACATTGTGTTTTGTTATATTTGATAAGAACAAAAAGCAAAGAACTCCCTTCCAGATGGAATTTTATCTGTGTAATCCATCAATAATTAATTTTAGAGCTGGATATTAGTCTGTAAAACTTTTTATTATTGCATTTTTTGAAACCTGGTAATCTTCAGGAATAGAATTTTTTATTTTGTGGGTATTTTAATTACTGAACTTATTTGTACAAAATTCTGAACAGTCATGCAGAATACAAGAGTCAAAAATAAATATAAGAATTTTTTTATAAAAGCTTCCAGATCAAATTTCAGTTCTCCATTCAAGGAATTCTGCCTGATTGCAGTAAAGTATAGTAATAAAGTACCTGCTATTGTAAAATTTAAGATATTAGAGTCCCAAGAAGTTCTATGTGCATATAGAAGTTTGAGGTCCACGGTTGAGTGCTTTTATACAGGGCATGGACATCTGAGCCTTTTTAAATGTCCTTTTATTTTATAGTATTGGGTAGATCTCCTGTAATAAGCACATTCAGTGAGTTACTGTATGTGACAACCAATGGCATACTGAAACCAAGGACCAATTATAACAAATTACATAGCTAAACACTGTTTATATAATTTTTTTCACAGGACATTCGTAATCATTATATTATAAAAATAATTCACAATTTAAAGGGCCACTATACAAGCCAGCTAAAATAAACCCCCAAATAAGCAGCAAGTCCATAGCACATACCCCTTGGGTGCAGAAGTAATTTCCCTACTTCAAGAAGGGAACATAAATACTAAGGCATAAATTACAAATGTACAATTGGTAGTGTATGGGTAAGTAACCACTTCCAGTGGGAAAAAGTTTACTACAGAGAGACCCGCGGGACTGTTACATTTGTTCCAATACGAACAAGAAATAATGAACCATTAAAAGCTACAGAAAACAAAGTTGCATGAGGCCAGGTGGAAAGCAAATTGGACCATAAAAGGCAAGGGTAAAATATAATGACCAAATAAACACCAGTGACTTACATAAGTCATACGTAGGTCCGGGTGCTAATGCCCCAGACCTCTCGCTAGAAAACTGGTGTCCTGCCACAGCCAACTGAAGCATCAAAAGTGTAAAAACTGTGAGTAAAAGTGAAATAACTCCACCGAACACTGGAAGTGGCTCAGGTGCAGACTGCCCGAGCCGTGCTACAGCTCATAATGTCCAAATTAATATAGAGAGGAGCGGTGCACACTGTGAGGTCTAGGAAAAACACACTTAACGTCCATAAAACCGCTTTATTTAAAGTATGACATGGTGCGAGTCAGAAATACCTGACGGGTTTCGTGCAACATGCACTTAATCATAGGTAAAAATGTCAGAATCGGAGACTGCAAAGCATAATTACTATGATGAATTAACATTGCTTATCAAGTGTAATTATATATATATAAAAGATAATGAATTATCCATGAATCTGAGATATCAAAGATATTTATGGACGTTAAAGTGTGTTGATTCCTAGACCTCACAGTGTGCACGCTCCTCTGCTATATATACTTTGAACATAAATACTAAAGGCAATTCACTGTAGACTTGCACTCCAGTGTGAAATAGTGGGTTTATTATAAGCCCAACTCAACAAGGTAACAACGTTTCGAGGGTCAAAACAACATTTCGAAGGACCTGATGAGGGGGTTTGACCCTTGAAATGTTGTTACCTTGTTGTTGATGTTGGCTTATAATAAATCCACATTTTACGCTTGAGTGCAAGTCTACAGTGCATTGCTCTTTAAAATACCCCCCCCATATATTAATTAAATGGGAGGTAGGAGCACCTATTCCTTCCTGACAAAATAAACTGATAAATAAACTGTAAAACATTTATTCTACTTATGTACATTTGCCGGATGGGAAACCTCATCCTTATGAGCTATTTAAAAAGGTGGGGAAGCTATTGCTTCTGATACAATTATGCTATATAGGAGTTTTTAGTGAGTAGAAATGGCAAAGAAAGGGATACCTACCTGTACTAGTTCATTTAGAAGGTTTTTGCTAATCAAATTGTATGTATACAGGGACATTTGTAAGCAAAACTGATTTGAGATTAGCTAAAAATTACATTACAAAATATATTTCAATCATTTTATTGCAAAATTCAGCCTCAAATGAATAATAATTATTTATTATTATTGATTTAATAGCACCAACATCTTCTGTGGCGCTTTACAATTACATAGTCATACATTACATACAGTGTAATACATGTTATACAAAGTCATACATATTACATACACAGGTAATACATAATATAAGTAAACAGAGTGAGGAGTTTCTTACAGCAATCTGTGATACAATAGGAGAGAGGACCCTGCCCCAAGAGCTTACAGACTACAGGATATGGGGGTGAGACATTAAGTTGCGGGAATCGGTCGGCTGTAAATAGAGTGGCAGTGGAGCGTGAAAGGCTGGTTGGATCATATTGGGTAGTAAGGGGGTAATGTTTAGGCCTGGTTATATGCTTGCCTAAGAGGTGGGTTTAATAATGAAAAGGTAAGAGTACATTTGTAATGGAATGGATCTTTTTGGATTATTTAAGTTAAAGGGCATTTCTCGAAAAAAACACATTTGCTCTCATGTTTTATGTTGTAAGTATTAATTAACTCAACAGAATGTGGGATCAATTTACTAGCATATGTTAATCCTATTTTTCCAGTTTCAAATGTAACAGCCCTTTTATGTCATGTGCAGCAACACTGGCAGGTGCAGGGTCTTTGATCCAATTGAGAACAAAGCATAAGCAGAAAACTCACGCATGTCAAGCCTAAATAATAACATGGCTTTGTGATAAATAAGCAACAGTACAATACAGCAGACTTTTTGTGCTTTACAAATAAGATACAGTAACCCCTAAGTTCATTTCGCCAGTGGTTTTTGCAAAATTTTGCAAACTTTGTCAAATATATTTAAGTCTATGTTTTAAAATGACTAGAAATATTTCAAGGGTGTAAAAGGCAATTAAATTTACAGATAGGAAATATACCAAAAAGTATGGGAAATATACCAATAAAATTAGAGATGTAAGTGGGTTCGATAAGAACCCAGTTTCGAACTCCCGAATTTCACGAAACCCGATTTTTTTATTTTTATCGAAAATCGAAAGTAGATAATTATCAAAAATCGAAGTAGATAATTATCGAAAATTGAAAGTAGATATTATCAAAAATCAAAAATTGAAAGTAGATAATTATCAAAATCAAAAATTGAAAGTAGATAATTATCGAAAATCGAAAGTAGATAATTATCGAAAATCAAAAGTAGATAATTATTAAAAATCTAAAATTGAAAGTAGATAATTATCGAAAATCAAAATTGAAAGTAGATAATTATCAAAAATCAAAAATTGAAAGTAGATAATTATCGAAAATCAAAATTGAAAGTAGATATTATCAAAAATGAAAGTAGATAATTATCGAAAATCAAAAGTAGATAATTATTAAAAATTGAAAATTGAAAGTAGATAATTATCGAAAATCAAAAATTGAAAGTAGATAATTATCAAAAATCAAAAATTGAAAGTAGATAATTATCGAAAATCGAAAATAGATAATTATCGAAAATCGAACGTAGATAATTATAACGAAAATCGCAACAATAGAAGAACACAGCTTGCAGGGAGCACACATCCACTAGCGAAATATGGTACGGAGCAACACTAGCACAGGTCCTTCAGTGAGACCCACACTAGTTTCAGCATAAAGTTCAAAAACACTAGCGAGCTAAAATGTACTACCAAAACTTTAATCTTTATTTACATACAAGTATAAAACACTCACGGTACAAACCGCTGGGAACATAGAAGCATGAGAGGAGAGGAGCGTGGTATGGGTGAGGTGTCGTCTGACGCGTTTCGTTACGTAAGAGTCACTTACTCAAAGGCAACTCACCACTCTCCCACACTCCCTTAAATGCACCCATAAGTGCCTTACGCAGGAGGTAAAATCAGGTAACCTTAGAAAAGCAGTAAATTAAAGGCAATGTATAAAGGCAAGTACAGGAATAAAAGGGGGGGGGAGGAGGAAGGAAAAGGGAAGAACAACCCAAAACCATTCATAATTAGTTAAAGACAACATGATAAATACATAATATATAATAAAAAACTTCTAGACGTAATTAAGCCAGCTGGGATCCATATATTGACGAATAATCGTAAAGTTCATATCAATGTATCAGTAATACAAAGCACAATCGGTCAGCTACCTAAAGGTAAAGGAGCAAAAAAGGTTAGAATCTATTACTGTAATCATAGCACATCATATAATCCCAAGCAGTGTAATAATATATGAACAATTGCTGATATTCGGGGTATGGAGAAGTAGACTAGGGATATTTATATATAACAAGTGTAGAGATGATACAAAGTATAAAGGCAATTCTACACACTAGTCAAAAACTGAATGACTATGTGGCAATATAGGGCATGCATAGATAAAGAAAGGCTAAAGATATGGGGCTTTCAAAGATTCAGAAAACAAGAAATCTCCCGTTCTCCAATTACATATATTGTTACACTGCTTTTTTTAGTTTTTTTATATTATATTATGTATTTATCATGTTTCTTTAACTAATTTTTATGAATGGCACTGGGTCGTTCTTCCCTTTCCTTCCTCCTCCCCCTACCCTTTTACTCCTGTACTTGTCTTTATACATTGCCTTTAATTACTGCTTTTCTATGGTTACCTGATTTTACCTCCTGCGTAAGGCACTTATGGGTGATTTAAGGGAATGTGGGAGGAGTGGTGAGTTAACTTTGGGGAAGTGACTCTTACATCACCAAACGCGTCAAGCGGCACCTCACCTGCACCACGCTCTCTCCTCTTCCATGTTCCCAGCAGTTATGTACCGTGAGTGTTTATACTTTGTATGTAAAAAAAGATTGAAGTTTGTGTAGTACGTTGTAGCTCGCTAGTGTTTTTGAACTTTAATTATCGAAATCAAAAGTAGATTATTTTCGAAAATTGAAGTAGAAATGATTTTCAAAAATGGAAAATCTAAAGTAGCCGATTTGGAAAATTGAAAGTAGCCGATTTTCGAAATCGAAACTCGAACTTTCGAACTAGTTTCGGACATCTCTAGTTAAATATTGAACAATGGTGACAATGGGTGAAAGCCATTGGAGACACATATGAAACTAATAATTTACTTTCCTTTTGAAATTTTTACACCTGTTGGGCCAAGTATCCTAAACTAATTTAACATTCTGGCATAATATTTAAAAGCTGTATTAATAAAATCTGACCCTATTTTGCCATTTCACAAACTAGTGAACCTTGTCATATATTAGAATATGAGTATTTTCCAAATGCCACATACAATAAATATTTAATCTTCATCCCATAAATGATCCAAAATGATTATGCTCTGTATATAGAGATATTATTAAACCAATGTATTAGTATGTCTGATGTGATGTGAAGTGGGTACTGCCGATATTTTGGTTAAACTGATCACATGGCCTGTCTAAAACCATGTGACCATAGATAGCCGAACTTCCTAAAGTTTGGTTCAATTTCGAAATTTAAAACTTCAGGAAAAGTTTGAAAGATCGACAGCAGATCCATTAAATATATGAGGGTCAGCCAATCACAGACGCGTTCTGCTGGTTAGAAGAGAGAGATGAGGGAATGAGGCCGGTTAAGTCTATTTGTGTGCTCATTTTAAAGTTATAAAGATGGTTTAGGGTTGGAGTGGGGCCCCACATTATATGAGGCTTCATTTAAAAAAAAAAAGTAATGCAGTGCTAAGATATCTGGAGGGGGGAAAAAGGGGGAGAGCTCCCCTACGCATGCCAGAGTCTCAAGGAGGACAGGAAGAGGAAGCACGGATCACACTTAGACAGCTCCTACTCTTCACTTCTGGACTTTTAGCAGGCACTGCAGGACAACCATGAGAAGCATAGGAGAAAGGTAAGGATTTGTTAACATACGCAGTGGGGCAAACTTTACTTGGGGGGAGGACATGCCCTTGCTGGTTAGTAGAGGGAATGAGGTGGGTAAGTCTGTTTGTGGGCTCATTTTAAAGTTAGAAATATTAAGTTTAGGGTTGGAGTGGGGTACCCTACATTATATGAGGCTTCATTTTTTTTTTTAAAAGTAATGCAGTGCTGAGAGATCTGGAGGGGGAGGGAAGGGGAGATCTCTCCTACGCATGCTAGAGTCCTCAAAGGGACAAGGAAGAGGTAGAGACAGCTCTTACTCTTCACTTTTTTTTAACAGGGACTGCAGGAACCATGAGAGCATAGGAGAAGGTAGGGATTATTTAACACTACGCAGTGGGGCAAACTTAATTTATCCAGCCTGAATGTATCAGGCTGGATAATTAATTTGTTTTATTAAGTTTATTTTGTTAGAAAAGATGACCTGATCTATTGATTGATTTTGATGGAATGGATGTAAAATATTACACACCTTCTATTAAAAATCAAACTAATAACAAAAAAATCCAATAAACAGGGAATTAATTTAAATATTTTATAACAAGTTTTGCTATATCTATAAGAGCATTTAGTTAACCTATTGGTCTGGCCCTTCATAACAATCCAAGTTTCTATGTGGCCCCCTGGATTTAATTGTCCACCCCTGATATAGGGAAAAGCGGGCAAAGGTTATACTTCACAGCAGCAGAGCCATTGAGTTAGCATGGCTCCCTGCTTTTTGCCATCATTGTTGAAGAGCTATGCAAGCATGGCCCTCTGTACATACCCAACAACACATTGGCTTGCTTGTGAAGGTTCTCATTCATCCAGGTCATGGTATATCTGATGTATTCAATTAGATCAACTGGACTTGAAATGTAGTTCTTGAAGACGTTTCGCTAGTCATCCGACTGGCTTTCTCAATTCTGAATTGAGAAAGCCAGTCGGATGACTAGCGAAACGTCTTCAAGAACTACATTTCAAGTCAGTTGATCTAATTGAATACATCAGATTAAACACATTGGCTTCTTTCCATCAGAGTATGCATCGTGCCAGTGGGTGGAAGGGTAACACATCACAATCACAAGGTGCCTGTCAAGCTGCCTTTTATACCAGGGAGTTGGCACTGCTAAAAATAGCTGTCATTGGTGAATTTAGGACATGTGAATATATTTTTTCCCAGCCAAATTTTATAAACTGTGAATTCCCAAAAAGTTTAAAATTCTCGAAAGTTCGGAAAGTTCGAAAAGTTCAAAATACGAAAAGTTTGAACTATTTAAGTTCGATTTGAATGCGGGTTTGAGCACTAGTCCCTAGTGATAATGTAATAGTTTAGGTGGAAAATTTAGGAAAAGACAGAACTTTTTTCCTAACAATATTTATTATCTGTTTCCCAGTATTGTAGTAGAAGAAAATGTGTTAAAACTGTGAGATTATTGGATTTCTTGTTTTATCAGAAATCTGTTTAACCACTTATTTATTCCATTAATTGAGTATGGATGCAGTATAATGGTTAAGAAGTGTAGCTCCTGAGAAAGTGACATGATGTCTCGAAGCGTGTAGGGCAGAGCTTATCCCACGAGGTGACATTTCTATATATAATATTTTATTGTGTACACTCCTGGGAGCTGGTCCCTTTTAGAGTAGGAGAAGACACTCCAAAAGAGAGTTATATTCTCTCCATGCATGTTAATAATAGAGGTGGCTGAACTATATAAAGTTCGGTCCGTTTTCGAACTTTCGAACTTCGAGAAAGTTCGAAAGTTCGAATTCGGATCCATTCAAGTCTATTGGGGGTGTGATAGTTTGAAAAGTCAGAGTGATTTACAGCTAAACTAACAGTGGTAACTAATGTAAACGGCTGTGGCACCTGGGAAATAATAACCATACAATATAATAACCATATAAAACCTAGTAAATAATACACTATATTCTAACCATATAATAACCTAGTAATATAATAACCATATAATATCCTAGTAATATAAAATATTATATTACTGGTTATCATTTGGTTAATATTTTACTAGGTTTAATAATCCAAACATTTGTATAGCTGCCCAAGCCAGGATTCGAACCCTGGTCTCCCATGGCAAAGGCAGTGCCTTTAACCAGTACACTATCCAGCCACTACATTATTGCTTAATATATAATATATTACTAGGTATCATATGGTAATTATATGGTTATATATATTATATATATATATATATATATATATATATATATAATTATATATTCCAACTGTGTGTCCCGCACTCAAGCTGTATGTTAAATTTGCCCCGGTGCTTTCACAAACTTGCATATATGATCCCGTATAGAGTAAGCACTTGGGGTCTGTAGCCATATAAAACTTTTTATTGTTATCCTGATGCATCCTGAGGACGGCGGAAACCTCGCCGAAAGCGTAGATGTGATAACAATAAAAAGTTTTATATGGCTACAAGACCCACAAGTGCTTACTCTGTACGGGATCATATATATATGATATCATATGATAACCTACTCTACTTACTCTATACAGGATCATATATGTATGTTATTATATGATAACCTAGTAATATATTAACCATACAATGTAGTGGCTGGATAGTGTACTGGTTAAAGGCACTGCCTTTGACATGGGAGACCAGGGTTTGAATCCTGGCTAGGGGAAGCAATGCAAATGTTTGGATTAGTATAATACCCTACTAAAGCTTGTTGAGAGTTGTAGTTTCCAAACATCTAGAGTGCCAAGTTATTAGAATTTAGTGGTCTTTTAAATGAACAGCATAATTCTCATACAGTAATAGCCATATCCAGTATGGCTATTACTGTATGGGAAACATGTTGTCCATTTAACGGGCAACTAAAGCCTCAAAACATTACAGAATCAGAAGGAGAATGGCATCTATTCCCATACAGTATTCCCATACATTAATAGTCATATGGTTTGGTTATACTGTAGGGACTACTGTATGGAAATTCTGGTCCATTAAAGGGCAACTAAAGCTTCAAAACAATACAGAATCAGAAGGGAATGGCATCTAGTCCCATACAGTAGTCCCAACAGTAATAGTCATACTGGATTTGGCTATTAATGTATGGGACTACTGTATGGGAATTCTGTGTCCATTTAAAGGGCAACTAAAGCTTCAAAGCAATACAGAATCAGAAGGCAGTAGTGTCATAATTTCCACCCTCGGTTTATACTTAAGTCAGTCAGTTTTATTAGTTTTTTTCAGGTAAAATAAGGTACCTCAGTTTATACTTGGGTCGGTTTATACTCAAGTATATACAGTATGTATACTATTTTCCTATGTAGAAACTGTTAATTGCCATCTTGCCATGTGTGTTTGCATAGAAACAATCATCCAAACTTTTAACAGTTAGCAAACTTTTGATTGGGGTTCTCTGTGTGATTTACTTCATTAGGGTAATTTAAGGAAATAATAATTTGACTAATTCAACAAATATTTCTGAATAGAGATTTTTGAAACTGACTTCATTTTTCGAACTAACTTATAGAAGTCAATGGCGCAAAAAAATCCATGGTAAAAAGCCATGCCAGATGGCAGTAGATGGTTGAGGCACCTGGGAAATGATCAGGGGAACACATACAATCCCCAAGATGTTTTAAATATGAACTATTCTACATGCAAGCTATTTTGAGTTTCCGCATACTTGTTCCCGAGGATAGCCTCGGTTATCCTCAAAAGTAGCTCCTTATTTTTACTGAGTTGAAACCATATTTTATTCGAACTAAACTTTATCTCTATTCCTGAATAAAGAATGGCATTGATAAAACAAAAATGCTACATTTTCAAAATTCTGATATAAATCTGGGATATGTTTTTTTGCATATTTTTTATTGAAATATGAAGATTGCTTATTCCATTGTTCAACATATTACATAAGACAAAAATTTAGACAGTAAATATAGTTTAGAAAACCCTATAACCCACCATTCAAGCTAAAGATTTAACATACACTCTGGATAATTAAAGGTATATTTGTTTCTGGTGCAAAAAAAGTAATAAGCAAAAGCTCTGTTGCAGCTGTGCACACTGTAGGTCATCTCTAATTTATGTAGGAAAAAATGTTGAAACTAAAAATATCAAGGACTAATTATTAATCCTAATCATTATGATCACTATTAATCATTGCTCATCAACTGTTCACACAAATATTTCTTATAATTCAGTCATGGGGTCTTTTTAAATGTGCTGGAGTGATGATGATGAGCTGCATGCTATAATTTATCTGTCACATAAAAAAAACAAATACATGATTTTCCCTTTCACCGAGCCTGTATTCAATGGAGTTCAATAGGTTGCCCCGAATAACATTTGTAATTTTTACATATAATGCAGTTTTAGAGGGAAGGGTAAAACATCATTTAGTAGGAAGCATATTAAAAAGATATTGATATAACTTGCAAAAGGGAGAGCTTGTTAGTACTGCAGGGTCTTTGATTAACTCTGTTTGTGTAGGCAATTCATATGATATACATGAATTTATTCTAATTATTATTAGAGTTTATTTTAATAACACCCAGCATATAATATAGCTTATCTATGAAGCCATGAGAACAGCGGTGTTCAGCTGATGACATAAGGACAAGTTCTTACAGGGCAATTTACCCAGCGAAGCTGGGCAATTATATGGATTAAAGTCACGCTAACCGGTTCGCTACTGTAAGCCCATTTGCGCAAACACAATATTGAATCGCATTCTGGATGAATAGCGGCTCTGGGTAAATCACCCTATTAGATCCTAAACAAAATGTACTCTGCGTCTATCACAGGCGGTAGACAAATTTATCCACCTGGTTTAAGCACCTACCATCGTGCCAACAGAAACAGTTACAGTAGATCTTGATTGAAAGGAATGAAACTTGCAAAAGTTTCAATCCGACAGCAGTTCCACAGACCTTAGTTGAAGTCCAAAAGTCCAATTTAAACCCAATTCAATCAGAATTTTAGTATTTCTGATTGCAATTTTCAGGATTTGATAGCTTTTTTTGATTTTTCGAATAGAATTTTCAATTTTCAATAATCAAATTAAATTTTTTACATTTTGAAAAAACAGTCAGATATTTAGATTTTTGAAACTAGAAGATTTTCTTTCAAAACTGGGATTCATCACTAATCTGATCTAACATGTACAATATTAATATTTATTGCTTCAACCATGCTTGAACAGGCTTACTAAGGTAAGTAATTTAACCTCAAGCATTTGAAGACACTCCTCAGTTGATCAAAAGTAATTTAACCTCAAGCATTTGAAGACACTTCTCAGTTGATCAAAATTAAAAGGTATGTCCAGCGATTTTTTTACCATTCCTTTTTACTGGTTAACTGAAGAACGGGAAGTAAATGAGCTCTTGTCTTACCTCCTGTTCTTCAGTAAAACGTGCAGTTGAGAGAACAGAACTACTGCAGATCGCTTCAGCACCACTTGACAGCCTCCGACGCCACTCACAGTCCCTAATGCGTCCCCAGTCCCCAATGCAGGGAGCGGGATGCTAGGGACGGCTGGTTCGCGGATCCGAACCGGGATCCGCCGCGGATTTATCCCGTTCACGAACGGCGGATTTTTCCAGATTTTCCGGATTTTTCGCCTTCTGAACTTTCGAACTGGGATTTCTCGTATTTTAGAAAATTTTCGAAATTACGAGATTTCTCGCATTTTCGAAATTTCGGAAATTTTCGAACTACGAGGATTACTCGTATTTTCGAGGATTTTTTCATTTAATGGGTCCGCTCGTGGATTTTCAAATTTTTTTGAATTTTTCTGAAAATTTGCGGATCCTCGAGCTGACCGGATTTTGCGAAGTTCAGACATCTCTAGTGGATGCATCAGAGACGTCAGTGAGAAGCCGAGCTGGATCAATCCACTGTTAGTTCTGTCCACCTCCTGTACATTTTTCCTGCATACTTAAGAACGGGAGGTAAGACAGAGCTCATTTACCTCACGTTCTTAGTTAAACAGTAAAAAGAAATGTTAAAATAATCACTGGACCTACCCTTTAATGTAACCAAAAATGCAATCACTCCACCTTATTGAAAAACTGCGTGACTTTAAAATCAGAATGAAATTTCAGGTAATAAACTTCTATTTTACAATGAGGAAAACTTGTAAAATAACATATAACAAGTATATGTTTTTCCTGCATACTTAAGAACGGGAGGTAAGACAGAGCTCATTTACCTCACGTTCTTTAGTTAAACAGTAAAAAGAAATGTTAAAAAATAATCACTGGACCTACCCTTTAATGTAACCAAAAATGCAACTCCCTACACCTATATTGAAAAACTGCGTGACTTTAAAATCAGAATGAAATTTCAGGTAATAAACTTTATTTACAATGAGGAAAAATTTGTAAAATCAAACATATAACAAGTAGAGATGTCCGAACTTCCTGAAGTTTGCTTCAGTTCTGAACTATAGAACTTTAGTAAAAGCTCTATAGTTTGGAAACTAATCCATTAAAGTAAATGGGAGAAATAGTTAGTAAAGTTCTAGTTAATTGACAAATAAAATATCAATGTAACGTACTGTAAATGGCTGGGAAATTGTTTGAGGGACATGTCCATATCACCAAAACTAATTTAAACAACTACCTTCCCTCACGATCAGTAGGGATGGACTAGAACTCGAGCTCGAACCTGAGTTCGAGCCAAACTATTCGAGTTCAAACTTCTTGAATTATACCAGACCTAGATTTCTCGGACTTTTGGTAATTATCAAATGTTATCGAATTTTAAAAAAATTATACCCACATTTCCAAAATCAACCAATGGCAGCTAATTTGAGTATTGTCAGCCCCCTGGATAAAAAAGCAGTGCGACCAGCTCCATTTTATCAGTGTGTTGGAGTGTGTTTAGTGGAGACTGAACAGTGTAGGAGTTGGAGAGAGTTTTTTGTGCTTTTTGAGCTTTTGAGCTTTCTGAGCATTCGTGTGTGATTTCAATGTGGTGGTTTAGCACCTGTAGAACCACCCCGTATTCACACATCTTGAGACCCAACAGTTTTTAAGGACTAACCTTCCTTGTGTGACCAATAGTCCTTTTAAGGACTAACCCCCCCTATAAGTCCTTTGGACAATTTTTGTGAGACCTTTAGAGGTCTAGGTGTCCTGTTTTATGTTTATCTGTCTCACTGCCGGAAACAGATCCCACATCTGCAATTTATATATAAAAAAGTATAATAATAATAATAATAATAATTAAAATAATAAAAATATTAATAATAAATAAAAAAATAATCATGTAAATTTTTCGTGTGTCACTTCCTTTAATTAACATTTACTAACATTAACTAACAGTTATATTAAAATTTACTAACACTAACTAACATTAACTAACATATGCACTTTGAGTCCTTTAGGAGAAAAGCACTAAAGGCCCACAATCATTGTGGTGGTTTGCGAAGCCCTATTGCCAATCAGTGCTATAAAAGTAACAAGAAACGTGCAGTAACTTCATATAGTGGTTATACATAGACAGAGCTTGACAGAAAGAGTGGTGCAAAAGGTGGTGTTTTATACAACTCAATCACAGTAAAATTTTATATATAAATGTGATACTTGCCTTGGACATTGGTTTGGATGTCCTGGCGTAGTTACGTGCTGTCGTTTCAAGTCCGACCACCTCTTTTGCAGTTGTGAGTTGGTCAGCTGGATTTGAAACTGTGTTATACAAATATTATACCAATATGCGAGTAAATATACGAATTATCGAATCCACAAGTAAAATGTCTACTATACCAATACGCGAGTAAATATCGAATTATCGAATCCGCAAGTAAAATGTTTATTATACTAATAAGTGAGTTAATAACGAATTATCGAATCTGTGAGTCATTTATGGGATAATCATCGAATGTTCTAACGCGAGAGATCGAAAGTAGCGTGCGTGAGAGTAAAATTATTTTTTTTTAGTCCTGGATATTCGACCGTGTTCCCCAGACCATTTCCCAGGTTCCACAGCTATTTACATTAAGTTACCATTGTATTTCATTCGAACTATTTGACTACCATTGACTTTATTGGGTCCATTTTCGAACTTTCGAACCTTCTATATAGTTAAAAAGTTCGGCCATCTCTAACGATCAGGCAATTGTCGGGATTACACATAATACATTCTAGGGTTATCAAAATTCGAAGGTTACTGAACGATATAGCAAGGTTTACTGAAATCGAACAATACATTCAAGGGTTACCGAATTCGAACAATACACTCAAGGTTTAACCGAAATCGAAAGATACAGTATGTACTGTACCACTTTATATTACACCCAAGGTTTGGTAAGGTGCTACATTAAAATGAAAGTACTTAAAGGGGAACTGAGGTCCAAAAATGACTTTAGGTAAATTGATAGGAATTGCCCTCCTGAGAAATTTAGCAATTTATTTCATTGTTTATTTTGCATGTTTTGAAGATATTTACATTTTTGTGTGGTGTGGTGATATGGCAGCAGCATCACCAGGTCCCCTACACTTCTGCTTTCCTGTCTGAAACCATGTCAGTCAATCTGCCATGTCTCCTCCTCCCCTTTGCAGCCCCCCAGGTCCCTCCCACTCATGGACCCCATGGTCCCTCCGTTGCAGGGCCCCCCTTGGCCCATTCTCTTACAGCCCCATGTAGCCCCATGTAGCCCTGCCCACCCACAGGTGCCATGGCCCCGCCCACTCATGGGTGCCTAAGCCCCACCCACCTGTGGATGCCCAAACCCTGCCCACCCACAGACACCTAAACTATGCCCACTCACAGGTGCATGAGCCCTTCCCCTCGTGAGTGCATAAGCCCGCCCCCCACCTGAATCATTATCTTTACCTTGGTTTTCCATCATCTCTGATGCACCCCATTCCTCTTGAACTTTGCCATGGTCTGCTTGGGTGCCAGTCTTCCTTTCTAGTGAGTGGTACATCTGTTCCTGGTTTTACAGTGCTCATTGAGAAGAGAAGAAGGAATCAGTGAGACTTGCAACAGGGGTCGTTTACTTAGGGGTGGATATGCCCTAAAATAATCATTTTAACTATTACTCCAAATCTATATTTTAGTGGGAGATGAGATTGCAACAGTTTTGCACTTAGGTGACCATTTTTTTTTGCCATAAGAATTTTCATTATTAACACTAATATCATCTGTTTTATTTAATTAGATCAACTGGACTTGAAGTTAGTTCTGAAGACGTTTCGCTAGTCACCCGACTGGCTTTCTCAAATCAGAATGACTTGTACAAGAATCGTGGCAATTCCGCCACTAACACCTGGCTGTGATACTAATTGAGATTTTACAGGTACATAATTGCCACGATTCTTGAACAAGTCATTCTGAATTGAGAAAGCCCGTCGGATGACTTGCGAATGTTAAAGAACTAAACTTCAAGTCCAGTTGATCTAATTGAACACAACAGATATATACGACCTGGATGAATGAGAACCTTCACAAGCATAACACTATATCGTTTAGTAAGTCTGCAGTGGGAGAATGTGACCGTGGCATAACTTCAACATAGATGCAATTCATTCAACTACTAAATTAACCCCCTAAATTCAGAAATAACTACGCACCACATATATTTTTGGAATCCACAAACCTTAGCTACCTATGTGCAATTTTCTCAAACAATATTCAGATTTCCAAACACAGTTCTTCATAGAATTTCATGCTGAAAAAGTTACAAATTTGCCCCAACCAAGTATAAGACACGTATAAGACCCACTCAAAACAATCACTCCCATTTCTTGACCCAAGCAATTGCCACATGTTTGGCGTACACACGACAATGACTACCAACTAGAGATGTATGTGGGTTCGAATAGACCCCAGTTTCAAATCAAATCTGAGGGTTTCGAACTCCAAAATTTCACGAGAGCCCGGATTTTTAGATTTTTATCGAAAATCAAAAGTAGGACGATTATCAAAAATCTAAAATCGATTTTTCGAAATTTCTGAAAAAGATCATTCAAAGTTAGAAAGCTAGCCCATACCCCACAAGACAGTAAAACAACCCACTAAAAATCATATCTCCCACATGTCCTGAATCAAATGATTTGCCACATACTGTATATATTGTCAAAGGACAAAGACATAAGTGCAATACAGAAAATCGAATTGGTCGAAAATAGAAATTGAAAATCAAAAAATTCTGATTTATTTGGTTTAAAATCGGATTTTCGAATTTCATTCCATGGAACAAAAATCAACAGTTTGTTCATCTAACCATAAGTAGCAGATGGTTTTCTAACTGTCTCTGTCTTGTTACAGAGAGTTTCTGGACCGTCAAACCAATTCAGTTAATGCTAGTTGTGGCACCTGAGTTAGTGACAACTATGTTAGTGAAAATTTTAGATTGATTTATGGTATTATTATATTATGGTTATATTTAGATTATATTTCTTTAGAGAAGAGGAACTAGCATTAGATTTTATTGAAACAAAATATCGAACATTTATTTCACTTTAAAGTTTTATGACAACGGACTAAATTGAATATTTACTACTTTATTTATTTTCAGGTGAATCAAATAAATGAAATATCAACACGCGACTCATTGTACAGCAATCTCCAGGAGCCGACCCTTTTCCATGTTGTGGAGGGAGTTCCATTAATTGAGTATGGATGCAGTATAATGGTTAAGAAGTGTAGCTCCTGAGAAAGTGACATGATGTCTCGAAGCGTGTAGGGCAGAGCTTATCCCACGAGGTGACATTTCTATATATAATATTTTATTGTGTACACTCCTGGGAGCTGGTCCCTTTTAGAGTAGGAGAAGACACTCCAAAAGAGAGGTATTATCTCTCCATGCATGTTAATAATAGAGGTGGCTGAACTATATAAAGTTCGGTCCGTTTTCGAACTTTCGAACTTCAGAGAAAGTTCGAAAGTTCGAATTCGGATCCATTCAAGTCTATGGGGGTGTGATAGTTTGAAAAGTCAGAGTGATTTACAGCTAAACTAACAGTGGTAACTTAATGTAAACGGCTGTGGCACCTGGGAAATAATAACCATACAATATAATAACCATATAATAACCTAGTAATATAATACACTATATTCTAACCATATAATAACCTAGTAATATAATAACCATATAATATCCTAGTAATATAAAAATATTATATTACTAGGTTATCATTTGGTTAATATTTTACTAGGTTATTATAATAATCCAAACATTTGTATAGCTGCCCCAAGCCAGGATTCGAACCCTGGTCTCCCATGGCAAAGGCAGTGCCTTTAACCAGTACACTATCCAGCCACTACATTATTTGCTTAATATATAATATATTACTAGGTTATCATATGGTAATTATATGGTTATATATATTATATATATATATATATATATATATATATATATATATATATATTCCAACTGTGTGTCCCGCACTCAAGCTGTATGTTAAATTTGCCCCGGTGCTTCACAAACTTGCATATATGATCCCGTATAGAGTAAGCACTTGTGGGTCTTGTAGCCATATAAAACTTTTTATTGTTATCCTGATGCATCCTGAGGACGGCGTAAACCTCGCCGAAACGCGTAGATGTGATAACAATAAAAAGTTTTATATGGCTACAAGACCCACAAGTGCTTACTCTGTACGGGATCATATATATATGATATCATATGATAACCTACTCTACTTACTCTATACAGGATCATATATGTATGTTATTATATGATAACCTAGTAATATATAACCATACATTGTAGGCTGGATAGTGTACTGGTTAAAGCATGCCTTGACATGGGAGACCAGGGTTTGAATCCTGGCTAGGGGAAGCAATGCAAATGTTTGGATTAGTATAATACCCTACTAAAGCTTGTTGAGAGTTGTAGTTTCCAAACATCTAGAGTGCCAAGTTATTAGAATTTAGTGGTCTTTTAAATGAACAGCATAATACTCATACAGTAATAGCCATATCCTGTATGGCTATTACTGTATGGGAAACATGTTGTCCATTTAACGGGCAACTAAAGCCTCAAAACATTACAGAATCAGAAGGAGAATGGCATCTATTCCCATACAGTATTCCCATACATTAATAGTCATACTGGATTTGGTTATTACTGTATGGGACTACTGTATGGAAATTCTGCTGTCCATTTAAAGGGCAACTAAAGCTTCAAAACAATACAGAATCAGAAGGAGAATGGCATCTAGTCCCATACAGTAGTCCCAAACAGTAATAGTCATACTGGATTTGGCTATTAATGTATGGGACTACTGTATGGGAATTCTGCTGTCCATTTAAAGGGCAACTAAAGCTTCAAAGCAATACAGAATCAGAAGGCAGTAGTGGTCATAATTTCCACCCTCGGTTTATACTTAAGTCAGTCAGTTTTATTAGTTTTTTTCAGGTAAAATAAGGTACCTCAGTTTATACTTGGGTCGGTTTATACTCAAGTATATACAGTATGTATACTATTTTCCTATGTAGAACTGTTAATTGCCATCTTGCCATGTGTGTTTGCATAGAAACAATCATCCAAACTTTTAACAGTTAGCAAACTTTTGATTGGGGTTCTCTGTGTGATTTACTTCATTAGGGTAATTTAAGGAAATAATAATTTGACTAATTCAACAAATATTTCTGAATAGAGATTTTTGAAACTGACTTCATTTTTCGAACTAACTTATAGAAGTCAATGGCGCAAAAAAATCCATGGTAAAAAAACCATGCCAGATGGCAGTAGATGGTTGAGGCACCTGGGAAATGATCAGGGGAACACATACAAATCCCCAAGATGTTTTTAAATATGAACTTATTCTACATGCAAGCTATTTTCGAGTTTCCGCATACTTGTTCCCGAGGATAGCCTCGGTTATCCTCAAAAGTAGCTCCTTATTTTTACTGAGTTGAAACCATATTTTATTCGAACTTAAACTTTATCTCTATTCCTGAATAAAGAATGGCATTGAATTAAACAAAATTGCTCACATTTTCAAAATTCTGATATAAATCTGGGATATGTTTTCTTTTGCATATTTATTTTATTGAAATATGACAGATTGCTTATTCCATTGTTCAACATTATACATAAAGACAAAAATTTAGACAGTAAATATAGTTTAGAAAAACCCTATACCCTACCCATTCAAGCTAAAGATTTAACATACACTCTGGATAATTAAAGGTATATTTGTTTCTGGTGCAAAAAAAGTAATAAGCAAAAGCTCTGTTGCAGCTGTGCACACTGTAGGTCATCTCTAATTAGTATGTAGGAAAAAAATGTTGAGAAACTAAAAATATCAAGGACTAATTATTAATCCTTAATCATTATGATCACTATTAATCATTGCTCATCAACTGTTCACACAAATATTTCTTATAATTCAGTCATGGGGTCTTTTTAAATGTGCTGGAGTGATGAATGAGCTAGCATGCATATAATTTATCTGTCACATAAAAAAAACAAATACATGATTTTCCCTTTCACCGAGCCTGTATTCAATGGAGTTCAATAGGTTGCCCCAGTAATTACATTTGTAATTTTTAACATAATAATGCAGTTTTAGAGGAGAAGGTGTAAAACATCATTTAGTAGGAAGCTATATTAAAAAGATAATTGATTATTAACTTGCAAAAGGGAGAGCTTGTTAGTACTGCAGGGTCTTTGATTAACTCTGTTTGTGTAGGCAATTCATTACGCATATACATGAATTATTTCTAATTATTATTAGAGTTTATTTTTAATAACACCCAGCATTATTATATATAGCTTATCTATGAAGCCTATGAGAACAGCGGTGTTCAGCTGATGACATAAGGACAAGTTCTTACAGGGCAATTTACCCAGCGAAGCTGGGCAATTATATGGAGTTAAAGTCACGCTAACCGGTTCGCTACTGTAAGCCCCATTTGCGCAAACACAATATTGAATCGCATTCTGGATGAATAGCGGCTCTGGGTAAATCACCCTATTAGATCCTAAACAAAATGTACTCTGCTCTATCACAGGCGGTAGACAAATTTATCCACCTGGTTTAAGCACCTACCATCGTGCCAACAGAAACAGTTACAGTAGATCTTGATTAGAAAGGAATGAAACTTGCAAAAGTTTCAATCCGACAGCAGTTCCACAGACCTTAGTTGAAGTCCAAAAGTCCAATTTAAACCCAATTCAATCAGAATTTTTAGTATTTCTGATTGCAATTTTCAGGATTTGATAGCTTTTTTTGATTTTTCGAATAGAATTTTCAATTTTCAATAATCAAATTAAATTTTTTACATTTTGAAAAAACAGTCAGATATTTAGATTTTTGAAACTAGAAGATTTTCTTTCAAAACTGGGATTCATCACTAATCTGATCTAACATGTACAATATTAAAATATTTATTGCTTCAACCATGCTTGAACAGGCTTACTAAGGTAAGTAATTTAACCTCAAGCATTTGAAGACACTCCTCAGTTGATCAAAAGTAATTTAACCTCAAGCATTTGAAGACACTTCTCAGTTGATCAAAATTAAAAGGTATGTCCAGCGATTTTTTTACCATTCCTTTTTACTGTTTAACTGAAGAACGGGAAGTAAATGAGCTCTGTCTTACCTCCTGTTCTTCAGTAAAACGTGCAGTTGAGAGAACAGAACTTACTGCAGATCGCTTCAGCACCACTTGACAGCCTCCGACGCCACTCACAGTCCCTAATGCGTCCCCAGTCCCCAATGCAAGGGAGCGTGGATGCTAGGGACGGCTGGTTCGCGGATCCGAACCGGGATCCGCCGCGGATTTATCCCGTTCACGAACGGCGGATTTTTCCAGATTTTCCGGATTTTTCGCCTTCTGAACTTTCGAACTGCGGATTTCTCGTATTTTAGAAAATTTTCGAAATTACGAGATTTCTCGCATTTTCGAAATTTCGGAAATTTTCGAAACTACGAGGATTACTCGTATTTTCGAGGATATTTTTCATTTTAATGGGTCCGCTCGTGGATTTTCAAATTTTTTTGAATTTTTCTGAAAATTTGCGGATCCTCGAGCGGACCGGATTTTGCGAAGTTCGGACATCTCTAGTGGATGCATCAGAGACTGTCAGTGAGAAGCCGATGCTGGATCAATCCACTGTTAGTTCTGTCCACTCTCCTGTACATTTTTCCTGCATACTTAAGAACGTGAGGTAAGACAGAGCTCATTTACCTCACGTTCTTTAGTTAAACAGTAAAAAGAAATGTTAAAAAATAATCACTGGACCTACCCTTTAATGTTAACCAAAAATGCAATCACCTACACCTATATTGAAAAACTGCGTGACTTTAAAATCAGAATGAAATTTCAGGTAATAAACTTCTATTTTACAATGAGGAAAAACTTTGTAAAATCAACATATAACAAGTAGAGATGTCCGAACTTCCTGAAGTTTGCTTCAGTTCTGAACTATAGAACTTTAGTAAAAGCTCTATAGTTTGGAAACTAATCCATTAAAGTAAATGGGAGAAAATAGTTAGTAAAGTTCTAGTTAATTGCAAATAAAATATCAATGGTAACGTACTGTAAATGGCTGGGAAATTGTTTGAGGGACATGTCCATATCACCAAAACTAATTTAAACACTACCTTCCCTCACGATCAGTAGGGATGGACTAGAACTCGAGCTCGAACCTGAGTTCGAGCCAAACTATTCGAGTTCAAACTTCTTGAATTATACCAGACCTAGATTTCTCGGACTTTTGGTAATTATCAAATGTTATCGAATTTTAAAAAAATTATACCCACATTTCCAAAATCAACCAATGGCAGCTAATTTGAGTATTGTCAGCCCCCTGGATATAAAAAGCAGTGCGACCAGCTCCATTTTATCAGTGTGTTGGAGTGTGTTTAGTGGAGACTGAACAGTGTAGGAGTTGGAGAGAGTTTTTTGTGCTTTTTGAGCTTTTGAGCTTTCTGAGCATTCTGTGTGTGGATTTCAATGTGGTGGTTTAGCACCTGTAGTTAACCACCCCTGTATTCACACATCTTGAGACCCAACAGTTCTTTTAAGGACTAACCTTCCTTGTGTGACCCAATAGTCCTTTTAAGGACTAACCCCCCCTATAAGTCCTTTGGACAATTTTTGTGTTAGACCTTTTAGAGGTCTAGGTGTCCTGTTTTATGTTTATCTGTCTCACTGCCGGAAACAGATCCCACATCTGCAAATTTATATATAAAAAAGTATAATAATAATAATAATAATAATTAATAAATAATAAAAATATTAATAATAAATAAAAAATAATCATGTAAATATTTTTCGTGTGTACTTGTCCTTTAATTAACATTTACTAACATTAACTAACAGTTATATTAAAATTTACTAACACTAACTAACATTAACTAACATATGCACTTTGAGTCCTTTAGGAGAAAAGCACTAAAGGCCCACAATCATTTGTGGTGGTTTGCGAAGCCCTATTGCCAATCAGTGCTATAAAAGTAACAAGAAACGTGCAGTAACTTCATATAGTGGTTATACATAGACAGAGCTTGACAGAAAGAGTGGTGCAAAAGGTGGTGTTTTATACAACTCAATCACAGTTAAAATTTTATATATAAATGTGATACTTGCCTTGGACATTGGTTTGGATGTCCTGGGCGTAGTTACGTGCTGTCGTTTCAAGTCCGACCACCTCTTTTGCAGTTGTGAGTTGGTCAGCTGGATTTGAAACTGTGTTATACCAATATTATACCAATATGCGAGTAAATATCGAATTATCGAATCCACAAGTAAAATGTCTACTATACCAATACGCGAGTAAATATCGAATTATCGAATCCGCAAGTAAAATGTTTATTATACTAATACGTGAGTTAATAACGAATTATCGAATCTGTGAGTCATTTATGGGATAATCATCGAATGTTCTAACGCGAGAGATCGAAAGTAGCGTGCGTGAGAGTAAAATCTATTTTTTTTTTAGTCCTGGATATTCGACCGTGTTCCCCAGACCATTTCCCAGGTTCCACAGCTATTTACATTAAGTTACCATTGTATTTCATTCGAACTATTTGACTACCATTGACTTTATTGGGTCCATTTTCGAACTTTCGAACCTTCTATATAGTTAAAAAGTTCGGCCATCTCTAACGATCAGGCAATTGTCGGGATTACACATAATACATTCTAGGGTTATCAACAATTCGAAGGTTACTGAACGATATAGTCAAGGTTTACTGAAAATCGAACAATACATTCAAGGGTTACCGAATTCGAACAATACACTCAAGGTTTACCGAAATCGAAAGATACAGTATGTACTGTACCACTTTATATTACACCCAAGGTTTGGTAAGGTGCTACATTAAAATGAAAGTACTTAAAGGGGAACTGAGGTCCAAAAATGACTTTAGGTAAATTGATAGGAATTGCCCTCCTGAGAAATTTAGCAATTTATTTTCATTGTTTATTTTGCATAGTTTTGAAGATATTTACATTTTTGTGTGTGTGTGTGATATGGCAGCAGCATCACCAGGTCCCCTACACTTCCTGCTTCCTGCTCTGAAACCATGTCAGTCAATCTGCCATGTCTCCTCCTCCCCTTTGCAGCCCCCCAGGTCCCTCCCACTCATGGACCCCATGGTCCCTCCAGTTGCAGGGCCCCCCTTGGCCCATTCTCTTACAGCCCCATGTAGCCCCATGTAGCCCTGCCCACCCACAGGTGCCATGGCCCCGCCCACTCATGGGTGCCTAAGCCCCACCCACCTGTGGATGCCCAAACCCTGCCCACCCACAGACACCTAAACTATGCCCACTCACAGGTGCATGAGCCCTTCCCACTCGTGAGTGCATAAGCCCCGCCCCACCTGAAATCATTATCTTTACCTTGGTTTTCCATCATCTCTGATGCACCCCATTCCTCTTGAACTTTGCCATGGTCTGCTTGGGTGCCAGTCTTCCTTTCTAGTGAGTGGTACATCTGTTCCTGGCTTTTACAGTGCTCATTGAGAAGAGAAGAAGAGAATCAGTGAGACTTGCAACAGGGGTCGTTTACTTAGGGGTGGATATGCCCTAATAATAATCATTTTAAACTTATACTCCAAATCTATATTTTAGTGGGAGATGAGATTGCAACAGTTTTGCACTTAGGTGACCATTTTTTTTTGCCATAAGAATTTTCATTATTTAACACTAATATCTATCTGTTTTATTTAATTAGATCAACTGGACTTGAAGTTTAGTTCTTGAAGACGTTTCGCTAGTCACCCGACTGGCTTTCTCAAATCAGAATGACTTGTACAAGAATCTGTGGCAATTCCGCCACTAACACCTGGCTGTGATATGCTAATTGAGATTTTACAGGGTACATAATTGCCACAGATTCTTGAACAAGTCATTCTGAATTGAGAAAGCCAGTCGGATGACTTGCGAAATGTCTTAAAGAACTAAACTTCAAGTCCAGTTGATCTAATTGAACACAACAGATATATCACGACCTGGATGAATGAGAACCTTCACAAGCATAACACTAATATCGTTTAGTAAAGTCTTGCAGTGGGAGAATGTGGACCGTGGCATAACTTCAATAACATAGATGCAATTCAATTCAATCTAGTCTTAAATTAAACACCCCTAAATCTCAGAAATAACTACCAGAACCCATATATTTTTGGAATCCACAAACCTTTAGCTACCTACTTGTGCAATTTTCTCAAACACATATTCAGATTTCCAAACACAGTTCTTCATAGAATTTCATGCTGAAAAAGTTACAAATTTTGCCCCAACCCAAGTATAAGACACGTATAAGAACCACTCAAAAACAATCACTCCCATTTCTTGACCCAAGCAATATGCCACATGTATTGGCGTACACACAGACATGACTACCAACTAGAGATGTAATGTGGGTTCGAATAGACCCCAGTTTCAAATCAAATCTGAGGGTTTCGAACTCCAAAATTTCACGGAGCCCGGATTTTTAGATTTTTATCGAAAATCAAAAGTAGACGATTATCAAAAATCTAAAATCGATTTTTCGAAATTTCTGAAAAAGATCATTCAAAGTTAGAAAGCTAGCCCATACCCACAAGACAAGTAAAACAACCCACTAAAAATCATTCTCCCACATGTCCTGAATCAAATGATTTGCCACATACTGTATATATTGTCCCAAAGGGACAAAGACATAAGTGCAATTACAGAAAATCGAATTGGTCGAAAATAGAAATTGAAAAATCAAAAAATTCTGATTTATTTGGTTTAAAATCGGATTTTCGAATTTCATTCCATGGAACAAAAATCAACAGTTTTGTTCATCTCCAACCAATAAGTAGCAGATGGTTTTCTAACTGTCTCTGTCTTTGTTACAGAGAGTTTCTGGACAGTCAAACCAATTCAGTTAATGCTAGTTAGTGGCACCTGATGTTAGTGACAACTATGTTAGTGAAAAATTTTAGAATTGATTTATGGTATTATTATATTATGGTATATTTCAGATTATATTTTCCTTTAGAAGAAGGAACTAGCAATTAGATTTTATTGAAACAAAATTCTAACATTTAATTGCACTTTAAAGTTTTATGACAAAGGACTAAAATTGTAAATATTTACTACTTTATTTATTTTCAGGTGAATCTTAAATTAAAGTGAAATAAAAACAGAATCATTAGTCAGCATATTCCCAGGAAAGAACATTTTTCAATTTTTGATCTGTAATGCTACTGATTTCCCTTATGGGTTATCAATATAAATGCAGCCTATTTTGCATGCTTTCATGAGCAAGCTTTCAAGAGGTGTAATTGACTTTATAAGTTGGTAGTGTAATCCTGATGAAATGTACTCAGCATTTTAAATATTAAAGGCTACATCATAATAAAATCTTGGCTTAACATGAAAGCTTCAGATGAAAAAGTTGCCAGTCCTTATTCTTTCCTAAACTGATTGTACTTTTTCTTTTTTTTACTTTTTAGCAATTTAAATGAATTATATAACAATTTTATATTACATTGAATATTAATATTTGCAAGAAAGTTCAAACTTGTATGTTAAGGATACACCAAAATAGGAATGGGTTATAGTTATTGCTATGTCTTTAAGATAGGTACCAGGTAGACAGTTAGAACAAAAAAAGGTTGAAAGCACATTCCAGGACCCCATAAAATATCATTGTATCTGAGCTAGTGAATATAGTGAAATAATAGGGGTTTTAGTTACATGTTCATGATTATAAAAATTAAAAGACTTCCAGCGTGGAAGGTCCTATCTAATTATCTTAAGTAATTTTTTTAGGCTGATGCCCCACTGTTAAGTTGTATATTCCTGAAAATTGTTGCTTCCCTTCCATTGGATTATTGTAAAAAGACTTTTCACTACCACCTACTGTCTTTTAACAAGGAGAGGTAAAGAGGCCTCCGATACAGTGCTTAGACTGGGTGCACACAGTTAAATATTTCGACCCAATGGACATCATATTTTGGTTGATTGAGCGAAAATATTGGCTGTAATTTTCAACACAACGGGACAATGTTCTTTAAACTTCAAAACAGACAAAAGTTAGATTCCACAGGTTGGTAAATATTGGCCGACCGTGCAGTCTTCAATTGACTGAATGATCACTCATTGCTGATATTTTGTCTTGATCAACCAAACTATCGCTACAGCTGGTCAATAGGGTCAAATATCCAACTGTGTTTACCCAGCTTAGTATTAAAGGCATAAGTCCTGCGATCAAAGTGCTGGGCTTAGAAAGTTGGCCTATCTTCCTGCAGTAAAATTCTCCTAATCTACACATGGAAAAGGGGGTTGTGGAAGCACTCCTTAGGCAAAACTACAGCACAAGTGGAAGCACTACTGAGCTGACCAAAACATTGGTATAAATAAAGATGATTAATGCATAGTCCTGGTCTCATATAATATTATAGCATCTGTGCTAGTGCATATAGTAAAATGTAAAATATTAGCATGGTATTTATAAAAGATAGATATTTGTGAATACCAATATTGATCCTTTTACTGTCTGCAGGCAATATTTTTACAACTTGGACAATTGTAAAATACAGACCATTATCTGTATTTTTTCAGCACTGTGTTATTTTACAACCACATAAAATAACAACTGTAGCCATCATATTTTTTGACTGGTAATGGTAATTTTCGATGCAGTGTGAAATAGGAAATACCAATATTAATTCTATATACTGTACAATTCGCCCTTGTTACAATTTTATGATTATAAAATCAGAATCTTCCAATCACGGTAACTCCAGTATGGAAGGTTCTAATTTATTACCATGAGTTTAGCTCGTAATACAAAGATTTCGAAATCTGTTTAGATACTTCAATATTGAAGTAAGAATATGCAGGATTTAGAGAATGGGCAAATTTAAGCTGGAAGCTGTAAAGCTAGTGAACACATGCAATGACTTTATTTGCATCTGTATTGCTGGTTTTATTTCCTTACACTATAAATAAACCCTGCCTTTTTATTAATTATTGATCATATATCATATTATCAATAACACCTGTAATCTGCACATCTGCCCATTTTTGTTCTTTGTTTTCAATATATATTTTACTGAATGCTAATATGTGAAATCAAATGGCAAAATAACTGTATCTTCAGTAAAAAAGTGTGCGAAATTTTCGTAAAAATTTCGAAAGTTCGATTTTCAAAAAACATCTACTTTCGATTTTCAAAAATCATCTACTTTTGATTTTCAAAAAACATCTACTTTCGATTTTTGATTTTCAAAAATCATCTACTTTAGATTTTCAAAAAACATCTACTTTCGATTTTTGATTTTCAAAAATCATCTACTTTCCATTTTAAAAAATCCTTTACTTTCGATTTTCAAAAATCATCTACTTTCAATTTCGAAAATCATCTACTTTCGATTTCGATACTTATGGGAAAATTCGGGTTTCGTAAATTCCGGGAGTTCCGAAAGTTCCGTCGGGACTTTGAAACCCTCGGATATGATACGAAACTGGGTTAGTTTAGAACCCACAGTACATCTCTACTGTAAACCTGTAGACTTATCATATTGTTATTCTAGCTATACAGTATACATGCAATGCATTTTTTTATTGTATCTTATCGGCTCCCTGCTGCAATATGCTGTGCAAATCACTGTTAGACATTGTGGGACATTTAATGCCCGTCATCAGCTGTTAAATCCAAAGGATTTTTCTTCATTTTTAAAACTCAACATTTCATCACAAAATAGAACATTAGACAATCAAAAACTCAAAAATTGCATTCTAAAATCGAAAATTCCTATAGAAAAAATGTCAAATTCCTGTCAAAAATTCGAAAAATGCTACTGAATATTCAAAATTTGCATTTGAAAATTCGAAAAATTCATATTCAATTGGGAAGGATTTGGATTTTTGGAACTTCAATAGGTTCTGCAAAACTGCAGTCAGAACAAACTCACCAGTTTGGTTTATCTCTACTTATTATTAGCAATTATTTAATACTTTGTCAACTGTGTACTTTGCATAAAATTTGCAAGGTTATTCAATTCAATGAATGAAAAAAAAAGAACATCAAACAACAGGATTAAATGTGCATCAAATTGAGATGGTTTAAAGATTAAAATAACAACAACTTCTGTAAAAATCACAAAGTCATAGTACTGACCTTGACAAATACTTAGCAATCCTGTTTCTTAGAGATTTGATGTGTCCGTATAAAATAAGAAAATAAATAAGTAGTTCTCAGGCTGATAGAAATTAGATTTCATATACATGGCAGAAACTAGAGATAGTTGCTATGGTGATGCCATGTAAAAAAACAGAGTTCTTTTTTATGTATAGTTTGATGTCCTTTTTCTATTATTACAAACTCGTTTACTTGAAAAAAAAATTGTTTCTAATTCCCAGCTCATTAGTGTTAATATATGAAAAAATAATCTTGCGTTAAATCACAAAGAGATAGGGCATATCTGATAGATTATGATTAAGGATAAAGTAAGGATGAAAATTCTAAAAAAAAAATAAAATGTAACCTTTTAGTTTTAAATAAGATTTAATAAGAAAGGATTTTTAAAATTTTTGTTTCTAGGTGCATCTAAATACATTGTACTGCTATCTTTTTCACCCCTCTTTGCTATACCTTCCTTGGAACATGATAATTTCTATAATGAATTATTTTTTGTTTTGGTTAAAAGAGATATCTGTTGTATTCAATAAGATCAACTGGACAATTGAACACAAGAGATATACCATGACCTGGATGAATGAGAACCTTCACAAGCATGGTTAAAAGAGAAATAAATTCCAATAAAAACTTAAATATAGTTGGATTTCTGTGTAATGGGGACCTAAACTATTATAGTAACACACACATTGAAAACAATATGATTATTGATGTCTCACTTTCCTTTTTATTTAAAAAGTTACTTGCCTGTCGATTTGACTATTGTGGAAAAATGTAATTTTAAGGGATAAGATAGTGAAATACCTTTTAGATCACAACTTAACTAAAGTAGGTCCCAGTTTGGTTTTATCTGCCAAATCAATCAGATTGCCTTCTATGAAAAGGAACAGATGAGTCGTAACCTAGAACTTGGTGGGGTCGGGTGATGTAATCTATTTAGATTTTGCAATTGCATATTACAGTACCTCATAAAAGGTTTGCAAACTTAGGAGAAGTGGTATTGATCTGGCTATTTCTGTTTGTATTGAGAACTGGCTAGTGGATAAATTACAATGAGAGATTATTAATAGAGATGAAAGAAACCATTAAGTTTTGTTCTGCCATCCTTTTAGTACAAATAAACAAAATTTATAAAAAAAAAACAATATTTTGTTTGTGAACCCCATTGACTTCAGCAGGAAAAAGAATTCTTCAAACAGCATCCGTCCATCTCTAGAAAGTAGAATACCCTACACTAGCACGAACAAGAACAGTTGGGAAGGTTACCCAGAAAGTTAAATAGGTAAAACAAATAAACTGCGTCCAGTGCGGGTCTAATTTTCCAGACTCGACGAACGAACAATACTTTCAAGTGTTAGTGAACGATACATTCTAGGGTTAGTGAAAACGATCCATAAATTTGAGGATTATCGAAAACGAACAATACTTTTAAGTGTACATTCTAGGGTTAGCAAACGGCTTGTAAATTCGATAATTATTTGAGTTCGGTTTTGTGTCCATCACTACTGTTTAGCTGTGAGTAAATCACTTCTGTGATTTACCAGTATGTAAGTCTTTATTGGCAGCTATTAGCTGGTGTTAAATACTACTGTAGAGTCGCACAGCTGCTGATTAATAGCTTGCGGTAGCTGCGCGAGTGTCTCTTGCAATACTCCTGCAGCCTCCGCAAGCAAGGGGTTATAGTCACGCTAACCATCAGTTAATTTGGGTAGCCTGACTTTAACCCCTGTTCACCCACGTTGCAATTCTGGGAGAATAAGCTAGAATGTATATCCTTATACTTGTTCCCCTCTACTGAAATGTATATGTATCTTAAAGGGACTCTTAAACATGCATTTTCTTCCAACATGTCTTCTATACTGCTCAAGTGTGATACGATTGGTTCATATTTTATACTATTACTAACAATCCCACCCATGAATCTTAATAATTCAAAATTGCATCTAACATTATCAGCAAGCATGCAATATGAAGCATGGGCATTTAACAATACATAGTAACATAGTAATTAAGGTTGAATAAAGACATACGTTCATCAAGTCCAACCTATTCACCCTCAGGCAAAAAACCCCAGCTAAAAAGGGGGAAAAAAATAAATTCCTTCCTGACTCCAAACGGCAATCAGAAAGTATCCCTGGATCAACCAGATCTATATGTATTAATACTAGTAATTCTCAATATTTTTTAGTATTAGAAACTTATCCAGGCCTTTTTTAAAGCTATTCAATGAACTTGCCATTACCACTTCTGCTGTAAAACAGTTCCACAGTTTCACCATTCTCACTGTAAAGAAACCTTTCCTAACCTGAAGATGAAACTTCTTTTCTTCCAACCTTAAAGGATGTCCACGAGTCCTCTGATAAGACCTATTAGTAAACAATGCACCAGAGAGTTCATTGTATGGCCCACAATAACAATTCAGCCACCATATACATAGATATTGTATGTGTGTGACCAATACTAATTCTAAAATCACATAAATTGGACTTCATGGCAAGTAAAGAGGGTGGGATCACACTGGACAATACCAAAGGGGCACTTAAGCTGGGTACACACCAAAATGTTTCCTGGGCCGGCTGTGACCAATGACCATTCCTTTGTCCTTATCCGACTGATTGGGCGATAGGACCATTTAGGAGTTCACCAGACCTTTTTATCTTCCAGCCAAGTGTTTCACAGCACCATAAACATTCAGTAAAAAAATTGAATAGTGCTGGATTTATACAGATATACATAGAACAATAGCTGTAGAAAATACAGCTATTCATTTAAGTGAATATGTCCAATCAAATCAATCAGTACTTTTCACACCTTAGAGTGTATGTATATTGAAAAAATGACTTTGCATCATCCTAATCTAAAATATGTGTAAGTAGCACTTACAGGTATGAGGTATTGGGTTGAGGTGTGTGTGTTGCTGCATGACCACTGACCTGACTATTTTCTAGAGATGTCCGAACTTCGCAAATTCCGATCCGCTCGAGGATCTGCGAATTTTCGAAAAAATTCGAAAATTCGAAAATCCGTGAGCCGACCCATTAAAATGAAAAATACCCTCGAAATTACGGGATTTTTCGTATTTTCGAAAATTTTTCGAAAATACGAGAAAACTAGTATTTTCGAAAATATGTATTTTCGAAAATACGAGTAATCCTCGTAATTTCGAAAATTTTCGAAAATACGTATGTATGGAAATAAAAGAAACCCTTGTATTTTCGAAAATTTTCGAAATTACGTGTTTTCTCATATTTTCGAAATTACATGAAACCTCGTAATTTCAAAAATTTTCGAAAATATTAAAAATCCGTGAATCGGAAGTTTGGAAGGCGGAAAATCCGGAAACATCCGCCATTCGCGAACGGGATAAATCCACGGCGGATCCGGGTTCGGATCCGCGAACCGGCCATCCCTACTATTTTCCCCCATACCAACTGTCAATACTGCATATAGTATACAGCACACCAACTGTCAAAGCATTCCAGCAACAGCAAAACTGCTTAAAGAAATGCTGAAATGTAATGTAAATGTAAATATTCAGATTGGATATCTAGAAAGAAATAGGGGGCATATCAACAAAAAGACGGCACAGTGATAGTTGGGATGAATCATAGTTTCCACTTATTTTGCCAGTGTACATACCCTTTAAGTTTTGTGTGTTTGTATACTTCCATCAAAACTTGATGTTTTACTGGACGCTAACTTATTTGCGGCAGTGTACTGAGGTTTAGCCTGATTTTAAAATGGGATTATAAGTAATTGCAGTGGATTGAAGGAAAGCAATGTACCAAAAACATACCTTCCATTAACATAAACAGCAATTAGCTTATGTTAATGTCATGCTAATATAAAGACAGTATCAGGATATACTGTATGGTCCATCTTGCTTGCAGGGACAGTGTAGATCAAATCCTTACATTCCTCATGTAACACCTTTAATTCATTTAGCTTTTCACATACAAACTCTATATTCCGAGCATGCACGGCCATCTCCTCAGTACTGAGCATTTTCTTTTCACTAAGGTGGTTGGAATCATTGGGAAAAGCGCAGAGTGACAGCGAAATGGAGGTGAAATTTATTTTATAAAATTGTGAAAATGATTGATTTTTACAATATAAAAAAAAGCTAGCATCCTACAAACAATGAAAAACTTAAAACATGAATTGAAAAACTTGTTATACAAAAAAGAATGTTCCCATCTTGCTTTTATATAGTGAGGGAACTCCCAATGTAAAATGTTAATTTTTGTAAAACTCATTGCTTATGTTTGCTTCAGCCAACTTTAAATTAATATATGACAAAGTTCTTATTAATATTAGTAATGAAAGTAATCAAAAGTTAAACAAAAACTGGAGCTGCATTGGTGCTATAAAAATATAATGATTTTTTTACGGACTTTTAGTCTTTGACAAACTATAATGCAAATGTACACAGGGCAGATGGCAACCTTTTTATTTGTCAGCAGGATGCGTAAAAGCAATGGGTATTAAATAAAGATATTCTCTCCCTCACAGTGTCATATGGACCCCCTGTTTTGTTGTTAATAGAGAAAAAAATTCCATCTACATGTTAATGAAATTCCCCCACTATAATTGTAATTAAAATGTTCTAATCCTATAACACTGTACTGAGGTACTGAAGCCCCCATACCAGTAACATGAACATTCCTCAATCCTTTTCTTTAAAATTAAATAACCTGTTCAAGAAAACAATGTAATCCTCCCTTGGAACAAAAACAGATGTTGTAGTATTTTACAATTATGCAAATGCTTTAAAAAAGAAAAAAAAAGACTTAAAAAATGGTAAAGAAAGTGCTTTAACACCATAACTACTGAAGACATGTTGATTTACAGGTATAAGAACTTGTAAGTGAAAAGTTAAGAGACTGTTTTAAAGGATAACTACACTGTAAAAATTTACTTTGTGAAATTTTAAAAGACATAGTTCAGGGAGGTAAAATTGATTATTCCTCCCTTCCAATATTGTTTTCTTGACAAGCACCAGCATGAAGAAACATTATTTGGGCATGTCCAGTTTTCATCTGCCAGGTTAGCATCCTGGGCTTTCCTGTATTAAAGATATCTCTGAAGACAGGAAGAAGCCTGGCAGATGTAAAACCAGAAGGCAGTGAGGTAGGATTGATTATTTTAAACTCCCAATTACTGTATTGAGCAACATCAGCACAAATTCTGGTTTCTGTACTTGCAGTTTTACATTTGCCATGCTACCTTCTGGCTTCAGCAATATCTTTTATTCAGGAAAGCCCAGGGTAGTAACCATGAGTCAAAGTGATTTTCATCATGCTGGCAATCATCAGAGAAACAATATTGGGAGGTAGGTATAGCACCATTCTTTTGTCCCTGTCTAAGCTCAATAGCATATGACAGTAACTTACAATGCCCAAAGGGTGATCCAGAAATTTTCTTGCACCATTTGAAACCATTTATTAATTTATTTCCAGACTAAGGCCAGTACTTATAAAGAATAGCTTTTTTCTCTATTTTTTTCACAAAAACTTTTTTTCCATATTTCAAAAGAGACACATTTTTGTAGCATTATTTTTCTTCCTCTGGCGATAACATTTTTCATAATTTCTATTTGCAAAATCTACCGCCTAAGGGCTAATTTTCACCAAATGGCTCAAACTCATACGATCGCCTGAATAAGCAAAAAACATTCTAAAAAAACCCAGGACTCTTTTTTGCTAGTACACCCAGTACAGACTATGAGGATTTCTAGCACTAAAAACGCTGTTAAATGGGTGGAAGGCAGTATTTTATTAATGATGAATTTAATGACAGAATAAGAGAATTTTTTTTTTTTTTGCTAACCCACCTGCAAATTTGGAGGCGATATACAGTGAGCCACTATCTGCTATACAAGTCACATTAATCCCTTTGCGACTATATGAAAGTTAATGTTGCTCTAAGACTATAGTTACGGTGGTTGCAGCAGTGCAAATATTTTGTATTAAAGGCTTGGAATGGGTTAACCCATTAGAGTTAGAGATATAATGTGGTTTCTAATAGAACCCAGTTTCGAATCGAATCTGAGTCCCGACAAAACTTTTGGAACTCCCGAATTTCACGGAACCTGGATTTTTCTAATTTTTAGATTTTTATCGAAAATCTAAAGTATCCGATTTTCAAAAACTGAAAGTAGACGATTTTCAAAAATCGAAAATTGAAAGTAGACGATTTTTGAAAATAGATGATTTTCGAAAATCGAAAATTGAAAGTAAGTAGACGATTTCCAAAAATCTAAACTCGAATTTTCGAACTTTCTAAATTTCTGAAAATTCAGAAAATTCAAAAGCATAACGAAACTCAACACTTTCGAACATCTCCATGCACAAGTATTTCCAATCATTTTTAATGTAACTTTCTTGGTGGTTTTTTTTGCGATACCGTCAAATTACATTGATAATGGTATTGAATTGATGGCACCAAAGGCAACAGATTTATGTCAGATAAATTAGTAAAAAAAAAATCTCATTTACAAAAAATTGAAACACATTGTAAATAGAGATGGCCGGTTCGCGGATCCGAACCCGGATCCGCCGCGGATTTATCCCGTTCGTGAATGGCGGATTTTTCCGGATTTTCTGCCTTCCCAACTCTCCGAATGCGGATTTCTCATATTTTCGAAAATTTTTGAAATTACGAGGATTTCCCGTATTTTCAAAAATACGAGAAATTCTCGTAAATTCACGGAATTTCCGCATTTTGGGGATTATTTTCAAGACAGAGCAAGCCGCATGTCCCAAATTATCCAATGGCAGCTAACATGATTATGTATTTTCACTGAACTTCCACTTAAAGCGATATTATTGCATCATGGGGGATCACTGATAAACAGCAGGAGGTAATGCTGGCATAAAACATTAAGTTTATTGTGAAATTGTATCAGAACATTCTTGGTTTTGTATCACTAGGACTGTGCTACATACAAAAACTTTTGGAAGTGGTGCAGCCCCCATAAAAGCATTGTCAAACCCACAGTACCCATTGTTGCATCATGTTGCAGCGTGGATTTTACACTGGGAAAATACAGATATTAATAATCTTGTATATAACATTTCATTAACGTTGCATATGATTTACTTACGGTTTTCAATCATGGCCGCTAGAGGGACTGGAGGGGCTGAAGCGGCTGGAGGGGCTGGAGCGGCTGGAGGGGCTGGAGAGGGTGGGGGGCCTGGAGGGGCTGGAGAGGGTGGAGGGCCTGGAGAGGGTGGAGGGGCTGGAGCAGCTGGAGGGGCTGGAGAGGCTGGTCCTGCTTCTAGAAAAAAAATGTTTTATTTCAACAATCACTGTCCAATTAGTAATATTACATGTATAAGAACATTTCCTAAAAGGCTACATAGTGAACATTTCTTGGATAATTTTTGAACCACAAAAATGCAATGAAAAAATGGTTTAATGAAAGATTTTAAAAAACATTAACTTCACTAGGATGCACTTACGTTGTTGGCTGCAGTAAGCATCCTCATCTTCATGCAGGGGTAGGGGGTGGGGGTGGAAGAGTCATCATCTGAAGGTTAAAATAAAAAAAAAGACAATGATATATCTGAAGGTATTTGCTTTACTTTCCCTTTAAATAGGGCTGCCATGTAACCAAAAGGGTGGGTCAGTAAAGTGTGTTTAACTGTGTGGGTATCAGTGTGCATTTATAAGGTAAAAAGAAATCAATTTTTAATGATCGATTTCATTTTTAACTTTACTTAGCCTTTAAATAAGGCTGTTAATGGAAATGGAAGGGTGGGCCACCAAGTGTGTTTACCTGTGTCTATGTGTGGGTATCATTTTGAATTTATAGGTGTTATGTTAAATAAAGTCACTTTTCAGTGATTTATTTTTTGACTTTACTTACCCTTTAAATAGGACTGATATTGAATAATATAAGAATAATAATAATGTAATAATAACCAGTGAATGAGAAATAAAAAACTTGGATCTCTCTCTCTCTCTCGCCAAATTTATGGATTATTGATGTTTTTAAAAATATATATATAAATATGTTTTTGTCAGAAGTGAATTAAAATATTTTACTACTTATTACAATACAGTAATATAATAAAAAGTATACTTGCCTTCCATAAGTTGCTGCACGGCATCAACATAATGAGGCCTTTGCCTCTTAAGATCAGACCACTGTCTCTGGAGGGTAGAGATAGTGGTCTGGAAGTGAAAGCGGCGCGCCAGCCGGCGCTGCAGGCCCTCCATTATTGCGTGCTTCCTGCGCCGCACATGCCTTATGCCTAAAGGCATGTCATCATACCCCCTAGCCAGGAGGTATTTGGTAGCATACAGCTGCCTGGACTTTAATTGGTTTTATGAAGAAGCGAGCAAGAGTTAGATTCAGTACGCAGTGGATGTGGTATACTTGATTTGTTAAAGCTTTTGATACTGTGCCACGACAAATTTAAATGAGGACTGTTGGCATTGAAGAAAACATTGTACATGGATAGAGAACTGGTTAGGGATCGCAAACAGAGAGTGTTGGTTATGGAGCTACATCTATGTGGACTAAAGTTCTAAGCGGAGTGCCTCATGGGTTCTCGTTTAATCTGTTTATAAATGACTTAGAAGGGGGCATTGAGAGCAAGGTCTCAGTGTTTGCTGATGACACTAAACTATGGCAGAGCTAGGAACTTCAAATGATGGTGCAATGGCTGCAAGCAGACCTAGATGGATTATCAAAATGGGCAGCAGAATGGTAGAGATTCACTGTTGATAAATGTAAGGTGAAAAAAGGCCTGGATATTTCTAAAGCTAAAAAATATTGAGAATTACTGGTATTAATTCATATAGATCTGGTTGATCCAGGGATACTTTCCAATTGTGTCGTTTGGAGTCAGGAAGGAATTTTTCCCCTCTTTTTAGCTGGTTTTTTTTTTGCCTTCCTCTGGATCAACTGTTAGGTAGTGTTATAAACAAAAAAAAAAGAAGGTGAATAGGTTGAACTTGATAGACGTATGTCTTTATTAACCTTAATTACTATGTTACTATGTTACTAAATCAACAAAAGTTCTTCTAGTGGTTTGTACAAAGGCTGCGCTGCTTATTTCTTTTAAACTTTTCAACTTTTAAAGTTGATTACTTATAATGCTTTTGTCTGGCCACATTTTTAACCTGTTTTTAGGGTTTTATTAAATTATTTAAATTAAAAAGATGAATGATGAATATTATTTATCTGATTTCCCTCTTGTTATTTTTTTCTTTTACATCATTTTATTCTGCTGTCACCATATGTTGCCTATACACAGTGTCTGTCACTGTCGGAGTTGGTATTCACAGTATATTCATTTGAGAATGTCAATATCTCTGCAGGGTGTTTTTTTTTTTAGAAGAATGCAGTTATATATATAGAAATAGACTTCTACAGAGCAATAACAAGGATAAGGCTTTGGGACAGGTTATATTGACATGCTCAATATAAAAAACATGAATTATATATTCATATTAATTCCCCTCTTGATATTTTTTCTTTTTCAGAATTTTATGCTGCTGACACTATGGTCCTGTAAACACTGTCAGTGTCTGGAGTCTGTACTTTCTGATAAATTGTATATTTGGTTTGAGAATGTCTACAATTTAATTTTAACCAGTTATAGAGGGAAATTGTAGAGGGCAATAACAAGGAAAATATACAGAATGAATACTGTAATACGGGGGTTCCTTTAAGGATAGGTGCGGCTAACTTTTGCAGCGACTTACTGAATTTATTTGGTGAAAAGATTTAGATTCTCATTTAGTGCTACCACTAACTGGGTTTACCATCCTATGGGTAAACGTAAATCTATGATCGCATGCATAGATCTACAATCGCCATCGTAAATGTAATCAATTATAGATTTAAACCTGCAATAGTAAATTTATGATTGTGGCATCAATCATTAAAGGACATCGATCTCTAAAAATGTCGATACTGTGCCTTCATAAATATAGCCAATATCATAATCACATATGCAAAAATGTATGTTCACTGATAAACATTCTTATTTATAATTTTTTGAATTAAATTCTTATGTTTAACCATGTAATATATAATCATGCATTTTAAATTTTATATGAACAGAAAAATTAAATATTATGGCATTATTTCAATGTGCAGTTTTACCACCCATATTTGTTTGTCCAACAAGAATAATACATATACACTTTATCAACATGAAAATAAAATTCATCCATCCCCTTTTGTTTCTGTAAATGCTGGCAGAGATATTCATAGGGAAAATGTTGCTGATAAAATATCATGTTTATTTATAACAGAACACACAGCTGGATTTGAATGTGCAATGACGTACATTGTGCTTCCATCTGGGAATCTTAGATGAGGAAATGTTACAGGGTGAGTAAAAAAAAAAAAAATCAGTTTAGTTTAGTTTACCCCATATTATATGTTACTAAATATGAAACAGTTTGGCATTTAGAAAAATTTATGTTTTGTGATGTTGAATCACAAAATTTCAAATAAAAAACATGTTTAGAAAAACATGGTACAATACAATGTTTAGGGACCTGAGGGCCCTAAATATAATTTTAAAAAAGACTTTACCATAAGACCATAAGCCAATGAAATGTCAAGGGGTGAACCACCATCAGATAGCTCAAAAGGCTTAAGCGACACCCTCTACCACATAGGCAAACCCCCAACATCATACTTACAATCATTGGAATTACAATCTAGTGCAAAGGAGGCAGCAGGTGAAACAGCATTTAAGCATTGGTTGTGATTTCAGAATTATAGCCTTGATTGACTGCATGAGGGAGAGTCAGCTTAGGGGGACAATAATTATCCTTAACTATCTGTTAGTAATGCAGGTAATAAAGTGCAAAATATTGGGAGTTGGGTTGGTGCAGGTACCTGACAATGACAATTGTAAGGGTGCACATGTCCTTCACATTCTGTTCCTTCACAACACCACCATCTGGCACCTCCCATTTTTTCCTACATCCCCATCAAAATTTGTATTTCCATATAAAAACTAAAGAATCCTTTGTAATTAAAATAAGAAGATTCGGTGATTGGGTGGGCTGATGTGTACACATTCTCATCCACAATTTGGAAACTGAGACATATCTTGAAACTGTGCCGTTTATTTCCATTCTTTCTCAGTAGACGGAAACTACAATAATGAGATAATTAGCTAAAGTTTATCAACTAATTACATAGTAATAAACACATAAAAAGAGCCCAAATAAAAACTGAGCTATATCTTATGGTATAAAAAGATTGGACACACACAATGATTAATAGAAGTACCGCCCCGACTATGATCACCATCTACTTATATCCCAAACAACAATTTCCTACTACTTTGTCCAAGGAGCTTTAAAGGGCATGTCCACCCCAAAAACTACTCATCCCCCCACTACTGGCCCCATCATGTAGTGTAGTTTAATCCTTACCCTCACATCCCAACTCATAGGGTTCTCCTGTAGTCCCCCCCAAAGTCCCAAAAACTGCCCACCAGGAGGCTAGCAGGTCCATATAGGACACTGCTGCTAGCTGGCCTCAGGTGATTGTTTTGCCATTCGTACTGCAGCCTTCTCCCCCCTCCCTCCCCTCCCTCTCCCTCCTCTCCCTCCTCCCGTTCTACTATCCCTCCCCCTACATAAAACCCCTTCAGTGCCGTATTCCCCATGTCTCCCAGCCCCAACGCGCAATATTTGTATCTTCAGAAAGCGCCCCAAACTCTTACTTACTCTCCTCTTTCCTCGGTGAAGTGAGGCTGCGGCAGCCGCGTCTGTGATTGGCTGCCGCTCAGCCAATCACAGACGCGGCTGACGGTCCCGCCCCTGCTTGCTTCTTTCCTGCAAGCAGAGGGCCTGGAGCGCGGCGGAGGAAAGAGATGAGGTAAGTAGAGTTTTGGGGGCTTTCTGAAGATACAAGTATAGCGGTTGGGGCTGGGAGCCCTTGGGGAAACTTATATAAAAAAATATATTGTGGGTGGACATAGCTTAAATATAGAGGTTAAAAGGGCCTTTAGTTACAACCAATACTTCCAAAGTAGGGAACTGAACCAATGCAAAATAAAAACAATATTGTCTTATATAATAGAATTCATGGAGGCATAGAACTTCTCTGTCGGTCATACAAACTATGTGTGAATATGTGTGAATATGTAGTAGGATCTAATGTTTTAATTTAAATAAAAGGGGGAAATTAATTCCTATAGAAATATAGGATGGTATTGTGTTTTTTGATCTTCTGGGTCTTCGTTAAAAATGTACTTAAATGAAGTTCGGCAAAATCCGCATTAAAAGTGGTCTAAATAGCCTTGGTAACGTACACTAAATCAACTAAGGGACTGGGTAATGACCTTGGAAACATGTATATATCAATGTCAATACCTAAAAATTACGTCCGCAGCGTGAATTTAAAAAACGGTATTCTTCGAAATACGAAGATTAAATACGAGGATTTGTAAATACGAGGATTCTTTGGAAATACGGACCCGAACCGGAACTTCGATGATCATTGCTTTTTACTACATCTGCCTGTGTTACAGCAAAATGTCCACTTTGGTTTTTCTTTTTTCCCGGAAAAAGTCCCACATCTGAAATTTACTAGATAAAAAGTATAATAATAATAATAATAATAATTAATAAATAATAAACTATTAATAATAAATAAAAAAAGAAATCAATGTTAATATTTTTTTCGTGTGTACTGTCCTTTAATTAAACATTCTATAACATAACTACAGTTATATGAAAATTTACTAACACCCTTAACTATACCTTAAACTCAACTTATGCACTTTGAGTCCTTTAGGAGAAAAGCACTAAAGGCCACAATCATTTGTGGTGGTTTGCGAAGCCCTATGGCCAATCAGTGCTATAAAAGTAACAAGAAACGTGCAGTAACTCATATAAGTGGTTTAGTACATAGACAGAGCTGGACAGAAAGACGTGAGTGCAAAAGGTGGTGTTTATACAACTCAATAACAGGTAAAAAGGTTTATTATTAATGTGATATGGCCTTGGACATTGGTTTGGAATTTGTCATGGGAGTAGTTACGTGCTGCGTTGTCAAGTCGACCCCTCTTTTGAAGTGTGAGTTGTCAGCGGGATTTGAAACTGTGTTATACCAATATTATACCACTATGCGAGTTAAATATCGAATTATCGAATCCACAAGTAAAATGCTACTTATACCAATACGCGAGTAAATATCGAATTATCGAATCCGCAAGTAAAAGGTTATTATACTAATACGTGAGTTAATAGACGAATTATCGAATAGGTGAGTCTATTATGGGATAATCATCGAAATGTTCTAACCGAGAGAGCGAATAAGTAGCGTGAGGGGTGAGAGTAAAATCTATTTGTTTTTTAGTCCTGCGAATTTCGACCGTGTCCCCCAGACCATTCCAGGTTCCACAAGCTTATGACATTAAGTTACCATTGTTTCATTCGAAATATTTACTACCATGACTTTATTGCGGTCCATTTTCGAAATTTCGAACCTTCTATATAGTTAAAAAAGTTCTGGGCCTCTCTAAAGATCAGGCAATTGCGGGATGACACATTAATACCTTCTAGGGTTATCAACACCAATTCGAAGGTTACTGAACGATTATAGTCAAGGGGTTTCGGAAAAGCGAACAATACTTCAAGTGTTACCAATTCGAACAATAAACTCAAGGTTCCCGAAATCGAAGATACAGTAGGACGTACCACTTATATTAAACCCAAGTTGGTAAGGTGCACATTAAAGATGAAAGTACTAAAGGGGAACTGGGTCCAAAAGGACTTTATGTAAATTGATAGGAATTGCCCCATGAGAAATTTAGCAATTTATTTGCATTGTTTTACTTTTGAAGTTTTGAATATTTACCATTTTGGGTGGTGTGATTATGGCAGCAGCCATCACCAGTCCCTAACAAATCCTGATTCCTGCTCTGACTGAAACATGTAGTCATCGCAATGTCCCTCCTCCCCTTTGCAGCCCCCAGGTCCCCCCACTCATGGACACCATTTGTCCCCCAGTTGCAGGGCCCCCCTTGCCCATTCTATACAGCCCCATGTAGACCCATGAGCCCTGCCCACCCACAGGTGCCATGGCCCCGCCCACTCATGGGTGCCTAAAGCCCCACCCACCTGTGGTATGCCCAACCCTGCCCACCCACAGGACACCTTAAACTATGCCACTCACAGGTGCATGGCACTTCCCACCTCGTGAGTGCAAATAGCCCCGCCCCTACCTGAAATCATTATCTTTACCTTGGTTTCCATCATCTCTGAATCGCACCCCATGCCTCTTGAACTTTGACATGGGATGATTGGGGGCCAGTCTTCCTTTTAGTGAGTCCGGTACATCGTTCCTGGCTTTACAGTGCCTCATTGAGAAGAGAGAAGAGAATCAGTGGACTTGCAACAGGGGTCGTTACTTAGGGGTGGTATGCCCTAATCAATAATCATTTAAACTATACTCCAAATCTATATTTTAGTGGGAGATGAGATGCAAAGTTTTGACACTTAGGTGACCATTTTGGTTTTTGCAATAAGAATTTTCATTAGTTAACACTAATATCTATCTGTTTTTATTAATTAGATTCAACTGGACTTGAAGTTAGTTATTGAAGACGTTTCGCTAGTCACCCGACTGGCTTTCTCAAATCAGAATGACTTGTACAAGAATCTGTGGCAATTCCGCCACTAACACCTGGCGTGAATGCTAAATTGGATTTTACAGGGTACATTAATTGCCACGATTCTGAACAGTCATTCTGACTGAGGAAGAAAGCCAGTCGGATGACTTGCGAAATGTCCTAGAAACTAAACTTCAAGTCCAGTTGATCTTAATTTGAAACACAACAGCAGATATATCACGATGGGAGAATGAGAACCTTCACAAGGCATAACACTAATATCGTTTAGTAAAGTCTTGCAGTGGGAGAATGTGGACCGTGGCATACTTCAATAACATAGATGCAATTCAATTCAATCTAGTTCTAATTAAACACCCCTAAATATCAGAAATAAATACACCAGAACCCATATATTTTTGGAATCCACTAAACTTTAGCTACCTACTTGTGCAATTTTCGCAAAACACTATATTCAGATTTCCAAACACAGTTCTTCATAGAATTTCATGCTGAAAAAGTTACAAATTTTGCCACCCCCAAGTATAGACACGTATAAGAACCATTCAAAAACAATTCACTCCCCAGTTGGGACCAAGAAGATGCAACGTGTATTGGCTACCACACAACAGGACTACCAACTAGAGATGTAAAAAAATTTGTTGGGTTCGAATAGTAGACCCAGTGTCAAATCAATAATCTGAGGGTTCGAATCCAAAAATTTCACGGAGCCCGGATTTTTTTTAGATTTTTATCGAAAATCAAAAGTAGAGATTATCAAATAAAATCTAAAATCGATTTTTCGAATTTCTGAAAAAAGATCATTCAAAGTTAGAAAGCTAGCCCATACCACAAGACAAGTAAAACACAACCCACTAAAAATCCATTCTCCCACAGGTCATGAATCAAATGATTTGCCACTACTGGATTATATTGTCCCAAGGGACAAAGACATAAGTGCAATTTACAGAAAACGAATGGTCGAAAAAGAAATTGAAAAATCAAAAAAAAATCTGATTATGTTTGGTTTAAAATCGGATTTTCGAATTTCATTCCATGGAACAAAAAATCAACAGTTTTGTTCTCTCAACAATAATAGCAGATGGGTTCTTAACTGTCTCTGTTCTTTGTACAGAGAAGTTTCTGGCAGTCAACCAATTTCAGTTTAATGCTAGTTAGTGGACACCTGATGTTAGTGAACAACTATGTTAGTGAAAATTTTAGAATTGATTTATGGTATTATATTATTTGGTATATTTTCAGATTATATTTTAATTTAGAAGAAGGAACTAGCAATTTAGATTTTATTGAAACAAAAATTCTAACATTATTGCACTTTAAAAGTTTTATGACAAAGGATAAAATTGTTAAATATTTACTACTTTATTTATTTTCAGGTGAATCTTAAATTCAAAGTGAAATACCCAAAAAGATCATTGTCAGGCATATTCCCAGGAAAGAAACATTTTTCAATTTTTGATCTGTTAATGCTACTGATTTCCCTATTTTTTGGGGGGGTTTTATCAATATAAATGCAGCCTATTTTGCATGCTTCATGAGCAAGCTTTCAAGAGGTGTAATTGACTTATAAGTTGGTAGTGTTAATCCGATGAAATGTACTCAGCATTTAAATATAAAAGGCTACATATAATAAAATCTGGCTTAACATGAAAGCTTCAGATGCAAAAAAAGTTGCCAGTCCTTATGCTTCCTAAACTGATTGTACTTTTTTTCTTTTTTTACTTTTAGCAATTTAAATGATATATAATCAATTTTATATGACATTGGAATCTTAATATTTGCAAGAAAGTTAAAGTGTTAGTTAAGGATACACCCAAAATAGGAATGGGTTATAGTTTTGCTATTCTTAAGATAGGGACCAGGTAGACAGTCTAGAACAAAAAAGGTTGAAAGCCATTCCATGACCCCATAACTATCATTGTATCTTGAGCTAGTGAATATAGGAAATAATGGGTTGTAGTTACATGTTCCGATTATAAAAATTAAAAGACTTCCAGCGGGGAAGGTTCCTATCTAATTATCTTAAGTAATTTTTTTAGGCTGAGCCACACTGTGAAGTTGATATTACTGAAAATTGTTTGTTCCCTTCCATTGGAATTATTGTAAAAAGACTTTTCACTACCACCTACTGTGTTTTAAAAGGAGAGGTTAAAGATTCCTCCGATACAGTGCTTGACTGGGTGCACACAGTTAAATATTTCGACCCAATTGAGACATCATAATTTTTGGTTGATGGGAAAATATTGGCGTAATTTCAAAACAACGGGACAAGGTCTTTTAAACTTTAAAACAGACAAAAGTTAGATTCCACAGGTTGGTAAATAGGCACGACCGATGCAGTCTTCAATTGACTGAATGATCACTATTGCTGATATTTTGTCTTGACACCAAACTATCGTACAGCTGGTCAATAGGGTCAAATATCCAAATGTGTTTCACCCAGCTTAGTTATTAAAGGCATAAGTCTGCGATCAAAGTGCGGGGCGTAGAAAGTTGGCCTCTCTCCTGCGTAAATTCTCTAATCGACACAGGGAAAGGGGGGTGTTGGAAGCCACTCCTAGGGCAAAACTCAGCACAAGTGGAAGCACACTGAGCTGCCCAAAACATTGGTATAAATAAAGATGATAATGCATAGTCTGGTCTCATATAATATGTATAGCATATTGCTAGTGCATATAGTTAAAATGTAAAATATTAGCATGGTATTTATAAAGATAGATATTGTGAATACAATATTGCGTCCTTTTACTGTCTGCAGGCAATATTTTACAAATTGGGACAATTGTAAAATACAGACCATTATCTGTATTTTTTCAGCACTGTGTTATTTTACAAACCACATAAAATAACAAAACTGTAGCCATCTATTTTTTGACTGAGGGTAATGTGGTAATGTGCGAGCGTGTGAAATAGGAAATACCAATATTAATTCTATATACTGTACAATTCGCCCGTGTTACAATTTGATGATTATAAATCAGGAATCTTCCACAGGTAACGCCAGTATGGAATGGTTCTTAATTATTACCATGAGTTTAGCTGCGTAATGACAAGGATTCGAAATCTTTTAGATACTTCAATATGACAGTAAGAATATGCAGGATTTAGAGAATGGGACTGTGAGTTAATTTAAGATGGAAGCGTTAAAGCTAGTGAACAACACAGCAATGACTTTTATTTGACATCGTATTGCTGGTTTGATTGCTTACACTAAATAAACCCCTGCCTTTTTATTAATATTGATCATATATCATATTATCAATAACACCTGAATCTGCACATTCTGCACATTTTTGTTCTTGTTTTCAATATATATTTTATGAAGCTAAATGTGAATCAAATGGCAAAATAACTGTATCTTTCGTAAAAAAGTGTGGAAATTTTCGTAAAACATTTCGCAATAGTTCGTATTCGATTTTCAAAAAACATCTACTTTCGATTTTCAAAAAATCATCTACTTGTGGATTGGCAAAAAACATCTACTTTCGATTTTGGATTTTCAAAAATCATTGCTACTGTAGATTGTCAAAAAAACAATTCTACGTTCAGTCTTTGATTTTCATAAAATTCTACTTGCCCCATTGAAAAGAATCCCGTGTACTTTCGATTTGCACAAATCATCTACTTTCAATTTCGAAAATCATCTCCTTTTTTGATTTCGATCTATGGGAAAATCGGGTTAGTAAATTCCGGGAGTCCGAAAGTTCCGTCGGACTGTGAAACCCTGGATATGATACGAAACTGGGTTAGTTTAAACCCACATTGTACATATCTACTGTAAACGTGACTATCATATTGTTATTCTAGCTATACAGTTTGACAGGCAATGCAGTTTTGTATTGTATCTTACGGCTCCCTGCTTGCACATAGCTGTGCAAATCACTGTTAGACATTGTGGGGACATTTAATGCCCCGTCATCAGCTGTTAAACCAAAGGGATTTTTTTCATTTTTAAAACTCAACATTTCAAACAAAATAGACATTATACAATCAAAAAACTCAATAATATTGCATTCTAAATCGAAAATTCCTATAGAAAAAATGTCAAATTCCAGTAAACATTCAAAAATGCTACTGAATATCAAATTTGCATTTGAAAATCGAAAAAAAATTCATATTCAATTGGGAAGGATGTGGATTTTTGGACTTCAATAGGTTCTGCAAAACTGCAGTCAGAACAAACACCAGTTGGTTATCTCTACTTATTATTAGCATTATTTAATACTTGTCAACCTGTGTACTTTGCATAAAATTTGCAAGGTTATTCAATTCAATGAATGAAAAAAAAAAAAAAAAACATCAAACAACAGGGTTAAATGGTGCACAAAATGAGATGGTTTAAAGATTTAAGAAACCACAACTTCTGTAAAAACACCAAAGTCATAGTACTGACCTGATCCAGAATACTACAATCCTGTGTCTTAGGATTGGAGTGTCCGTTAAATAAGAAAATAAAATAAGTAGTTCTCAGGCTGATATAGAAATTAGATTTCATATACATGGCAGAATAGAGATAGTGTGGGTGATGCCATGTAAAAAAACAGAGTGCTTGTTTAGGTATGTTTGTGTCCTTTTTCTTATTATTACAACCTCGTTACTTGAAAAAAAAATTGTTTCTAATTCAAGCTCATTGTGTAATATATGAAAAAAATAAGCTTGCGTTAAATCACAAAGAGATAGGGCATATCTGATGATATGATTAGGATAAAGTAAGGATGAAAATTCTAAAAAAAAAATAAAATTGTAACCTTTGAGTTTTAAATAAGACTCATAGAAAGGATTTTTAAATGTTGTTTCTAGGTGCATCTAAATTACATTGTATGCTATCTTTTTCACCCCTCTTTGGTTATACCTCCTTGGAACATGATAATTTCTATAATGAATTAGTTTTTTTTTTGTTGAAAAGAGATATCGTGTATTCAATAAGATCCACTGGACAATGAACACAAGAGATAGATACCAGACCTGGAGGAATGAGAACCTTCAAAAGGCATGGTTAAAAGAGAAATAAATTCCAATAAAAACTTAAAAATAAGTTGGACTTTCGTGTATGGGGACCTTAAACTATTATAGTAACACACACATTGAAAACAATATGATTATTGATTGTTCTCACTGCTTTATTTAAAAATTGTTTAGTTTGTTATCTTTTTGCCTTTTTTTGGGGGTCGAAAATTTGAATAATGGTGGAAAAAATGTAATTTAAGGGATAAGATAGTGAAATACCTTTTAGACACAAACTTAACTAAAGTAGGTCCCAGTTTGGTTTTATCTGCAAAATTCAATCCGATTGCCTTCTATGATGAAAAGGAGAACAGATGAGTCGTAACTAGAATTGGTGGGGTCGGGTGATGTAATCTATTTAGATTTTGCAATGGAAGATTACAAGGGCCCTATCAAAGGTTTTGCAAAAATGCAGGAGAAGTGGTTATTGATCTGCTATTTCTGTTTGTATTGAGAACTGGCTTGATTAAATTAAATGAGAGATATTAATAAGATAAAGAAACCCAATTAAGTTTGTTCGGCCACCTTTAGTACAACAAATAAACAAAATTATAAAAAAAAAACAATATTTGTTTGTGAGACCCCATTGACTTCAGCAGGAAAAAGAATTCTTCAAACAGCATCCTCCTCTCTAGAAAGTAGAATACCCTACAATAGCACGAACAAGAAACAGTTGGAAGGTACCCAGAAAGTTAACTAGGTAAAACAAATTAAAACTGCGTCAGGCGGGTCTAATTTTCCAGACTCGACGAACGAACAATACTTCAAGTGTTAGGAACGATTACATTTAGGGTAGTGAAAAACGATCCATAAATTGAGGATTATCGAACAACAATACCTTTTATGTACTTCTAGGGTTAGCAAACGGCTTTGGTAAAATTCGATTAATTATGTGAGTTCGGTTTTGTGTCCATCACATGTTTAGCTGTGAGTAAATCAGTCTGTGATTTACCAGGATGTAAGTTGTATTGGCGCTATTAGCGGGTGTTAATTTATACTGATAGAGCGCACAGCCTGCGGATTAATGCTGCGGTAGCTGCGCGAGGTCTCTGCAAATCCGGCACCTCGCAAGCGCAAGGGGTTATAGTCACGCTAACCTAGTTAATTTGGTTAGCCTGACTTTAACCCCTGTTCACCCACGTGACAATTCTGGGGAATAAGCTGAATGTATATCCTTTACTTTTCCCCTCTACTGAAATGTATATGTATCTTTAAAGGGACTCTAAACATGCATTTTTCTGTCCAAAATGTCTTCTATACTGTCTCAAGTGTGATACGATTGGTCTTAGTTTATACTATTACTAACAATCCCACCCATGATCTAATACTTCAAAATTGCATCTAACATTATCAGCAAGCATGCAATTGAACATGGAATTAACAATCATAGTAACATAGTAATTAAGGTTGAATCAAGAAATACGTTCTCAAGCAAACTAGTCACCCTCAGGACAAAAAAACCCCAGCTATAAAAAGGGGGAGGAAAAAATAAATTCCTTCCGACTCCAACGGCAATAGAAAGTATCCCTGGATCAACCAGATCTATATGTATTAAACTAGTAATTCTCAATATTTTTAGATTAGAAACGTATCAGGCCTTTTTTAAAGCTATTCAATGAACTTGCCATTTACACTTCTGCTGTAAAACAGTTCCAACAGTTTCACCATTCTCACTGAAGAAACCGTTCCAACCCTGAAGATGAAACTTCTTTTCTTTCCAACCTTAAAGGATGGCCACGAGTCCTCTGATACGACTATTAGTAAAACAAGCCACCAGAGAGTCATTGTATGGCCCACAATAACAATCAGCCACCTATACATAGAGATGTATGTTGTCGTGGACCAATAATAATTCTAAAATCACCTAAAATTGGACTTCATGGCAAGGTAAAGAGGGTGTGGATCAACATGGCAATACCAAAGGGGCACTTAAGCTGGGTACACACCAAAATGTTCATGGGCGGCTGTGACCAATGACCATTACTTTGGTCCTTATCCGACTGATTGGGCGATAGGACCAGAGGAGTTCACCAGACCTTTTATCTTCCAGCCAAGTGTTTCACAAGCACCATAAACATTCAGTAAAAAAATTGAAAGTGCGGGATTTTACAGATATAATTAGAACAATAGACTGTTAGAACATACAGCCTATTCATTGAAGTGAATATGTCCATCCAATCAATCAGTACTTTTCACACCGTAGAGGTATGTTATATGAAAAAATGACTTTGCATATCCTAATATAAAAATATTGTAAGTAGCACTAAAGTATGAGGGTATGGGTGGAGGGTTGGTGGTGTTGCTGCATGACCACGACCTGATATTTTCTAGAGATGTCCGAACTTCGCAAAATCCGGGTCCGCTCGAGGATTCTGCGAATATTCGAAAAAATTAGAAATCGAAAATCCGCGAGCCGACCCCTACTAAAAATGAAAAATACCCTCGAAATTACGGGATTTTCGTATTTTCGAAAATTTTCGAAAAATCGAGAAAATAGTTTCGAAAATATGTATTTTCGAAAATACGAGTAATCCTCGTAATTTCGAAAAATTTTCGAAAATACGTATGTATGGAAACTAAAAGAAACCACGGTATTTTCGAAAAATTTTCGAAATTTACTGTTGTCTCATATGGTTCGAAGTACAGAAACCTCGTTAATTTCAAAAATTTCGAAATGAAAATATGTAAAAACCGTGATCGGAAGGTTGGAAGGCGGAAAATCGGAAACATCCGCAATTCTGCGAACGGGATAAATCCACGCGGGATCCGGGTTCGGATCCGCGAACTCGGCCATACTACTCTTTTCCCCCATTACCAACTGTCAATATGATATGAGTATACAGCAGACCCAACTGTCAAAGCATCCAGCAACAGCAAAACTGCTTAAGAAATGCTGAAGGCAATGTAAGTTAAATGTATAACTATTTCAGATGGATATCTAGAAAGAAATAGGGGCATATCAACAAATTTCAGAGACAGTGATAGTTGGGAGAATCTAGTTTCCATTATTTTGCCAGTGACATACCTTTAAGTTTTGTTGTTTGTATACTTCCATCAAAATTGAATTTTTAAGGACGCTAACTTATTTGCGGCAGTGTACTGAGGTTTAGCCTGATTGTAAAATGGGATTAAAGTAATTGCAGTCGGATTGAAGGAAAGCAATGTACCAAAAAACTACCTTCCATTAACATAAACAGCAATAGCTATGTTAAGTCTGCTAATATAAAGACAGTATCAGGAATACTGTATGAGTCCATCTCTTGCAGGGACAGTGTAGATCAAATCCTTACATTCCATAATTGTAACACCTTTAATTCATTTAGCTTTGCACCATACAAACTCTATTATTCGATGCATGCACGGCCTCTCCTCAGTAGCTGAGCATTTTCTTTTCACTAACGGTGGTTGGAATCATTGGGGAAAAAAGGCAGAGTGACAGCGAAATGGAGGTGAAATTGATTTTATAAATTGTGAAAATGATTGATTTGACCAATATAAAAAAAAAGCTAGCATCCTTACAAACAATGAAAACTAAAAATGAATTGAAAAAATTGTATAAAAAAAGAATGTCCCATATTTGCTTATATAGTGAGGGAACTCCCAATGTATGTAAATATGTTAATTTTTGAAAACTTCATTGTATGTTTGCATCAGCCAACTTAAAGTTAATATTGACAAAGGTTCGTATTAATATTAGTAATGAAAGTAATCAACGTAAACAAAAACCTGGGTGGCATTGGTGCTATAACAAATTATAAATTTTTTTTACGCGACTTTTAGTCTTGACAAACTTCATTGCAAATGTACCAGGGCAGATGGCAGACCTTTTATTGTCAGCAGGATGCAGTAAAAAAAAAAAAAAAAAAAAGAATACAATGGTATTAAAAAAAGATATTCTCTCCTCACAGTGGATATGGACCCCGTTTTGTTGTTAATAGAGAAACACAAAATGCCATCTACATGTTAAGGAAATTCCCCCACTATAATTGTAATAAAATGTTCTTAATCCTATAACACTGTACTGAAGGGTTAACTGAAGCCCCCATACCAGTAACATGAACATTCCTCAATCCTTTTCTTTAAAATTAAATACCTGTTCAAGAACACAATAATCCTCCCGTGGAACAAAAAACAGATGTTGTAGTATTTTACAAGTAGGAAAATGCTATTAAAAAATGAAAAAAAAAAGACTTAAAAAACGGTTAAAAGAAAGTGCTTTAACACCCTAACTACTGAGACATGTCTGATTGACAGGTATAAGAACTTGTAAGTGAAAAAGTTAAGAATGTTTTAAAGGATAATACACTGTAAAAATTTATCTTTGTGAAATTTTAAAAGACATAGTCAGGGAGCGTAAAATTGATTATTCGCCCTTCCAATATTGTTTCTTGACAAGCACCAGCATGAAGAAAAACATTATTTGGGATGTCCAGTTTTCATCTGCCGGTTAGCATCCTGGGCTTTCCTGTATAAAGATATCTTCTGAAGACAGGAAGAAGCCTCGCAGATGGAAACCAGAAGGCAGTAGGTAGGATGATTATTTATAACTCCCAATTACTGTATGGAGCAAAACTCAGCACAATTCTGGTTTTTTCGGTTGTACTGCAGTTTTTTACATTGCATGCTACCTTCTGGTTCAGGCAATATCTTTTATTTCAGGAAAGCCCAGGGTAGTAACATAGTCAAAGTGGAGTGATTTTCCTCATGGCTGCAATCATAAGAGAACCAATCTTGGGAGAGGTGGATTAGGTATAAGCACCATTCTTTGTCCCTGTCTAAAGCTCAATTAGCATATGACAGTAAACTTACAATGCCCAAAGGGACCAGAAATTTTTCTTTGCCACCATTTGAGAACATTTATTAATTTTATTTCCAGGACTAAGGCCTACTTATAAAGAATAGACTTTTTCGCTATTTTTTTCACAAAATACTCTTTTTCCATATTCCAAAGAGACACATTTTGTTAGCAGTATTTTCTCCTCTGCGAGAACTTTTTCATTAATTTGCTATTTGCCAAAATCTACCGCCTAAGGCTAATTTTCACCAAATGGCTCAAAACTCATGACGATCGCATTGATACAGCAAAAAACATTCTAAAAAAACCCCCAGGACTCTTTTTTGGCTAGTACACACAGTACAGACTATGAGATTTCTAGCACTAAAAAAAAACGCGGTTACTGGGTGGAAGGCAGAGTATTTTATTAATGATGAATTTAATGAAGAATAAGAGCTTTTTTTTTTTTTTGCTACCCACCTGCAAATTGGAGCGATATACAGGTGAACACTAATGCTTATAACGTCACCTTCATCCTTGCGACTATTATGAAAGTTAATGTGCTCTAAGACATAGTTACGGTGGTTGCAGAAGTGCAATATTTTGTATATAAAGGCTTGGATGGGTTAACCCATTAGAGTTAGAGATATAATGTTGGTTTCTAATTAGAACCCAGTTTCGAATCGGAATCCTGAAGGTCCCGACAAAACTTTTGAATGCCCGGGAATTCACGGAACCTGGATTTTCTAATTTTTTTTAGACTTTTATCGAAAATCTAAAGTATCCGATTTTCAAAAACTGAAAGTAGACGATTTTCAAAAAATCGAAAATTGAAAGTAGACGATTTCTTGAAAATAGAGGTTTTCGATACAAAATCGAAAATTGAATAGGGTAAGTAGACGGATTTCCAAAAATCAAATCGAATTTTCGAACTCTAAATTTCTGAAAATTAGAAAATTACAAAAAGCATGAGACGAAACTCAACCGTCGAACATCTCCATGCACAAGTATTTTCCAATCAATTTTTAATGAATTCTCTTGTGGTTTGTTTTGCTGATGACCGTCAAATTCATGATAATGGTGATTGAATGATGGCACCAAATGCACCGATTTAGTCAGATAAATAGTAAAAAAAAAGATCTCATGTACAAAAAATGGAAAACACATTGTAAAATAGAGCTGGCCGGTTCGCGGATCCGAACCCGGATCCGCGCGGATTTATCCCGTTCGTGAATGGCGGGATTTTTCCGGGATTTTGCCTCCCAACTTCTCGATATGCGGAGTTCTCATATTTTCGAAAATTTTTGAAATTACGAGGATTCCGTATTTTCAAAAATTACGAGAAATTCTCGTCTAAATTCACGGAATTTCCGCCATTTTGGGGATTATTTCAAGACAGAGCACAGCCGCATGTCCCAAATTATCCAATGGCAGGCTAACAGGATTATTGCCCGCCCCTGGTATAAAAGGCTGCTTCACAGGCACATTTTTTGTCAGTGATGTTGGAGGGAATGGTTTAGGGAGACCGACACATGGAGATTGGTAAGGGTCACCAGGGGAAAGTAGGGAGGAAAGGATTAGGGGGGCTTCTTCCCAGTGTCGATCCCAACAGATTTGCCATTTAGGGAAGATGTGTGAGGAGGACGATGGATCGGAAAGCAGCATTATGTATGGAGCGGGCCTTCCCTTGAGCACCCAGGGGTACGGCCATCTCCAATACAAGGGAGGGAGAAATGGGGCTAGGACGGATTAGACAGGTGCAGTGGTAGGGGATTCTATTATTAGAAGGTGATATAGGGTATCTGTTGCCAGGACCCTGCATGCCGATACAGATTGTGTTGTCTGCAGTGGTGCTAGGGGTCGACATTTGTGGTGGATCGTGTTCGTAGGACAGATTATTGGGTGGGGATGGGAGTGACCCGGCGGTCTTGGTTCACATTGGGCCAATGCAAAGTTGAGGGGAGGTGAGGTCCTTAAAAATGATTTCAGAGAATTAGGAGCGTCCAAGTTAAAGAGCAACGGACCATCAGGGTAGGTGATTTGCAACAGAAAAAACTACCGCAGCCCGTGCATCACGCTAGGGAGGCGAACGAGAGAGTTGCCAGGAGTAAAACTGCATGGCTAAGAGGTTGGTGTAAGGGATTAAGGGATGGGGGTTGGGGTTTTTTTTTTTTAGAGAATGGGTGCTACTTTCTGGATGGCCTACAGGCTCTTTAGTAGGGAGGATCGCCCTCAATGGGATGGATGCAGCACGTTGAGGGAGAAGATGGCTAGAGGAGTTGGAGGAATTTATAACTAGGTATGGGGGAGTTGGAGTAAGTTTAACTACCAGGGTAGATTAGCAGAAGTTAGGGATCTGGGTGGGCTTATTAAACAACGGGGAAGGGAAGGGGGGGGGGGGGGGGGGGGGGGGGGGGGGGGGGGGGGGGAGGGAGGAGGGAGGGGGGAGCATAGAGGATAAGGAGGCGTGCATATGACCATGTATGGAAAGTAAATATTGATAATTTCTAAAATGTATGTTATCAAATGCAAGAGAGTGTGGATGGAACAAACCGGCGAACTGAAATAATTAGCTTGTACGCAGAAGGAAAGGATGATTAGGATGGCGTATTAGCAGGATCATTGGCTATAATTAGTTCAGCACGCGATCTGAGATAGTAGGAGGGTAATCTAAGGAGCGGTATCTAAATAGTTTAGACGTAATGACGAGTTAATAAGAAAGGAGGAGGAAATACTGAAATGTATGTTAAAACAGGAATTAAACCCATTTTAAAAAGTGGAATAGATGGGGGAGTCAAACGATAATGAATCGCATGGCAGAAACATATGGTGGACTCGGAAACTTGTGTAAAGGAAGGCAAGAAGGTAGGTAAATTAATTGGTTGGAGTGTGTTATAAGAGGGACAAAGGGACAGCGCACAGAACGTGCCGGGAAGGAGGAGTGGGAAACCGTAATCTCCATATGGCAGTTGGAGAAGGCTGTGGTATGGCGGCATTGTTTGGTATGGGGGATTTTTAACTACCTGACAATAGATGGAGAAGGAACTGCCAGCACCTCAAAAGGTAATAAACGTTCTTAAAATTTCCTATTATGAGCATGTCTTTCATGGTAGAAAGTTCTACTAGACAAGAATGGTTGTTGGATTGGTGAATTCTATAACCCATGCGCATTTTGAGATGAGGTAATGGGGAGATGAGGGAATAGTGACCATGATCTATAGTGTCATTTAAGAGTAAACATAGGTTCGCAAAAAACTAAAGTGCACTGGTCTACAACAAAAACTTTAACATTTAGGAAAGCAATTTTATGCTGTAAAGGAATCCTGCCATCTCATAGAACTGGGGGGAATCTGTTCTAGGTTAAAGCTACATGAGCAGATTGTGGACCACTTTTAAAGGGAGAGTTTAAACTATACATTTCTAAATCGTACCTTTAGGGAACAAGTGTACAAAAAATTAGCCACTCTGAACATGGCTTTAATGCTCTAGCTAAAAAGGGAAATGGGAATAAAAAAAAGGCTTTTTAAAATGTTGAAAAGCAGAGGACAGAACAGGCTGACAGGGATAAAAGCGTGTAATAAAGAGTGCAAGAAAGCACATTAAACTAGCTAAAATAGAAATGAAAACCGATTGCCGTAAAGCAAGAAGTCCAACCCCTACAAAGTTTTTCTTTAAGTATATATAAATGGTAAAAAATATGAGGGACTGAGAAGGTGGGACCAGAAATAGCGAGGTAGAGTGGGCTGAGGGTGGTGTAGAGGATCCGAAAAGGCTAATCTGCTAAACCGTTTTTTTTACATCAGTTTTACTGTGAGAATCTCCTTACAGCAGGGATTTAATAACAGTGCAGGGAAGAGAATGACAATGAGAGAGTTTCACATTGGCTAAACAGAGGATATGGTACGGAAATCAATTAGACAAAGTTAATATCAATAAGCCCAGGGGACCAGATGGATGCATCTCTAGGAATTTTCAAAGAGCTTAGTTAGTTCTAGCAAGGACCACTGGTCTCAATCTTTTCAGCTTCGCTTTGGTCTGGGGATGTGCCGCTGGATTGAAAAAGCCAATGTAAATACCACTATATCAAAAAAGTGTAGTCTGTCACAGGCCGGCTAACTATAGACCTGTAGCCTAACATCAGTGGTAGGGAAGCTGTGGAAACTTGTGTTAGCGCGTATACTGACTTGGTCACAGAGCATCATCTTATTAGTTAGTAGTCAGCAACTGGATTATAAAGAATAGATCATGCCAGACAAATTTAATTGGTTTTTATTGAAGACAGCTGAAAGGCAAGAAGTTAGATTCCGGTACACAGCTGTGGATGTGGTATATTTGGTTTGCCAAAAAAAGCCTTGATTTACGGTGCACACATAGGCGACTAATGTATTAAACTTGAGGTATGTTGGCTTGAAAAGAAAACATTTGTTCATGGATAGAGAACTGGTTATTGGGACGCAAACAAGAGTGGTGGTTAAGGAGCTACACTTGTGCTAAAGTTCTAAGCGGAGTTACTCAGGGGTCTGTACTGGGGCCGCTTCTGTTTAATTCTGTTTATATAATGACTAGATAGGGGGCATTTTGGAGAGCAAGTGTCTCTGCTGTTTGCGTGACACTAAATTAGCTAGAGCTTTGGAAATTCCAATGATTCGCAGTGCTGCAAGCAGACCTAGATAGATTATCAAAATGCGGCAGCAGAATGGCAGATGAGTTGAGATTCAATGTTGATAAATGTAAGGTGATTGCATTTGGATTAATAGCCCTGATGCCACCTACACCTGAAATTAATCTGTGTAGGCTGCTCGGAACTGAGGAAGAGATTTGGGGGTCTGGTAGATTTAAAGACTAGATGTAGCAAAATGCCAGGGTAGCAACAGGCTAGACGGACTAGCAGATACTGTCTTGTAGAGAAGGGAATTAGATTCAAGAGAGAAAATAATATCTCTCCTTTAACAAGGCACTGGTAGGCCTCATTTGGAATTGACGGTGCAGTTTTGGAATCCCATATACCAAGGGACATCTTTGGAAATGGAAGCAGTCCAGAGAAGGGCACTAAATTAATAAATGGGAATGGAGGGGCTTGAAATGCAGGCAATTAGACAAGGTTAGGTAGATGTTTACATTGGGAAGCGGTCGGTTGCGTGCGGGGACATTATAACACTTATACAAAATATTATGCCCTCCAGTGAACTTCTGGTGCATTGTTCCCTAATGGTCTTCAGCAGGACTAGTGGCATCCTTTAGTTGGAGAAAAGACGTTCATCTTCAAGTCTGAGAGGTTCTTTACAGAAGCAACGGGCTGAAAACTGTGAACTGTCTGTCCAGTCAAGGTGGTAAGGCAAGTTCATTGAATAACTTATAAAAAGGCCTGGAAAGGTTTTAATACTAAAAAATATTGAGAATTACTGGTATTAATGCAGATGTATCTGGTTGTATCCAGGGGATACGTTTCCGTTGCCGTTTGGAGTCAGGAAGGAATTTTTCCCCCTTTTTTGAGCTGGGGTTTTTTCCTTCCTACTGGATCACTGTTAGTAGGGTCTTTACAAAAAAAAAAAAAAAAAACAAGGGAATGGTTGGACTTGATGGACGAATGTCTTTATTCAACCTTAATTACTATGTACTATGTATCAGTGTATGGGTGGAGAAGTTTTTTGTGCTTTTGTTTTATGCTTTTTAAGCTTGTGTTTTGAGCTTTTGTGTGTGAATTTCAGTGTGGTGGTTTAACACTTGTTGTTCCCCAGCCCCTTATTCACACATCTTAACCCCAACAGGTCTTTTAAAGGACTAACCTTCGCTTAGTGAGACCCCAAATCCTTTTAAGGACTAACCCCCCCCATAGACCTTGGAAGAAATCTTCCTACCTCTCCATCTCAGCGGCCTCTTTGTGGTGTCACCTACTGCTGACGCATCTCATACAGCGGCAACAGCGACTTCTGTGCTAATGTTTTCAGCTCTGGGTCATCACTGCCTGGCCCGAGAAGCAGTCCTCTATTTCAAAGGGTGTGGTCTGCTGTAAACATCAAAACCTCCAATTCACAAGTGTGGGCCTCGCTGTATAACTCAATGTGCGTTCACTACGAGCCTTACCCTTTCACCCACTTTCCCTTGCACGAAGCTACTCTGAGTGGAAGAGAAGCCCAATGGTGGTGAGACGGGTTATGTCCACTGGGGCCAAAGCCTGTCTGGCTCTTAAACAATGGTGGGCACAACTGCATGGGCCGCTATAACTCATGGTGTGGTTTTCCTACGAAGCCTACCCTTTCACCCCTTTCACGCACGAGCATACTTGAGGGAGAGAAGCCAATGGGGTGAGGGTAGATCCCAGTGGGGCCAAGCCTGTCTGGATCTTCACAATGGTGCAAAACTGCACGTGGACATATTTAAACCAGTACCACCCATCCGCCTAACTCTTCACTTGTTCACTGTGGTGCCGGCAAACTTTATATAAGGTGAATTGGCCACATGTGGTGTTTGGGTTTAATGGCATTAATGGTAAGTAATAGTAAATTAAATGACCTTTACATCCTAGACAGGGGAGCCGGCTAAATAGATATGACTGTTTGAAAATTTCAGCAATGAAAAATCTGAATAATCATTATATACGCGAAAAATAAAGCACCAAATACATTCGTTGGTTCAACTATCGCTACACATCGAAAAAACAAATAATAAAATCATTTTACAAAATAATATTTTTGGTGGTTATCCGGGAAGATGGGAAACCCTCCTCTCCAGTCCTGGTCAGGTGGCGGCCATCTCCGCACGTATGCTCTCAATTAGTGTGGAGGAGATATTAAGAATTGGTTAGATTAGATGTCGCACTCCATTCCTAAGCACCTGCGAGCTGTGATGCAATTTGCACCTGACAGCTACTTACACAATACATGGTACTGCAAGTGCAACAATGTATTGCGGTATGTCCTAAAAAAAGGAAAGCTCATATAAAATATCATTATTTCGAAAATTCGTAGTTTATATTAGGCGTCTGTTATGGAAACAGGATTTCATACTGATTGGCTGTTGGATGGGTCACATGCTCAGATCTCTACTGGACTGCAACGATAAAATCACAGCGAAGGGTCAAGGCAAGACCCATATATGATACTCTATTAGGGCTCCTGCAAACAGGAAGTCAGTATTTCTTTTATACACAGACACAATGTGATTTGACGGTTAAGGTCATTTGGATGGAAAAATACTGCTTTTTTTTTCTAAAAGTTATGTATTTTCACTGAACTTCCACTTGAAAGCGATATATATGCATCATGGGGGACTCACTGATAAAAAAGCAGGATAGTTAATGCTGGAATAAAAACATGAAGTTTATTGTGAAATTGTATCAAACCTCTTGGTTTTGTATCATAGGATGTGCTACACAAAAATTTTGGAAGTGGTGCCGCCCCCATAAAAAGCATGTCAAACCCACAGTACCCATTGTTGCATCATGTTGCAGCGTGGATTTTAACACTGGAAAAATACAGATATAATAATCTTGTATAAACATGTCATTAACGTTGCATATGATTTACTTACGGTTTTGCAATCATGGCCGCTAGAGGGACGGCGGAGGGGCTGAAGCGGCTGGAGGGGCTGGAGCGGCTGGAGGGGCTGGAGAGGGTGGGGGGCCTGGAGGGGCTGGCGAGGGTGGGGGCCTGGAGGGGTGGAGGGGGGCTGAGCAGCGGGAAAGGTGGCGGAGAGGCTATGGTCCGCTTCTAGAAAAAAAATGTTTTATTTCAACAATCACCATGTCCAATTAGTAATATTACATATATAAAACAGTTCCTAAAAGGCTACTAGTGAACCATTTCTTGGATAATTTTTTGAACCACAAAATGCAATGAAAAACTGGTTTAATGAAAGTTTTAAAAACATTAACTTCACTAGGAGCACTTACGTTGTTGGCTGCAGTAAGCATCCTCATCTTCATGCAGGGGTAGGGGTGGGGTGGAAGAGTCATCATCTGAAGGTAAAATAAAAAAAAGTACAATGATATATCTGAAGGTATTTCGTCAAAAAAATGAAAGAGGAAGGTTGGGAGTGTTGGGTTGTAGGAGGATATCAGTAGTTTGGGTGTTTACCTGTATCTGTTTAGGTTTAGTGGGTATCATTTACCATTTAAAAAATTACCTTTTCATATAATTAATCAACATTTCATTTTGACTGTTAGTGCCCAGTAGGTGTGAATAGCTGTTGGGGTTCATGGGTATGTGTTGTTTGACAATGTGGAAAGGATACTTAAGATAATCGCACACGTGACTGCACGTTTGGTGACCGAATGTTCGTGACTTAAGCTAAAAACTAGGGACGATAAGCCCCAAACAATGGGAGTCGGGGAATGAGAAATGAGAAGAACTGTGATCTGTCTCTCAACCCAATTAATAGATTTGTTGCATCTTTTTTTACAAAAATTTTATTCATTGAAATAATAAATTTCACTTAATTATGACTGAGAATTTCACTAATTATTGCTGACAATCAGGTCAATAAAAAGATTAAAAAATTGCTTAGGAGTGCACTTACGTGTCTGGCTGATGCCAGGTGTATCTAGGGGATGGACTGCCTGGAGGGTGGCAATGGACTGCCCGGAGGGTAGTTGGTGGTAGTGCTATATAAAAAGAAATTTATTTTAACTCTCACTGTCATTAATGTTCGAATACATTTACTAAAACAATTCTCGTAGAAGTTGTCAAAAATATGCAAATTGGATAAAGGGCTTGGCCACATCAACGTGTTAAAAAGCACACAATAGTGTGGCACAATTAATGGATCTCAATTTTGCCCAATTGTGCAATGCTACTGCACATCCACAGCAATACACATGAGCGCACCGGAAAAACATGCTTGTATGCTGTTTCTGAAACGCGTGTGGCCTGTAATGTGGCCTTGGACAAATGAAAAATTTTGATTTTTTTTTCCAATAGGCTTCACTTACATTCTCTCTGGCAGGGACGGTGGTGGTGGTGGCGTATCAGAGGATGATTCAGCTGCCAATTAAAATAAAAAATACATAATGAATGATATACTAAAGGATATATTAATTCTGCTTGAAATCAGAATTCTGCTTGAAAATACAGATTAAATAAGGCAATATGTTTAGTTGCTTTAAAAGTCAATGGCAATACTTTATTGGGTTATTGTAGCCATGGAAAGGGAAAAGTTGGTTGGGTGTAGGGGAGCATCAGTACTGTGTGTACGGTATCTGTATAGATTTTGTGGTAAAACATTTTTAATTTTGGAGTGTAAAAATCTACTTTTAATAATTGATCAAAATTCATTTTTGGCTTTACTTTCCCTTTAAATAGGCTGCCATGTAACCAAAAGGGTGGGTCAGTAAAGTGTGTTTAACTGTGTGGGTATCAGTGTGCATTATAAGGTAAAAAGAAATCAATTTTTAATGATCGATTTCATTTTTAACTTTACTTAGCCTTTAAAAAGGCTGTTAATGGAAATGGAAGGGTGGGCCACCAAGTGTGTTTACGTGTCTATGTGTGGGTATCATTTTGAAAATATAGGTGTTATGTTAAATAAGTCACTTCATGATTTATTTTTTGACTTTACTTTACCTTTAAATAGAGACTGATATGAATAATATAAGAATAATAATAATGTAATAATAACCAGGAATGAGAAATAAAAAACTTGGATCTCTCTCTCTCTCTCTCTCTCAAGCCAAATTTATGGATTATGATGTTTTTAAAAATATATATAAATATGTTTGTTGTCAGAAGTGAATTAAATATTTTACTACTTATTGTCTAATACAGTAATATAATAAAAAGTATACTTGCCTTCCATAAGTGCTGCACGGCATCAACTAATGAGGCCTTTGCCTCTTAAGATCAGACCACTGTCTCTGGAGGGTAGAGATAGTGGTCTGGAAGTGAAAGCGGCGCGCCAGCCGCGCTGCAGGCCCTCCATTATGCGCGTGCTTCCTGCGCCGCACATGCCTTATGCCTAAAGGCATGTCATCATACCCCCTAGCCAGGAGGTATTTGGTAGCATACAGCTGCCTGGCAAAGCTGGACATTTTGCTGTAACACAGGCAGATGTAGTAAAAAAGCAATGATCATCGAAGTCCGGTTCGGGTCCGTATTCCAAAGAATCCTCGTATTTACGAAATCCTCGTATTTAATCTTCGTATTTCGAAGAATACCGTTTTTTTAAATCCGCTAGCGGACTGTAATTTTTAGGTATTGACATTGAATACATGTTCCAAGGTCATTACCCAGGTCCTAGTGATTTAGTGTACGTTACAAGGCTATTTAGACCACTTTTAATGCGGATTTTGCCGAACTTCATTTATACATTTTAACGTAAACCCATAATATCAAAAAACACAATACCATCCTATATTTCTATAGGAAATTAATTTTCCCCCTTTTATTAAATTAAAACATAATCCTATACATATATTCACACATATTCACACATAGTTTGTATGACCGGACAGAGAATTCTATGCCCTCCATGAATTCTATTATTAATAAGACAATATTGTTTTTATTTTGCATTGGTTCAGTTTCCCTACTTTGGAAGTATTTGGTTGTAACTAAAGGCCCTTTTACACTTCTATATTTAAAGCTATGTCCACCCACAAATATTATTTTTTTATATAAGTTTCCCCGAAGGGCTCCCAGCCCCAACCGCTATACTTGTATCTTCAGAAAGCCCCCCCACACTCTACTTACCTCATCTCTTTCCTCCCCGCGCTCCAGGCCCTCTCTTGCAGGAAAGAGAGAGGGGCGGGACCGTCAGCCGCGTCTGTGATTGGCTGAGCGGCAGCCAATCACAGACGCGGGCTGCGGCAGCCTTGCACTTTCAACGGAGGAAAGCGGAGAGGTAAGTAAGGAGTTTGGGGCGCTTTCTGAAGATACAAATATTGCGGTTGGGGCTGGGAGCATGTGGGAATATACGCACTGAAGGGGTTTAATCTGTAGGGGAGGGATAGGTAGAACATGGGAGGAGGGAGAGGGAGGGAGAGGGAGGGGGAGGGAGGGGGGAGAAGGGCTGCAGTACGCATGGCAAAAATCTACCTGAGGCCAGCTAGCAGGCAGTGTCCTATATGGACCTGCTAGCCTCCTGGTGGGCAGTTTTTGGGACTTTGGGGGGGGACTACAGGAGAACCCTATGGAGTTGGGATGTGAGGTAAGGATTAAACTACACTACATGATGGGGCCAGTAGTTGGGGGGATTATAGTTTTGGGGGTGGACATGCCCTTTAAAGCTCCTTGGACAAATTAGTAGGAAAATTGTTGTTTGGGATATAAGTAGATGGTGATCATAGGGGCGGTACTTCTATTAATCATTGTGTTGTCCAATCTTTTTTATACCATAAAGTATATGCTCAGCTTTTATTTGGGCTCTTTTTATTTGTTATTACTATGTAATTAGTTGATAAACTTTAGCTAATTATCTCATTATTGTAGTTTCCGTCTACTGAGAAAGAATGGAAATAAACCGTGCACAGTTTCAAGATATGTCTCAGTTTCCAAATTGTGGATGAGAAATGTGTACACATCAGCCCACCCAATCACTCAGAATCTTCTTATTTTAATTACAAAGGATTCTTTAGTTTTATATGGAAAATACAAATTTATGATGGTGGATGTAGGAAAAAATGGGAGGTTGCCAGATGGTGGTGTTGTGAATGGAACAGAATGTGAAGGACATGTGCACCCTTACAATTGGTCAATTGTCAGTTACCTGCACCAACCCCAACTCCCATATATTTTGCACTTTATTACCTGCATTACTAACCAGATAGTTAAGGATAATTATTGTCCCCCTAAGCTGACTCCTCCCTCCATGCAGTCAATCAAGGCTATAACTTCTGAAATCACAACCAATGCTTAAATGCTGTTTCACCTGCTGCCTCCTTTGCACTAAGATTGTAATTCCAATGATTGTAAGTAATGATGTTGGGGGTTTGCCTATGTGGTAGAGGGTGTCGCTTAAGCCTTTTGAGCTATCTGATTGGTGGTTCACCCCTTGACCCATTTCATTGGCTTATGGTCTTATGGTAAAGTCTTTTTTAAAATTATATTTATGGGCCCTCAGGTCCCTAAACATTGTATTGTACCATGTTTTTCTAAAACATGTTTTTTTATTTGAAATTTTGTGATTCAACATCACAAAACATAAATTTTTCTAAATGCCAAACTGTTTCATATTTAGTTAACATATAATATGGGGTAAACTAAACTAAACTGATTTTTTTTTTTTTTTACTCACCCTGTAACATTTCCTCATCTAAGATTCCCAGATGGAAGCACAATGTACTGTCATTGCACATTCAAATCCAGCTGTGTGTTCTGTTAATAAAATAAACATGTATATTTTATGCAGCAACATTTTCCCTATGAATATCTCTGCCAGCATTTACAGAAAACAAAAGGGGATGGATGAATTTTATTATTCATGTTGATCAAAGTGTATAATGTATTATTCTTGTTGGACAAACAATTATGGGTGGTAAACACTGCACATTGAAATAATGCCATAATATTTAATTTATTTCTGTTCATATAAAATTTAAAATGCATGATTTATATATTACATGTGTAAACATAAAGAATTTAATTCAAAAAATTATAAATAAGAATGTTTATCAGTGAACATACATTTTTGCATATGTGATTTATGATATTGGCTATATTTATGAAGGCACAGTATCGACATTTTTACGATATCGTGCCTTTAATGATTGATGCCACAATCATAAATTTACTATTGCAGGTTTAAATCTATAATTGATTACATTTACGATGGCGATTGTAGATCTATGCATGCGATCATAGATTTACGTTTACCCATAGGGTGGTAAACCCAGTTAAGTGGTAGCACTAAATGAGAATCCTAAATCTGTTTTTATGTTCACCAAATAAATTCAGTAAGTCGCTGCAAAAGTTAGCCGCACCTATCCTTTAAAGGAACCCCCTGTATTACAGTATTCATTCTGTATATTTTCCTTGTTATTGCCCTCTACAATTTCCCTCAATAACTGGTTAAAATTTAAAATTGTAGACATTCTCAAACCAAATATACAATGATATCAGAAAGTACAGACTCCAGACACTGACAGTGTTTACAGGCACCATAGTGTCAGCAGCATAAAATTCTGAAAAAGAAAAAATATCAAGAGGGGAATTAATATGAATAATATTAATTCATTGTTTTATTATTGAGCATGTCAATAATAACCTGTCCCAAAGCCTTATCCTTGTTATTGCTCTGTAGAAGTCTAATTTCTATATATATAACTGGCATTCTTCTAAAAAAAAAAAAACAACCCTGCAGAGAATATTGACATTCTCAAAATGAATATACTGTGAATACCAACTCCGTACAGTGACAGCACTGTGTATAGGCAACATATGGTGACAGCAGAATAAAATGATGTAAAAGAAAAAAATAACAAGAGGGAAATCAAGATAAATAATATTCATTCATTCATCTTTTTAATTTAAATAATTTAATAAAACCCTAAAAACTAGGTTAATAAATGTGGCCAGACAAAAAGCATTATAAGTAATCAAACTTTAAAAGTTGAAAAGTTTAAAAGAAATAAGCAGCGCAGCCTTTGTACAAACCACTAGAAGAACTATTTTGTTGATTTAGTAACATAGTAACATAGTAATTAAGGTTGAATAAAGACATACGTCTATCAAGTTCAACCTATTCACCTTTCTTTTTTTTTGTTTTATAACACTACCTAACAGTTGATCCAGAGGAAGGCAAAAAAAAAAAACCAGCTAAAAAGAGGGGAAAAATTCCTTCCTGACTCCAAACGACAATTGGAAAGTATCCCTGGATCAACCAGATCTATATGAATTAATACCAGTAATTCTCAATATTTTTTAGCTTTAGAAACTTATCCAGGCCTTTTTTCACCTTACATTTATCAACAGTGAATCTCATCTACCATTCTGCTGCCCATTTTGATAATCCATCTAGGTCTGCTTGCAGCACTTGCACATCATTTGAAGTTTCCTAAGCTCTGCATAGTTTAGTGTCATCAGCAAACACTGAGACCTTGCTCTCAATGCCCCCTTCTAAGTCATTTATAAACAGATTAAACAGAGAACCCTGAGGCACTCCGCTTAGAACTTTAGTCCACATAGATGTAGCTCCATTAACCAACACTCTCTGTTTGCGATCTCATAACCAGTTCTCTATCCATTTGTCATGGCACAGTATCAAAAGCTTTAACAAAATCCAAGTATACCACATCCACTGCTGTACCTGAATCTAACTTCTTGCTCGCTTCTTCATAAAAACCAATTAAATTTGTCTGGCATGATCTTTTCTCATAAATCCATGCTGACTACTACTAATAAGTTGAGCTCTGGAGACAAAGTCATGGATTGATTCCCATAACAAAGTTTCCAGCACCTTCCCTACCACTGATGTTTAGGCTTACAGGTCTATAGTTACCAGGCTGTGAACGACTACCTTTTTTTGATATTGGTATTACATTGACTTTTTTCTAATCCAGCTGCACATCCCAGACCAAAGCGAATCTGAAAAGATGAGAAACAGTGGTCTAGATAGAACTGAACTAGCTCTTTTAAAATCCGATGATGCAATCCATCTGGTCCTGGGCTTTATGATATTAACTTTGTCAATTGTTTCCGTACCATATCCTCTGTTGGCCAATGTGAATGCTCTTTATTTCTTCCCTGCATATTATTACAATCCCTCTGTAAGGACAAGGATTCTCAACAATAGAGATGGCCGTTCGCTGCACCCGAACCCGGATCCGCCCGGATTTCTCCAGTCCGCGAACTGCGATTATCGGACTTTCCGGACTTCCGACTTCCGAACTGCGGATTTTTTTTTTTTTTACGAAAATTTTTGAAAATACGAGTATCTCCGTAATTACGAGATCCACGATACTTGCTAGGACACGGAAAAAACCGAAGATCCTCGTAATTACGAGGATTCACGTAATTACGATAATACTCGTAATTACGAGTATTCTCTAGTTACGAGAATACTCGTAAAAACGAGTAATTCGTGTGAAATTTTCAAGACGGAGCAAGCTACATGATCCAAATTAGCCAATGGTAGCTATCATAGTTACAGAAATCCCGTTTTTTTACGGAAATCTTCGTTTTTTTACGGGAATCCTCGTATTTTCGAAAATACCCGTTTTTTTTTAAAGTCACGCTAGCGGACTGTACTTTTAGGTATTGTTGGCATTTATACGTGCTTCTAAGGCCATAACCCAGGTCCCTGAGTGGTTAAGTGTACGTTACCAAGGCTATTTAGACCACTTTAAATGCATTTTGCCAAACTTTCATTTTAATTAACGTTTTAACGGTCCGCTCGCGGATTTTCGAATTTTCGGATTTTTTCGAAAATCCGGATCCTCGCGCGGACCGATTTTTTCGAAGTTCGGACATCTCTACTCACAGAAAAACTGATGTAAAAAACGGTTTAGCGATTTAGCCTTTTCGGAATCCTCTACAACCACCTCACCCCATTATTTATGGTCCCACATTCTCATTCCTCATCTATTTCACCATTTATATACTTAAAAACTTTTTGGGGTTGAACTTTGCTTTGATCGGCAATCCGTATTTCATTTTCTATTTTAGCTAGTTTAATTGTTTTCTTGCACTCTTATTATAGCTTTTGTACTCCCTGTAAGCCTGTTCTGTTCCCTCTGTTTTCAAAATTTTAAAAGCCTTTTTTTTCCATTTCCCTTTTTAGCTGAGCATTAAGCCATGCAGGAGTGGGCCTAATTTTTTTTACACTTGTTCCCTAAAGGTACAGATTTAGAAATGTAATAATTTAATATCCCTTTAAAAGTAGTCCACATCTGCTCTGTATCTTTACCTAGATACAATTCCCCCCAGTCTATGAGCAGGAGTGATTCCTTTACACATAAAATTAGCTTTCCTAAAGTTAAAAGTTTTTGTTAACCCAGTGCACTTTAGTTTTATGCAACCTTATAAAATGACACTATATCATGGTCACTAGAGATGTCCGAACTTCGCAAAATCCGGTCCGCTCGAGGATCCGCGAATTTTCGAAAAATCCGAAAATTCGAAAATCCGCGAGCGGACCCGTTAAAATTAAAAATATCCTTGAAATAACGAGATTTTTCGTATTTTTCGAAATTTTCGAAATTACTAGTTTTCACGTATTTTTCGGGAATTTTCGAAATTACGAGTTTTCATGTATTTTGGAAAATATTATTTTCGAAAATACAATTAATCCTCGTAATTTCGAATATTTTCGAGAATACGTATGTTTAGGAATTAAGAGAAACCCTTGTATTTTCGAAAATTTTCGAAAATACATGTTTTTCCCGTATTTTCCGGAAATTTTCGAAAATACGTGAAAACTCGTAATTTCGAAAATTTTCGAAAATACGAAAAATCCGCGAATCGGAAGTTCGGAAGGCGGAAAATCCGGAAAAATCCGCCGTTCGCGAACGGGAATAATCCGCGGCGGATCCGGGTTCGGATCCCGCGACCGGCCATCCCTAATGGTCACTATCCCCTAAGCTTCCCATTACCTTCATCTCCAAAATGAGCTCAGGGTTATTAGATATTACCAGATCCAACAACACATTCTGTCTAGTAGGAACTTCTACATCTGTGAAAGAAATGCTCATATAGGAAATTTAAGAACGTTATAACCTTTGAGGTGCTGGCAGTTACCTTACTCCAATCTATGTCAGGGTAGTTAAAATCCCCCATAACCAAAACATGCCCCATACCAGCAGCCTTCGCCCACTGCATATGAGATTCATTTCCACCTCCTCCCCCGCATTTGGTGGCTTATAACATACTCCCACAATTAAATTACCTACCTTCTTGCTTCCTGTACACATTTCCACCCATATTGTTTCTGCCATATCGTTTACGCCCCCATCTATTCCATCTTTTAAAATTGGTTTTAATTCCTGTTTAACATACATACGTATTCCTCCTCCTTTCTTATTACCATCTGCATGTCTAAATAAGGAGTATCCTTTAATATTTACTGTCCAGTCATGTGAATAATTTAGCCATGATTCTGCTATACCAATCACATAATACCTTTCCTTTAAAGCTATTATTTCAAGTTCCCGGTTTTTCCAGCCAGACTTCTTGCATTTGTAAACATACATTTTAGATTATCAATTGATTTACTTCCATACATGGTCGTACATGCCTCCTTATCCTCTATGCTCCTCCTCCTTCTCCGTCCTCCGTTGTGTTAATAGCCCCCTGATCCCTAACTTCTCTATCTACCCCTGTGTAGTTCAAAGTATCTTCCCCCCATACCTAGTTTAAAATCTCCTCCAACCCTCTAGCCATCTTCTCCCTCAAATCAGCTGCACCATCACCATTGAGGTGCAATCCATCTCTACTAAAGAGCCTGTAGCCAACAGAAAAGGCAGCCCAGTTCTCTAAAAACCCAAACCCCATCTCCTTACACCACCCTCTTAGCCGTGCATTTATACTCCTGAGCTCCTGTTGCCTCCCTAGCATAGCACGTGGCTGCAGTAGTATTTCTGAAATCACTACCCTTGAGATCCTTGCTTTTAACTTGGTCCCTAATTCTTGGAAATCATTTTTAAGGACCTCACCTCCACCTTTAACTTTGTCATTGGCACCAATGTAAACCAAGACCGCAGAGTCCAGCCCCACAAAATAATCTGTCTACATGATCCACCACATGTCGAACCCTAGCACCAGGCAGACAACACACTGTTCGGCATGCAGGGTCTTGGTGACAGATTACCCTATCTACCCTTCTAATAATGGAGTCCCCTACCACTACCACCTGCCTTTCCTTCATAGCCCCCAGTTCTCCCTCCCTTGTATTGGAGATGGCCGTTCTCTGGGTGCCCCTAGGTGTCTTTAGACACAAGACACAGTGACAAATTAAAGGGCATATACACCCCCAAATTTTCTTGTGTAAAAAAATACTTACCTTTCTCCTCTGCTCCTTATGGTTGTCCTACATGGCCTTAAAATGCAGAAAAATGAAAAAAAGGACCTTGTCTGTGTGTAATCCGGTGCCTGCTTCTCTTAGAGGAGTTTGGCATGCACAGTGGAGCTCTACCCCCTCCCTCCCCCCTCCAGGTCCCTTGTTTAGGGTTGGTGGGGGGTCCCCTACATTATATGAAGTTTGGGATTTGGAGGGTGGAGATACCCTTTAACAGATGTGTGTTAGCTTCTATTTAACAGGTAATGAACAAACGTACAGAGTAGCTATTTCTTCCATTGTAATTTCTGTTGCTGACAGTTAGCAGCAGACTATGTCCCCCTCACAGCCATCATGCTGCCATCACCAAAGTGCCTTGACCAATCACTCTGCACAATTAAATAAGAAGGATCTGCCATATTGTAACAGCAAATGTTATCCCTGGCCAATCCGATCAAAATATCAGACTTCGGATCTCTTACTTAAGAGATTGTGCACAGTAGAATCTTTCCAGCTTTAAATCTGCTAGACAGAACATACGTGGTTAAACAATGAATATTATAAAGAGAATTTAATGTCATGATGTGTCAGTATTAAACACCCCCTTTAAAAAGAAGCACTAAATTATAATGCTAGAAGGTCCTCGTAAACTTTAATAATGTATTACTCAATTTCATTGTCTCTGTGATTGATCAGGTTAGTCAACAGCTCATCCTTCTTAGAACCGTGTGTGATTATTTGATAGATTAACTATGCTTTAGGAACATGCAACATAGAACTTTTTTTAAGCAGAAAAAAGCTTATGACCCATAGGTTTCTTAAAAGTAGTTTTTTAAAAGTTTCTTAAGGTTATTGATACATGTAGTGTGCTTGGAAATATGATTTCCCCTTATTTCAATATGAATTCCCCTTTGAAAATGCCATGAATCAACACAAAAAGGGAAATTCATGTTTCTGCCTAGTAAACTAAGTGTGGCTAAAAGCTGTGTGGATAATAGGAGGTAAGAATATTTTCGCCTACCTCCTATTAAATTATTCAGTTGTTTTTAGGGTTTAGTGATCCTTCAAACACAAAATATATGGGAACACATCTTCACCAGAAGCATAAAAAGGGTTCAAGTAAACCTCAAATACTGAAACCTTTTTGGTCAGAATTATGCCAATCTATCCTCATAAGGACAATTGCTGCTTCCCACTAATTTTATTTTCACAATAAAAAACATTTATTTGAAACTTTATGTAATTCATCAAAATATACCAGAGGAAAAAAATAAAACAAAGAATGAATTAATTTTTGGGTGATGGAGGTATACCATGTGTTTAATCTAATTAAAATAAACAGTAATACAATAGTTTTTTGTATATTACACCTTTGCAGAGCTACTTTAAAATTAAGAAAATTATATATATAATTAATAAAAAAAAAAAACATTGATTCCCGTCCTAGATAATTTATGACAAGAAGTGTAGCCTTGGTGGCTATAAGATTTAAAGGTGAACTTAATCCCAGTAATAAATAAAGCTATCAATTTCACCTGTTCAGAGTAACAGTAGATCTATAATAATAAAAGCCTTCTGAAATTGTCTACTAGGTGTCATCATCTTTCTTTTTCCAACACCCTCTCTACCTCGGGACAATCTTAAGGTGTGGAGACAGCCAACCAAAAACTTTATGCAAGTTACAAATTCTCAACCAGCTATGGTTTTGTGGTTTTATCTAGCACATTCCCAAAATGCTACTTTATGTCCCTATTGGCATGAAACCTGAATTATTGGGTGTCATAGTTCTATTTTACTATATAAGTTACTTAACAAACATTGTTTTAGGGGAAAATGGCAAAATAGGCAAGCAACCTTTACTTTATATTAATAGAAAAATGCTTATTTAGTTAAACTCAATAAATTTAGTTTAAAATTCTTGTTTCCCACAGCTATAGTCCTGTGTTGTTGCTACTACACTTTACTACTTGTTTATGGACTCATATTTATATCTGTTTTAAAAGTTCAGTTTTGTAGCTACGTCTCGGCAAGTCTGACACCATTCCAATTGCAGCTTACAATGTTTAGGATACTTGAAATTTAGTTTTCCTAAAATACCCTTATTATAGTATAATAAAATGGCTGTGCCAAGACAATCTTCATGATATTAAATGCTATCTAATTAGTATAGTGCTACAAGTGCACCAAAGCATAAATTAAGAAAAAAAAAGAATTCTTAACTTTCTTAGATGTTTGGTTAATGAATTACTTTCATATTTAGATTTAATCAAGAAGTTCATGAGATTAATGTCGAATCCATACAAAGTGGCTCTTCTCAAGCAAATGCTTGACTTCCATCTGTGTCACTGAACAATAATTAAGCCGGGCATTTGCCTTTCAACTGATGCACATCTGTTAAATTGCCCAAAAAATGGAGGGTTATGATGAAGATGCATATGCTGTATTTTCAACCGAATGCCTCTTTTGATTTACATCTGTTAGCGGTAATAAATGAGTTCATCTATCATTTATTGAGAAAGTCTCTGAATGGTTAGTTAGTCTTTTTCATGCAGTTTTACATTTTAAAAGGATACATATTAACATTGTAATGCTTTTGCTTAGTGAAATTATGTTTTAGAGTTTACCAAACTTATGGTACTTTTTCTTAAAGAAACAGAACAGAATGAAATAATTTGTAACTTTAGGCTGGGCACATATGGGCAGACATTTGTCGTGGGCTGACTAATCGGCACTAGCGAGCGGTCGGCCGGGACAAATCAGTGGCGGTCACGGCAAATATAGCTGTGGTCAACCGTTCGCCGTGACCAATAGTGTGCCATAGGAAACCACGTGATTGGCCGTTATTTACCAGCATATCCAATCACTCGTCTTTTCGATCCAGATGAACCTGTGACCTATTTCATTCTTTATTCAACCACTTACAGGTAAAATTAATATTATGTTTTAAATTAAATAATAAATATATAAATTGGATATCATGCTTTTGTACAGATTCTTTGCAATTAGGCTTACTTATTTATTATACTTAAAGGAGAATTATACTCATGCAGTAAATAGCTAATTTCTGGTTCCTCCCACAGTCATTTTCACTGGCAATCCTTCCATCTCTTACATTGGGGGGCATATGTTAATGTTGGCAGGTTTATAAGCCAGAAAGCAGTCAGTTACTGCTTGAGTATAATTCTCCTTTAAATCCACCTGAAAACATGACAGCAAGTGCTTGTTTCAAATAATATATATATACCCATAAGTTAAAAGTATGCCAGTCACACTGTCTTATCAAGTAGTAGTAATAGAGCTATTGTATTACACCCCCAATTTAAGAACATAATCAAGCAAATCTACAGGTATATAGAGAGTCTCTGCAAAGTCTTTTATTCCTTTTTATATGTGTAATGCTTGAATAACATATTTACTATTTAGGGTATTCAATGGTAGCTTAAGTATTTGAGCTATGTATCTCCTATTTTGGCTTTTCTAACTTAAGGTTTGCAGGACTTTGGTATAGTAGTTATAATAATCTGATATAAATGTAAGGATGAGCTGAGATTCTCCTTTACAGTACCCGGTTGGTGTCAATAAAAAAAACACCAATATGGTGACAGGCTTGTAATTACCAACTTGAAGTTTGACAACTGTAGTGAAAAAAAATATAAAAAGGCTTGTTTAAACATCACATTCCCACTTGGATTTAGGAACTCTAACTTGCTCTAATTTTCTGACAGATTGTGTTTAGAGAGAGCAGTCAATGATGCAACATCACATAGGACTGATATTGTAAGTGGTTTACCACAATCTTCTGGATTCACCCTAGTCTAATTAATATAGTTGCAGATTGATTATGTTATGCATAACCTCTATTTAGGTCCATAAAACATAATAATTGGATTAGATACAGTAGGTCTGTATATTACAGGAGATACCCTGTTCATAGTTGTAAATGGTATTTTTCAAGGAAATGTGGTAATTCAGTAATTTTGTTAGTAGCTTTTTATTTTTTCAGCAAATAGGATTTGTGTTAGATGTTAGTTTCTGTTCAATCAGTGTGCATCAAACAGCCACAAAACATCTAAGTTAAATTTTGATACAAGACAATAATCTTTCAAACAAAATGTAAAACTCTGATGGTGTCATTAGGATTCTTTGAATGATTACAGTATATCTTGTTTCTCTTCCAAATCTCAAAATGTGTTATGTTTTTTTAAAAAAACTTTTATAAAATAAATATTTTATTAAAGTTTGACTGGTTAAAAATCTCAAAAAGCACCCACATTTTGGTTACATACATTTATTAACTGAATGCAACACATGACCCCATACTGAAGTTTTAATATTTTAGGTGGTACACCTTCTAGTTTCAGTACAGCAAAGAAAAATACTTCTACTGTACAAAATAAGAGATGGCTGAACTTCCTAAAGATAGGTTAGTTTTTCAAACGTCTGAATTTCAGTAAAAGTTCAGAAGTTTGGTAGTTCGAAAAGAAATCCAGTAAATTCAATGGGGAAACTGTAGGGTAGGAGCTTTCTTCCTGTCCAAAATGTCTCTGCCCCTGTTGTGTCCTCTGAATTGCTTTTAGCATGCACAGTGAAGCCCTTCCTCCCTACTGATCCCTCCCTCCCTCCCTACTGATCCCTCCCTCCCTCCCTACTGATCCCTCCCTCCCGATCCCTCCCTTCCTACCGATCCCTCCCTCCCGACCTCCCGATCCCTCCCTCCCTACCGATCCCTCCCTCCCTACCGATCCCTCCCTGACTGCCACTCCTGTAGCATTAAATCATTTTAATATACTGTAGGGCATGTCCCCCCACCCCCAACCACTATAGTCTTACACACAAAAAAAGTTTCCCTTCTCTACTTTCCATTCTCATTGATAGCAGCCTCTGATTTGTGACATTCTCATTAATGTCTATGGGGCTGGTGCAAAAGAAGATTTGGCCATTTTAAAGTAGAAGGAAAGCAACTCATGTAAAACATTAGTAATAGTTATTACTGCAACAGCATATTAATTGGTCACTGCGCACTAATGTTAGCTGTTTTAGTAGAGGCACATTAAGGTACAGTAGCCCATTTATTTAAATACTAAATACTTTAATTTAATTTTTATTTATCTGCATAATTGCACTCATCCCCTTGTTTGTATACTCTGTATCTATAATGTAAAGCTATGCGTACCCAAGTGGCGCTTTATAAATAAAATTATACACACATACATACATATCGTGCCTTTTACTTGTTCCTTGTTCTTAATCTTTAAGATTTTCTCAACTTCTGATATTGAGCAAATGTGGAAGCTCTTGAATTTGTAAACAGAGGATGACAGCTGTTTCAAGCTCTGTTGAGTGAGATGAGGTCTAATTTATATTTAGTTTTAAATGTACTATGTAAATCCATATATGTATGAATGGGGCATACTGTATTACACAGTATTCCCCTTAAACATATTTTTATTTAATTAAATCTATTTTAATACATGATAAGATGCAGTAAGGCATGGTTTTGGAAAAGTCTTCTTATAACCAAATGGTTTAATATACTAATTTTCAAACTTTGCTCTTGGCCCACTTCATAATTCATTCTTAACTGACCTTGAAATTTTTCCTTAAAAGGTTATAATTCAAAGTTCAATACAACATCATCATAGAAATCAATAGCTGATGAGCAGGGCACTAATCCACCGAGAGATTTAGATAAAATAACTGAATGGGGGATTTAGATCATGTGTTCAATATAAAAGATAAGCACAAAATTAGGTTGAATGAGGAGAACATAGATAAATTATAATGGGAAATATACAGTTTAGTATTTATAAATATGTTTACTTTTAAATGGATTTTTTCCCTCTAAATACAGAGAACGGATTATCATTGCATAATATCAGCTTCTTCATAGACGTGAGCTGAGAAAGCATAATCTTCATAACTGTCCACATTTGTTATTCTATAGATAGCGCCTAAGCTTACACAAGCAATTGAAAAGTACTTAAATGTACACAAAAATGCAAACATTCAGAGAAGGTCTCCTTTGTTTTATGCTTTTTCGTTTTTACAATGGATTTAAACATATTAAGTTGAAGGTAATCCCCGAACACAGACATCCATCCTAATTCATACTGACAAATGTTTTATAATAAATAAATTGTGTTTAACTTTTATTTATAAATAGGAAGTGATGTTCAGGACATATTTTTTGTTCTGTGTTTGCAAATCAACTGTATGCAGTTTAAACATTTTATTTATATTTAAATTTATATTTAAATGTGATGTTCTTGCAAAAAAGCTTTGCCAAACATATAGTTCCAAATGTAATAGAACATATAAAAAGCTATGTACAGAGAGCCGTTATCAGATATTTGTATCTTAAAGTCACGTTAACGGGTGTACCAAGAGTTAATATGACTTTAAGCCACAACTAACAGTGCTTGCGTTGGTACACAAAAAATGGTGTCACGCAACAGCAACCAATTACCGAGAAGATAACAGCTCTTTAAGAAAGAAGATTTGGAATAGGTAAACCCCATTCACAATGCACTGAGAGCCGCTGTTGGCTCTGTGCATTGCCTAAAATGAGCAATAGAGAGCGATAGTGGCTGTAGGTACATAGCCCTGATATTGTGTAAATTAGCACTCATTGGTAATATATAGGGTAATATATAGCACTGAACATGCTGTTTTAATGAGTCTTACAGGGAGATATAATATTGGGTAAAATGGAGTTAACCCCATGCTTCCTGATGTAATATTGTGTTTTTGTTTGTTTAACTTCATTTTCCTGGGGTCTGAGCAATAGTGTATTAATAACACCGTTACACAATGTAAATACCCCTAAGCTTTAAAAAAAAAAGGCCTTTTAAATAGACTCATTACCCTCGGCACTTTACCAAAATTGTCTGTGTACAAATTGTGTGCACTACACACTGCAGACTGCACTAATGTAACAGACTGCACTAATCACAAATTGAATGCAATTATGCTGATTCAGACTTGCTGCATGTATTTTTATTAGACGTGATCTGGAAATCCTAACCTAACAATTTAGCTTAAAGGGCAACTGTGGACTTCATATTGTTCCCATTTCTCTCTCCTACCATTCAAATAAGCTTAGGATATTCTAGCTTGTCTGGATCTTACGTAAGTTATAGGCTTGCAAAGTTACAATTTGTTGTCAGTCCTGTCTCTCTAAGTCTTTTTGACAGGCACATGATAAACTGTGTAGAAAGCCCTGAAGCCCCCAAAATTGATTCTTTCTGAAACTAGTTATAGAATAACAACTCTGTCCTTTCTTCTACATATGGATACCTTATTTTCAGGCTTGCGGCTAGCTTTGGATATTGAACATTAAAATGTTTGGGGGGAATGGCTAACGATGAAGCTGGTGGTGCTCTGTCCCAGCAGTAGGATACAAGTGGGCATGCTCAAACCTGAGACTTGGGGGCAGAGCAATGGTGCTGATGATGTCACCGCTCACAGGTGCACAGGAAACACCACACTTTATCCTGCTGTAAGTTTGGATAGACTGCAGCTAGCAGTATTGGTTAGAACCAAATCATCAATTTAGAGGATATCATTAGCTTTCTGTTTTATATTAACAAGGGAGGCATTCTTTATCAAGAGAAACCTAAAAAGTATCCATTTGTGTGGGTCATTATCCAAAGACATTTTGCTTGATGTGACCACAGGTCTTTATAGAAAATATATTTGTACAAGTGCACTATAAATAAGCAATGGGTGTGTGTATGAGTAATGATGAGCACTATGCAATATAATAAGGAAGACATTATTAATACAGTGAATGTCTGAAGAAAAGAATACATAACAAATGAAAGTTTGATCTTAAGTCAATGTATTGTAGATGTATTGCCCTACTAAAATATTGTGGATATCAATACTAAATGTCTTAAATGTTCAGTTACTAGAAAAAAACGCTATTTGTAAATTTTTGTATTGACAAAATTCTCCAAAAGCATCCAATACAGTTCAGGATAAGTCAAGCAAAAAAAATGATGGGTCTATGTACCGAGATCCATAATCAACTTTGAGACAAATAATGGCAGTTGTGGGTGTGCAAAAACACTGCAATAAATTTGATTCGGCTGAATGTCTCAACACTATTGCCAGAAGGCACATAAACCTAAAAAGATTTGGGAATGGGGGGTGAATGTTTCAAGGAAATTTTCTGCACATTAAGTTATTTTTTTCTTTTTTTTTTTCTATCCATTCACACTTTTAGTAATTCTATGGTATTGATAAATGACATTACCACTATCCAGGCTGCAGCACGCCACTTTAGAAAGCAGACTAACATAGCATTTTGACTGCTTAAATCTCAAAATATAAAAATGAATCACTTATTTCTCCCACTTCCACCCACATAGTTGACAAATGATTTTTATTAGCAGAAGCGCATGAACAGATTCATAATTGAGAAAGAAAATGTTTTAGCTTTGGAAATTCTTCATTTAAAAATGTCAGTAAACTAGACTAAAAGTTTATCCCAAGTATTAAATCAATATCTGTGAAAAAAGGATCTGAAAAAAGTTTCCTATATAACTACTAATTAAATGTTAATGATCACACAAACAATAATTGCATACTAAAAGGAAAATCTGCACATTAAATGTGGCTTATTAACATGTTTGGATGTTTGGATACCATGACCATGTCATTCCCGTTAATTACCGGTAATAATTGGGCCACAGCACACTGATTGCTGTATGCAGATTTGGCGGAAAATGGCAGAGTCCCCTGAATGTGAAAGGCATAGATAATAGATACTATATATTATTAACTAGTCATTGCATGATCGGAACTATTTATTTCTTCTTGACAATTGAATACAACCACATTCCCAGATTGCTTCCACATGGAATTAGAAGGTATGGCTGTGGGCCCTGGTCAAAACCAAAGCCAAGGCTGTCAGAGGATGTTGGAAGTTATGGAATTAACAGCTAAAAACAGCTGGCAGGGCATTCCTCAGCTAATCAAAGCAAATTTTCCAGTGATCTACCCCTGGAGCTATTGTTGAATTGCATTGCCAAGAATACTCTGGCACATAATGCTCGTAGTTTATCAAGTTAAAACCTCAAAGACAGATCACTCACTTGTTCAGATAAATTAAACATGCAGACTTCATAGAAAGTTCCTATAATCCCCTAATTGCTTGCACTCTTGAGTTGACAGTGTTAGATCAGCAGTAGGAAAGTTATAGAGATATAAACTCACTGTTAAGATTGTTCCATAAAGCTGAGGCTGCAATTACACTCTGTTAGCAGCTTATTTGGCTTTACTGCATTTTCTGACCATGTATGATTTCAACCCCCACCTCTTAGCCCCTACGGTGTAGGAATGTATTAAATCTGAATCACAAAAATGCTGGGAGGTGCAGAGTGCTTTACTTAGATTTACTGATTTGCACATTACTAGTAGCAGTGTCTTTAGCTCTCCCTGTCAGCTGCAATTTACCTTCTTAAAGGGGAAGTGTACCTTATTAAAGAGATCAGGAAGAGTGTGTTTTCTGTTTCTGCTGTATGTATAAAAAACAAAATAGTGCAGAACTGCAGAACTACAAGCATGGAGTAATAAAATAAGAAAGGAAGACCAAAGGGCCGTCCACAGGACTCCTATAAAGTGCACTATCACATGTAAGAGTATAAAAGCCCATATGTTTATAGTAATTCACTTAGGGCAATCGTAACCAACATATAAATATAGTTATCAAAATAAAGTGCAAACATATCGTTAAACCGTTACAAATATGACATTGATATGATGAAGCCCTGAGGGGGAAAGCCGCAGGGGTGAAACACGTGTAGGTCAGCGTTTACTATCCATCCATGAGTGTGGTTGAGATGCTGGTGAATTAGACTGAGGAATCTCCAGGTCCAGCACCGTGCTCCCCAACAATGTAGGTGGCTGAGATGCTGGTAAACGGTGACCGTGGAGACTCCAGAGGAATTACCCACTTTAAGAAGCATTCCCTGTCAGCTCAGGTGGCTATCCTAGCCCCGGGTGAAAAGTGTGGCCACCGGCCATGAGTACTGCATTTATCTTTATATATCATAGTTGTCAGGCTTGGCTTCTCACACTAACTCCCGGGTTGGCTGCAGGGATGTGAAGTATCTGTGGGATAAGGACTATGTGGGATCGTGTCCATACCAGTAACGCTGGTTGGTGACTGTATTATTGCTGCAGATCCATCGTTTATATGTTCTTTTCATTGGGTAGTAACTATTTAGAAAAATAAGCACAAGGATGGAGTTTCCCTTTGATGCCTTGTCTTTGAGAAAGGATGGCTCCAGCACCCAAGTCGGAGGCATCAATTTCAATGTAAAAGGGAAGGCTGGGATCCAGATGAACAAGATCTGGTGCACAGGCAAAGGCTTCTTTGAGTTGTTTGAAACCTTCAAGGGCTGCAGGAGACCATAAATTAGGCCTACCACCCTTCCTGAAGAAGGGCTAGAATAGGAGAAATTATTGAAGAGAAACCTTTGCAGAATTGTCTATAAAAATTTGGCAAAGCCGATGAATCTTGAATGGCTTTGGTTCCCATTGGAAGAGACCAATCCTGAATGGCCAAAACTTTAGCAGGATCCATTTGGAATCCTTGGGCAGAGACAATATAGTCAAGAAAGGTTACTTGAAATAGTTCAAAAAGACACTTTTCCAGCTTGGCATGTAAGTTATTTTCTCTTAATCGCAGTAACACTTGTTTTACATGATGTGAGGGTAAATCCGGTGAGAAAATTAAGATGTCGTCAAGATATACTACTACTGAGATACCTAACAAATCTCGGAAGATGTCATTCTTGGAACACTGCAGGAGCCTTACAAAGGCTGAAGGGCATCACAAGATATTCGTAGTGACCGTCAGGAGTGTTAAAATCGGTTTTCCACTTGTCACCCTCTCAAATGCGGATTAAGTTGCATTCTCCTCGAACATCTAGTTTGGTGAATAACTTTGCCCCTGGTGTAGGAATGGGAGCTGGAGTAATTAGGGCAGAAAGAGAAATACTTCCGTGCGTTTAGACAATGCCTGTAGGGTTTTACCCAAATCTGCCATGGCCTCCTCAGGCGCTTCCATGCTCCGATTTACTGCAACAGATTTGACTTAAAGGTACACTTTCAAGAGGAAACCAAAGGCTGCAGGTTTGGATTCTGGAGTAAAAAAGGCTGATGGGAACTGTAGTCAGGATACCAAGGTGCTTCTGGAAACTGTATGCTGGATACCAAGATTCTGCTGGAAAATGTATGCTGGATACCAAGATGCTGCTGGGAAATGTATGCTGGATACCAAGGTACTGGAACACGAACTATGATCCTGCACACCTAGTGGAAGTGGTAAGCAAGGAGAAGTGGCTGAGTGCAATGGCAGACCATGGTAAGTGGTAAGTAGTAACAAGCAATAATTTAGACCATGCACATCAGTCTTGCCAGCCCATGTATTTTATTGTGTCATACACGGGTACACAAAAGTGTAACGTTACACTTTTGTGTACCAGTGTATGACACAATAAAATACATGGGCTTGCAAGACTGATGTGCATGGTCTAAATTATTGCTAAGGTACTGGAACAGGTAAGGTAAGTAACTTCACAATAATAGGCAAGGTAAGTAACTTCACTGGAACTGGCAAGGTAAGTAACTTCACTGGAACTGGCAAGGTAAATAACTTCACTGTAACAGGCAAGGTAAGTAACTTCACTGAAACAGGTAAGGAAATCGCTGTATACAGGAGAGGTGAGTAGCCAGGTAACGGAGCCAGGGTTAGCGAAAAGCTGCAATCGGGCACTGGGTCCAGGAGGATGCCGGCATTTGAATTCTACACTATTGAAAAAAGAATTTGAATACAATTAGGTTCAAATTGGATTCTTAGATTTTTGGAATTTCAATTCCTCAAAACCGCTGTTAGAATGAAACTCGCTGATTTAGTTAATTGAAATTCAAACATGAAATAAACATGTTGCAGTGCCATTGCATTAAATACATATTATATGGCCACACTGAAATCAATGCAGATTGAATATAAATATATATTGCAGCAATACACACACTTTAATAAATGGTACAGTGCAAACATAAACACAGAAAAGACATACAGACTTATTTACCCAGAGCCGCTATTGCTATCAGCTGGCGTTAAAATCCAGCGCAAAAACTAGCGCAAACGTGATATTGAATCACGAATGTTGGATGCTCGGGTGATTTTTGCGTAACCTTTAGCGCATCCGTCACTAATATGGAGTTGAAGTCGCGCTAACTGGTAGCGAACCAGCGCGTCTTTAATATTTTCCCAGCGAGTCTGTGTAAATCGGCCCCATAGCCTCTTGCAGAAATGCTCACAAATATAAAGAGTTTACATGCTGCTTCATAAATACTTATGCAAAGGGTTAACTGCTTTTCCCCCTCTGCTTAAGCAGCATATCAGCTAATATTCGCTGCTGTCTCTAAAGATAGGTTAGGAGACATTGGCAGGTGGGGACCTGGGTCAGCTTAGTATTAGCAGAATGAAGATTCAAACACAAGGTATCTTGTTAGCATGTGCAGAAGTAGTTTTACATCGTAACCACCAAAAAGAGGCAACACTAGAAAGCAGCTTTGACATCCCGGATTTCCAGTAACCTGAAATAGTCTATAAATGATTTTTCCTTAAAGAGGCTGAATTTAGAGGGTAGTGACAAATGGTTTTACTAAATTACAATTATAGGATTTGTGGAGCTACTTTTGTATTTTTAGCTTCATTCTTCTTGAATAGTTTTTTTTTTTTGACAAATCTCAGGTTAACTTACACAACTTGTTCGCCCACACCCCTGGTGATCTATAGAGCCAGAAATGCCTGCAGAATGCCTAGCTTGTTACCTTTAAGGCTTATAAATGGCAATACAAGTACACTGGCCAATGCTGCTAAAAATTAGTGCATTGTCATTTAATGTGGAAATAAAGAAACAAATAAGGATAGAACTGTAGTATCTGATGCATATTAATGAAGATGCATGTTTCTGAAGTTGTCCACTGATGGCCACTGTTGTGTACCACAAGGGGGAGCTGCAATTAAAATTATTAGTTATATGTGTTCCATTTGTTAAGTGTATTTTGTTATCTATATGCATTGCTGCTCTCTCTGGTTTTTAGGTTAACTGCCATATCTTCCCAATACAGTACAGTTAAGCTCTCTGATGGATCTAAATAAACCAGTGTTGCTATATTACGTATTCCAGTTACTGCATATTGAATACAATAGTCACCATCAATTTTCATACTTTCTTGCCTCACTTGCTTTATTTTTTTGGCTATGATGGCAATGATTTAACACTAACATGTTCTCACACAGCCAATTCAAATAATTCACTAATTTCTGGGTTTCTGGTTTGGCTTAATGAGAGCAATGGGCCCTTATCAAATCACCAATGGGGCTTGCAAATTATTCTGCTTAGTTAATTATTTTACCTGGTTCTGAAATATACTGGAAAAAATTGATAATTTCCTCCATTCCTCCAGAGTGCCCAGAGAAGCATGCCACATGGGTACTCATTATGCATCTCATTGGTGGTCAAACCAGTGTAGTCTTAGTAAGAGATTTAGTCACCAATCAAAAGATTTTTGCTTAATAACCTACCATACCATACAGTTAATTTCAAGGTTTTGTTGGAATTAGGAGCTTGGAATGAATTATTGTACCAAGAAATTAGTTATTTAGAAGTCTCATTGGTGATGGGATACCAAAATGGACCCATTCTCGATATGCAAAGAAATAGAATGAAAAGAAAATTGTGAATTGTTTGATCTGGCTTTGTTGTATGAGGAGCAAGTTGGTTCTCATATCATGATCAAGGCCTCAAACATCTGCCTGTTTATTTTATAATTCCAGAGCTATGCTTGATAGATGAAAATTCTCTGCATGCCCCAGGCCCCTGTATAGAAAAGAAAATCAGTAATCTGCAAAGCTCATTATGCTGACTGAAAGCAGCCCCACTCTAAGATTTCCCTGAAGCAAAATGAGCATTGAAAATTATAAAGAAGGTGGCCTACAATGGCCTGGAATTTTATTGTTATTGATTAGTACCTGGTGACCTATGCATTAGAAACTATATTTGTATCTATATCAATATTTTGGTCTTTTGTTACCCTCATTTTTTTTAAATGTAGTAATTAGATTATTTATTTTATTATTAGGTCTTAAATAGACTAAATAGACTAAGACTAGGTACACACACGTCGATATATCAGTAAACATTTTCAGTGCCATGTCTTCTTTAACTTGAAACCTACTTTCATAAAGCATCTTTTGGCAATTCCTGATGGGAGTAAAACATGTTTATAATACCTTAGTACAGGTAAGTACCCTTCATTGCCTGCATGTATGCAAAAGTCTTTTAATTGTTTTCATTTCTTTTGTCTTTTGTGCGATATTTTTTTTCTCCCTCTTGAATCTATACCACTCTTTATACAAGACAACATCTGTTTAGCTCTAGCCATTGCTGTCTGGCACTGTTTGCTCTCTGTTATCTACAAAAACCCCATTTTTTCCCCCAACACAGAATCTCATTTGCCACTCTGCTGCCTATTATGGCAATCTTATGACAATCTAAGTCCGCTTTGCTGCAATCACACATCATTTGATGTTTTCCATGCCCTACATAGTTGTGTTATCAGCAAACACAGAGACCATGCTCTCTATACCAACTTTAAAGTAATTTATGTTCATACCCAATATTTAAGCTTCTTTTGGTAGCAGCCAAAAGTGTATTGGCAGCTGGTGCTGGTTACTATACAATTATATATATATAAAGGTTAACATTAAGGCCCTTTGGTTGCACTGTCTGTAATGTAAAAATCCAATATGCTTCTCTCCTTAGGAGAGCATTCTGGCGATCACCACCTCTGTGTAATGGTGGGATCTGGTCAATGGCCATCCCACTTAAATCAGAGACCTGATGCCTAGCAGAGCAGAAATGTGAGGCCACAGGAGGATCATCCTTATTGGCAATGCCATTGCCTACTTTCGCTAAGGCAATTTTGATGTCATTTCTGTGGCGTTGGAATTTCCGCTTGAAAGGACCTGATGTCTTTCCCACATAGACTAGTGAGCATGGACATTTTAACATGTACACACAAAAATCTGTGTTGCAGTTAAAATAAGCTGAAATCTTAAAGGTGCGTCCCGAATAGGGATGATTGAATGTGTTACCTTACGGGGTTTTAATATACTATATATATATATATATTAATTGTATAGTAACCAGCACCAGCTGCCAATAAACTTTTGGCTGCTACCAAAAGAAGCTGAAATATTGGGTATGAACATAAATTACTTAAAGTTGGTATAAAGGCATGGTCTCTGTTTGCTGATAACACAAAATAGTAGGGCATTGAAAACACACAAATGATGTGTGATGCAGCAAAGCAGACTTAGATTGTCATAAGATTGCCATAATAGGCAGCAGAGTGGCAGATGAGATTCTGTGTTGGGGAAAAAAATGGGGTTTTTGTAGATAACAGAGAGCAAACAGTGCAGCAGACACAGGCTAGAGCTAAACAGATGTGCGTAAAAGAGGGTGAAGACAAGAGGGAGAAAAAAAAATCTGCACAAAAGACAAAAGAAAGAAAACAATAAAAGACTGCATACATGCAGGCAATGAAGGGTACACCCGTATAAAATAAAAATGTTTACTCCCATCAGGAAGCCAAAAGATGCTAGAAAGTAGGTCATAAAGAAGACAGGCACTGAAAATGTTACTGAAACGACGTGTGTACCAGTCACAAGCATAAGACCAATAATAAAAAAACAAACACAAAAAAAAATGAGGGTAACAAAAGACCAAAATATTGATATAGATACAAATATAGTTTCTAATGCATAGGGCACCAGGTACTAATCAATAACAATAAATTCAGGGCATTGTAGGCCACCTTCTTTATAATTTTCAATGCTCATTTTGCTTCAGGGAAATCTTAGAGTGGGGCTGCTTCAGTCAGCATAATGAGCTTTGCAGATTACTGATTTACTTTTCTATACAGGGGCCGGGGCAGGCGCAGAGAATTTTCACTATCAAGCATAGCTCTGGAATATTAAAATAAACAGGCAGATGTTTGAGGCCTTGATCATGATATGAGAACCAACTTGCTCCTCATACAACAAAGCAGATCAAACAATTCACAATTTTCTTTTCATTCTATTTCTTTGCATATCGAGAATGGGTCCATTTCGGTATCCCATCACCAATGAGACTTCTATAATAACTAATTTCTTGGTACAATAATTCATTCCAAGCTCCTAATTCCAACAAAACTTGAAACTTGAATACTGTATGGTATGGTAGGTTATTAAGCAAAATATTTTGATTGGTGACTAAATCTCTTACTAAGACACACTGGTTTGACCACCAATGAGATGATATGATGTACCCATGAGGCATGCTTCTCTGGGCACTCTGGAGGAATGGGAGGAAATTATCAATTTTTTCCAGTAATTCAGAACCAGGTAAAATAATTAACTAAGCAGAATAATTTGCAAGCCCACTGGTGATTTGATAGGGGCCCATTGCTCTCATTAAGCCAAACCAAAAACCCAGAAACTAGTGAATTATTGAATTGGCGTGTGGAGAACATGTTAGTGTTAAATCATTGCCATCATAGCCAAAAAAATAAAGCAAGGGAGGCAAGAAAGTATGAAAATTGATGGTGACATATTGTATTCAATATGCAGTAACTGGAATACGTATATAGCAACACTGGTTTATTTAGATCCATCAGAGGAGCTTAACTGTACTGTATGGGAAGATATGGCGTTAACCTAAAACCAGAGAGAGCAGCAATGCATATAGATAACAAAATACACTTAACAAATGGAACACATATAACTAATAATTTTAATTGCAGCTCCCCTTGTGGTACACAACAGTGCCATCAGTGGACAACTTCAGAAACATGCATCTTCATTAATATGCATCAGATACTACAGTTCTATCCTTTTTGTTTCTTTATTCCACATTAAATGACAATGCACTAATTTTAGCAGCATTGGCCAGTGTACTTGTATTTCCATTTATAAGCCTTAAAGATAACAAGCTAGGCAATCTGCAGGCATTTCTGGCTCTATAGATCACCAGGGGGTGTGGGCGAACAAGTTGTGTAAGTTAACCTGAGATTTGTCAAAAAAAAAAAAACTATTCAAGAAGAATGAAGCTAAAAATACAAAAGTACTCCACAAATCCTATAATTGTAATTTAGTAAAACCATTTGTCACTACCCTCTAAATTCAGCCTCTTTAAGGCAAAATCATTTATAGACTATTTCAGGTTACTGGAAATCCGGGATGTCACAAGTTGCTTCTAGTGTTGTCCCTTTATGGTGGTTACGATGTAAAACTACTTCTGCACATGCTAACAAGGTACCTTGTGTTTGAATTCATTCTGCTAATACTAAGCTGACCCAGGTCCCACTGCCAATGTCTCCTAACCTATCTTTAGAGACAGCAGCGAATATTAGCTGATATGCTGCTTACAAGCGAGAGAGGAGGAAAAGCAGTTAACCCTTTGCATAAGTATTTATGAAGCAGCATGTAAACTCTTTATATTTGTGAGCATTTCTGCAAGAGGCTATGGGGCCGATTTACAAGACTCGCTGGGGAAAATATATAAAGACGCGCTGGTTCGCTACCAGTTAGCGCGACTTCAACTCCATATTAGTGAGGATGCGCTAAAGGTTACGCAAAAATCACCCGAGCATCCAACATTCGTGATTAATAATCACGTTTGCGCTAGTTTTTGCGCTGGATTTTAACGCAGCTGATAGCAATAGCGGCTCTGGGTAAATAAGTCTGTATGTCTTTTCTGTGTTTAGTTTGCACTGTACCATTTATTAAAGTGTGGTGTATTGCTGAAATATTTATTATATTCAATCTGCATTGATTTCAGTGTGGCCAATAATATGTATTTAATGCAATGGCACTGCAACATGTTATTTCATGTTTGAATTTCAATTAACTAATCAGCGAGTTTCATTCTAACAGCGGTTTTGAGGAATTGAAATTCCAAAATTAAGAATCCAATTTGAACCTATATGAATCAAATTCTTTTTTCAATAGTGTAGAATTCAAATGCCGGATCCTCCTGGACCCAGTGCCCGATTGCAGCTTTTCGCTAACCCTGGCTCCGGACCTGGTACTCACCTCTCCTGTATACAGCGATTTCTTACCTGTTTCAGTGAAGTTCATTACCTTGCCTGTTACAGTGAAGTTATTACCTGCCGTTCCAGTGAATTTACTTACCTTCCAGTTCCAGTGAAGTTATTACTTGCAGTTCCAGTGAAGTTACTTACCTTGCCAGTTCCAGTGAAGTACTTACCTTGCTGTATTGTGAGTACTTACTTACCTGTTCCAGTACCTTAGCAATAATTTAGACCATGCACATCAGTCTTGCAAGCCCATGTATTTATTGTGTCATACACTGGTACACAAAAGTGTAACGTTACACTTTTGTGTACCCGGTGTATGACACAATAAAATACATGGGCTGGCAAGACTGATGTGCATGGTCTAAATTATGCTTGTTACTACTTACCACTTACCATGGTCTGCCATTGCACTCAGCCCACTCTCCTTGCTTACCACTTCCACTAGGTGTGCAGGATCATAGTTCGTGTTCCAGTACCTTGGTATCCAGATACATTTCCCAGCAGCATCTTGTATCCAGCATACATTTTCCAGCAGAATCTTGGTATCCAGCATACAGTTTCCAGAAGCACCTTGGTATCCTGACTACAGTTCCCATCAGCCTTTTTACTCCAGAATCCAAACCTGCAGCCTTTGGTTTCCTCTTGAAAGTGTACCTTAAGTCAAATCTGTTGCAGTAAATCGGAGAGGAAGCGCCTGAGGAGGCCATGGCAGATTTGGGTAAAACCCTACAGGCATTGTCTAAAGCACGGAAGATTTCTCTTTCTGCCCTAATACTCAGCTCCATTCCTACACCAGGGGCATTTGTTATCCACTTCTCCTGATGTTCGCTGTCTCTTCACTTGGGTGCGTTGCTGCATTTTCTTATATCATTGTACCTCTGAGTCTCAGTATGCCCAGTCAGTGCGATATGCACTTCAATTCCGAGATATATGCTTGCGTTCTATAGTATTGATCTTACGACAGTTATTATCTGTAATTTCTCACGGATTACCCTCACATCATGTAAAACAGTGTTACTGCGAAGAAATAACTTACATGCCAAGCTGGAAAAGTGTCTTTTGAACTATCTCAAGTAACCTTTCTTGACTATTGTCTTGCCCAAGGATTCCAAATGGATCTGCTAAAGTTTTGGCCATTCAGGATTGGTCTCTTCCAATGGGAACCAAAGCCATTCAAGATTCATCGGCTTTGCCAAATTTTTATAGACAATTCTGCAAAGGTTTCTCTTCAATAATTTCTCCTATTCTAGCCCTTTTTCAGGAAGGGTGGTAGGCCTAATTTATGGTCTCCTGCAGCCCTTGAAGCTTTCAAACAACTCAAAGAAGCCTTGCCTGTGCACCAGATCTGTTTCATCTGGATCCCAGCCTTCCTTTACATTGAAATTGATGCCTCCGACTTGGGTGCTGGAGCCATCCTTTCTCAAAGACAAGGCATCAAAGGGAAACTCCATCCTTGTGCTTATTTTTCTAAATAGTTACTACCCAATGAAAAGAAACATATAAAGATGGATCTGCAGCAATAATACAGTCACCAACCAGCGTTACTGGTATGGACACGATCCCACATAGTCCTATCCCACAGATACTTCACATCCCTGCAGCCAACCGGGAGTTAGTGTGAGAAGCCAAGCCTGACAACTATGATATATAAAGATAAATGCAGTACTCATGGCCGGTGGCCACACTTTTCACCGGGGCTAGGATAGCCACCGAGCTGACAGGGAATGCTTTTTAAAGTGGGTAATTCCTCTGGGTCTCCACGGTCACCGTTTACCAGCATCTCAGCCACTACATTGTTGGGGAGCACGGTGCTGGACCTGGAGATTCCTCAGTCTAATTCACCAGCATCTCAACCACACTCAGGATGGATAGTAAACGCTGACCTACACGTGTTTCACCCCTGCGGTTCTCCCTCAGGGCTTCATCATATCAATGTCATATTTGTAACGGTTTAACGATATGTTTGCACTTTATTTGATAACTATATTTATATGTTGGTTACGATTGCCCTAAGTGAATTACTATAAACATATGGGCTTTTATACTCTACATGTGATAGTGCACTTTATAGGGTCCTGTGGACGGCCCTTTGGTCTTCCTTTCTTATTTTATTACTCCGTGCTTGTAGTTCTGCAGTTTGCACTATTGTTTTTTGTTTTATTAAACAGCACAAACCTGATCCATCTACTTAATAAGAAACTTCCCCTTTAAGAAGGTAAATTGCAGCTGACAGGGAGAGCTAAAGACACTGCTACTAGTAATGTGCAAATCAGTAAATCTAAGTAAAGCACTCTGCACCTCCCAGCATTTTGTGATTCAGATTTAATACATTCCTACACCGTAGGGGCTAAGAGGTGGGGTTGATCGGTTGAAATATACATGGTCAGAAAATGCAGTAAAGCCAAATAAGCTGCTAACAGAGTGTAATTGCAGCCTCAGCTTTATGGAACAATCTTAACAGTGGTTTATATCTCTATAACTTTCCTACTGCTGATCTAACACTGTCAACTCAAGAGTGCAAGCAATTAGGGGATTATAGGAACTTTCTATGAAGTCTGCATGTTTTATTTATCTGAACAAGTGAGTGATCTGTCTTTGGGTTTAACTTGATAAACTACGAGCATTATGTGCCAGAGTATTCTTGGCAATGCAATTCAACAATAGCTCCAGGGTAGATCACTGGAAAATTTGCTTTGATTAGTAGGAGGAATGCCCTGCCAGCTGTTTTTAGCTGTTAATTCATAACTTCCAACATCCGACAGCCTTGGCTTTGGTTTTGACCAGGGCCCACAAGCCATACCTTCTAATTCCATGTGGAAGCAATCTGGGGATGTGGTGTATTCAATTGTCAAGAAGAAATAAATAGTTCCGATCATCAATGACAATGTTATTAATAATATATAGTATCTATATCTATGCCTTTCACATTCAGGGGACTCTGCCATTTTCCGCCAAATCTGCATACAGCAATCAGTGTGCTGTGGCCCAATTATTACCGGTAATTAACGGGAATGACATGGTCATGGTATCCAAACATCCACAACATGTTAATAAGCCACATTTAATGTGCAATTTTCCTTTTAGTATGCAATATTGTTTGTGTGATCATTAACATTAATTAGTAGTTATATAGGAAACTTTTTTATCGATCCTTTTTCACAGATATTGATTTAATACTTGGGATAAACTTTAGTCTAGTTACTGACATTTTAAATGAAGAATTCCAAAGCTAAAACATTTTCTTTCTCAATTATGAATCTGTTCATGCGCTTCTGCTAATAAAAATCATTTGTCAACTATGTGGGTGGAAGTGGGAGAAATAAGTGATTCATTTTATATTTTGAGATTTAGCAGTCAAAATGCTATGTTAGTCTGCTTTCTAAAGTGGCGTGCTGCAGCTGGATAGTGGTAATGTATTATCAATACCATAGAATTACTAAAAGTGTGAATGGATAGAAAAAAAAAAAAGAAAAAAATAACTTAATGTGCAGAAAATTTCCTTGAAACATTCACCCCCCATTCCCAAATCTTTTTAGGTTTATGTGCTTCTGGCAATAGTGTTGAGACATTCAGCCGAATCAAATTTATGCAGTGTTTTTGCACACACCACCTGCCATTATTTGTCTCAAAGTTGATTAGTGGATCTCGGGAATAGACCCATCATTTTTTTGCTTGACTTATCCTGAACTGTATTGGATGCTTTTGGAGAATTTTGTCAATACAAAAATTTACAAATAGCGTTTTTTTTTAGTAACTGAACATTTAAGACATTTAATATTGATATCCACAATATTTTAGTAGGGCAAATACATCTACAATACATTGACTTAGATCAAACTTTCAATTGTTATGTATTCTTTTCTTCAGACATTCACATGTATTATAAGTGTTTTCCTTATTATATTGCATAGTGCTCATCATTACTCATACACACACCCATTGCTTATTTAAGTGCACTTGTACAAATATATTTTCTATAAAGACCTGTGGTCAATCATCAGCAAAATGTCTTTGGATAATGACCCACACAAATGGATACTTTTTAGGTTTCTCTGTATAAAGAATGCCTCCCTGTTAATATAAAACAGAAAGCTAATGATATCCTCTAAATTGATGATTTGGTTCTAACCAATACTGCTAGCTGCAGTCATTCCAAACTTACAGCAGGATAAAAGTGTGGTGTTCTGTGCACCTGTGAGCGGTGAAATCATCAGCACCATTGCTCTGCCCCCAAGTCTCAGGTTTGAGCATGCCCACTTGTATCCTACTGCTGGGACAGAGCACACCAGTTCATCGTTAGCCATTCCCCCAAACATTTTAATGTTCAATATCCAAAGCTAGCCGCAAGCCTGAAAATAAGGTATCCATATGTAGAAGAAAGGAGAGCAGAGTTTATTCTATAACTGTTTCAGAAAGAATCAATTTTGGGGGCTTCAGGGCTTTCTACACAGTTTATCATGTGCCTGTCCAAAAGACTTAGAGAGACAGGACTGACAACAAATTGTAACTTTGCAAGCCTATAAACTTACGTAAGATCAGACAAGCTAGAATATCCTAAGCTTATTGAATGGTAGAGAGAGAGAAAGGGAACAATATGAAGTCCACAGTTGCCCTTTAAGCTAAATTGTTAGGTTAGGATTTCAGATCAAGTTATAAAAATACATGCAGCAAGTCGAATCAGCATTATTGCATTCAATTTGGGTATAGTGCAGTCTGTTACATTAGTGCAGTCTGCAGTGTGTAGTGCACACAATTTGTACACAGACAATTTTGGTAAAGTGCCGAGGGGAATGAGTCTATTTAAAAGGCCTTTTTTTTTTAAAGCTTAGGGGTATTACATTGTGTAACGGTGTTATTAATACACTATTGCTCAGACCCAGGAAAAATGAAGTTAAACAAACAAAAACACAATATTACATCAGGAAGCATGGGGTTAACTCCATTTTACCCATATTATATCTCCCTGTAAGACTCATTAAAACAGCCATGTCAGTGCTATATATTACCCTATAATTACCAATGAGTGCTAATTACACAAATCAGGGCTATGACCTACAGCCACTATCGCTCTCTATCATTTTAGGCAAGCACAGAGCCAACAGCGGCTCTCAGTGCATTGTGAATGGGGTTTACTATTCCAAATCTTCTTCTTAAAGAGCTGTTATCTTCTCGGTAATTGGTTTGCTGTTGCGTGACACCATATTTTTTGTGTACCAACGCAAGCACTGTTAGTTGGTGTTAAAGTCATATTAACTTTGGTACACCCGTTAAAGTGACTTTAAGATACAAATATCGATAACGGCTCTCGTACATAGCTTTTATAGTTCTATTACATTTGGAACTATATGTTGGCAAAGCTTTTTTGCAAGAACATCAAATTTAAAATAAATTTAAATATAAATAAAATGTTAAACTGCATACAGTTGATTTGCAAACACAGAACAAAAAAATATGTCCTGAAATCACTTCCTATTTATAAATAAAAGTTAACACAATTTATTTATATAAAACATTGTCAGTATGAATTAGGAGGATGTCTGTGTTCGGGGATTACCTTCAAACTAATAGTTTAAATCCATTGTTAAAAACGAAAAAAGCATAAAACAAAGGAGAGACCTTCTCTGAATGTTTGCATTTTTGTGTATTTAAGTACTTTTCAATTGCTTGTGTAAGCTTAGGCGCTATCTATAGAATAACAAATGTGGACAGTTATGAAGATTATGCTTTCTCAGCTCACGTCTATGAAGAAGCTGATATTATGCAATGATAATCCGTTCTCTGTATTAGAGGGAAAAAAATCCATTTAAAAGTAAACATATTATAAATACTAAACTGTATATTTCCCATTATAATTTATCTATGTTCTCTCATTCAACCTAATTTTGTGCTTATCTTTTATATTGAACACATGATCTAAACCCCATTCAGTTATTTTATCTAAATCTCTCGGGGGATTAGTGCCCTGCATCATAGATTGATTTTATGATGATGTGTATTGAACTTTGAATTATAAACTTTAAGGAAAAATTTCAAGGTCAGTTAAGAATGAATTATGAAGTGGGCCAAGAGCAAAGTTTGAAAATTAGTATATTAAACCATTTGGTTATAAGAAGACTTTTCCAAAACCATGCCTTACTGCATCTTATCATGTATTAAAATAGATTTAATTAAATAAAAATATGTTTAAGGGGAATACTGTGTAATACAGTATGCCCCATTCATACATATATGGATTTACATAGTACATTAAACTAAATATAAATTAGACCTCATCTCACTCAACAGAGCTTGAAACAGCTGTCATCCTCTGTTTACAAATTCAAGAGCTTCCACATTTGCTCAATATCAGAAGTTGAGGAAATCTTAAAGATTAAGAACAAGGAACAAGTAAAAGGCACGATATGTATGTATGTGTGTATAATTTATTATAAAGCGCCACTTGGGTACGCATAGCTTACATTATAGATACAGAGTATACAAACAAGGGGATGAGTGCAATTATGCAGATAAATAAAAATTAAAATAAAGTATTTAGTATTTAAATAAATGGGTAAGTACCTTAATGTGCCTCTACTAAAACAGCTAACATTGTGCGCAGTGACCAATTAATATGCTGTTGCAGTAATAACATATACTAATGTTTTACATGAGTTGCTTTCCTTCTACTTTAAAATGGCCAAATCTTCTTTGCACCAGCCCCATAGACATTAATGAGAATGTCACAAATCAGAGGTGCTATCAATGAGAATGGAAAGTAGAGAAGGGAAACTTTTTGTTGTGGTAAGACTATAGTGGTTGGGGGTGGGGGGACATGCCCTACAGTATATTAAAATGATTAATGCTACAGGAGTGGAGTCAGGGAGGGATCGGTAGGGAGGGAGGGATCGGTAGGGAGGGAGGGACGGGAGGTGCGGGAGGGGGAGGGATCGGTAGGAAGGGAGGGATCGGGAGGGAGGGATCAGTAGGGAGGGAGGGGGGTCAGGTAGGAGGAGGGGAGGGGGATCGTAGGGATGTAGGGAGGAAGGGCTTCACTGTGCATGACTAAAAGCAATTCAGAGGACACAACGGGCGAGAGACATTTTGGACAGGAAGAAAAGCTCCTACCCACAGTTTCCCCATGAATTTACTGGATTTCTTTTCGAACTACCAAACTTCTGAACTTTTATGAAATTCAGACGTTGAAAAAACTAACCATCTTTAGGAAGTTCAGCCATCTCTTATTTTGTACAGTAGAAGTATTTTTTCTTTGCGTACTGAAACTAGAAGGTGTACCACCTAAAATATTAAAAACTTCAGTATGGGGGTCATGTGTTGCATTCAGTTAATAAATGTATGTAACCAAATGTGGGTGCTTTTTGAGATTTTTAACCAGTTAAACTTAATAAAATATTTATTTTATAAAAGTTTTTTTAAAAAAACAAAACACATTTTGAGATTTGAAGAAGAGAAACAAAGATAACTGTAATCATTCAAAGAATATCCAATGACACCATCAGAGTTTACTTTTGTTTGAAAGATTATTGTCTTGTATCAAAATTAACTTAGATGTTTTTGTGGCTGTTTGATGCACACTGATTGAACAGAAACTAACATTAACACAAATCCTATTTGCTGAAAAAATAAAAGCTACTAACAAAATTACTGAATTACCACATTTCCTTGAAAAATACCATTTACAACTATGAACAGGGTATCTCCTGTAATATACAGACCTACTGTATCTAATCCAATTATTATGTTTTATGGACCTAAATGAGAGTTATGCATAACATAATCAATCTGCAACTATATTAATAGACTAGGGTGAATCCAGAAGATTGTGTAAACCACTACAATATCAGTCCTATGTGATGTTGCATCATTGGATGCTCTCTCTAAACACAATCTGTCAGAAAATTAGAGCAAGTTAGAGTTCCTAAATCCAAGTGGGAATGTGTGATGTTTAAACAAGCCTTTTTTATTTTTTTCACTACAGTTGTCAAACTTCAAGTGGTAATTACAAGCCTGTCACCATATTGGTGTTTTTTTTATTGACACCAACGGGTACTGTAAAGGAGAATCTCAGCTCATCCTACATTATATCAGATTATTATAAATACTATACCAAAGTCCTGCAAACCTTAAGTAGAAAAGCAAAATAGGAGATACATAGCTCCAATACTTAAGCTACCATTGAATACCCTAAATAGTAATATGTATTCAAGCATTACACATATAAAGGAATAAAAGACTTTGCAGAGACTCTCTACTTATACCTGTAGATTGCTTGATTATGTTCTTAAATTGGGGGGTAATACAATAGCTCTATTACTACTACTTGATAAGACAGTGTGGATGGATACTTTTAAATTATAGGGTATATATATATTATTTGGAAACAAGCATTGCTGTCATGTTTTCAGGTGGATTTAAAGGAGAATATACTCAAGCAGTAACTGACTGCTTTCTGGCTTATAAACCTGCCAACATTAACATATGCCCCCCCCAATGTAAGAGATGGAAGGATTGCCAGTGAAAATGACTGTGGGAGAACCAGAAATTAGCTATTTACTGCATGAGTATAATTCTCCTTTAAGTATAAATAAAATAAGTAAGCCTAATTGCAAAGAATCTGTACAAAAGCATGATATCCAATTTAATATTTATTATTAATTTAAAACATAATATTAATTTTACCTGTAAGTGGTTGAATAAAGAATGAAATAGGTCACGGTTATCTGGATCGAAAAGACGAGTGATTGGATATGCTGGTAAATAACGGCCAATCACGTGGTTTCCTATGGCACACTATTGGTCACGGCGAACGGTTGACCACAGCTATATTTGCCGTGACGCCACTGATTGTCTCCGGCCCGGACCGCTCGCTAGTGCCGATTGTTCAGCCCACGACAAATGTCTGCCCATATGTGCCCAGCCTAAAGTTACAAATATTTCATTCTGTTCTGTTTCTTTAAGAAAAAGTACCATAAGTTTGGTAAACTCTAAAACATAATTTCACTAAGCAAAAGCATTACAATGTAATATTTATCCTTTTAAAATGTAAAAAATGCATGAAAAGACTAACTAACCATTCAGAGACTTTCTCAATAAATGATAGATGAACTCATTTATTACCGCTAACAGATGTAAATCAAAAGAGGCATTCGGTTTGAAAATACAGCATATGCATCTTCACAAACCTCCATTTTTTGGGCAATTTAACAGATGGCATCAGTTTGAAAGGCAAATGCCCGGCTTAATTATTGTTCAGTGACACAGATGGAAGTCAAGCATTGCTTGAGAAGAGCCACTTGTATGGATTCGACATTAATCTCATGAACTTCTTGATAAATCTAAATATGAAAGTAATTCATTAACCAAACATCTAAGAAAGTTAAGAATTCTTTTTTTTTCTTAATTTATGCTTTGGTGCGCTGTAGCACTATACTAATTAGATAGCATTTAATTCATGAAGTGTCTGGCACAGCCATTTTATTATTACTATAAAAGGGTTTTTCAAGAAAAACTAAATTTCAAGTATCCTAAACATTGTAAGCTGCAATTGGAATGTGTGTCAGACTTGCCGAGACGTAGCTACAAAACTGAACTTTTAAAACAGATATAAAATATGAGTCCAAACAAGTAGTAAAGTGTAGTAGCAAAACACAGGATATCCATCACCCAAAAATTAATTCATTCTTTGTTTTATTTTTTTCCTCTGGTATATTTGATGAATTAATAAGTTTCAAATAAATGTTTTTTATTGTGAAAATTAAAATTTAGTGGGGAAGCAGCAGCAATTGTCTTCTTAGATTATACTGGCCTAATTCTGACCAAAAAGGTTTCAGTATTTGAGGTTTACTTGAACCTTTTATGGCTTCTGGTGAAGATGTGTTCCATATATTTTGTGTTTGAAGGATCACTAAACCCTAAAAACAACTGAATAATTTAATAGGAGGTAGGCGGAAATATTCTTACCTCCTATTATTCCACACAGCTTTTTAGCCACATATTAGTATAGGCAGAAACATGAATTTCCCTTTTGTGTTGATTCATGGCATTTCAAGGGGATTTCATATTGGAAATAAGGGGAAAATCATATTTCCAAGCACACTTACATGTATCAATAACCTTAAGAAACTTTTAAAAAACTACTTTTAAGAAGAAACCTATGGGTCATAAGCTTTTTTCTGCTTAAAAAAAGTTCTGTGTTGCATGTTCCTAAAGCATAGTTAATCTATCAAATAATCACACACGGTTCTAAGAAGGATGAGCTGTTGACTAACTGATTCAATCACAGAGACAATGAAATTGAGTAATACATTATTAAAGTTTACGAGGACCTTCTAGCCTTATAATTTAGTGCTTCTTTTAAGGGGGTGTTTAATACTGACACATCATGACATTAAATTCTCTTTATAATATTCATTGTAACCACGTATGTTCTGTCTAGCAGATTAAAGCTGGAAAGATTCTACTGTGCACAATCTCTTAAGTAAGAGATCCGAAGTCTGATATTTTGATCGGATTGGCCAGGAGGGATAACATTTGCTGTTACAATATGGCAGATCCTTCTTATTAATTGTGCAGAGTGATTGGTCATGCACTTTGGTGATGGCAGCATGATGGCTGTGAGGGGGACATAAGACTGCTGCTAACTGGTCAGCAACAGAAATTACAATGGAAAGAAATAGCTACTCTGTAACGTTGTTCAATCTGTTAAATAGAAGCTAACACACATCTGTAAAGGGTAATCTCCACCCTCCAAATCCCAAACTTCATAAATGTAGGGGACCCCCACCAACCCTAAACAAGGGGACCTGGAGGGGGGAGGGAGGGGGTTGGGTAGAGCTCCATGTGCATGCCAAAAAACTCCTTAAGAGAAGCAGGCACCGGATTACACACAGACAAGGTCTTTTTCATTTCTCTTTAGCATTTTTTATTTTTTGATTAGCATGTAGGAGACACCATAAGGAGCAGAGAGGAGAAAGGTAAGTATTTTTTTACACAAGAAAATTTGGGGGTTATATGCCCTTAATTGTCACTGTGTTGCTGTGTCTACAGACACACTGGGCACCATGAGGTCAACGGCCAGGCAGCACACCCACACGCAGCCACGTCGAGGATGAGACGGGACCATTCTGCAACCAATGTACAACGGGCAGGGCGAAGAAAATGGAGCGGATAGCTAGACCTCTGAAGGAAAGGCAAGGTCGTAGATAGTGCGTACGCACAGGTGGATGTAGGTAGGGGACTCCCAATTCTTGAGAAGGGGTAAGAATGCAGGAGGTAATCTGGTCACCCAAAAATAAGGAGCCCGGTGCGTATGCGCGAACGAGGCAGGGGCCAGCACAGATGTGTATGTCTGCCTGGTGAGTATGGGTGCGAAAATAGTGTAGGATCATGGTAGGAAACAGATATTTTGATGCGGGCGAGTACCCCTCCGAAGGTCCTTGTAGGTTCTACATTCCGGGGTAGCCAAGAATGACAGAAGTGAGAGGTAGAGAGAAAGGCGAAGAACAGAAGGCCATTATGCTCAAAAACCTGATTTCCAAGTAAGAATTAGGGACCAAGATTACAAGAAACAAGATCTCAAGGGTAGTGAAGTTTCAGAAGAGTACATGAACTGCTAAGCAACGCGTGCTTATTGCTTAGAGGAAACACGGGAGGACACGGGCGCTATAGGGAAGCTAGAATAATGCCATGAAGAGGTCGGTAACATGTTGTGTAAGGGCGATTGGGTGAGTAAATTGGAGGCTTTTTTATTTTTTTTTTAAGGAAACTGGGGCTTGCTTTCTGGTTGGAGCTACAGGCTCTGGTTAGTAGAGATGGAGTGAAACAGCCTCAATGGTGGATGGTGCAGCTGATTAGATGATCTTGATGGGAGAAGAAGAGAGGTCTAGCAGGGTTGGAGGAGATTTAACAGTAAGGGATATGGGGGGAGGGAAGGGAAGCTCCGTCTTGAATTACCACTAAACGGGTAGATAGAGAGTTAGGGGAAGGGGGCATATAACACAACGGAGGACGGGAAGAAGGAGGAGGGGGGAGGCATAGAGAGAGATAAAGGAGGGGGCATGTACGACCATGTTGGAAGTAAATCAATTGAAGTAATCTAAGAGAATGTAGATAGTTTATCAAAGTGCAGAAGTGTCTGGACTGGAGGAAAAACCAAAAAAAATCCAGTGATAATCAGTAAAAGGTGTGTCAAACACCTTTATATAAATATTAAATTTATATATTATAGATTCGAAATGTGGCAGAAACAATTTATTATAGTATTGAATTTATACCACAATGTGTTTATGTTTAGTGATCAATAAGTTTTTAATTGACAAGTTTTCAACATAAGTACAATAAAAATAAAATCAAACAGTATACATGGTATTGGTATTCCACTTGTGACTTTTTAGAGCTTAATTACAGTGGAAAGTTACATATTGTTTGTACCAAGAATTTTTATACCTTTGTACTATATTTCATCTCTATTGGATGTCAATAAGTACATAGAATTAACACTGTATTGAAATACTGACACAATTAATATATATCACCTTTTAACTGCCATATGGACCTGGTTGAACTTTTGCATCTGTTCTGACAGTGTATGCTAATTCCTTATGTGTGACATTATAGTGTTTTGTCTCTCTATGATATTTGCGACAGAAGGATGAGTTGTTCTTCATCGTTTTCATATTTCCCTAGGTGTGGAATCTGTTCTCCAAGGAGAGCGACTCCAATAGATTGTGGAATTGTTACGGTCATGACATGAGAGGCGTTTGAAGGCCTCCTTTCATCTGGAATATTGTGAAACACTGTTACATTTGGGGTTTATATGCCCAATATACAGTATATTACCTTCATTGCTGTTTCTAGCAAAGCGTCATTCAACCTACCCCTATAGAGAGTCTCAAATGTTGAACTCTCAAATGTTAAACCTTGTGGGAAGTTTGTGTGTATCAAATTGCAAATTTGTTGATAAATAAAATTTGTTTGTGGGTTTTCTTGAGTTTCTCCCAGTATATCTTTTAGAGAAATCAACCGACTGAGTAAAGTAATGATAGGCAAGAAATAACAAAGAATGCAGCATCAAGGCCGGAACCATGTGAGGTGCACCCCCTAAAATGCTGTGCCACAGCCAGGTAAGTATCAAAGATAGAAGTAAAGGGAGGCACACTCTCCAGAAAATGAATTATTGATTCATTTATTTCTGAGTAACAACACGCCAAACATACACAACGTTTCGGGGAGATTATGCCCCCTTCCTCAAGTGTGAGGAAGTAATGATAGACTTATAAGACAAAGGAACTGTGCACACCAGTCTTGCAAAATAAAAGGTGTTTATTCAGACATCAAGTCCAACACCACACGTAACGTTTCGGTGCTATGTGCACCTTCATCAGACATGAACAAACAGTAAAAGAGCGGACCGCCCCTTAAATAGACTAGAGACAGATTGCCATCTAGTATAAAAGCCATCTATAGATAAAAACATAAAGCTACCAACAATGTAGATGAATCTACCCTATCTTTTGGACAAAAAACACAAAAGGCCAAGGTTAACATTAAGGCCCTTTGGTTGCACTGTTTGTAATGTAAAAATCCAATATGCTTCTCTCCTTAGGAGAGCATTCTGGCGATCACCACCTCTGTGTAATGGTGGGATCTGGTCAATGGCCATCCCACTTAAATCAGAGACCTGATGCCTAGCAGAGCAGAAATGTGAGGCCACAGGAGGATCATCCTTATGGGCAATGCCATTGCCTACTTTCGCTAAGGCAATTTTGATGTCATTCCTGTGGCGTTGGAATTTCCGCTTGAAAGGACCTGATGTCTTTCCCAAATAGACTAGTGAGCACGGACATTTTAACATGTACACACAAAAATCTGTGTTGCAGTTAAAATAAGTTGAAATCTTAAAGGTGCGTCCCGAATAGGGATGATTGAATGTGTTACCAACCATAAGTGCATTGCAAGCATTCCAATTGCTGCATTTAAAGCATCCTGTTTTGGATGAAAAATCAAAAGGGGCTTTTTTATATTTAGTCACTGGGTCTGCCTGCACCAATTTACTATGTAATAGACACAGAGAGGTTTACGGCGTGTCTCCTGGCCCAAAGTATGATCTCCCTCAATGGATGGCCAGATCTGTTAATATTCTATTTAACCATTTGTGACCCAGTTGAGTATTGCTGGACAAATGGTACACCTGGAATAGGCCTGCATCCAATTTTAGGTCTAGTCAAATTAGTAAGGACCTCATTTAACATAGAACTCGAATAGTTCCTTGCTGTGAATTTGTTAGCCATCTTCTTAGTCTGAACGACCCGGTCATCAGAGTCAGAGCAGATCCTAGCAACTAGTGTAAACTGGGACTTGGGCAGACCCTTAAAAATGTGGGGTGGATGAAAACTATACCTATGCAAAAGAGTGTTGCGGTCAGTGGGCTTGGTGAAGAGGGTTGTGTGTACACATCCATCATGTATGAGAACCTTAACATCAAGATAATGAATGGTCTCCTTTGAGATATTGACATTTAGCTTAATCCGTCCATCCATCTGACACATATATCAACAGTTAGCTTAATCTGTCCATCCAATGTGTTAAAGAATTTAATGAATTCATGGGCCTGCTCAAGTGACCCTGACCAAATAATGAACAGGTCGTCTATATAACGCCAGAATTCGAAGACATGGTTCTTAAACAATAAGTGTGGGTAAACCCTATTATCCTCAAGAAAGCCCACAAACAAATTGGCATAGGAAGGTGCCATTGGACTGCCCATAGCCGTACCTACTGCCTGTCAGAAGAAATCACATTCAAATTTGAAATAACTGTTATTAGGATTAGATCCAGACATTCAATGAGGAATCCACTGGGAGGATTGTCCGAATGTTTCTTATCCAAAAAATATTGGACTGCCTCCAACCCCTTATCATGCTCAATACTGGTATAAAGTGATGTGATATCCCCAGTAATCATATACCAGTGACTTTGCCAAGGACCGGTACTGTTGAGCTTCTTCAAGAAATCACCAGTGTCCCTCACATATGAAGAAAGTGAGGACCCAATAGGTTTAAGATGAAAATCAACATATTGGGCCAATGGTTGGAATACTGATCCTATGGCAGACACAATTGGTCTAAACGGGGGATTCACAACATCCTTGTGAATCTTGGGAAGCCCATACAGTACCGGTCTCTTGCCATGTAACTCATTGATAAAATCACAGGTCTGTGGATCAATCCAATTATTAGAAAGTGCTCTATCAGTGAGCGTTTTGACTTTAGACATCATCTCTATTGATGTCTAAATTCTTTGATATGTTGCCTAACCCCAGTGCTATAGAAATCATAATCCATCAGGACAATCGCCCCTCCCTTATCTGCTGGTTTTAAAATCAGCGAATTATCATTCGAAAGGGAGGCAAGGGTGACTGTTAAAGATCCTGTTGGAATCTGCATAGCACACGTTAGATCTCATCAACTCACAAAAATGATCAATACCACAGTAAATGCCTGTGGGAAAAAAAGCACTTTTTAGCCTAAAAGGTGATATAGCTGTAACATCAGAATTATTCTTGAAGAATTCTTTCAATTTTAAAGATATTTCTAGTTTAAACAATTCAACCTCAAAACCAAAATTAGAAAATTTATTGGTCAATTTATTGGTCAATTGAAAAGACAGTCCCCTATTAAGCAGAGAAGTCTCATCATTGGTCAGTACATGGAAAGAAAGATTGCAGATTACTTGTTCCGCAGTCTGTTGGCTCGGCTTCCGCCTCCTGCCTCTCCTAATCCTCTGCCTTCCCCAAAAAAAGGAGCCTTCTTATGAGCAGCCGAACGTGTGACAACCATATTTGGTCCCATTTCTGCAGCATCTGACGGATGTGCATCCGAATCAGTACTGGAGTAATCATAGACTGCAGGGTGTTTTTTAACAAAACATTTTTAATATTCTGGATCTCTATAAACCCGATAGGAAAAGCGAGTTACCTTCCAACTCACTATTGAGTTGGAAACTGTTTTGTAATGGGAGGTTCTTGGTTCTTATTAATCATACCCCATAGTCTGAGTACATTTGATAGGAGTACTGGCTTGTTTTAGGGTACCCCAATTATTATGTTTGATCCATACCAGGGATTGTAAGTTTAATGGGGCAATGAGAGAGTTTTCCATTAATACCCATTTTGGAATGATGATTGATATATATATATATATATATATATATATATATGATATATAAGTCAGGCACAGCCATTCCCCCCTCTAGATTTAGGTTGGTGCATTATAAATTTGTTAATTCTTGGTCTTTTTTTGTGCCCATATGAAGGATAATATACTCCTCTTTATCAAGATTAGGGATTGTTTGGATATTAATATTAGTAGGCATTTGAATGGATACAGAATCTTTGAAAGTATCATCATCTTAACAAAATGTATATGTCCTATCCATTAAATTTTAAGATGGTGCCATTTTTCCATGTTTATAATACATTTTTTGATCCAAGAAGGGAAATTTTGGTGTATAAAAATTGGTATAATGTTATCCATTTGGGTATGAGTGTGATACCAGGGTAGTTAAATTTTCTATCGGGTTCAGTTGAAAATTTGATGAAATTTGTCCTTTATAATGTTTCGGTCTGCTGAAATATTGGATTTCTGATTTACAAATGTTGAGTTTTAAGCCTGATAATGAAGAAAGGGTTTGTAATGAATTATATAAGTTAGGTAGGTATGTCATTGGGTTACTCATCATTACTAATTAATCAATAGTCAGAAAATAAACAGACTCTGTGTTCCCTACCTAGAAACCAGTAATTCCCGTATGCTACCTTAGTGTCTGGGCTATTGGCTCCATTGCCAGAACAAACAGGCCTGGGGCCAGAGGGCATCCTTGTCAAGTGCCCCTGCATATTTGGATTGGTTGAGGTGTTTGGGTATGCAGTTTCAAGGATGCTTGTAGGTAATAATAATAGGTTCAAAAACTGACACCCCATCTAATGCTGGCAAATGTTTTTTTTTTTAATGTTGAGACACAGAAGACAGCCCTTCAGGTTTGTTTTGTATGCTATAATCTGGAGACTTTAATCTGAAAGGTGAATGTTAATCACAGCAACTGCAATAAAGATATTTACATTAATACCATTTAGTCTTATAAGCTAGTGCTGAACAGTTAATAAAAGTGGAATCATGAATGCTCATGTACTATAAATCATGTTAACTTATCTAAAAAAGTGGAATAAGTTTTTGTAGAGATTATTAGTTGAGATTATATAAGAATTGTCTCTAGTCTGTCATCCAATGCCTTTGCTACTCTTTTTTTATCCTGGTTTACCAATGATATGGGATAGTAGTTGCCCACCTCCAATGTGTTTTTTCCTGGTTAGTACAGTTATAGCTGCATTGAATAATTATTTTGGTAAAGGGATTCCTTCCATCATTTTGTCAGCTAATTTAGCAAGGTATTGGGCCAGAATGTGTTGCATTTTCTTATAGTAAATCACCAAGAAGCCTTAAGGGAGAGTATTTGCTTTATAACTGCATTTACTTCCTCTGTTAAAGTCAGAGTGCTCATTAGTGCTTTCATTTCAGGGGTCAGGAGTAGTAATGATAGCCTCTCTAGGAACTGTTGAATTTTCTGGGTAGAATTGTGGGGTTCTACATCTGTGTATAGTTTATTTAGTAGCTTGTTGTCTTCTTTTTAGTAGGTTCACTAGTGGGGTGTCAGGTTTGTTCCATCTATTATAATGGGAGTATCTATTCCATCACATTTGTTTTTCTATCTGGAATGAGAGTAAGGTCTGAATTTCCCGATTTAATTTTTTTATTAAGGTTAAGGTGTTAGCATTTTTTGTGACTGTATGAATATTTGTTAAGGAGTGTATTTCTTTTTCAAGTTCTTAAAATTACTTTGGTATTTACATTTTCCTTGGGATGCAATTTGTATGAGGATGCCTCTGGTGTAAGCCTTATATGCTGTCCAGATCCACTGGATTGGAGTGTCTGGCATGGCATTTAAGTTAAAATATTCTTTTACTTTTAAAGTTACTTCTTCCTTTACAAATTTGGGACTGGGTTAAAGGTTTCGAATGAGACTTGTATCATTGAATGGTCTGACCATGGACAAGGGATTATGGTAGCTTTTTGTACTCTGCAATTGCATGGTTGTTTTACAGGTTTACTGGCAAGACGCGAGCTGGACCTATCCCATCTTTCATCTAATGCAATATTTAGATCTCCTGCTATAATTAGGTCTCCCTTGCAGAGTTTTTTCTGCCAAGTTTTTGGCATATGTGGAATATAAATTGCTTTTGTCCCATATTGGGGACATATATGTTACCAATGGTATTTGGCTGGCCATCTAATGTGGATTTGAGGATGAGGATTTGAATTCTGCCCTTTGTATTTTCCCATATTAAGTCTGCTACAAAATGTATGGAATTATGTAAGAATGTGGCTAGACCGTTTTTTTAAAAGGGCTGCTGGTTGTAAAATATGTTTGATATGCGGGGTTAAAGTGGGGACGTAATGAATTATAGTGTTGGAATGCTCTGCTCTTTTTGTTTTTATGTGTAATGAATCTTTTTTTGGGATACTCCATCTCGTTCTCCGGATCAGTTTTTACGTATAACATATAACATAGTCGTAACATATTCGTACACATGTATACATACATATGTATATGTATTGAGGATTCATACCCTTCTGTGTTTATATAATATACCTTTTCACAGATTTTTTTTTAATCAAATAAAGACCTTTTAAGTAGTTGAGGTTTTTCTGGGTTTGTATACCCAACTTCCACTGCTCTATGTAAGGCTGCATTCTAACTATATTCCTGTACTAGCTTTGTGGGGTTAATCTCTTTGTATCTATGTTCATAACATATTAGGATTTTAAGGCTTCCCAGATGTGTGTCAGTAGCATCTCCATACATGTAATAGTCACGTGACAGAAAATTACCTCTTTTTTGAATTGGTATGGTTAGAATCAGTGAATCAGATGCTCGATAAGAGAGCATGCAGAAATAAGACCACAAAAAAGTTTAACTATATGAATTTCTGAATTGTCTGACTCTCCCTGAGTCATACTAGGAAGTGATTCCTATGGGGGGTTCTAGAACTAGTTGTCTGGGGAGTGACTTCCCAACGGGGTATTCAGAATATAATAATACATGACGGTTTGATGCAACTAGATTTCACCCCATTTCAATGGATTGTTCTTTTTGTTCATGTGGCGTGTGTTTTTCTTTTGGACTGACTGTAAAGCCTTGTACACACGTGCGACCGCGGGTCCCGACCCCCGATGCCCAATGAAACGTTAGTTTTGGCCAATAATCAGCCCGTGTATGTGTACTTTATTGGCCCAAACGGCCATTCGGTCGAGGATCGTTGCCAGACCAGCTGGGCGGATCTCCGATCGACCGTTCGACACATTGTGTGTCGGGACCCACGATCACGCGTCTGTACGAACCTTAAGAAGTCACTTCTTTGTTTGTTTATTTTAACCTTTAAGTTTGACAGACATAAATAAATTTCCACCCCATCAAAAAAACAACACAAATAATACAAGCACAGAAAAATGAAAAAACAGTGAGATTTATCACAGGATACAATACATCATATACACACATAAAAAAGATAATCAAGAAACCTTGGTATTTATTATAAGGGGATCATTATATATCAGAAACAGTAATAGAAGGAATGGTATTTACAGCTATGAAAGCTCAATCATTGCAGGTTTGTTGCTGCTCACGGTGATACATGTCGACATCAGTTCACACATTCAACAAATGTCTTTCCAGCAGGATTTCTTTGTAACATATGCATTACTTGTATTTTAGGCTCTAGCCCCATATTCAATCTCTGACTTTTCTTTGTAATACATTAGGATTGGGCATCCATGCCGTTTTATCCTGATCACCAGGTATGTTTGTTGCATTTTTCCATATTTTCTATATGGTGCTACATATACCTGGACAGGTACCGAACAAGAAGTCAGTTTCAGTTTCACAAAAAATGGCATGACTTTCACCCAACTATCAATTTTAAACTGAACTACTCCCCTACTCACATTCACTTTCTAGATACAACCATTCATATCAGGGAAAATATATCGAAAGCCAATGGATAAACCATCTTATCTATTGTGCGATAAATTTTACACTGACCACACTAAACACTCCATCATCTACAGCCAAGTTTTACGATATAAACGGATATGTTCTGATGCTACAGAAAGGGACCTCCACCTTAAAAAGCTCAAAGCAGCCTTTATTAACAGGGGCTACAACCCAAGGATTGTAGATCAAAACATCCATACAGCCACCAGGATTCCCAGAAGTCAACTTCTGCAATACAAACAAATCCCCAACTAAAGACCCTCAGAAAAATAGCTAAGGATCTACAGTGTACACATCACAAAGATTAGAGGCTCCAAAACACATTCTGAGACCAACCACTTCTGGCATTCAGGCAGCCCCCAAATCTAAAAAGACTAATAACAAGAAGCGCGTTGATACAACCCAACAAATACGGACCTATGCCTGTGGCAAAAAACAATGCAATACCCACACATTTGTAATTCAGACAAAATACAGATTCAAAGCAGGTTAGAGGAATACAGCATCCATGGCCAATACAACTGCTCCTCATCCAACTTAGTGTACTTAATACAGTGCACTAGATGCCTAACAGGAGGCCCGAGAAAGAGAAATACACACTATTTTAACAGCCCTCACCACCATGAATGATTTAAGAATCTTGGTCATTAAGGGAGACTTTAAAACAGAAAATGAAAGGAAGGTATGGGAGTATAAATTAAGAACTACCTGCACCAAGCTAGCAATAGAAACTCATATATGTCAGAGAACACTACAGCTTCATTGTCATCAGCTTGAAAATGGAACTAGAATGTTCTGAAAGCTTGCTATGATTATCTTAGTTAACCAATAAAGGTATCACCTTTATACCACTTGTGCTATTTTTTATTTTAAAAGGGTTACCCCTTATAATACCCTTTGACTGACTAACATGGTACACCACCTTTTCCTGCATCTATATGGTGCTAGTAGGGGCATGGTGCATACATATATTAAAGGATAATTGCCTCAATGCCTTTTTAAAATTGCTTTAAAAAGAGTAAAGGTGTATAGCCCTCCCCATACATTTCGAGCCACTCCCTGCCTTCAATTAGCCATGCTTTGAAGGGGGCGTAACAATTCAGTCTGCCTCTAACTGTCACTCAAATCTAGCAGGCAAAAAACCCTCCTCCATCCACCCTTAAAGGGCATCTATACTGAAAAAAAGGTTATTTTAAATTGCCCGACCACCACTGTATCATTTTTATGTTGATCTGCCCCCTATTTCTTTAGATATCCAATCTAAAACATTTTACTTATCAGGTGTCAATCAAGTTCTGTGAGCAGTTTTGCTGTAGCTGGAAAGGTTACAGAGTTTTGACAGTTGGAATGCTGTATGCTGTGTGCAGGCTTAACAGTTGGTTTTGTGGGAATGGTTAAAAGAGGGAGGGGGGATACTGCTCCTAAACAAAGCAAGTGTTGGATTGAAGGCATGCAGCAACACACACCTCAGAGTAAGTGCTACTTACATGTGTTCAATTGTAGATTAAGATGAAGCAAAAAAAATTTTCAGTACAGTGTCCCTTTAATCAGTTTGATTATGAAGGCTGTATCCTAGCAACAGGATATTTCAAGTTTCTTTGACTGGCAGAGCAGGAGTAGAGAGGTTGTAACAGACATTCCCGACAGCCAATGACAAGTGCTATGTTAATTGGGGCCCAGCGCCATCTACGGGGTAGGCTTCTAGCACTCATCTTTACTGTGTGATATCTAAGAAAGGGCAGCATGGTTGTAAATGTGAATAAGCAATTTCAGCTGCTGGAAGTGTGGACATGTAATGGGGTGATGTTATTTTTTAATATTGTTTTCCTTCAATTGCTTTTGCTATCTATTATAGAGTTGTATTAGGATTGTTAGATGTGGATTCAATTAAACACAATAACTTTATTCTACTATATTGTTAGCCTTTTCTTTCAAGGGTCTATTATAGAGGGTTCGTTTTTATTCATCTGTTGATGTTTTTCTACTTTTAGATACATAACCCCAGGAAACAAGGAGTTTAGCTATAAAGGAAAAACCATTACCATAAAACAGAATATGGAAAACCCATTGTCATAAAACAAGATACGATGTTTCGGGTCACATGAGTTGCATGTGACAAGTGAACTGGAGGGCTGACAAACACTGTTTTTTGAAATGGAGTTATGACTAAAGATAACATTGGTTTGTGAAATGGAGGGCTGGCTTAGACTGCTTTTTGAAAAGGAGGGCTGGCTGAAACACTGATTTATGAACTAGAGGGCTGAGTAACATTTTTTTAAAACTGGATGGCTGGCACTGTGTGACTTATAACAGACTCCTACAGTTTTAGGGGGAAAGGATCCCTAACTTGCTGTAAATTACAGCTGCAGTCTGCTTTGCTTTATGAGTCTGCCACATGGCTCTCCCCTCACTACAGAAATGAGACCTGGTGTAGCTCCTCTTTGCTCCCTCCTTTCTTCTCCTCAACAGCTCCCCCAGTATGCATGGACAAAATCCTGAGTCCTGCAGTCAGGGCTGAATTCCAATCCAACAGAGGGAACTGGCAGCCCTGCCCCCGGAAATGCCAACTTTCCTGTCCAGTCGCCAACTACACTGTACAATACTGGGAAATAAAGCACAAACCACATGTTAGAAAGGTAAATTTCTCAACAACTATATCAAAATGAGAGTTGAGACAAAGATTACCGCTTTTATATCAAGGAGATCTACCTTCTTATTCATTGTTGTTCTGAGGCTTTGGTCATCCTTCAATTGAGTTAAGAATCACAAACAAAAATATTTAGTACTGCCTTTTTATTGGCCAATAATGAATATTTAACATAAAGTATGGTATTGTGTCAAAGGAATACAAAAATATTCTAAAAGTAATAACTTTAATAGGTGTTTGCAGATGTTGCTATAATTAAAATATACCAGGATATTCAATAATGCAAATTAATTAGATTCCACAATGCAATACTCATTTGTGTCCATTATTACATTTTGGGATGGCGGCACCTTTACCAGACCCTTACAATACACTTACATTTTGGGCTACGATATACGCAAAACTTAATTAAATGGGTATTGTATCTGCAGTGCTGTGCTATTCTTAAAAATATTTGGGTATGTGGGATATGTTAGAGTATGTGAGCTTATTATGAGCTCATATTATGAGCAGGAAGTTCTCTAGGAACCATTGACTAGGAAAGTCATTGACCATGATGTTGGCTGGAAAAACTGAGAAATAGGGAGAGACAGTGTTACAAGTAAGAGCTTTCTAACTATTGCGGTTTAAAGGAGGACTGATACACATATGTGTAATTTTTATCATAAAACCCCTTCTCCCTCAGACATCAAAAAATTATTTCTATTGTGTATTTTCAGATGAATGAACAAAGATCTTTCTCTCATGTGAAAAGGTGGTTTTAAAGGATAAGTGCACTGTAAAATCAAGTTATGTTCATTTGGAAGCTGCAGCTTTAAAAATACTGTTGCCATATTTTTTTTTTTTACCTATGCCCTCCAGAGCCTAGCTTTGTGCCTTGAAAGTTGCTGACATCTTCTTACTGGTTTGCTGATGTTAAGCTCCCCCCTCTTGAGATTTCCTCTGCTTTCTCCTGCTTGAGCCTCAAACAGTAATGCCTGTGAGTTCCGTGCACGTGCGTGTGCACGGAACTCACAGGCATTTCTGTTTGAGGTTCAAGCAGGAGAGTGCACGGAACTCACAGGCATTACTGTTTGAGGCTCAAGCAGGAGAAAGCAGAGTAAATCTCAGAGGGGCGGAGCTTAATATTCAGCAAACCAGTAACAAGATGTCAGCAAATTTCAAGGCACAAAGGTAGGCTCTGGATGGGCATAGGTTAAAAAAAAAATATGGCAACGGTATTTTTAAAGCTGCAGCTTCTAAATGAACATAACTTGATTTTACAGTGCACTTATCCTTTAAAATATTGGGTGATTAAAATAGTGTTGCCAGTGGAAGGCAATAATCATTAGCATTTTAGACTACAAAGCCATGGAGTTGCTATGACCACCCCTTGAGCGCTTAGTAACAGAATTTCACCCATAAACTTCCACCACTGCAACAATTTCCACTTCTATCTTAGTTTTCTATTGTGGCTGGCATTGGTAAAGTGAATTCAAGTACATATGTATGGTATACACAATTTACATACCCACTAAAACATAGCAGATATTTTTTTAATATCAAAAAAGTGGCTAATAAAAGCGTGCTTTATAATTACGTCAAGAAAATGCTGTTTCCTATATTCCATTAGTTGCCAAATCTTTCTATTAAAGAAGCCAGTCAAACTCTTACATTTCAGGTAGTTGGGGAAGTGTTTTGCTATTTCATATTCTGTATACAGTACTTACCAATTGTAGTGTAAGTAATCAGAAGGTTTTTGCCAAACTTCGCCACCTAGTTTTTATGACTTTTCTGTACTGTAAACAAATGGATTCCATCAAGCAGGTAAGGTAACCACTTGGATTTGGAATGGAACGTGCTCCAAACTGTTTATAAAGCCCTGTATTTTGCATGTCTCTTGAAGGTTCTGGGTTTAAAAAATAAGGAAATGTCTTATCGGCTGACTGCTCAGCTTTGATTGATCGCAGGCAGGTCACTCTGTTTTTGACAGGGAGACAGAGAAAATAAGGAACAATTTACTGAATATGCACAACTCTACAATGCTGCTGATTAAATAGAGCTTACTTTAAAAAGAAGGTACTTCGTAGCCTCATGCTATAAAATAGCATTGGCCAAATAATCCAAGAAATAAAAAAATATTTCTTACTCCCACCAGTCCCAGAAAAGTGGGCAGAAAAATGCAGTGCTTTATATGCCTGTGGCCAATGCATGTGTCCAGAACCCTAGTATTATAACATGCAATACAGCCTAAGGGCAAGGCCACACTACAACACTCCATAATCCCGATTGCAATTCTGGGGCGATTGTAAATGTCGTCGCTCATTTGTGATGCTCATTAGTGATGCATGCAGGGTCTTGGTGACAGATTACCCTATCTACTTTTTTAATAATGGAGTCCCCTACCACCTGCCTATCCTTCCTAGCCCCCAGTTCTCCCTCCCTTGTATTGGAGATGGCTGTTCCCTGGGTGCTCAAGGGAAAGGCCCGCTCCATACATGCTGCTTCCGAGCCATCGTTCTCCCCATCTTCGCCTAAAATGGCAAATCTGTTGGGATAAACCAGCTGGAAAGAAGCGCCCCATATCCTTCCGTCCCCTACTTCCTCTGGTGACCCTTACAAATATATCTTCCTTTACCCCCATTTCCACCCTCCAGTTTACTGGCCCCTGCCAGTACCTGCATTTCCCCCAGGTTTGCCAAGCTCTGCAATGCTGCAAGTTTCCCCTTTAGATTCTGGACCTCAGATTCCAAATGGGCAACCCACTCACATCTGACACATATATAGGTCCCTTGGGGCGGCTGCTCCAAGATCCCATACATGCGGCAGGATGCACATTGCGTGGCCCCAACAAAACTGTCCATACTAAACAGCAATACACAGCAACAGCAATACACACGAGAATCAGCTATACACAGCAGAAAAACAGCAGAGTTGTTCTTAAACCTTTTCTTGTTCTAAACGCTTTTGTTTCTTAACGCACACCCCTTAAATACAGACAAACCCCTTAAATACAGAAAATCCCTTTGAAAGAAAATCGCTTGAGCTAAATCGCTCAAATGAACTGACTTATATGAGGTTCAAATCCGAAGACCCAACAGCCATTAGCCAATTTAAACCAATTAGCTACACCCCCATCCAGAGAGAAAAAAAAAAAAAGCTTTTCTTTTGACTCTTACCAGCCCCCACCCTACAGGTAACAGTGCAATTCAAACACAAGTATTTATTTTAGTAACCCAGTGCTTTGAGTTTACTTAAACATTCTTACTACTTTATTCAAGTAGTAAAAAAACCAAAACACCAGTGATTAATTACTTACACAGGCACACTCCTGGAAATAAATAGTGCTAGGTTAGTATATTTACTAGGCTGCAAACCACAGTTAATAAACACTTTTGTTTCTTAACGCATACCCCTAAATACAACAAAACCCCTTTAAAACAGAAAATCCCTTTGAAAGAAAATCCTTGAGCTAAATCGAACTGACTTATATGAGGTTCAAACCAAAGACCAACAGCCCTTAGCCAATTTAAACCAATTAGCTACACCCCACCATCAGAGAGAAAGAAAAAAAGCCTCTTTTTCTCTTACCAGCCCCCACCCTACAGGTAACAGTGCAGTTTAAACGCAAGTATTTATTTAAACCCAGTGCTTTGAGTTTACTTAAAAATTCCTACTAGCTCATCAAGTAGTAGTAGTAGAAAAAAAAAACACCAGTGATTAATTACTTACCAGGCACACTCCTAGAAATAAGTAGTACTAGGTTAGTACATTTACTAGGCTGCAAAACCACAGTAATAAACACTTTTGTTTCTTAACGAACACCCCTTAAATACAGACAAACCCCTTAAAACAGAAACCACTTTTGAAAGAAAATCGCTTGACTAAATGCTCAAATGACTGACTTATATGAGGTTTAAAACAAAGATCCAACAGCCTTAGCCAATTTAAACCAATTAGCTACACCCATCCATCAGAGAGAAAGAAAAAAATGACTTTCTTTGTCTCTACCAGCCCCCACCCCACAGGTAACAGTGACATTTAAACCAGTATGTATTTTTAGTAACCCAGTGCTTTGAGTTACTTAACAATTCCTACTACCTTATTCAAGTAGTAGTAGTAGAAAAAAAAAAAACACCAGTGATTAATTAATTACACAGGCACACTCCTGGAAAATAACATAGTGCTAGGTTAGTACATTCTGGCTGCAAACCACAGTTAATAAAAGCTTTTGTTTCTTAACGAACACCCCTTAAATACAGACAAACCCCTTTAAAACAGAAAATCCCTTTGAAAAAAATCACTAAGCTAAATCGCTCAAAGAACTGACTATATGAGGTTAACCAAAAGATCCAACAGCCCTTAGCCAATTTAAACAATTAGCTACAGACCCACCAATCAGAGAGAAAGAAAAAAAATGCTTTATAAACAAAATCCGTATGCGCTAATGCGTCAAAAACGCACTGGTCAAGTGAGAAATACAACTATTTATTAAAGGGAACTCTTTTTATTTGCTATAAGTGAAAAAGGTGCCCAACACTCTGTTCACTACATTTAGTGTGCCACACACTGAACACACATAATGTTTCTGCCTATGGAGCTTTTGTCTAGTGTGCCAGAATTACCTATTGTCTTCCTTTTAAACAATTAACTTTAAAGCCCTCTAGTGAAAGATTTACCATTACCCTATAGTATGTGAAATGTGTACAATGTATTTAAAACAGTGTATATAATCTACCTTATTTTAAAGCAAATTGGGGTGGATATACCAAGAACCCCAGCTGTATTTTTTGGAGATAAAGTCACACTTAACAATAGAATATTGGTTAGCGTGATCTTAATCTCTTGTTTGTGCTGGCTGCATGGGTATTGCAAAAGACATCCCCGCAGCCTGTGCAGTGATTCAATATGTCTTGCTCGGACATTTTTGCATAACTTTTTCACAATCGAAAATAAACATTTGTAGACGAGCCACAGGCAGTATATGATGTGCACAACTTTTATTGTGTTCAGCAACATGTTTCGGAGCTGTGTGTTCCTTTATAAAGCTTGATAAATGAGCACACAGCTTTAAAACTTGTTGCTGAATACACAATAAAAGTTTTGCAGATCAAATTCTGCCTGTAGCTTGTCTACAAACATTTATTTTCGATTGTATGTTGACCACCACTGACTGAGTGGACTAGACTGGGAGCCTAAGGAGGAAAAGAAGTGTGAGTAGCCGCATCTATATCTACCATCTAATACTGTAGTTCACACAGGGGTGAAAGGCTGTTCATAATTTACCCACAACCACACAAGCGAGATTGAATCATGTAAGGGAGCTCTACCCAGAGTGATATCTCCATGTGTGTGTATGTGACAATATTATAAACTAGACATTAAGCCCATTACATTAACAGGTGCTAGAAGCCCAGAGTGCACCCTTAGTGTACCAAGGCCATAGCTCCCCTCCTCCATGGCCAGAGTCCCTTCTTAGTGTCCTAAGGCCATAGCCCCCCTCCTCCATGTTTCAATGCCAGAGTCCCCCCTCAGTGTCGCAAGGCTAGAGTCCCCCCTCTGTCCTAAATCTGTCCTAAATCCAGGGTCCCCCCCTCTGTCCCAAATCCAAGGTTCCCACTGTCCCAATTCTTGGGTCCCCCTCTGTTCCCAGCTGCAATGTTGTCTTTTACTTACCTCATACCACTTCAACGAATCACAAAGTGCTACACATGCTGCAGGGACTTTTAACATCACAGGATCTTACTGCTGCTCCCTCAGCAATGTTGTACCTTTAACAGTGTAACAATTGTAGTAAGGGATGTTACATTGGTAAGACACCACAGTGGAACATAATAAAAAACAAAATACTCAAATATCGTTGGACTCAGGATGTTAATTTTGTTCAACCCAATTGGACTCCTTTGTGACCACTCTCTCTCCTTTCCAATGTATTTGTATGTATTTTATTTCTTATCCAATAAACCGTCTGTGGGGGTCCAACATGTGTGAGAGGTTCATAGGGTTGGACTACCAGTATGACCCTCTAGCACATGTTGGACCCCCACAGACGGTTTATCTAGAACTGGACAGGCGACATTATGCTAGCTACATATATTATATGAGGTGATTGTTATATACATATGACTTTCTATAGGATGTCTAATTATACTATAAGAAAGGGTAGTTGTGTATATTTTTAATGTTTTTAAATTTGACATCCCTATTATTTGTAATAAATGATTTTTATATATTCCAATATACATAGTGTGTTGCATGTGTGATAATGGCTGTTTTGTTTTGTTGAGAAGGTACACACATAACGATAAAGCCCTGATACTGTCGGATCCAATGGTATCTGGGCTTTATCGTTACTGTGTGTACCCAGCTTTAGTTAGCAACTGGAAAAAGTAACTTGAGGGACTGCTTGATGTGTTGGTTGTGTGGGTGCAGGTAACTTAAATATAGTTAGCAATTCTAAACTTTCATGCAGAGTAATTTATATTTTAAATGTTATTGTCATTTAAGTTTTGTTAAGTGAATTGTTTATTGTATATTTTTAATTCTTTTCATTTTTTTCCGATAAGGATAACCATGGAAACTTGTTGCTGTACTTTTATTAGATCTTTTGTACCTAAGCAACTGGCTAGAGATGAGTCCTAGTTTCGAAACATACCTGGCTTTCATTCGATGATGGCGTTTTCAAAAATCCACAAATTTTTATGTTTGTTTGCCTGATATGTTAACATGGGCTGATGCGAGTCCTATCATTCAGTAAATAGTTGTCCCAAATGTGCCCAGTGATCTGATTAATATAGTAATCAGCTTACCTGTGTATATATAAGGCATTCGGACAGAAAGGGACTAACCTGCTACGTCACATATTCTTCCCAGTATTGAGTGTAAAGGTTCTTGACAAATAATTATAGAGTTTAATTAAAAGGAATAGTTCACTCAAACAGTGAACTATTCCTTTTATGTATTGATTAAAAACCAGGAGGGTAAGGAGCTATGCCTTACCTCCCATTCTTCAATCAATTCCCCATGAGCGATGGACGAAGAACAAAAAACAAAGAAACCTACCTTACTCGCGATCCTCCTCTGCAGCAGTGACAGGTCTCGACCAATTCCTGGTTCAGAGTAACTATAGCGTGCATGCAATCACTCCTGGGGGAATTGATTAAAGAATGGGAGGTAAGGCACAGATCCTTAACCGCACAGTCTTCAATAAATACGTTAAAGAAATAGTTCACTTTTTGAGTGAACTTTTCCTTTAACTTTAGTGTTACCATGCTTGCACAAGCTAGCTAGCAGTGGCATAACTACAGCCCCTGTGATGGGGGGGACAAAGCTAAGAGGGCCTGCCATTCTCCCTACTAGTATGACAATCTAATATATAGGTCTGGGTATCCAGGCAGTCGAGCATAGAAATAATATATGCCTCACCAACTGTTTCCACTTCACTGGATATAGTACGTAAATGATGATAGGTTTGGCATAAATCAACACAGGACTGTAGCTGTGAAAACAGTGCAGTTTTTTAATGTGGAAAGGTGTGCTACATGTCCACACGTCCTTTCTCAAGCCAGTCTCACAATCAAATTTTAAACATCTGACCCCGTGTACGTACGTAAAGGTGATCCCTAACAGCTGTTTTAATCTACTGCTGGTTCATTACCAGTGCTTACCCTAGAGTTGGTGGTTGGTGTTGTCAGGAGCGTGGCTCAAAAGCTGCGGAGGTGCCAAGCCCCTGCCGTTTCGCCTCTGCTATTGCCTATCAAATATGCAGGAAATAGTCAATAATATAGCCTGTTTATCATATAGGATGATTTTCTATCCAATATGTAACTCCAGTATTAAGAACTATGCATAGTTTTTTAAACTTACCCTAGCGTAATAGGTAGGTACAAGTCTACTGAATGTGAATGAGCATTCCCAGACTAATGTGAGTGAGCATGCCCAGACTGACATCTTAAACATTTACATACTATATAATTATAATGCACTGATTAATACACAATTCTGCGTTTCAGTAGGGTACAAATCAAACTATCATTTTGCTTAAAAAATAAACAAATCAAACTATCATTTTGCTTAAAAAATAAACAAAACAGTCCATAAAATAGCTACAATAAAAGCAACCCATCAGTTGTATTAAAAAAAAAGTATTTATATTCTGAATAAGATCCATCCAGGTAAAGGTCTAGGTCTATCTAATTATGCAAAACATACACAGCAGATGGCAGTATATACAAAGCAAGTAAAGTATCACAAATGTTTGTCTACAATATTCCAAGTGCATCGTAAAAGGACATAATTTATATATACAGTCCGGTTTGTAGAACAGATAATTAGTTTATAAGAGGAACATGGTTATTGCTCCACAGTCAATATAGCATGGTGCATAATAAAAAGGCTCACACAACAATTGCACCTAGCCTTTTCAGAATCTTAAAAGGTGCAGTCATTGAATGCATCCTGGGATTTAGCTGATAGCAATTTTAATCAATGTTTAAGTACCAGTATATATTATCATTGTAAACTGATAAATAAGTAAGATGAAACAGACATGACTGTAAAATAACATAAACCATTTTCAGCAACATATAAGCTGAGAGAGCGTGTGCTGTAGAAATGTAGAAATGTGTTTGCTTTAGATTTTAACCACATTTGCAATTCCATTGCTTCTTCTCACTAATCAATAAGTTCCCATTTAATGCTTTTTGTTTGACTGAGATTATTTGACATTTATTTGGAATGGAAATTAAATCCTTCAAGGAAATCTACAGGGTAAAACATTTTTTTCAGTCTTACAGCCCAGAAATAATGATCTATGTGTTAGATGCTTTCCAAAATAGCTTGAATACAAAGCCTGTATTTTATTACAGTGAGTAATGCACTCTAACCCAACGGGTTTCATTACCTATCCAATAGGAAGAACTGTACAGAGAGCTGGAAGCATCATCCCCATTAGTCTTCTGCCCTTGGTAAAAGTGATCAAGCTGCTTGCTCTAGTTATTGAATTGCACTAGTAGAAAGGCAAATGTGCCTCAAAGGGAACACAGTGGAGTTGTGTGCACACAAAAATCTTCTGGAATATGAGCAATGCTTTGTATAGGAATTTGCATGATCACAGATAATAGATGCATCCACACAATTGCAAAATTGCTAATTACACTATTTTAATCAATAATTAATAATCTATACATTATAAAAATTTTATTTACACAGATAATGCCCCAAAAAACAAGTGGCATTTTAAAGGGCCACTTTATCCTAAAAGCATAAAAAGCATGTATAGGTAAATCACCTCTACAAACCCCAAAAACTGTAATAGCTGCCTGATGTTCTGTTTCCTCTCTTTCTGCTTCCTAGTTCTTCCAGTCAGTTAGTCATGTATATAACAATGACATCACAGCCCGTGACTGAATGGTATTGCCCTACCTGCCTCCTCTGAGTATGTAAAATCTTGTAAAAAAAAAAAAGCTCAGAGAGTTTGAAGAGGAGGCAGAAACTTTTGAGAGAAGAGGGAGAGCATTATTTTACTGCATATTGTATTAGCCCTACGTCTGTCAGCTTTCTTACTATTGTTGTTTTTGGGGGTGATGTATCTATATATAATATATATATATTTTTTCACTTGAGGAGTGAACATGCCCTTCAGATCATTCCGAATAACAGTTTTGATTGATTATAGATCAAAGATCTGCACTAAATTGGTCTCTTCAATTTTGAGAAGACAAACAAGTTAAAACTGAAATTGTAAAAGTTACAATCCCTTAATATACTGGCATACAAAACTGAATTATTCCAAAATCCTGAATATAGCCAAATCTACATTCACTGATAAATTAAAATGTTATTAAGTTCCGTATATACTCGAGCATATAGCCTAAAAAAATAGCCTAAAAATCGAACCTTGACTTATACTCGGGTCAATCAACTGTTAGTCCAGTAATCTGGCTGCCGCTCACTTCTGCATCCACTGTTCTGGCAGCTAACGTCACTACTCGGTGCCAGTCTCACTTCGCAGGACCGAGTAGTGACATCAGGCGCCAGACTGGTGGATGCAGAGCCAGATTGTGATTTACCATGGCAGCCAGATTGCTGAGTATGCACAGCCAAGTCCTTTCCCCCACTGAACTGGGCTTGGGGGGGGGGGGGGGGGAACAGGATGACAGTTAATTGTGATGTTTCTGGTGTGGGAGCTTTGCTTTGTCTGAAGAAGGTGTGCTCCCACACCCAAACATCACAATTTGTTAGGACTAAATAAATAAGTTGTGATTTAGACTGGTGTGCCCAGTTTTCTTTCTTTTTAATCTAAAATTACTACTGCTTGTAGCACTGGAGCACCCGGCCCTTTACCATTATTTTGGAGTTATTAAGGTGTGCACGACCACTTTGTATTTTGAATTTGTGATGTAAAGTATATAAAATAAAATATCCCAGTGTGGGTTTATACATGAAGATAAATAACATGTACTACTAGATGGAAATATGTCTTTATACAGCTTCCAATACATCGACGTTTGTATATATTGGCGCACATTCATGCAAATTGCTTGTCCTTACTGACATTATTATAAATCCAATCTATTAAGCTGTGAAAAGTATCGCCACGGCAATACATTTTGCTCTTTTTGCCACGATAATGCACTTAACTCAGCAATGTCGCCCCCTGTGTGCCGCTGCCACATACCCCCAAAACTGGGTGTTAGGGGCTGCTGGGACATGGAAGGGTATGTCCCGCTAGTGCCCCCTTTAGGGCTTAGGGGTCCTGCAGTTGGAAACCAGGACCCCCCTCCCTGGCACTTAGAAGTGCCCTTGTGGCACTGACAAGTGCCTTTTGAAGCTTAGAGGGTCCTGCAGCTCAAAACCTGGACCCCCTCCCTGCCATCAATAAGTGCCCTTGGGGCACCAACAAGTGCCTTTGTTGGGGGTCCTGCAGCTTGAAACCAGGACCCCCATTGCCTTTTACAAGAGCCCTTGTGTATCTAATAAGATTCTGATAAGGGGTCCTGCAGCTCAAAATATGATCATAGATCTTGGTTTTTTTGTGATCATATGATTGCAAGGATTAAAATATTAAGCAATCACAACTGTATTTTGTCCTTCAGCATTTCTAAAAAAAGAGGTGCAAACCTGTGCGGAACTCATTGCTCTGAAATTATCAGAGCAATGACAGAAAAAAAGAAGAAAAAAGACTTCGGGATTAAGAGGTCAGCGACATTGATGATGTTGATGTCACCAGTGACGCTGGTGTCACTGACGGTCAGAGTGACACCACCCAGCATTTGCAACATCAGTGGAGTTGGTGTTGGCAGCGACGTTGGAGCAAAAAAAGGACATTGGTCTGTTTAGGACCAGGGGGTCCCGATTTCAAGCTTTAGGACCCCCTTATCCTAAAGGTTCTTATTAGAGGCACAAGGGCTCTTCTAAAAACCAATGGGGGTCCTGGTTTCGAGCTACAGAATCATTAACAAAGGCCGGGGAGGGAAGTCCCAGTTTGGAGCTATGGGACCCCCTAAGCCCCAAAAAGGCAGTTGTCAGTGTCATAAGGGCACTTTTAAGTGCTGCAAAGAAACCTTAAAATGCCTGGGAGGGGGGTCCCAGTTTCAAGCTGCGGACCCCCTTAGCCCCAAAAGGCACTTGTCAGTGCCCCCTATGGGGCTTGCCACTAGAGGGACATATACCCCACTTCCCAGCAGCCCCTTGCAAATTTGCAACCCACCTTTTTATTCTAAAAGTTTCAACACATTCTTCTGCCCACTGCAGTCCTCCCCAGGATCCTGACCACGGACACAGTGGGTATCAAAAATGTGTTGGTCGCTTTTGAATAAGTTTATGACGCACTTGCAAGTTCTGAGAGTGCTTCAAATTATTTTCAGATTTTCGGCATGTTCGTGAGTGCAGCTAATTCAATATGTTTTAATAAATATCTGAAAATAGTCATATATTAGCACTCACATTTGCAGATTAAATGCGGATACTCTGCCTCTGGTTGGCTTGAGAAATGTCCAAGATCCAAGACCAAGGACCAAAACATTGCTGTTTGTTCCACTTAAATAAATATATTTGAATAAGACTTTAAGGGCCCTATTTATATAAGATCGGTATATAAATGGCCATTTATGTGAAAATAAAGAAAGCAAGCCTAAATAGAGGTGGGGGGGTTCGACACCAACTGTCTGCCATGTACAATGCTGTTTTGACACCTTACTCTGGGCGTTCCTATAACACCTCTTAGCCACTATCTAATCACACCCTTAACACCTGGCTGTGATATGCTAATTGGGATTTTCCAGGGTACATAATTGCCACAGATTCTTGTACAAGTCATTCTGAATTGAGAAAGCCAGTCGGATGACTGGCGAAACGTCTTCAAGAACTACATTTCAAGTCCAGTTGATCTAATTGAATACCAACATATACCATGACCTGGATAATGAGAACCTTCACAAGCAAGATCGGTATAGTTATCGTAAAATACCTATCGTTATCATAAAATAACGACAGTTATTTACCGATAACGATCGGTATTTACCGATAACGCCAAATACCGGTCGTTATCGTAATACCTGCCGTGTTATGGTAATACCAGTCGTTATCGATAATAACTGGTCGTTATCGGTAAATACCGGTCGTTATCGGTAAAACATCATTATCGTAAATAACGGTCGTTATCGGTAAAAAATGGTCGTTATTTTACGATAACGATCGTTATTTTACGATAACGATACCGTCTTTTATAAATAGGGCCCTAAGACTTTTAAGAATACTATTTTTATATTATATTATATATATATTATATATATTATATATATATATAGTATATATAAAAGTTCCAAAGCATCGGCGCACTCACAGGTCTTCCATCAGAGAAATATATTTTATTCACAGATCAACATGTTTTCTACCACACCTGGTCGTCATCAGATAATGACTACCCTTATTACCAAGCTTAAATAGGCCCCACAGACCCCTCCCCCACCACACCTAGTTACCAGCATATATCATAAAAAATCACACACACTAAACCAATAAAACCTTAAAACACCTTCTAAGACAGTGAAACATAATAATAAACAACAAAGATTCCTTACCCATATTGGAGAGCATCCATGGCTCCTGTTGCCCTCGCCAAAACCAATATCTTATAGGTATCTAAGAGTAACACATCCCCATACAGCTACCCGGGGCCGCGACCGCTTCCGCAAACCAGCAGTGACGGAACAAAACGTGGTACAAATCCATCACATGGCCAAACAATACTGCCGGACCTGATAGGAAAAAGGGAGCACTGGCGGAGAGGGCGGAGCATCAACAAGGCACGGAGCGTGTCAGACAGACCACGCCCCTAAGCAATCCAAAACATAGTACCGAGTAGGGGAAACCAAGGGGAAATAATACATATACGCTATTCCCAAATAGACAATCCAAAAGAATAGAACCCCCAACCACAGGCACCCATATATAACTTTGTGATTATCTCCTGTCCTCTATATATTTATTCTATATTTATTGATTTTTGCGATATGATCCCTAGATGGATTATTTTTCCATTTTTTGTACTGCATGTCCCCTTTGGGTTGAGTTATTTGAGGGTACATGATGTATTTATTAATGATTATTAACATTTTGCGTCCATAAGTGTACAGTGTATATATTGTATATTAGATTTTGTTATGTTGGGGAGCATATTTGGTTTTCCTGTGTGCCTGCCTATATGGGTGCCTGTGGTTGGGGGTTCTATTCTTTTGGATTGTCTATTTGGGAATAGCGTATATGTATTATTTCCCCTTGGTTTCCCCTACTCGGTACTATGTTTTTTGGATTGCTTAGGGGCGTGGTCTGTCTGACACGCTCCGTGCCTTGTTGATGCTCCGCCTCTCCGCCAGTGCTCCCTTTTTCCTATCAGGTCCGGCAGTATTGTTTGGCCATGTGAGGGATTTGTACCACATGTTGTTCCGTCACTGCTGGTTTGCGGAAGCGGTCGCGGCCCGGGTAGCTGTATGGGGATGTGTTACTCTTAGATACCCTATAAGATGTTGGTTTTGCGAGGCAACAGGAGCCATGGATGCTCTCCAATAGGGTAAGGAATCTTTGTTTTGTTTTTATTATATGGTTTCAACTGTCTTAGAAGGTGTTTTAAGGTTTTTATTTGGTTTTAGTGTGTGTGATTTTTTATGATATATGCTGGTAACTAGGTGTGTGTGGGGGTGGGTCCTGTGGGGCCTATTAAGCTTGGTAATAAGGGTAGTCATTAATCCTGATGACGACCAGGTTTGATCGAAACATGTTGATCTGTGAATAAAATATATTTTCTCTGATGGAAGACCTGTGAGTGCGCCGATGCTTTGGAACTTTTGTACATTATGGGACAGCACCCGGGCAAGTATCTATGCTGATTGGAGTGCAGTTGATCATCTGTGATTTTTGTATATATATATATATATATATATATGAATCAAAAATAAAAAGGTTCCGAGCACTCCTTCTTCACACGAAAAGTTTTATTATTTAGGATTTATCGTATGGACAGATTTGGGCATCTGTGTTCCTTGAAGCACCCGTCATATATAAAATATATAATAAAGAAGAAGGAAGACTGAGTGCAGACATCATTATATGTTTTTTTGATTCAATATATATATATATCTAATATATATATATATATATATGTACTTTTAACTATCTAAATATATTTTTCTTTTTTTTAATATACAGTAAATATTTTTTGGGAAATAACATGATAAATTAGCATGCAGCATGAAGAGGTTGTAAAAATTCTCCAATATATAGTAACATACTGTAATGAAAAATTATCGTGACATAAATATACTATAAGTACATTGTTAGCATTTTATGGCTATTTTCCACCAAGTACTCTTTTTTACTTAAATCAGTTATTAGGATTTATAGTTATATAGAGAAATACAATTACACGGAAATTTAAAGAGTCTCTGGGCAGACAAACTTTGCATTATACTGAACAAGTATAAAATAAATATTGACCCTTTATCATACCAAATGAAAGTTTTTTTGTAAATAATGCATGACATACAATGTGTTACATTATGTAAGTGTTTTCATTTGTTGCTTAGGGGCAATCCGGCACAGGCAAACCAAATAATTAATTTCTCAGCTCTCTCTTGAGGAAGACTGTTCTGGGCTCCATATGCCATCTCTTATTATACTGACCATTCAGAATCATCTCATAATGTCTGCATTCTCTATACTTTTTCTTCTAACTCTGCAATCAATTCTCCTTGCAGAGCTTTCTCATGGAATTTCTAAATTACAGGCCCCACTCAAGGGTGTAGCCAGATATTTTGATCCAAAATACAATTCCACATGACTTCTAAGATTAAATTTGATAATTCCTCTTGGAAATATTTAAAGGGTATTCCAACAGACCATCACGTGAGATATACACCCCCAAAAATCATAAACACTTGGATATATCTTGTCCCCAGTCCTTTTTAGGAGGGATGTAGGATTCGATCGTATTTCCGAGGGTTATCAACCTTCTAGGCTTTTTTCTATAATTATCGAAAATAGCCTTGAACATTCAATAATAATTGAAAATTAGTTCCGTTTTTGGATTCTCGGGAAAATCCTGTAGATCCAAAAACGGAACGAAACTGGTGAGTTTCGGCCATCTGTACTGTTATGGTATACGAAAATAGGAGTCTCCTATTTCCTAATACCAAAGGAGTTATTAATCTATTAGAATGTACTCATTGTCACAAACAATATGTAGAGAAGATACAACGTTGTTTAAAAAACAGGAATGTATCTCCTTTTTCTCACATAGGAAAACATTTTAGAGACCGCAATGATATTATTATTATTATTATTATTATTATTGATTTATATAGCACCAACATCTTCCGTGGCACTTCACAATTATATAGTCATACATTACATACAGGGTAATACATGTTATACAAAGTCATACTTATTACATACACAGGTAATACATAAAATACATACAGGGTTATTCAATAATAGTTCTTATCGTTTAAAACTAATTTTACCCCAACCAGATGTTAGCTTTCAAATGTTAAATAACTTCTCATTGGTTGGTGCAAAATTAGCACCATTTTAAACGATAAACTATTATTGAATCTCCCTGATAAAATATTTGAGCATAAAGGCTATAGAGAAAGTCTATCTCCCTGAGAGAGGTGGTGATTATATAAAATTGATTGGTAAAAGAGAAGTTTACTAGATTTTCCAGTTGCAAACTAGATGTCTGAGGAGCTATGTATCTGATTACTGAGTTTATAATTATTATAGTATTTGAGACTGAATAAAGACATACGTCCATCCAGTCCAACCTACTCAATACCCACATTTCCTGCCTAGGAAAAAAAAAACCACCAGAATTATGAAGGGGAAAAAATTCCTTACTGTCTCCAAGTGGAAATCGGAAATTTCCCTGGATCAACTCCAGCTTATGTATCAATACCAGTAACTTGCAACATTCCTTGTTTGCAGAAACTCATCCAGTTTTTTTTACTGTCCAATGAACCTGCCATCAAAACATCCACTGGAAAACAGTCCATAGTTTTACTACTGTTCGGTAAAAGACAATTAAAGCCTGCAAATATCCTTGAAACTAAAGACAGAGACCTTCCTTAAGATGTTTTTAGCCAACCGTGTTACAGTCTAGTACAGAAAGAACAGTCTAGTAAGGAAAGTTTTGAATATTCATAAGGTACCATGTGAATGAGTTCAAGAGGTGTAGCCAGAAGGTACATATGTAATTTTGAAGGGCTCAATGTATAAATATGATAAAGATATTTTAGGTAAAATTTTACCTAATTACTCAAATCAAATGCTATTTAATAAAGTGGCATTTTAAATTCCAATAAAATTCTTAGCAAGAGTTTTTTCAGATTATAGGGGTATACAAATTTAGATTTAGTTCTGCTTTAAGAATTCTTATTTATGGACAACACCAATGTTCATTTTTTTTTAAGGAGGATTTTCCCCTCATAAATTAGTTATTTTAATAACACATACCTAGGTAGTCTACATATTCTCTTTATTTAAAAACAATCAATAGATTTAATATGTTCTGCATTGTAGTGTGCTGCCATTTCGGGTTCAGCAAAGGCCCTTCTTCTTTCTAGGATGTTTGTGGCCTCTGAATGTTGATCACAGTAATTTTTGCATTTTTGTACAAGGAAATCACTTGATGGCCAAGGATAGTGAAATTAGAAAATATTCCTTTTTTTCCTTGAAAGCATATATATTTGTGCTGAAATTCCCATTTGATCTTACCTGGTGCAAACTTATACCGTACTTTCATTGTTAACTGGTCTTAACAATTTTCACATGGTGGTTCACAACATTTATTCCTAATTGGAAGTATTAGGGAGAGAAGGTAGAAGGGGGAAAGAAAAGGAGGAAAAGATGAAAGGTAAAGAATAGAGAGGGTGAATAGAGAGGTCTAGTCTGTCCTCTCACAGATCTTTAAACAGACTACCTTAAAAAGTACATAGAAGATATCATTTCAAAATGTTAAATGTGAACCTCTAATGGTTAGTACCCAAAGGGATTATTAGCATCAGGCAATAAGTGAACAGAACAGTCATAAGGACAATGCTATGAAAGTATTTCTGCTTCATATCAAACAAAAAAATCATGTTAACAAGATGGAAAAAGTTCTTAAATGCAATAAATAGGATTGTAAAACAACAGGGCAACCTGTCTACTGTCTATAAATATAACCCTGAACCCATGGTAAGCACTATTTAATCTGCCAAAGAACTTTGTTTGTTATACACTTATGTATGGCAGTTAGACTCCCCATTGCAGCCAGTTGGAAAGGTTCATGTCAATCCTTTAATATGCTAATAAATCACGGAGGTGACCTACGACGCACGATGTGTCATTTAGTGTATGTTCGCAAGTACAGCAAAGCTGGCCCTTCAGTCAGGCCTCATTCATGATCTACAGGGACTGAATTCTAATATTTAGCTGGTTCCTGACTTTTCTGCTGACAGATGTGTGGCCCAACTGAACAATAGTCATTGATCCTGCTCTTTGCTGATCCTGCACTTCCCCTGTTGAAATGTACTCATAGAAAGTGTGGCTTGGGTACGTTACTGTCAGTGGTCAATCTAGTGAATCAAATATGCAGAACTGTAAATAGATAATCTGTATCAGTATCATTATTTTGTAAATTTCTATTGCCAAAAGGACTCAGATGAATCTGGCATTTTCCTTGCAGGATTCATACACTATGAACATCTATGAACATAAAAACGATGTTTCGAAGGACGCAGCCTTCTTTCTCAAGTTCACATGGTATACTGACATATACAACAAACCACATTATAAACCCACCCACAGGAAATGGTCACTAATTCACCAAAACATGTGACCAAACTCATTATAATACATCAACACAAACCCTTAAAAGGGATGTCTAAATGGCAGGTACCCATACCCCCATACTCTGAATGGAAATATCTGAAAACCCACACAAACCCAACTATACTATAGGGGTCTAGGGGTCTATACAAAGACTATGATCTCCATCTTTTCTTGTAGGTAATTCTTGTTCCGGTTGTTCCCTGTTGTCTCCATCTATCCTTTGGATGAGTGGATAGTATAGTTGGGTTTGTGTGGGTTTTCAGATATTTTCATTCAGAGTATGGGGGTATATATTTCTTAATATTTAATACATTTGAGCGAGGGATTTAACTATTTACAATTTACTTCTCTTAAAATGTGATTCTTTGATTTTCTCTCTTTAAAGGGTTTTATTAAATGAGTTCTTCTATTATAATCTATGGAAATATAAACTCAAATTCAATGCATGCATGCTATTATTTTTCCAGAAACGGAAAGAAAAATCTAAGAAAATAAAATACATACATATATTTGACCAGTACGTAAAAAGATAGAAGGTATGGGTAAGTGCAGAAGTTTTTGTACTGCAAACTAATAGAAAGGTTTAAATCTCCTGGCTTTGAAGTGTGCACACATACTATACAAACTACTCTGGCCATACACTACAAACTTACCTCTCAAATTTCGAGAGATGTTTAATCAACTGCCTGATCATAATATCGATGGTAAAAGGCTTTAAAGGGACAATAAACTGCTAGAATGCCCTTAAAAACAAAGAATTCCTTTTAGGGAGGATTACCTCCTACATACAATTCTTACCCTCTTTTAAAGATTACCATGGCAATCAACCTGAAAAGTAGGACTTACCCAACCCTATGTTACATGTTGTGACTCCTGTATGTAAAATGATAATGTCAACCCTATATTTATATATTTTACCATAACTTTTTATGTGAACTGTGTGGTCATGTTTGGTTCTTCTGTCTCTGGTGGATCACAGTGACCTTTGCTGTTTAAAAAAAATCCCAGACTCTTCTCGCCATTTAAATATTAGCAAAATGGCAAATTTCAACATGAAATGTAAGGGTTACTGACATGAAGTGTATATGAGAAAGCATTTAACATTTAAAGGACTGCGATGCCAACAGATACTTTCATTTATCTGTAAATATGTCACTATGTTCTCAACTGCCATTTTCTGTGTTGCCTGGCTACTGCAAAATACAAATACAATGTTTATTGTTCTTTTATTTGTCAATGGTGGATTAAGAAATCTTGTAGTTCACCATTTCTGAATTCTCCTCAATGTACCTTGTTATTATAACATTGATTACTGGTACGTAATGCTTGGACTCATATAAGATGCTCTATAGAGAAAGAACATTTTCCTCTCATGAATTCAATCACAAAAAAATACACTATGCAGGTCTGTGCTGAAAACTGTTCCAGAGCTGCTCTGATCAGATGTAGCTCATTAGTCTCACAACAAATGGGAATATAAGTAGAGGATGAGGATTTCATCCTCATAAACAACTCTACTTAAGGAGGTGCTTTGATAATAAATTAATATACAAGACTATCTTAAAATTACCATAATCTGTTTAGTAAAGTTTACTTTCTATTCTTTCCTTCTTTAATAATTATCTCATGATCTTGTGATTTAGCAAGGCCAGAAACACTATGAGGCAGCTGCTGCTTCAGTGCGTTTTTCCACAAAGCTTTCACTTGTAGTTCCTAGAGAATTTACAGAAAATGAAGGTGTCAGTATCACTTTAAGAAAGGCTTAGTGAAGCTAGTGATTTTTTGCATTTAATCTGATACTTTTCCCTTGTCCAAAACAAAAGTTGCTTGTACAGTCTTTAAGACTGGAATCTTTAGTTTCTCTATGAATAGTTATTTTTGCATCTCAATGCATTGAGGCAATACAGTTATCCTTTAAGCATTTCAGCACCCTACATGGGGCGAGAGGCAATAGCTGACAGTTTTTAAGTTATTGATAGATATAAATGTGTATCATTACTGCTGCATGTCTTAAAATGTGCATAAAAATTCTGTGAACTATACATTATGCATTGCAATTTGACAAAATATATGAAATTAAGTAATCTGAATATATTTAATAGGGTAATATATTTATTCAGCTAAACCCATTCTAAGTCCCAGAGAATTGCAATTTAACAAAGTAAATACAAAAAACAGATATAAAAAAACAGATATTGCACCATTAAATTTTGTGACAAAACCAAGACTTTGATGTGGAATTTTCAGTTTATACTTGAAAATTCTGTGGTCAAAATGTACCAGTAAAAGCGAAATCAACCATGGAATAAAACTCAGCAGCTTTGGACTCAAACTGTACCAGCTGTTTTAGATTTTTTTTTTCTCCCCTGTATTACATATTGAGGAAAGTTAAAGAAAGGTATATATGGAAAACTAAAAGTATTGAGGAAAAAATTTAAAATCGAGATAGACTACACATATAATAAAAGTAAAATCAAATTATTGGAAGCACTGAACATCTTTTGTAAATGTGTTTTTATGATGTGGCAGAAAATTCTTGCAATCATTAATGGTACACCCACACAAACACCTACTTATGCAGTATGATATACAGTATGATAGCTTGACTTGCAATGGAAACAATTTAATGTATTTACTGAAAGAGTGTTTAGTATTTAATATATTGATTTTGTGGTCATTCTGTGTACAGTTTAAGGAACATTACATAAAGTAAAATGATGATTTTATTTACTAGTCTACTGACTTTCTCAATTAGAATGACTTGTACAAGAATATGTTGGCAATTATTACCCAGGAAAGTCGTCCCAATCAGCATATAACAGCAAGGTGTTAGGACCTGCTAAATACAAGGTGTTGATTGCATGTGGCTAAGAGGTGTTATCGAAACTGCCAAGGGTAAATCTCAAAACAGCATTGTACATGGCAGATATTGGTGTCAAACACCCCCGAACACACACACCTCTAATCAGGCTTAGTTTCTTTATTTTGACATGAATGGCCTCCTTGACACCTCTTTTAAAGGGCATGTCCACCCTTAAAATTGTTTTTGATAGAGTCCCCCAGTCTGGTAGCCCAACCGCATGGTTGGTATTTTCCAAAGCTCCCCAAACTCTTACTTACCTCCCTCGTTCCTCCGCTGCACTGCCGCCCTCTGCTTGCGAGAATGCAGCAGAGGGGCGGACCGCAGTCGCGTCTGTGATTGGCTGAGCGGCAGCCAATCACGGACGCGGCTGCCGGTCATTCAGTGCAGCGGAGAAAGAGAGAGGTAAGTAGAGTTTGGGGAGCTTTTGGAAAATACTAACCATGCGGTTGGGGCTGCCAGACTGGGGAGCAGCATATTAAAAGGCTTTTACGCTAGGGGGAGGGATAGTAGAACGGGAGGAGAGGGAGGGAGAGGGAGGGGGAGGGGGGGGGAGAAGGGCTGCAGAACGCATACAAATATCTACCGGAGGCAAGGTAGCAGGCAGAGCCCTGCTAGCCTCCTGGTGGCGTTTTTGGGACTTTAGGGGGGGTCTACAGGAGAACCCTATGGAGCTGGGATGTGAGGTAAGGATTACACTACACTACATGGTGGGGCCATTACTGGGGGGGATTATAGTTTTGGGGGTGGACATGCCCTTTAAAGCAATCCTGTTCCTTGGCCAAGATGTTAACATTAAAATTTTCAAATGTATGTCCTTTTCCCCTTAAGATGCAAGTACACGGCTGAGTCCTGAGCCAAGGAATTGGCTCTTCTGTGCTGGGCCATACATATACATCTGTGCAGATGCTGTTTAGTTCCCCCACATTAATTTTCTGACTGATACAGACTCCTACCCCAAATCTTCATTTTATTCATCAAGAATAATTTTTCTTGATGAAAAGCCCTTAAATTACAAGACTGACACAACATTAAATGGATTTTCTTTTTACAGACCCCTTGTAAAGAAAAGTGTGATTTGTGGCTCAAATATTTTATAAGCATTTATCACAATTATTTCTCTGCTTTCCTCTTCCTTTAATCCTAAATTAATCAGCGTAATAAAAGCTTCCTGGATGAAGAATCACGAGTTTGCCTTTGTTTGAGGAAAGTTTAAAAATATTGATTAACTGTATTTTTACATTATAATTTGACTTGATTGATTTTGCAGAATGATTCTACCTTTCCACCTGGTGGCATGTGGATAGAAAAATATATCTGTACATTTAAATAAAATTTACAGGGTAACCCTTATGAAATAAAAAATAACAAAAGTGGTATAAAGGTGACATCTTTATTGGATAAGATAATTATAGTAATCTTTTAGAACATTCTAGTTCCTTATAAAGCTGATTACAATGAAGCTGGGGTGCTCTCTGATATATATACAACATTTAGCTCATAGATCAAATAACCAGAAAAAAGGAATATCTGTGTGGAAGGTGTTAACAAAGTCATATAAAAGGGGTTTGCAAGGGACAAAGAGATAAGGTACAAGATACTGTGACTCTGTTTTTCCCTTGCAGACCCGTTTTATATGACTTTGTTGACACCTTCCACACAGATATTCCTTTTTTCTGGTTATTTGATCTGTGAGCTGAATGTTGTATATATTTAGAGAGCACCCAGAAACATTGTAATCAGCTTAAAGAAGGAACTAGAATGTTCTGAAAGCTTGCTATGATTTTCTTAGTTAGCTTTTGTTATTTTTTTTTATTTCAAGAGGGTTACCCTGTAAACATTTTGATTGGCTAACACGGTACACCAACTTTTCCTGCGTCTATATTTAAATAACATATATCTTTGTCCCAAAAGTTATTTAACAGGGCTATCCCAAAATAATGATTGATACTGGTCATTGTTTTACGATAGCATCCACTTACCTGCAGTAATTACCTGTAATTAGAACCACCTAACTAGATTGCTGCAATTAGAATTACCTAACTAGATTGTAAGCTCTACGAGGCAGGGACCTCATTACCTCTTGTGGCAAAGCCCTAGCACTTCTATTTATATAAGTTATATATTTATGTACTGAATTATCTATGTATTTGTCCCCCTTATATGGCTTTATTGTATTTTAATACTGTACAGTGCTGGATCCCCAAGTGGCACTATATAAATAAACATATACATACGTACATACATACATGTACGTACTGATTGTGGCTGGTTATCATGGGAACCGGAACCATGGGAGGTTTGAATTATGGCAAATTGCAAGTACGCGGACATAAGCAATTTTTTTTTATAAAATTTTAACACAAATGAAACATTAAAATACAACATATTGAGAATTTAAAAAAAAAAAATTAGAATAGGACAAAAAATATAAACTAATTTGCTGAATAATTTTTTTGGACAGGTAGATGCCTGTCACGGAAAGAGAGTATTTAGAGCACTCAATCACTTGAGTGGAATAAGTGGTGGCCCAATGGAAAAGGCTAATGGGCTCTGGGGAGCCAATGGAAACAGACCAATACATTGTAAATAAACCAGGAAGCATGTAAATATGTAAAGTTTTAGTCTGTGAGAGACTAAGAACAGGGCAAGCAGGACAATGTCAAAACTCAATGTAACACTAAATTTCTAAAGCAGACAGTAAAGGTTTAAAGCCAAAAGTCAGAGACAAGACACTGTAGTACTTAATATAGATAAATAGCCACAACCCCAATATTGGCATTTAATAGATATTGCTTGTCAATGCAGAAAACATCTACATTATCATGTGTGCATTTACAAAAAAAAATCTGAAATTTAAACATGTAAATGTCCCTGATACTAGGAAAAGAACAGTGGAATCCAAAATTATTTTGCCTGTTTGAATTAGTTAAATTCAACAGTACATATACTATGTATCTTAATCTCCGTGGTACTATCCCCTGTCCTTAATTTTCCTAATGTCAGGTTATACTGTACTTACTGTAGTTGGTCTGGATATTTGTACGGTTATACACTACACGTGTATTATAGATTTAGTCATGTTTATTAAGCACTTGTCATAAAATGTGTTGATATTTAATGCATTATTCATTCACATATTTATCACTTGAATAGTTTTTATGAAAGAGTGTACTGCCTATAGATTATGTTGACCAGATATTGAATAGTCATACTGTATATCATATTTAAAATAAATATTTGGTGTATTTATTTTGTAGGATACAAGGATTTAATTTGTGTCCTTGATGTTTTTGTATGCACATATATGTTCATCTATAAATTCTAAAAGCAAATACACATTTTCCTAAATAATTAACAAAGGTTTTAGAATTTTAGAGCAATGTACATAATAGTTTTTAAAGTGACCTTCAAAGCAAAGAGGCAAATGTTTTAGTCTCTTAAGAAATAATTGTGAATTTTACTCTCTTGAGTACGAAAACAGGGTCAAGCAAAGGTGTATTTGGAGTAATGACAAATTATTATGTATAAAACTGAGCTCTTCCATTCTATGTGGTAATGCCTGGGCAGTGTAGTAAACGATTTAGCTAATTGAAAATCATCACTGAGAACAAGACTGTCCTACCCTATTCTTTTATTCACATTTGTGATGCACTGAGGCAGAACTACATGGATGATAGACCTCAAAAGGAATTTCTACATCAGCCTTTAGAATAGCATTACATTATAGATCCTTTACTCTACATCAAAGGCTTGCACACCTTTTATGTAAAATTTAAAGTTTTTTTTTTAATAAAATAAATTAAAATAAGAAACAACCGCATAAACACACATTATTTATATTTAAATCCTTGTAGATAATGAAATCTCTACTTATTCTCTACTTAATCTTACTTCATTCTGCTTATTATTTTATTCTTTATCCTTTATTCTTTTGACATCACCATTAAAAGATACCATAAATAAAACACATGCCTATAACTTAAAAGTAGTAATATTAATATTTATTATACCAGTATAATGAATATGCAATGCAGCAAATGGGTTTAAATATATAATATACATCATATAAAAAAAGATGATGTATTCTGTGTCAAAAAAAAAGTGTGCTGAGTTACTGGATACAATTGATATAGAAATAAAAATAGTGGTCCCAGATTAGACCAAGACCAGACACTACACTTGGGGCACAAAGTCCACGAGGACCACACTCTAGCTGTCATTAAAGGGCATGTCCACCCCAAAACTTAAATTTAACCCACTACTGGCCCCATTGTGCAGTGTTAAAAATCCTTACCTTACTTCTCAGCTCCTTGTGGTTCTCCTGTAGTGCCTGTCCAAAGTCCAGAAAAGTGAAGAATAGGATCCTTCCTGTGTGTAATCCCTATCTACCCCGTCCCTGTCCTCCTGGAGGACTCTGGCATGTGCAGGGGAGCTCTTTCCCTCTCTCCAATACTCTGGATCCCTTGTACTTATTCTTAGAAATAAACCTTTTGCTGTATTGTAGATACCCCACTCCCAACCCTAACCGCCATGTTAAAATGTTTACTTACCTTCGTCTCTGGCTCTTGCTCAATTGATTGAAGAATGGAAGGTAAGGCATAGCACCTTAACCTCCCAGGATTCAATAAATGCATTAAAGGAATAGTTCACTTTCCGAGTGAACTATTCCTTTAATGGCCAATGTGACATTAATTAAGACGACTTATAGCATTTCTGCAGCACCTTTTGTTAATTCCTTGACTTAAACCTATACGATGTTTTCCAAAGAATTCTAGGTTGTCATCATTGTCATAATTGTCTACAATATATAAAAAAAGTTATATTTAGCGTGGACATGCCCTTTAAACATTTTATGCATGTATTGTAAAGTGTTGCAGTCTCAAAAGCCTATGTTTATTGATACCATTAAGTGCTGAAATTAAAACTTATTTTATTTTTTAAGTATAGCAATAACATAAGCCATCATTTGGTTAAAAAAGTTGCATGACAGAGAGATATCATACAATCTACAGGTTTTTTGCTGTGTACTAAAATCTTGGCACAACATTCTCTTTTTATGATCATTTTCTAGAAAGCCAGTGCTTTACAAATAAAAAGTGCACAGGTGTCCATTCATTTACTTGGCAAGCGTTTTTAAAAATGTCATTAATCTACTATACTAGTACGATAATTTGACAGATGAATAGTTGGATCAGATCATATTTAGATGGTAAGTAACTAGAGTTGGTTGATGAGTTCCAAACATGTACATGGTAACTGTAGGCTTTGAAAAAATGATACTGCTGCTGTATACCATAGGATGCTACTGTATGAAAAAACACTATTGCAATAACTTTTTAAGGCTCTATAAAGTACAAATTTATTACATAGCAATGTTCACCCATATCCCAATACATAACTGGACTGTGAAGTTTTTAACCATTAGATATTTTTTTTGTAATTTTACCCACAATACCCACAAATCTAGTTTCTAGTTATTTCATAGGCTGGAACATATGCTGCATATTTTTTAACTTTTGGCACTGAGAGAAATCATAGTAGTGGCCATTCGGGTACAGATAATTACTTTTGACCTCAGCTTTGTGATAATAAATGATAAAGGACAAACCATATTCTGCCCACTTGACAATTGTCAGACAGATTATTTCTACATTAAGTGGAATATCTCTCACTCACTAATGCAAGCATTTTTCCACTATTGCCACTGAATGACAGAATTGGATCAATCACAGAATTGGATCCTTTCATGAGTTACTGTAACTGTGTGGAAAGACTTTTATCAGGTGGTACCACTCAATGTGCCATTAATCGTATTAATCATTTTTTTTCTTAGTAATTGATAGTGATTCCATTAAAGTATATGTACACCCTAAAATCAGCTGACTTTATTTGGAAGCTGCAGCTTCCAAATGTGTTCCTTTTTTCCCCCCTAGGGCCCCCCTGAGCCTACATCATCTGATCATCTGAAGTTACTGACATCTTGGGTTATGGTTGCAGACTCTTTAGCTCCGCCCCCGAGATTTCTTTTCTCTCCTGCTTTGCTGTGTCGAAGAAAGCGTGGCCCGTTGCAACCATAACCCAAGATGTCAGTAACATCAGATGGTCACAGGTAGGCTCAGGGAGGCCCTAGGGGAAACAAAAGGAACATATTACTTAAAGCTGTAGCTTCCGAATACAAGTCAGTTGATTTTAGGGTGTACATATCCTTTAAGTTCTATATAGTTTTGTTATAGCACTAACAATTGGTTAAAAAAAGCTGCATGACACAGGGAAAGCATACGGTCTACATGTTTTCTGCAGTGCACTAAAATCTTGTTGGCACAACATTCTCTTTTCATGATTATTTTCTAGAAAGCCAGTTCAAAATAGAAAGTGCACCAGGTGCCCATTCACTTATCTGGCAAGTGTTTTTAAAAATATGTCATTAATCTACTATACTAGTGCGATAATTTGACAGATGAATAGTTGGATAAGACAATATTTAGATGGTTAGTAACTAGAGCTGGCTATGTTTCAAACATATAGTTCTATATTGCACAATTTATAAAAAAATAAAATAAGATTTATTAAAATTATCGTAATTGGGATCTGAAAAAAAAGTAGTCTTTCACCAAATTATACATTCCTATAAAGATCACATCATTTCATTACATAGCAATGTTCATCCGTATCTAAATACATTAATGTTTAACCATTAGTTATTTATTGTTTATTTTCGCACCCAATACCCAAGTGTGTAAATCTAGTTTCTAATTATTTCATAGGCTAGAACTGTATGCTGCATATTTCCGAAACTTGACAGTTGAAGTGACACAGACAAAAGTGGTCACTCATGTACAGATGAGAACCTTTGAATTGGATTTACTATCTCCCTTATTGATTAGCAGGGACTGGGTGCACTACAGAAAGTCTACTAGATTGGGTGCACTACAGTAAGGGTAGCAAAGCCAGAAATGTGTTAGATTGTAGTAATACCCACTTTTTGTGCTGTACTATTGGGTATAAATACGGTAGTTTGTAAGTTACAGAAATAAAGAGAAGTTTATGAACTTGGAGTTTTTACAAATAATGCTGGGAGAGAATAACTACACTACAGAAATAGGCTGTACCCAAACACATCAGATTTTGTGTATATTCTGCTCTGGACCTTTGCTACAGGGTTAAATGAAAAATAAGTTTTTAGAAGGAATGGAAAGGAAGTGTCAAAGATGAGTAGTATTATTGACTGGTTATTATAAAGTTCTTTAAGTGTAAAGGATTCTAACATATAGAATAGCACGAACAAGTAAACACTTGCAATTGTTTCTAGCACATCGTAAACTACTTGGTCCACCTTAGAGGTTTTGTCAAAAATACCAACAAAATTTCCACTTTTTTTGGAATTGTAGTTTAAATTGACATCCCCTGTTATTCTGCTGACCCATTGGTGCATCTTTACTACTCAGAAATACAATGTGTCTGTAATATTCAGTACCAGAAAAAAAAATGTGTAGGATTATATTAACCAAGTAACCAAGACTAAGTTAAGGGGTGCAAATTTAAAACACTAATCTTATTAAAATTAATTAAAATGATGCTATAATTATTGCATAGAGATTTGTAATTTACTTAATCAACCAAAACCCTTATAAGAAAAATTTTAATTTGATAAAACTAATACTTAAAACTAAGGCATAAACAAGAAATCTGAAATTGTCATTTTAAAAATGATTATTTAAAGCAGGAGAAATATCCCAATATTTGAAATGGAACCCCAAATCATCTTCTTGTCTTATAAATATTTAGTCATGTGACAACAAATGTATTTGTTGTTGGTAAAGAAATTGATTTTTAATTGCTTCAACATGTTCCATCTTATTTACCTAGTAAATCAGTAATAGCCTGGGGTGGGCAAAATAATGTTTGGAGTTTACACAAATAAGTTACCATTGATCTGCTTGACATTCTGCACAATTTTTTGTTTTAATTTCTTTTGTTTATTAGCCTTCGGCTATTTAAATAAATGTGTGATCCTGATGAATCATGATACACAAGGATGGATTTTTTTCAAGAGAATCTGACATTGATTAATACATATGCAAATAAGTAGTTCCATTCTGATTGCATATAAATGAGTAGAACTCTCTATTAATTGAGCAAGTCAACACTTTTATTTATGACACAAAGCTCTTTATCCTTATATTTATCTCTTTTCAAAATTAGAATGTTCTTTCTGATTTACAAAACCCTAGCAGTGTAACAAGTATCAAAATTATTGTCTTAAAAGAGGGTTACACTAGAGAAAATATTAACTAAACAAAAAAAGGGTCACACTCCTTTATTGACCCAGAAAAAATGGCTTATTTCTCACTGATATCTCATGCATTGGTATGGTTTATTTTATAAAAATATGGATGCCACCTAATAAACCAGGATTTATTGTCGGGTGCTCACCTTCCCACTGCTCCGTACCCAACAGTCTAGCAGAATGCTGAAAATATGAATGTTTAATAGGAAGGGGGTGCCACGCAGTCTAGATACATCAACAAGTGCTCTTTATTGCGAAATGTTTTGTCGTAGAGTCCTTTTTCAAGCAATGAAAAAAACACAAACAACATACAATTATATACCACTCCCCTGGTACCTCCCACTGTCCTCAAATTGGTGTAGAGGTTATCCATAAGCAGGTGAAAAAATCCCAAATTACATAAGTTGAACAAGTCCATACATATAAAAAGTCCAACAGTATAGGATCCCATAAGTGTAGAAACACATCCCCATCTGAAGTATCTGGAAAACCACAAAAAGTGCATGTGCTACTTAAATACAATAAAACCAGTTAAAAACTGTATCAAAAGATATGAAAACAATCATAATAAAAATAACATTTCTCACAGTATCACAGTAAAACAATGGTCATTATACTCAATATCTATATCAATCTAAAAGATAATGTAGGATGGAGGATTTCTGTTACCTTATAACAAGCCCAATGTTTCAGGTTTTTAAAGTAAATTCAAAAAATCATAAATGGAAGTAAAAATAGTAACTGTGTATCTAAACATGTCGCAATAAAGAGAACTTGCTGATGTAATAGCTAGACTGCACGGTTTATTTTATATATAGTCAGACATGCTAAAAGAGTCCACCAGTTTCAGCTTCAGCTTAAGAGTTTCAGCTTAAAAGACTATGATACACTATCACAACACAATAAGGTAAAAAGAAACACGTGTATTAGATTAGAGGATGATATTTATCTGCACCTAAAATGACAGCTTTTATTAGCAATGTTAAGTGCTTTGTCATTTCTGCAGGTCCACCGATAACTCTCTGACCAGAAGCAATTACCGACTAAGAGTTTCCAATATCTTGCAACCACACCTGGTGACACTAGAGGAATCTCAGCTACTATAATCTAATATTGACAATAAGATACTTGTATCATAGCAACATAAAGTACACTCAGATGTATAAAACAATATTCTGTAATACATAGTGAATTCATATCTTAGAGAGACAAAATAAAAATTGACAAAATATCACAAATTTTATGGATCAGTAAGAGTCCCACATGTAAAAATTTTAACTTTTAAAATTTCAACTAATCTGAAATTTAAGTAAAACCAGAAAGTGGTTCTCTAATTTTCTACAGGATAAATACCCATTTAATTCTATCAAGCATTAATGATGTTTTAAAATTTATAACAAAAATAAGGCCCAATGCATACCTCTTGATAGTCTTATACTAAACTCATAGACCCATTATCTCAGGTATTAGAACACTAACGGAAAACATCTCGGGCTGGATTGAGAGTATAATGAAACCTGTGGTACACAATACATCCAGTTTTATTCAGGATACTACACACCTCCTAAATAAACTGATCCCCATGATGATGATATTTTAGCTTGTCTGAGATATCTTCAAAAACTGGACATACCTGCACTACCAATTGCCAAATTAATGGAGTTTATACTCACCCACAATTACTTCTCCTTCAATTAGGATTTATACCTGCAACAGATGGGTGTGGCAATGGAAACACAATTTGCGCCACAATATGCAAATTTGTTTACGGCAAATTTAGAAGAAAACTTTATTTCAACATGCCCCATCAGACCAATGGCCTACTTCCACTATATAGACGACATCCTGATCATCTGGACTGCAAGCAAAGAAGACCAAAAATGCAATGATTTCCACCCCACCATTAAACTCAAAATGAACCATTCACCTACCAAAAGAAGCTTTCTGGACACCATAATACAGATTAAAGGAAACACAATACAAACATCCATCTATTGCAAACCTACAGACCCACATACATCAGTAATGACAGTTTTCACCCTAAACACATAAAGAACTCCATTATTTACAGCCAGGGTATAAGATATAACAGGATTTGCTCTGACAGACAGAAATCTGCACCTGGAACAGCTCAAAAAAGATTTTACAAAACAGGGATACAGTCAGTCCATTACAGAAACACAGATCAAGAAAGCAACCAGCATCCCCAGAAACAACCTGCTACAATACAAACATATCCAAAAGGAGGACCGTATCCTACTGGTTGTTACATACCTCCCCCAAGTGAAAATACTCCAAAATATCACCAAGAAACTCCAACCCATTTTACAAAAGGACGACAGATTACTAGAAATATTCCCAGACCCCCTTCTTTTAGCTTACCGACAACCACCCAACTTAAAACAAATGCTTGTAAAAAGTTCCCTAACAGGCCCCACACAAAATGGAACATCTCCCTGTTGGCTGAAAAGTGTGAAACCTGCAAGTACATCCACACTGGAGACAGGATACCAATACCAGGAACCCAACATAGGTTTGAAATAAAGGTAACCTTCTCCTACAAATCATCCAATATTGTATACCTGATTTTATGTTCTAGGTGCCCTTCGGGACTATATGTAGGAGAGACAATAAACAACAATAAACGAGATGTCCCTGTGGGTGCCCATTTCTGCAGCCAAAGACACAGCCTGAAAGACCTAAAAGTCACAGTGCTCATGGGAAATTTCAGATCCAAAAAGGAGAGGTTAGAATGGAAATGTAAACTTATACAAAAATTTGGGACTTTGGACTCAACAAAGATCTAAACTTTATGTGTCACTATGTTTCTAATCTTAATGTCATGTAGAGTTAATCAGACTAAATTCCTCTAAACCCAAACCCATAAATATCTCATTTATACCAGACCCTCCATGGACACTAGAGGTGAAGTGTATCTGATTGTTTGTTTAACCCTTGCTAATTTTTTTATTACTGCCTGTGATCATTGAATGTGTATTTACTGTTTTATTTACGACAGCCATTGCCAATCAGGCATGGGGGCAAAAGATAACATCTGTGTAATGTCAGAAAGTCCTTTGTTCTAGTATGTATAAAATAGAGTGCTTTTTAAGATTCAGTATTGTATCATGCTTGAGGAAGAAGCCTGGTGCTTCGAAAGCTTGCATTTTCAATCATTTTAGCCAATAAAAGGTATTACTTTATATCCAAGATGTCTTCACGTTCATCTATGGCTAACACGGTACAATTCTCTACTAATACTAAACCCATAAAATTGTTGTTGTTCAAAAGTCTTGGATGCTATTATTATCTTTAATTGAACTATGTGCCTCTTGCTTTAAATGGTCCATTTGGGCTGCATGCTTTCTAATGAGCATAATCAATGATTATAAGGGGTTTCTATTTTTTTTTTCAAATTTAGAATCCTAGATTTCAAATGCTATTTTGGTGGTTACAAAAGAAGATGGGGCTATGCTCTAAAACTGTCCTGAAAAATGAAGTGCTTGTGAATCCAGCTTTGCATACCTTCATCTTGACCCCAATTTTTCCTCCTTTGTTTTCCCTCCAGTTGGCTAAATTGTATCCAAGCCCTGCAATCTATGATTGCAATAGACTGTATGGTTTTTATCCCAATTATTTGAAGAGATGTTATTATTAATATTTAGCTATCAACCTAAGAACTATGCACCATTTGTGATTAGCAGACCCCAGATGGCATAGCTTGTTTTCCCACCCTGCCTTTTTAGCCTTCCTGTTTTGAATTATCAAATTTAGATATTTTTTTTTTTTTACAAAATAAAAAAATAACTCTTGGCCTTTTTTTTGGTTGATTCTTATTATAGTAATAGATAGTTTAGGCCAGCTTTGTGGTAAAGCAAAAAGATGTTGCTGCTTTAAGGGGAAGGTTGAAAGGTTGCAGATTTATCAGGTTTAATCACCTTGTATATAATACTCTTATAATTTAATCAACATTATGCAAGGGCTTCTGGATTTGATTTTAATGCTTAAATCAGAGATGAACAGACCGATTCATACAAATCTTCAAAGTATTAAGGGAATGTCAAAAGTAATTTAAACCAAAAGGCAGCCAATACCTGACTGCACAAATTTAAAATGATTTCTAGTGCTGTGAATTATATATTGAATATGTGATTAACTGCATTTACATGTTTTTAATGTAAATGATTTAAAAGATAGATACTGTAGCATATTCCATTTGTAGCTTTTTCTTTTCAGTAGTGTTTGGAAACCCAAGGATTTCATCTTTTTTCCCTATCTTTTTTATTTTTAAGCAACATACACAGTTAACAACTATTTCAATTAAGGAAGTAAGGTGCAGTTTACACGCCTAACCCCCATCCCCTCTATTTCAATTAAGGAAGTAAGGTGCAGTTTACTGCCTAACACCCCATCCTCTCTATTTCAATAGGAAGTAAGGTGCAGTTTGCATGCCTAGCCCCATCCCCTCTATTTCAATTAAGGAAGTAAGGTGCAGTTTACATGCCTAACCCCATCCCCTCTATTTCAATTAGGAAGTAAGGTGCAGTTTGCATGCCTAGCCCCCATCCCCTCTATTTCAATTAAGAAGTAAGGTGCAGTTTGCATGCCTACCCCCATCCCCTCATTTCAATTAAGGAAGTAAGGTGCAGTTTACATGCCTAACCCCCATCCCCTCTATTTCAATTAAGGAAGTAAGGTGTCAGTTTACATGCCTAACCCATCCCCTCTATTTCAATTAGGAAGTAAGGTGCAGTTTGCATGCCTAACCCCCATCCCCTCTATTTCAATTAAGGAAGTAAGGTGCAGTTTGCATGCCTAGCCCCCATCCCCTCTATTTCAATTAAGGAAGTAAGGTGCAGTTTACATGCCTAACCCCCATCCCCTCTATTTCAATTAAGGAAGTAAGGTGCAGTTTACATGCCTAACCCCCATCCCTTCATTATATATATATATATATATATATATGATAATATATATAGATTATATATATATATATATGTACAGTACAAATCTTTAACTTAACATTTAACTTAATATAAACAGATGTGAGTGTATACAGTAGATGGGTGACCAGTTTCAGAAGGGAGAGACATTGCAAGACAACAGTGGATAACAGTCTTATGTGACTACTCCACATTGGCAACAGACACCATCTTGGAGGAACTGCATGGACCAACAAATATAATAACTTTTAAAATGACATTATTTCAGGTTTAAAAAATATAATTTACAAATCTACAGTACAGCCATGTGGGCGGCCATGGTCCCTGCCTATGCAAACCTATTTATGTACAACTATGAGAAAGAATATATTTTAACCACTGATCTGAACACTTTGTCTATTTCTAATTATATTACTCTAAAGCGGTCACTTAACGTTAGAGATGTTCTGCTTTCAGAATTTTGAAAAAAAATGCAAAAATAAGGGTAGTTAAAGCATGGTTACTAACAGTAGATGGCTCAGGAACCTGGGAATTGATATGGGAAACACATATTAATAACCCAAATGTAAAAAAAAAAAAACTTCAGATGCACTCAAGCTATTTTCGAAAAAAGCCTTAGAAAGTAAAATAGGAAAATAGTTTCATAAGTAGTTTCAATATGCCTTGACATTAGCACCATACTTTCTAGAATAATCTAAAAAGGAAGTTCCAAAATCCGAAAGTTCAGTTGAACCAGGTGTTCTGTGTTGGATCTGGGTCTGAATCGGACCCAGATCCCATCTCTACTTAACATCTAATACTGGCAGCAGGTTATTAGGACAAATTGAACCATGATATAGAAGTTCAACTAAACCTAAAGTTTTTAAAAAAGTAGTATCCTAAACATGTTCTTGATCAAGCATTGCAAAAGGCATGAATGATAACAAATGGTAGTAAGGATGTTGCAACATAGAATATATGAGCAAGTAACCTACTTGCTTGGGGCCTGAAATATAATGATTTAGAGGTTCTGACATTTATAAAAGCTTTGAACACATTTGGAAAATTGTTTCAGATGGGGGAAGAACTTCCTGACTTACTAGCAAAAATAGACACAATACAATGTTATGAGGAATTCATTTAAACTTCTCCACATGAACATTTTTTTTGTTTGTATCTGACATTTCATTACCTGTGCCACTATTCGTGCAATTTATATGATTATTTACACATGTGGGATAGCATATATTGGCAAACCTTATTTGGTATTGAAAATCCATATCAAGATGGATTAGTCTGTGGCTAAACATTCCTTGGAAGAATGGCATGATTGTTACTTGTTTAATTTTAAAACTAGTAATGTAAATATTTTGTGGAACCTAAACCCCTTCAGCTATGTAATTATGCGTGTACAGACTGAGCTTTTCATAGAAATTCATACTTTTCAGGTTTTCAAACTAAAACAAAAATGTAAACTATTGATTGCATTGAAAAATGTGATCGATGTGTACAATAAAATAGTAGGGCAAATCATAAGAGCCTTTACAGCTAACCATTTCATCTACTCTCCAACTATATATTTTAAAAAACCTTAACACCTTTATCTACATAACAGTGCCATTCTTTTATTTATACATGCAGAATTACCATTTTTAGCTGGCATCCTACAGATGAAGAAAACAAAAAAATACCATTCAGTACAGCAGAGTACTAAGAATTTTCAAATTCGCCAAAATATATTGTGTCTGATTTATTCTTACCAAAATCATGATGTTTTAAATACGAATACAGTCATTAATCACCAAAAAAAACCCAATCCTTGCAAAACAAATTGGTATTGGTTCAGGAAAGTACTACGGTTTTTTTCAGAGGCAAAATCTTGTAATGAAATACTTTAAGCCTCCTTTTTAACTGCTAATCAGTAAAGACACAATTTCTCTGACAGAGGCAGGAGATTTTGGAACATATTTATTAAGTATATTTTTTGCACTATTTTTGATAGTGATAAGTTTCTTCAATTTACAAAAATATTTTTGACACTTTTTATCCCCATTCCCCATGGTACAGTATGTTTTTTTGATTTTATATAATTTTTAAAAAATTGCCCTGATTTTTTAAAAAGATTTTTTCATAAAACAAGTGTTAGACTCATTACACGATTTAGCAGAAAATCACCCTTTGGTGTGAGACTTATTTGCAAGATTTTTGGTGAAGTTCGCAATGTATTTTGCCTTGGAGAATATGAATGCTACAATAATCTGCCTTTTAATTAATACGATGAAGAAAAAAACTATTAAAAATAGTGCTCCTTTATAATATATATAATATATATATATAATATATATATATACTCTAGGGCACCCCTGCCCACCCCCAACCGCCAAGTTAAATTTGTAAAAAAAAAAAAAAAAGCAGCAGAAAAGTACTTACACTTCTTCGTTCCTGCGGCTGTCTGCTCCCGACACTCTGCTTGCCGGAAGTTGCAAACTGGGGCCAGACTGGCAGTCGTGTCTGTGAGGCTGTCTACATAGCTGGAAGGCAACTATGTTTCTGCTGCTCTTTTACAAATCTAACTTGGCAGTTGGGGGTAAGCAAGAGTGCCCTACAGAAAGTGCCCTACAGAAATTGCATTTATAGGTAGGGAGTGAAGTAGCCATGTAGGGATCCAGAGGGTGGGAGAGAGGGGGGAAAGGGCTCCCCTGTGCATGGAAGAAGCAGGGACAGGATGACACACAGACAGCTTCTACTCTTTAGTTTCCTGGACTTTGGACAGACATTGCAGGAAAACCATAAGAAGCTTAAGAGGAAGGTAATGATTTTTTACACTACACAGTAGGGCAAATTTTAGTTTTGGGGGTGGACATGCCTTTTAGTGACCCCCCCCAAAAAAAGCCTAAAGTTGGACGTTTGACAAATTTGATCTCTTATTGTAATCATGGAACAACTTTAATTGTAGTTGTTTCCCTGCACAGCAAACCGGCCAATGCACAATAGAAAATTGTGTCTGTAAATGTGTCATGATAGGTGGGTGAAGGTTATATCTTAATTAATTGAGTTTTATTTAAGTTGATGGATTTTTATGAGCAGCGGTAATTTTTTTTAAATGATAATTTAAAGAATTGTACAGTGAAAAATCACTTTGCCTCATTTCAGTCTATAAATTAATATATGTAAGCAGCACTTACTCTGATGTGTTTGTGTTGCTGCATGACCTTAAACCAATACTTGATTTGCTAAATATATATAGAAAATTGGGCTGTTGTACATTCATATTAAAGTGCAACTAGAGGCCAAAAATATAATACATACAAAAAATAGAATTCTAGTGCACAAACAATTCTAATTGTATATTGGCTACCTCCATAAGGTTGCTACTACAAACAGTCTGCTAAACCCTGGATAAATAAAAGCAATCCAATGTGTTACATTGAAGGTTTGACCAAGCCTTCTGGGAAATTGTACTCCACCCAGAGTTAGGTCATGTGCTCGTTTGAGCAAAGTACTTTAAACTAAAGAGTCAGCTTCAAGCATCCAGGCGACACAGGAGAAGCTGTCAGCTTGTGCAGCCAAAAATGCAAGTAGGACTCAGTTAAATAAAGCAACCTTGACGGGGTGACTGGGCTTAAAATAATTTGGCCAACTTATTGAACTAATTGATTTTATTTATCCAGGGTTTAGCAGACTGTTTGTAGTAGCAACCTTATGGAGGTAGCCAATATACAATTAGAATTCTTTGTGCTATTATATTTTTGGTCTCTGGATGTGCAACAGCCGAATTTTCTATATTTTGTGTGTTACATTAAAGGTTTGACTAAGCCTTCTGGGAAATTGTACTGCACCCAGAGTTAGGTCATGTGCTCGTTTGAGCAAAGTACTTTAAACTAAAGAGTCAGCTTCAAGCATCCAGGCCACACAGGAGAAGCTGTCAGCTCATGTAGCCAAATAGGCAAGCACCAGTAGATTAAGACCTAGTTAAATAAAGCAACCTTGATGTGGTGACTTTGCTTAAAATAATTTGGCCAACTTATTGAACTAAATGCTTTTCATTTATTCCAGGGTTTAGCAGGCTGTTTGTAGTAGCAACCTTATGGAGGTAGCCAATATGCAATTAGAATTGTTTCTGCACTAGAATCTATTTTTTGTATTGATTTGCTCAAACTCAGTCCCCCAGTCCCCCAGCCCCCTGCCAGACTATGGTGACTCTCTGTGAGAGAAAGCATGCTCAGTAATCTCTATGAGGCAGCATTGGAAGAGGTAATTCCCACCCTGCAGTTCACCTACCAACTGACGCCATTCCAGCTATAGCAAAACTATACCTAACAGAAGAGTTTATGATACTAAGGTACTTGATTGACAGCTGAAATGTAGATGTTTTAGACTGGATTAAATAGGGGACAGATCACAAAAAAGGGTACTGTGATACATAGCTTCCGTAATTAAAAAAAAAATTCCCAGAGTACATATTCTTTAAGTATTAGTTTTGTATTATGTGTTTCAGGAAAAAGGAGCTTTTTAAGGAGAAAGATGAAATAACCTTTGCATATATATGGCCTCTACCAAGCTAAAATGTTTCCTGCCATTTTTGTGTTTAAGAAAACTATATTGTTTTAAATAACATTTCTCGTATTTGGTATAATATGTCATGTTTTAAACTTCAGAATTTGAATAGAAAATAATTTGTGCATATGTCAGTTTGTTTATGACAATACTTGCTAAAATTCACTTAACATGAAACTCCAACTAAAGATTTAGACTAGGAATTCGAAATACTAAAGACAGTGTATGCTTTCTTTGATAAGAACAAACGTGCTACCTGCATACAAAGTAGAACGTTAACTCTCAATAATACAATAGTTCGGATAAGATTCATAATCTTGACAGAAGGAAATTACCTTTATTTCAAAGATTAGATAATTTAATTTCTCTCAAGAGACCAGAGGGTCTTTCTGGATTTAGCTGTGTCTGTCAAGATTCATAATACATGTAGGACACAAGAACCTGATGGTTGAATATTAATGAGTGCAACATCATTTAGATGACTTGCTTTAAATAATAAGATACCTTTGAAATGTCCTAAAGTATATTTAATGAAGCCTAAATATCTGATATACTGTATATAATATAATAATATAATATACACACACTATATCACAGTGAGAATGGTGAAACTGTGGAACGGTCTTTCAGCAGTGGTAATGGCAAATTCATTAAATAGTTTTAAATCAGGCCTGGATAATTTCTAAAACTAAAAATATTGAGAATTACTGGTATAATGCATATAGATCTGGTTGACAGGGATAACTTTCCGATTGCCGATTGGAGTCAGAAAGAAAGTTTTCCCCCCTTTTTAGCTGTTTTTTTTTGCCTTCCTCTGGATCAACTGTTAGGTAGGGTTAGAAAAAAAAAAAGAAAAAAAGAGGGTAATGGATTGAACTTGATGGACGTATGTCTTTATTCAACTTAATACTATGTTACTATGTTACTATGTTACTTAAGAGTAACCTACATTTATAAAAATCTGACCATGAAACAGAATTCAGTTTTGTTTTCTGTCAAAAAACGGTTAACCTAAATTAACCACCTATAATACAAAATATTATTAGAAAATAACACTGAATTACCCAACTACAACAAAATACTGTTCAAGATTATGGTTTAAGATTCATGGTGAATGGCTTGTTGATCCGCCCCCCGAGATCTGACAGGCCCTTCCCATCTCTGTGGTCTAAGCCGGTGGCTGCCGGCATTGGCGCACTCCCCCACTCTCCCATGACATCATGGCACGCGCAATGCACACACCCGGTGACATAACCATGCCTGTAACGGGCGTGCACGTCGTAAGCGTCATGATGTCACGGAGTGGCAACGCGCATGTCATGGCGTCACGAACGTGGCGGAGTGGGGCCCAACGGCGGCAACCACCGGCTATACCACAGAGATGGGAATGGCCTGTTAGATCTCTGGGGGGCGGACCAACAAGCCCATTCACCATGAAGGAGGAGCTAGACACTTCACAGCACTAAGGTAGGGGGTGGAAAGGGAATAGGGGGGGGGAGCATACACAGCTTACAGCCCCACCTAGCAAATACTGTAAATTAAAGTTATTTTTTAGGTGTACATATCCTTTAAGGATTATTTGAAGGGGGTGGCAGTCATTTGCATGGTAGACCACAAAGAAGGGTGTTACAATAGTCCAGACCGAGAGATGATAAGTGCATGAACTAGAATCTTGGTAGTGTTCTGTGAAAGCAAGGACAAATGCGTGAGATGTTTTTGAGCTGTAACCAAGGTTACTCCCAGGCATCGAACATCCTGTAAAGTTTTGGGGAGATTGGGGTGTCTTGATGTTGATAGTAGTGTTAGTAGTAGGGTTAGATCAAGAGGGTGGGAAAATAACAAGTTCGTTCTTATTCATGTTGAGTTTGAGAAAGTGGGAGGACATAAAAGCAGAGATGGATTTAGGCAGTCAGGATCCAGGATGTCAGAGTAACAAGGTTAGTGTTAGATGTAAATTTGGTATTATCACCATAAGGTGGTAGCCATTATTGCTAAAAATATTTTAATATTAGTTATAGAGTCAGTCTATAGTCAGTTTTAGCATCTATAGAGTTAAAATTTTATAGTCAAGAGGCAAGACAAAAGGCATCCTGTTGCAGCAGGTATGATTGCCACATCTTTCCTTGAGAGCTAAAGGTGTGTTTACGTCTCCTGTTGCTTTTGCCCTCTGCAAAGGGGATTCAAAGGCCACCTGTGGTGACTTGGTATCTAGTGAGAACGTCTTTGAAACCCCTAATTATTTTACTCTGTGAGAAATCTGTTTCCTATTTCCATAAGGGGAGTGAACTTGTATCAGTTATCTTGATTGTATATTTTGAGCAATATCTAATTGGATTTTGATAAATCTTTAGCTATGATGGGTGGTTACAAGTTCATCATTCCAAATCCTCCTCAGTTTCAAATGGAAAGCTAGGGTATAACTGAGATAAACAAAAGGCCTAAGAGAGCTCTAAGATTAAAAAAAGAAACATTGGAATATACCAGCCCAGAAGGGATCCACCAACAATATACATATGGTTACTATGCTGGTTTGATATGCACTTGTCTTTATATGTTTTATGTTTGAATGTTAGATTTGTTAGTCTTTCCTTATAAGGAGATTTTTGGTTAAACTCTCTATATGCAGTAGAATGCTCATTTCATTTATTTACACTTCCCGTATATACTCGAGTATAAGTCGATCTCGAGTATAAGCCGAGGTACCTATTTTTACCTGAAAAATTAGTAAAAACTGATTGACTCGAGTATAGCCGAGGGTAGAAATATGACCACTACTGCCTTCTGATTCTGTGTTGTTTTTGATGCTTAAGTTGCCCTTTAAAATGGACAGCAGAAGAAGAAAGTCAAACACTTTATGACTCTGCCATTAAGGAAGCCTGGGTCTAGTGGAATGGGCATGTGGGCAACAAGGGGCACGTCCTCCTGTAATTTCCCAGCTACAATGTATAACCAGTCTATCAAAAAGCGTGACTTACAGAGCCCCCGCTCCCTAACCGAGCCCTGTCGTGCTTTTTACCCACAGTTGTAGGAGAGGTTACCGGTAATTCCATACGAGTTCGGTACCAAATATGCCATGTTATTGTACCTAGCAGAGTCCCTCCTGGCTGCACCCGCCGCTGCTCTCTTGTATCCTGTGCGTCCATTCCATACACAGTGTGTTATTGCCTAGTTCACTGAAAACTTCTATGCTTTAGTTGTGCTGCTGCCCACTCTCTGGTCTCCGACCTGGCAGCAATGCAGGGGGCCATTTTTTATGTTTTTTTCTGTCCATCACGATCCCCTAGAGGTTAAACGATCTGCTGTAGTAAGACACTGACTTTCCCCCTTCAGAGCTGCCGGTAATAGCAACATGTTTCATCTATTCACCTTACTAATCAGCACTTGTAATAGATGAAACAATGTTGCTATTACCGGCAGCTCTGAAAGGGAAGTCAGTGTCTTACTACAGCAGATCGTTTAACCTCCTAGGGATCTTGATGACAGAAAAAAACATAAAAATGGCCCCCTGCATTGCCTGCAGGAGTGGGGCAGCAGGCCTAAAGCATAGCAGTGTTCAGTGAACTAGGCAGCTATACACTGTGTATGAATGGATGCACAGGCAACACGACCACTGGTGCTAGGGGATCGTGACAGCGGGCCAGAGAAAAGCTTGAAAGTGGTCCATGCAGGAAGCCCTCCCTGTGGGGCCCCTTAAAGATGTCAGGACCCGGACATTGCCCAGTTTACCCAGCCCAAAGGCCCTGCTGCCCAGGAAAGTTACACTTGCTGCTTCCATGGGAGGAACTTGACCCGAGTATAAGCCGAGCTTACATTTTTCAGCTAATTTTAGAACTTGAAAACCTCGGCTTATACTTGAGTATACCGGTATTTGGTTATATATATTTTTAAATAGACATTATATTTAATATATAATGTTTTATGTAATATAGATAATTTTCCTACTTTAACATTGGCGACTGCAATTTTATTTGCAAATTGAGAGTCTCTTTTAAATACCCAATTTATTATTTAGGTCAAGGCTGAGACAGTCACCTAGCAATAGCAGAGGCACGGCAAATCTATTTGTATATATTTTTTAGTTTAATTATAAAGGTACCAGTATAAGTGGGTATTAAGGATACACCACTGGGTGGGTTTATGATGTATCAAGAGGATACACCACTCAAAACCCATAGCACCATTGATCTCCACTCAATAGGATTGCGTATATTAAAGGGGAATTTTTCTTTATATTTAAAGGAAATTATAAAACTTAAAGGTTTGCATTGGCAGGATTATATGCAGCTTGCTTTGCAATGAATGACAGGAATGAAAATTTGAAAAAAGCATTTTTTTAGACTTTTGCAACAAGTCAACACTCTCTATTCTTAATAGTCTACAAAAGCCTCTCAAGAGAGCATGAGAAATTATAAAAATGCTGTGCAAGAAAATGAGATATACCAGAAAATGTAGAAACTGAGTGAGATAAATTAATAAAGGATTTAATTTATCCAGGACCACCTACAAAAGTTCAAGCAGGTCAAACAAGTAGTATGAGAGAAAAATTATTTTTGAGTTTCTATTCTACCAACTTGTTCATCCCCAACAAGTGAAAACCTTTTCTAATATTTCCCCCAAAGTTATTATTTTGCAGGATGCAGAGGATTTGTTTTTTTTCCTGGACATCAAGAACAACAACAGTAAGTCTTATTGTTCCAAAGCAAATGTCTCATTAAAACAGCCAAGAATTTGAGCAAAGACAAAGTTTCAATAAAGTAGAATAATTGGTAGTCCAGCCCCTGCATTGGTCTAGCCATAACAACTGGTTTTCTCAACCAAATATAGGAGGCTACTGAAAAATCTTTAATCACTATTGACGAACCTTTGTTCTGTATTTAATCTTATGCAGGGATGTCCAACCTGCATCCCTCCAGATGTTTGGGAACTCACAATTTCCAGCATTCCTCCATTGCAGAAGAAACCAAGGAATGCTGGAAGTTGTAGTTTTCAAATATCAGGTTGGACATCCCTGATCTTATGAGTAATATCCATGCTAAGATACCTGTTCAATGTTGTACATTTTATCCCAAATAGTAAATAGTGGTGCTGTTTCAGTTTTATCTTTTCAGTAATATGGTTGATTTTCAGCTAAACCTTGAGTACAAGGGGGGGAGAGATGCCAATTAACATTTTACCATGTGCCTTATTCTTATTGCCATTAGTAAAGCAACTTATTATATGCTAACATAGCAGATTTTGGTTTTAATTTTTGCTTTCCCTCCTTTTCTCTATTCCTATTTTTTTATCTCCTTTTGATTTGAACCCCAGGTACTCCACAATCAACATATGCAGAGGAAACCAGTGAAGAAATTGATGAGATGCATAAAAACTTTCTTAAACCCCAACATGGACTATTAAACATTCTGAGAATCCAATATCACCCAAAGACTTTTCTCATTGAGCAATCTCTCTACAACCTTTTTGACAATTATCATTTGTTTTAATTATTTCTGATTGATATGATTACTATTGCTTTTGTGTCTCTATGTTAAATGCATTTTAAAGGGGAAATAAAATCTTCAGACAACATTGTCCAATAGACAGCACATTCACAAACATACAATAAGCTGAGTCTCACCTCTCCTCCTTGCTGTGATCTTGGCTGATTTCTGAAAATTACCCTGTAAGTACTATGGGTCAGCTCCCACAATCCATCTTAGCTGGGTAAACCCCAGCTAAGTGACTGCGTACAGATCAAAATAAGGAAGTTGCATCCTTGCTTCCTAGAAGCTGACATCCAATCACATTATAGCAAAGAGATCCTCCCGCTCCCTGACACGAAAATAGATTTCAGTTTTTTTATTTCAAACACTTCAATGATCCTGTCCTAACTGATAAAATCCTTTACTTTCACACAAAAAGAAAAGTAATCTGGCAGTGTATTTCAAAGATAGCAAGGATGTAAGAAACAGAATACTTACATTTCAGCAAAAGTAAAAGTAGATCTGGGGAATAGAACCTGCAACTTGTACATTTACTGTCTTGCTAAAAGCAGAACTCTTACCTCTAGGCTAAGAGGGACACTAATAAACCATTGGTACATGTAGAATATTGTCAAAGGTAAGATTCAAACTTGTGACTATCAACTGTGTGTGTCTAAACCTGGCATCAATGTGAGCCACCACTAAACAAGCTGAAAACCTAGGTACATGGTTTATCAGTGTGGGAACAGCAAATAAGCCACAAAAGCAAGGCTGGGTAGAGTGAGCTGCCCAATCAGATCAGAGTAATGGAGTCACTGAAAGATGCTAGGTGCCAGAAAACAGAACCATCCCTCCTTCTTATTGTCTTACAATGAAGCAGAGCCTCAGGATATCTTCAAAGACACATAAAGACTAACTTCTCTTAAACGTCCTTTACATGTGACCTAGATCTAAACATCTTGTACATTTTAATTTATCACAATAAAAACTCACACTATCTCTCCAGCCAGTTCAGATCAGAAGAGGGATAATACTTTCATTAAAGACTTTAACTGTACTTTCACCACACCTGTCTTAGAGACAGGATTGCCTTAAAGGTTGTGCCACATCTCAGGAAGCCTGTTTAAAACTCTTTATCCACCCATGCAGAGATACAAAGCTCTAAAATGTATTCACCATATTAGGAACAGTGGATGAAAGCATATATATCCTTAACAGTAAATCTCATTGAAAGATGTTATTAATTACTGTGTCTCTATTGAGTGGAGAATCAGTTCCATTCATTGTATATTCACAACACTCCTCTTCCCCCCATGTGGCAGGCTATGCTGGTATGTTAGTCTTCTGGTAGCAGCTGCAAACTAAAAGAAGTAAGACCTCCCCTATCGCATTGGAGTTGCAATCTGATACAGAACATCAATTCTTAATGGTGTCTTTGCAGGTGTATTTACATTTTTTGACTGTCAGTGGGTTTTGACAAAATAGGATTGAGACTTCAGACATTGGGTTAAGAAACATTTAATTTTCGGAAGTTTATTCTACTGGGCTGGCTATGCGTTTCAAACTGTTGGAACGCTGACGTCACTTTCGGCTTTTGCGCATGTGTGTCAGAGGATTCACCATCTTGTTTTGCCATCGGACCACCCGAGAAAGGATCGAGTCTTTCTTCACTGGCGTACACAGGTTTTTGCTCTTTCTCCTGCTTGTTAACATTACCGTTCCATCTCTGTATCATCCGATGTAGACCAATTATGGCACTATTGTTTCACACCAGTGGAAGTTGTCATTTCAATGCTGTTCGACTGGAACAAACATGCAACCATTTTGTTGTGCTGGATATAGCTGGAACGCACAGAGCCCATATTGGAATCGTCAGTAACACACGGATCACTATCCAAAATGGCCACCGTACCTCCGTGGTAATCTATACACACATGAACACTTTGCTTTCTTTCCCCATCTGTTTAATTGCTTGTGGTTTATATCCATATTGGTTTTAATAATTCTAGAACCTAATAACAAAACCAATTGTATTATGCTTGTGTAAGAAGAAGCATAAAAATGTATTGTAGGATTTTGGCACAAGGATCTAAATGGTTCCAACACTGCATTCTTCTAATGAAGAGCCACCATAACTAAACCATAATGCGGTAAAAGGACACTCTTATTGAGAAAGGGTCAATGTGGCCCGAAATATGGATATGGAAAAGGCATATTTCTGCACTGGTATGGGTGCAGCATTTAGAGGTATCTGAACCAAATAATGTGGGTGAGAAAAGCCAAAATTGCAATGGTGCCTGTCTCTCTTGGGTTTCACTAAAGGTTGTCACCTATGCGGGATGTAACTCTTGTAAGTCCAAGCTCTGATAAGGCTAGTATAGTGGCAGAGCAGTTTGCAAGAGTATTCTGAGGCAAAATGTGTTACTTTCTTTATGGGAACTGAGGGTGATCCAGCCTTCAGCTTCCGGGATGTTTTCCCAAGCCATCTCAGCAATTAAAATCTTATGATCCTTTGGTGAGGTGATTTCGCAGAGCTAAATTGGGGGTCATGTTTGGATGCTGCAAATCAATGGAAGGGAGAATCTTACACCCTGAAGAAAGAGTTTTATTGATCAGAAACTTGCCTGGTTCCCTTTATTTTTTATGTTAGTACAATATGACTTTGCCAGAAATATTACACACAGAATTAATGGTTTGTTTTCCTATCTTTTAGAGAAAACAACTAAAACTGGTAAAAAGGAATGTCACCTACCTAAAAAGGAAGGAGGTTGAGTTAAATATGATTAGCCCAGTTGTGGTTTTTTGTAAACACATTTATTAATAAGTATAATTCTCGAACCTCCTTGAAGAGACACCTCCTTTTGGGTAGAGATCTGGGTTGCCCCCTTTTCTTTGGTTTTGGATGAACTGGTAAAGATTGTGTGTGTTCTTTGTGGTTCTCTCCCATCCTATGTGACAGGAGCCCTGAAAGTGATGAGAAAGTGGAGAATGGTAATGGAAGAAACCAGTAGGGACAACTAGGAAACAACTAGGAAACAACTAGGGGACATTATTCCCATAGGATCTCGTCTTCCTTCCATGTTTCTATTGGCCTTAAAAGATTGCCCAGACGACCAATTTGAGAACAGGCTTTCCTTAGTGGTATCGTGGGACGACCACAGAGAGAGTTTTAAGGGAGGAGGTAACCATGAGAAGTTTGGAGGTAGCATAATTGTTGGTATCAATTGGGATGTTTTAACCTGAAAATTACAATGATGTCGTGTTGGAAAAGAAGTAAGATGCAGAGAAAAGATTGAAAAATGAATGTTTTTGGGGCCAGGAGGCCGATATAATGGCATCTGTAGGTGTTGGGAGAATAAATATGAACAGTGTGAACTCAAAAGAAATATAAGGACAGGCAGGTAAAGGAGTAATGGGTTTTGAAACTGCAGTGCTCATACAGAAGAATGACAGCCTTGGAGTGTGGCTGAAGTTGTAGGCCTCCATATGAGAGCGAAGCAAGGTGAACCAGTTGTCAGAAGGAGACAGCCATGGTTCAGTGAGGCCTAGGAAGGTAAAGGAGTTTAGAAAAAGTCATGTATGAGTGGGATTTAGTTTTACACACAAATCATGCATTACATAGTGACCCGATAAGGGAGCTGGAGAAAGGGGAGAATGTTTATAAATAAAACCTGGGATTCATGTATAGAGGATGAGAAGTGTTAACGTGGGTAGGAGGCAGGGGACGGGCTGGTCATACATGGGCAGTTGTTGGAGAACGGCCATGTATTTGGGCATGTTTGTAGTAGCAACCTTATGGAGGTAGCCAATATACAATTAGAATTCTTTGTGCTATTATATTTTTGGTCTCTGGATGTGCAACAGCCGAATTTTCTATATTTTGTGTGTTACATTAAAGGTTTGACTAAGCCTTCTGGGAAATTGTACTGCACCCAGAGTTAGGTCATGTGCTAGTTTGAGCAAAGTACTTTAGACTAGAGACTCAGCTTCAAGCATACAGGTCACACAGGAGAAGCTGTCAGCTCATGTAGCCAAATAGACAAGCACCAGTAGATTAAGACCTAGTTAAATAAAGTAACCTTGATGTGGTGACTTTGCTTAAAATAATTTGGCCAACTTATTGAACTAAATGCTTTTATTTATCCAGGGTTTAGCAGGCTGTTTGTAGTAGCAACCTTATGGAGGTAGCCAATATGCAATTAGAATTGTTTCTGCACTAGAATTCTATTTTTTGTATTGATTTGCTCAAACTCAGTCCCTCAGTCCCCCAGCCCCCTGCCAGACTATGTGACTCTCTGTGAGAGAAAGCATGCTCAGTAATCTCTATGAGGCAGCATTGGAAGAGGTAATTTCCCACCCTGCAGTTCACCTACCAACTGACGCCATTCCAGCTATAGCAAAACTATACCTAACAGAAGAGTTTATGATACTAAGGTACTTGATTGACAGCTGAAATGTAAGATGTTTTAGACTGGATAAATAGGGGACAGATCAACAAAAAAGGGTACTGTGATACATAGCTTCCAGTAATTAAAAAAAAAAATTCCCAGAGTACATATTCTTTAAGTATTAGTTTTGTATTATGTGTTTCAGGAAAAAGGAGCTTTTTTAAGGAGTACCTTTGCATATATGGCCTCTACCAAGCTAAAATGTTTCCTGCCATTTTTGTTTAAAGAAAACTATATTGTTTTAATAACATTTCTCGTATTTGGTATAATATGTCATGTTTTAAACTTCAGAATTTGAATAGAAAATAATTTTGTGCATATGTCAGTTTGTTTATGACAATACTTGCTATAAATTCACTTAACATGAAACTCCAACTAAAAGATTTAGACTAGGAATTCGAAATACTAAAGACAGTGATTGCTTTCTTTGATAAGAATCAAACGTGCTACCTGGCATACAAAGTAGAACGGTTAACTCTACAATAATACAATAGGTTCGGATAAGATTCATAATCTTGACAGAAGGAAATTACCTTTATTTCAAAGATTAGATAATTTAATTTCTCTCAAGAGACCAGAGGGTACTTTCTGGATTTAGCTGTGTCTGTCAAGATTCATAATACATGTAGGACACAAGAACCTGATGGTTGAATATTAATGAGTGCAACATCATTTAGATGACATTGCTTTAAATAATAAGATACCTTTGAAATAGTCCTAAAGTATATTTAATGAAGCCTAAATATCTGATATACTGTATATAAATATAATAATATAATATACACACATACTATATCACAGTGAGAATGGTGAAACTGTGGAATAGAGGATGGCCGGTTCGCGGACCCGAACTGGATCCGCCGCGATTTATCACGTCCGCGAACGGCGGATTATTCCGGATTTTCCGGATTTTCCGCCTTCCGAACTTCCGAACCGCGGATTTTTTTTTTTTACGAAAATTTTCGAAAATACGAGTATCTCCCGTAATACGAGAATCCGCGATCTTCCGGGGCCGGAAAACGCGAAGAGCCTCGTAATACGAGGATTCTCGTAATTACGAGAATTTTCGGAAAAACGAGACATTCTTGTAAATTCGAATTTTGGGGGCTTAGTTTCAAGACGGAGCAAGCCACATGACCCAAATTAGCCAATGGCAGCTAACAGATTATTGCAGCCCCTGGGTTAAAAAGGCTGCTTCACAGGCGACATTTTGTCAGTGTGTTGGAGTGTGTTTAGTGGAGACCTGACAGTGTAGGAGTTGGAGAGAGATTTTTGCGCTTTTTGAGCTTTTTGAGCTTTCTGGTGTGGATTTCAGTGTGGTGTTTAGCACTTGTTTACCCACCCCTGTATTCCACATCTTGAGACCCAACAGTCCTTTTAAGGACTAACTTTGTGAGACCCAAAAGTCCTTTTAAGGACTAACCCCCCTGTAAGTCCTTTGGACAAATTTTTGTTAGACCTTTTAGAGGTCTAGGTGTCCTGTTTTTTGTTTGTCTTTCTGTATCTGTGTGTCCGTGTCTTTGTGGTTTTGTGTAGCTGACAGGCTGCCTTTAGCAGCAATCAGCAGCTTTTGCTGTCTGATCTGCTGTTTGCTGTCAGTTGTGTCTGTGTTCCTATTGTGCTTTTAGTGTATAAAAAAAAAAAAAAAAAAAAAAAAAAGCTTTGTGTTTAATTGTTTGCTTCTGGTTGTTTTGTTGCTTTGTCTTTGTGTTGTTGTGTGTTGGTGTGGTGTATATATATATATATATATTAATTTTTTGGGGATAATTGGGGAGAGGGAAATGCCTGGCAGGGCAAGAGGGAGACCCAGGAGCAGGGGTGCTTCTGCACGTGGAGGGAGAGGGAGAGGGAGAGGAGGAGAGAGAGCCTACTGAAGGCTCTGGCCAGGAGCTACCTGGCCCTTCGCAGGGCAGCCGGGTTACCGTGCCCGATATTTTTAGGGGTAGCCGGGCTAGGGCTATCCCTTCTGATCAAGGAAGGCGGGTAGTAGAGTGGATTACCCAGCCTTCCTCATCCACCTCCTCACAGCACAGAGAGCCGAGCTGCTACGGTGATTGTGCCTGCTCCTTCCTCACCTGAGGCTCCTACTGTGGGCATGGAACCTGATCCGCTCTATCAGGAGTTCGTTGCCCAGGCCCGTACCTTCGGGGATCCGAGGAGGAGTCTCAGGATATGTTTTGCACACTATGTGTGGGGCTAGTGTGCTTGAGAGGAGCTGTGCACTGATGCACAATCTTTCCTGTCGCCCGAGGCGGAGGAAAGTGCTCAGTGCACAGGGGGACAGGAGCTGACGATGTCAGCAGCAGTGCTCTGTGAGCAGCCAGGGAACTAATGCAGGGGGTGAGGTTCCAGATGCTGCTGCGTTAGTGATGCAGCCTCCAGTATTGAGGAGGTGGAAGTGGACGATGAGGTCACCGATCGTCCATGGGTGCCCTCTGTGAGAGAGGAGGAGGATAGTGCTCTGAGGGATGTCCCTCAGAGCATGAGCACGATCCTGAACCCAGAGGCAGGACTGGGGGCAGGGGCCGGGGCAGAGGCAGTGCACCTAGTGGTGCACGTGGAGGGACGGCACCAATGAGATCTGGTGCCAGTGCCCCACAGCCGCAGGTGACCTCTGCTCCGAGCGTGTTCGTGGCTCAGCGGTGTGGGAGTTCTTCTCACTGGCTCCAGGTGACAGCACAGTTGCAGTGTGCAAGTTGTGCCTGCAACGTGTTAGCCGTGGAAGACCACATCACATTGGGCACCTCCTCTATGAGGAGGCATATGATTCTGCACCACTTTGCCCGGTGGGAGCAGCGGACAGGGAAGGCAGGCACCACACGTTCCCTACCTCGTGCCCAGGAGCCACCGTTCCTCCTCCTCCCCCTCCGCCCCATCAGCTGCTTCTCGGTGGAGTTAGGGAGGAGAGGCAGCCTTTGGCCCAGCACGCGGTGTTAAGAGGCCTCTTGACACTGCTGCTGGAGCGTCAGCTAAAAGCAGGTCTCTCTTCCCAGTGTTGGAGCGGAGGCAGAAGAAACTGTCCCCCAGTCACCCCAAGCCCAGCGTCTCCTGCCGGCTTAGCCAAACTCCTGGCGGTGCAGCTGCTACCTTTCGCCTGGTAGACAGTGCAGAGTTCAGGGAGTTTGTGGCCATTGGCACACACAGTGGCAGGTCCCTGGCCGTAGGTACTTTGCCCAGAAGGCAGTACCAGCCCTGCACGACCATCTGCAGGGCAATATATCTGCTTCGCTGGACCACAGTGTGGGCAAGTGTGCCACATTACTATGGACGCTCGTGGCCAGAAGCACGGCCAGGGGCGGTATGTGTCATTTACCGCCATGGTCACTCTGCTAGCCGGCAGAGAGCGGGCACGGAGGCAAGTGGGGAGATGGTGTACCACCACGCATTGGTGATACGCCAGTTCTCACCCCCCCCTCCTCATCCGGAGCCCTCTTCCCGGACAGCTCGTGCCCCCCCAGGCCTATGCTTCGTGCCAGGCGAGACGGTGCCATGCAGTGTTGCAGGCTGGTGTGCCTCGGTGAAGGAGCCACACCCGGGGCCGAGTTGCTGCAGCACTGCAAGGGCAGGTTGAGAGGTGGCTGACCCACACCACCTCTCAATAGGCAAGGTCGTGTGTGACAATGCCACCAATATCCTGGCTGCCCTTCGCATGGGCAGAGTCACACATGTTCTTGCCTGGCACACGTTCTCAACCTGGTCCGTCCAGCGGTTCCTCACCAGTACCCTGGTCCTCCAGGAGGTACTGAGGATGGCTAGGGGGTGTCCAGTCACTTCAGGCGGTCATCACGGCCACAGCTCGTCTGGCCGAGTTTCAGCAGCAGAATGGTCTGCCGCGAAGAACCGCCTGATTTGTGACACCCCCCCCGCTGGAACTCTAGTCTTATGATGCTGCTGAGGCTGCTCCAGCAGAGGCGAGCCATCATAGACTACTTGTACGAGTACGAGGCAAGATCAGGCTCTGGGGGAACCTGGGTTTGCTGTTACCCAGGCGTGGCTGCTGATTAGAGATGCCTGCCGTGGGCTCGCGCCATTTGAGGAGGCCACCAGGATGTAAGAAGCAATGAGCCACCATTGCGGATACCATCCCACTGGTGTTCCCCTTGAGCACACTCTGCGCGGCATCTCGACAGGGCCATCGCTGTCGAGCAGCGGCACTGGAAGAGGAGGACGCCGACACCGTGATGCTTTCCGAGCCCGAACATCACGGTGCAGAGCAGCCGTCCGATGATGAGGAGGGGATTTAGGTGACCTGGACCAAGGGAGGAATGGGGCATTCCTCTAGGGAATCTCAACCCTCCCAAGTACCACATGTCATTCGTGGTGGGGAGAGGTTTAGCCGACACTACTTCCTCAGTGACATCGAGGACATGGGGTCTCTGCGGCAGGCAGTTTGCGGTGCATGGCTTTTCATGCTGCAATGCCTTCGCAAGGACCCCAGGATTAAGGCCATCAAAGAGAAGGAGCAGTACTGGGTGGCCACCCTATAGATCCCCGCTATAAGGGTAAAGTGTCGGAGTTTATCCCCGCATCTCAGAGGGAAGGTAGAATGCAGCACTATGAGGCAACACTGCTACGTTGCCTCTGTTCTGCTTCCCAGGTGCTGGCAGGCCTACAGCACCTGATGTTGGGGATCAACAGGGCTCACGTCCCCTGTGCCTGACAGAGGAGCAGCAGTACTGGAGGCGGCCTCGCGGCCAACTTCAGTGCTTCTTCCAGCCACAGTTGCCAGGCCCATCCACTGGCAACTCCACCAGGCAACACCTCAGTCGCCAGGTCACCGACTACATCGGATCCAGGCCGGTTGTAGCCACATCAGAGACTGAGGATCCACTGGACTAACTGGGTGGCGAGGGATATCTGGCCCGAGTGTTGCAACAGTATGCCATCGAGGTCCTTTCATGCCCGTCATCCAGTGTTCTTTCGGAGAGGACCTTCAGCGCAGCAGGGGGTGTTGTAACGGAGAGAGGACCCGTCTTCCACTGAGAATGTGGACCGCCTTACATTCATAAAGATGAATGAGGCGTGGATACCATCTCAAACAGCACCCCTATTGCTGATGCCCGTGACTGAAGTGCCTCCTGCCCTGGCCACCCATACTGCTCCTTCGCCTCACATTTTCCACCTAGAGGCTTAGCTGATGCCAGCTAGTGGCAAATGGCTAATTTTCTTATTGGCAGGGCCATATATGGTCCTACCTTGCTACTACTGCATTCAGGTTATGAAATAACAAATGCTCAGCGACAACAGCTACTCTGTGCTAATTTTTCTAAGATTGGGTCGATCCTACTTGGCCCGAGAGCAGTACTCCATATTTGATCTTCGTTCTCTCTCCATGAGGCACCTTGTGGTGTCACCTATCTGACCATCTCATACAGCCGCAACAGCTAACTCTGTGGCTAATGTTTTCAGCTCTGGGTCAATCCTGCCTGGCCCGAGAGCAGTATCCATATTTGATCTTCGTTCTTCTCCATGAGGCACTTTGTGGTGTCACCTACTCTGACCATCTCATACAGCCGCAACAGCTACTCGTGGCTAATGTTTTCAGCTCTGGGTCTATCTGCCGGCCCGAGAGCAGTACTCCATATTTGATCTTCGTTCTCTCTCCATGAGGCACTTTGTTGTCACCTACTCTGACCATCTCATACAGCCCGCAACAGCTACTCTGTGGCTAATGTTTTCAGCTCTGGGTCAATCCTGCCTGGCCCGAGAGCAGTACTCAGTCCAGTGGGGCCAGGCCTGCCTGGCTCTTCAACAATGGTGGCAAACTGCCGTGGCCTGCTGTAACTCAATGGTGCTGTTCCTCCGAAGCCTTACCCTTTCACCTGCTTTCCCTTGCACGATGCATACTCTGAGGGAGAGTAGGCAATGGGTTGAGGGTATGTCCAGTGGGGCCAAGCCTGCCTGGCCCCAACACAAGGTGGCAACTGCAGTGGGCCTGCTGTACACAATGGTGCTGTTCCTACGAAGCATTACCCTTCACCTGCTTTCCCTAGCACGATGCAATACCTTGAGGAGAGTAGCCAATGGGTGAGGGGTATGTCCAGTGGGGCCAAGCCTGCCTGGCCCACAATAATGGTGGCAAACTGCAGTGGGCCTGCTGTAACTCAATGGTGGCTGTTCCTACGAAGCCTTACCTTTCACCTGCTTTCCTTGCACGATGCATACTCTGAGGGAGAGTAGCCAATGGGGTGGGTAGGGGTGTCAGTGGGGCCAAGCTTGCCTGGCCCACAACAATGGTGGCAACTGCAGTGTGCCTGCTGTAACTCAATGGTGCGTTCCTACGAAGCCTTACCCTTTCACCTGCTTTCCCTAGCACGATGCATACCTGAGGTGAGAGTAGCCAATGAGGTGAGGGGTATGTCCAGTGGGGCCAAGCTTGCCTGGCTTCTTCAACAATGGTGGCAAACTGCAGTGTGCCTGCTGTAACTCAATGGTGCCGTTCCTACGAAGCCTTACCCTTTCACCTGCTTTCCTTGCACGATGCATACCTTGAGGGAGAGTAGCCAATGAGGTGAGGGTATGTCCAGTGGGGCCAAGCTGCCTGGCCCCACAACAATGGTGGCAAACTGCAGTGTGCCTGCTGTAACTCAATGGTGCTGTTCCTACGAAGCCTTACCCTTTCACCTGCTTTCCCTTGCACGATGCATATCTGAGGGAGAGTAGCCAAGGGGTGAGGGGTATGTCCAGTGGGGCCAAGCTGCCTGGCCCCACAACAATGGTGGCAAACTGCAGTGGGCCTGCTGTAATCAATTCTGCTGTTCCTACGAAGCATTACCCTTTCACTGTTTCCCTAGCATGATGCATATTGAGGGGAGTAGCCAATGGGGTGAGGGGTATGTCCAGTGGGGCCAAGCCTGCCTGGCCCCACAACAATGGTGGCAAACACGCAGTGGACATTATGTAAACCAGTACCCCATCGCCTTCTTTGCCTTGTTGTGGCAAATACTATATAGGGGAATGTGGCCAATGTGGGTGTGTGAATGGCATTAATGGTAAGTTATATACAATTATAAGTACCAACATATAGCTAGCTAATAGATATGGTATTTAATTTTTCAAATAAAAATTGATTATGAATCTATCTGAATAATTTGATATATCGAAAATAAAGCCCAAAAACATTTTTTTTTCAGAACTGTTTATAATATATATGAAATTTAAAAAAAAAACTATTTACAAAAATAAAACAAACAAAAAAAAAGGGGGTTACTGGGGTGCCCTCCTCTCCAGTCTGGTCAGGCGGCGGTCCAGGCGGGCGGTCCAGGCGCCGCCCATGTGGCGCATCTCCCGCCGCATGCTTGTTAGTTCTGTGGAGGAAGATATTGAGAAAATGAGAGATGTTCGAGGACAATTTCCTAAAGAACCATGCGGTAGATGCAATTTGCAACCTGATAACTACTTAACATCATGGTATGCAATGCTATATGTTGCGGTATGTGATAAAAAGGAAAGCTCAGTATAAGATATCATTATTTCTAAAATTCTTAGTTATATTATGCTACCTTATGTTAGGAACAGTGATTTACTGATTGGCTGTTGGATGGGTTACACATGCTCAGATCTCTACTGACGAACTGAATCAACCCAGGCGCTGGGTCAAGGGCAAGACATAAACGGTCTCTATTAGGGGTCCTGCAAACAGGAAGTCTATTTCCGTTGCATTTATTTATACACAGACACAATGTGATTGCTGAATGGGCAGATAAGGTAATTGGGATGGATAAATACTGCTCTTTTTTCTTAAAAGTATATAATTATCACTGAACTTCCACTTAAAGCGATATTATTGCATCATGGGGGATCACTGATAAACAGCAGGAGGTAATGCTGGCTTAAAACATTACGTTATGCTAAATGGTATCAGAACATTCTTGGTTTTGTATCACTAGGACTGTGCTACATACAAAATTTTTGGAAGTGGTGCAGCCCCCATAAAAGCATTGTCAAACCCACAGACCCAATGTTGCATCATGTAGGGCGGATTTTACACTGGGAAAATACCAGATATTAATAGTTTGTATATAACATTCATTAACGTTAGATATGATTTACTTACGATTCTAAGCATGGCCGCGCAGAGTGACTGGAGAGGCAGGAGGTGCTGGAGGGCTGGGAGAGGTGGAGGACCTGGAGGGGCTGGAGAGGGTGGAGGTGGGTAGAGGAGAGGGTGGAGGGCCGTAGAGGGTGGTCTGCTTCTAGAAAAAAAAAATGTTTTATTTCAACAACACGTCCACCATTAGTACTATATTAAGAACATTTCCTAAAGGTATGTAGTGAACATTTCTTGGATAATTTTGGACGTTTGGACCGAATTTCGTGACTAAGCTTAAAAACTGAGGGACAAGTTACAGCCCAACAAGGGGGAGTGGGGACAATAAATGGGAATGAGAAATGAGAAGCTCTGTCTCTCAAGCCAAATTAATAGATTTGTTTCTTTTATTTTTCGAAATTTTTATCAGTGAAATAATAAAATTCAATTAATTATCAATGATAATTTCACTATTATTGCGACAATCAAGGTCAATAAAAAGATTAAAAATTGCTTAGGAATGCACTTAAGTGTCTGGCGGTCCCCGGTTCCTCCTCTTCTTGGGGCGGTGGGACTGCCCGGTGGGGGCGATGGTGAGCCCGGAGGGGGCAGGGACTGCCCGGAGGGGGCAATGGGCTGCCCGTAGCCGAGGGCTAGTTGGTGGTAGTGCTAAAAAAAAAGGAAATTTATTTTAAACCTATCACTGTCATTAAAGGTTCAAATACATTTACTAAAACAATTCTCGGAGAGTTGACAAAAATTATGGCCAAACATTTTGATAAAGGGCTTGGACATATCAACGTGTTAAAAAGCACACAATAGTGTGGCACAATTAAGTTGATCCTCAATTTTTGCACAATATGCTATCGTACTGCACTCACATGGCAATACCCAGCGAACACCGGAAACACGCGCTGTTTCTGGAGGACTCGTGTGCGCTGTATGTGGCCTTGGAAAATGAAAGATTAGAAAAATGTTTTTTTTTCAATAGGCTTGCACTTCATTCTTCCTCTGGCGGGGACGGTGGTGGGGGTGGGTATCCGAGGAAGATTCCCCTGCAAATTAAAATAAAAAAATACATAATGAATGATATTATCTAAAGGAAATTAATATTATACTTTGAATTCTGATTGAAATACAGATTAAAAAGGCAATATTAGTGTTCTTTAAAGTCAATCAATTTCTATGGCAATGATTTCATACCGTATTCTGGCTAAGTACTTAGATTTTTTTATTGTGTGTATTGTAGCACGGAAAGGGAAAAGTTGTGGGTGTAGGGGAGCATCAGTAGCTGTGTGTACTTGTATCTGTATAGGATTTTGGTGGGTAACACAACATTTAATTTTGGAGTGTATAAATCATTTTTAATAATTGATCAACATTTATTTTGACTTTACTTTCCCTTCAAATAGGGGCTGCCATGATAACTAAAAGGGTGGGCCAGAAGGTGGTTTAATGTGTCTAGTGTGGGTCAGGTTGCATTTATAAGATAAAAAGAAAATCAATTTTAATGATCGATTCATTTTTTAACTTTACTTAGCTCTTAAATAAGGGGCCATGGAAATGAAGGGTGGGCCACCAAGTGTGTCTATGTGTGTGGTTCATTTTAAATTATAGGTGTTATGTTAAATAAAGTCACTTTCAGTGATTTATTTTTTTTGGACTTACTTACCCTTAAATAGGGCTGATATTGAATAATATAAGAAGAAGAATAAGTAATAATAACCAGTGAATGAGAAAACAAAGAATTGGATCTCTCTCTTCACAAGCCAATTTAAGGATTATTGATGTTTTAAAAACTATATATTAAAATATTCTTTGTCGAAGTGCATTAAAATATTTAATACGTATTATAAAATGTAATATATATCAAAGGTATACTTTGCCTTCTATCATCTGCCGTAGCGCAGCACACATATTGAGTGCCTCTGCCTCTTGCGGTCAGACCACTTTCTCTGGAGGGTTAGAGACAGTGGGTACTGGTACCAAATCGCCGGAAAAAAAAAACAAAAAAACGCAGGAACCGGCGACTGGAGCCCCTCATTAATCCTGCTCCTCCGAATCTCGCACATGATGTGTGCCGAGGTGGGACTCATCGTACCCCCTGTAGCAGCAGGTACATTCATGGCATACAACTGCCTTGCAGAACTAGCCCATTTGCTAGGCAGAAGTTTCCGCGTTTCTGTGGGTTCCCTCGTTTTTTACGAAAACCCCGTTTTTACGGAATCCCTTTTTTTAAGCGGAAATCCTACTTTTTACGGAGATTCGCTGGACTTACGGAAATCCGGTTACGGGATCGTGTTTTACGGAAATCCTTCGGATGCCTTTATTACGGAATCATCAGTATTTTCGAAAAATACTGTTCTCGCTAGGGACTGTAATTTTTAGTATTGTAGGGGCATGATACTGTTTCTACGGACAGTACCCAGGTCCCTTAGTGATAAGTTAACATTACAAGGCATATTTAGAGACCACTTTTAATGGCGGATTTTGCCGAACTTTCTTTGAATATCCGTTTTCACGGTCCTCGTCGCGATTTTCCAATTTACGGATTTTTTCGAAAAATCCCGCGGATCCCGCGGACCGGATTTTTCGAAGTTGCGGAAATGACTCTACCCTGTGGAACGGTCTTTCAGCAGTGGTAATGGCAAATTCTAAATAGTTTAAATCAGGCTGGATAAGTTTCTAAAAAACTAAAAATATTGAGAATTACTGGTATTAATGAATAGATCTGTTGATCCAGGGATAACTTTCCGATTGCCGATTGGAGTCAGAAAGAAAGTTTCCCCCCTTTTTAGTGTTTTTTTTTGCCTTCCTCTGGATCAACTGTTAGGTAGGGTTAGAAAAAAAAAAAAAGAAAAAAAGAGGGTGAATGGATTGAACTGATGGGACGTATGTCTTTATTCCACATTAATTACTATGTTATACTATGTTACTTAAGAGTAACCTTACATTTATAAAAATCTGACCATGAAACAGAATTCAGTTTTGTTTTCTGTCAAAAAAGGTTAACCAAATTAACCACCATAATACAAAATATTATTAGGAAATAACACTGAATACCAACTCAAGCAAAATACTGTTCAAGATTATGGGTTTTAAGATTCATGGTGAAGGGCTTGTTGATCCGCCCCCCGAGATCTGACAGGCCCTTCCCATCTCTGTGGTCTAAGCCGGTGCTGCCGGCATTGGCGCACTCCCCCACTCTCCCATGAACATCATGGCACGCGCAATGCACACACCCGGGTGACATAACCATGCCTGTACACGGGCGTGCACGTCGTAAGCGTCATGATGTCACAGGAGTGCGCAACGCGCATGTCATGGCGTCAAGGGACAGTGGGAGTGCCCAACGGCGGCAACCACCGGTTAGACCACAGAGATGGGAATGGCCTGTTGATCTTGGGGGGGCGGACCAACAAGCCCATTCACCATGAAGGAGGAGCTAGACACTTCACAGCACTAAGGTAGGGGGTAGGAAAGGGAATAGGGGGGGGGGCATACACAGCTTACAGCCCCCACCTAGCAAATACTGTAAATTAAAGTTATTTTTTAGGGGTGTACATATCCTTTAAGGATTATTTGAATGGGGTGGCAGTCAGTTGCATGGTGACCACAAAGAGGTGTTACAATAGTCCAGCCGAGAGATGATAAGTGCATGAACTAGAATCTTGGTGTAGTGTTCTCGTGAGAAGCAAGGACAAATGCGTGAGATGTTTTGAGCTGTAACCAAGGTACTCCCAGGCATCGAACATCCTGTAAAGTTTTGGGGAGATTGGGTGTTTGTCTTGATGTTGATAGTAGTGTTGGTAGAGGTTGTAGATCAAGAGGGTGGGAAATAACAAGTTCGTTCTTATTCATGTTGAGTTTGAGAAAGTGGGAGGACATAAAAGCAGAGATGGCATTTAGGCCGTCAGGGATCCAGGATGTCAGAGTAACAAGGTTAGGTTAGATGTAAATTTGGTATTATCACCATAAGGTGGTAGCCATATTGCTAAGAAAATATTTATATTAGTTATAGAGTCAGTCTATAGTCAGTTTTAGCATCTATAGAGTTAAAATTATAGTCAAAGAGGCAAGACAAAAGGCATCCGTTGCAGACAGGTATGATTGCCACATCTTTCCTTGAGAGCTAAAGGTGGTGTTTACGTCTCCTGTTGCTTTGCTCGCAAAGGGGGATCAAAGGCCACCTGTGGTGATTGGTATCTAGTGAGAACGTTCTTTGAAACCCATATTATCTTTACTCTGTGAGAAATCTGTTCCTATTTCCATAAGGGGAGTGAACTGTATCAGTATTATTTGATTGTATATTTTGAGCAATATCTAATTGGATTTTGATAAATCTTTAGCTAATGTGGTGGGACAAGTTCATCCATCCAAATCCTCCTCAGGTTTCAAATGGAAGCTAGGTGTATAACTGAGATAAACAAAAGGCCCAAGAGAGCTAAAGATAAAGAAACATTGGAATATACCAGCCAGAAGGGATCCCAACAATATACATATGGTTATATGCTGGTTTGATATGCACTTGTCTTTATATGTTTTATGTGAATGTTAGATTTGTTAGTCTTTCCTTATAAGGAGAATTTTTGGTTAAACTCTCTAATGCAGTAGAATGCTCATTTCATTATTACACTTACCGTATAACTCGAGTATAAGTCGATCGAGTATAAGCCGAGTAGGTACCTTTTTACCTGAAAAATTAGTAAAAACTGATTGACTCGAGTATAGCGCGAGGGGAGAAAATATGACCACTAATGCCTTCTGATTCTGTGTTGTTTTTGAGGCTTAAGTTGCCCTTTAAAATGGACAGCAGAAGAAAAGAAAGTCAAACACCTTTATGACTCTGCCATTAAGGAAGCCTGGGTCTAGTGGAATGGGCATGTGGGCAAACAAGGGGCACGTCCTCCTGTAATTTCCCAGCTAGCAATGGATAACCAGTCTATCAAAAACGTGACATTACAGAGCCCCCGTCCCTAACCGAGCCCTGTCGTGGCTTTTACCCCACAGTTGTAGGGAGAGGTTCCGGTAATTCCATACAGAGTTCGGTACCAAATATGCCATGTTATTGTACCTAGCAGAGTCCCTCCTGGTGCACCCAGCCGCTGCCTCTCTGTATGCCTGTGCTGCACCTTCCATACACAGTGTGTTAGATGCCTAGTTCACTGAAAACTTCTATGCTTTAGTGTGCTGCCCACTCCTGGTCTCCGACCTGGCAGCAATGCAGGGGGCCATTTTTATGTTTTTTTCTGTCCATCACGATCCCTAGGAGGTTAAACGATCTGCTGTAGTAAGACACTGACTTTCCCTTTCGAGCTGCGGTAATAGCAACATTGTTTCATCTATTCACCTTACTAATCAGCAACTTGTAATAGATGAAACATTTGCTATTACCGGCAGCTCTGAAAGGGGAAGTCAGTGTCTTACTACAGCAGATCGTTTAACCTCCTAGGGATCGTGATGGACAGAAAAAAACATAAAAATGGCCCCTGCATTGTGCCCAGGAGTGGGCAGCAGGCCTAAAGCATAGCAGTGTTCAGTGAACTAGGCAGCAATACACTGTGTATGGAATGGATGCACAGGCACACAGAGCAGCGCTGGTGCTAGGGGATCGTGGACAGCAGGGCAGAGAAAAGCTTGAAAGTGGTCCATGCAGGAAGCCCTCCCTGTGGGGCCCCTTAAAGATGCAGGGCCCTGGACAATTGCCCAGTTTACCCAGCCCAAAAGGCCTGCTGCACAGGAAAGTTAACACTTGTGCTTCCATGGGAGGAAACTTGACCCGAGTATAAGCCGAGCTTACATTTTCCGGCTAATTTTAGAACTTGAAAACCTCGGCTTATACTTGAGTATACACGGTATTTGGTTATATATATTTTTAAATAGACATTATATTAATATATATAATGTTTTATGTAATATAGATAATTTTCCTACTTTAACATTGGCGACTGCAATTATTTGCAAATTGAGAGTCTCTTTTAATACCCAATTTATATTTAGGTCAAGGCTGAGACAGTCACCTAGCAATAGCAGAGGCACGGCCAATCTATTTTTATATATTTTTTGTTTAATTATAAAGGTACCAGTATAGTGGGTATTAAGGATAACCACTGGGTGGGTTTTATGACTGATCAAGAGGATACACCACTCAAAACCCATGCACCATTGTATCCACTCAATAGGATTGCGATATTAAAGGGGAATTTTTCTTTATATTTAAAGGAAATTATAAAACTTAAGGTTTGCATTGGCAGGATTATATGCAGCTTGCTTTGCAATGAATGACAGGATGAAAATTTAGAAAAAAGCATTTTTTTAGACTTTTGCAACAAGTCGAAACACTCTCTATTCTTAATGAGTCTACAAAAGCCTCTCAAGAGGAGCATGAGAAAATTAAAAAATGCTGTGCAAGAGAAATGAGATATACCAGAAAAATTGTAGAAACTGAGTGAGATAAATTATAAAAGGATTTAATTTATCCAGCGACAGCTACAAAAGGTTCAAGCAGGTAAACAAGTAGTAATGAGAGAAAAATTATTTTTGAGTTTCTATTCTACCAACTTGTTCAACATCCCAACAAGTGAAAACCTTTTTCTAATATTTCCCCAAAGTATTATTTTGCAGGATGCAGAGGATTTGTTTTTTTGTCCTGGACATCAAAGAACAACAACAGTAAGTATGTATTGTTCCAAGCAAATGTCTCATTAAAACAGCCAAGAATTTGAGCAAAGACAAAGTTTCAATAAAGTAGAATAATTGGTAGTCCAGGCCCCGCATTGTCTAGCCATAACAACTGGTTTCTCAACCAAAAATAAGGAGCTACTGAAAAATCTTTAATCACTATTGACGAACCTTTGTTCTGTATTTAATCTTAGCAGGGATGTCCAACCTGCCCTCCAGATGTTTGGGAACACAATTTCCGAATCCTCCATTGCAGAAGAAACCAAGGAATGCTGGAAGTGTAGTTTTCAAATATCAGGTTGGACATCCCTGATCTTATGAGTAATATCCAGTGCTAAGATACCTGTTCAATGTTTACATTTTATCCAAATAGTAAAATAGTGTGCTGTTTCAGTTTTATCTTTTCAGTATAATTGGTTGATTTTCAGCTAAACCATTGAGTACAAGGGGGGGAGAGGATGCCAAATAACATTTTACCATTGTGCTTATTTATTGCCATTAGTAAAGCAACTTATTAATGCTAACATAGCAGATTTTGGTTTAATTTTTGCTTTCCCTCCTTTTTCATTCCTATTTTCTATTTCTCCTTTGGATTTGAACCCCAGGTACTCCACAATCAACATATGCAGAGGAAACCAGTGAAGAAAGATGAGAGCATTAAAAACTTTCTTAACCCCAACATGGACTATTAAACATTCTGAGAATCCAATATCACCCAAAGACTTTTCTCATTGAGCAAACTCTCTAGCAACCTTTTTGACAATTATCATTTGTTTTAATTATTCTGATTGATATGATTACTATTGCTTTGTTTCTCTATGCTTCAGGACAACATTGTCCCAATAGACAGAGCACATTCACAAACATCAATAAGCTGCGTCACCTCCCCTTTGCTGTTGATCATGGGCTGATTTCTGAAAATAACCCTGTAAGAACTAGGGTCAGCTCCCACAATCCATCTAGCTGGGTAAACACCAGCTAAGTGCTGCGTACAGAAAAAATAAGGAAGTTGCATCCTTGCTTCCTAGAAGCTGACATCCAATCCATCACATTATAGCAAAGAGATCCTCCCCTCCTGACACAGAAAATAGATTAGTTTTTTTTTCAACACATTCAATGATCCTGTCCTAACTGATAAAATCTTTACTTTTCACACAAAAAGAAAGTAATCTTGGCAGTGTATTTCAAAGATAGCAAGGATGTAAGGAACAGAATACTACATTCCGCAAAAGTAAAAGTAAGTTGGGGAATAGAACCGCAACTTGTACATTTACTGTCTTGCTAAAAGCAGAACTCTTACCTCTAGGCTAAGAGGACAACTATATAAACCATTGGTACATGGTAGAATATTGTACAAGGAAGATTAAACTTGGTGTACTATAATATGGTTACTGTACATCACTATGTCATATGGTTACTGTACATCACTATGTCATATGGTTACTGTACATCGCTGTATGATATGGTTACTGTACATCGCTATGTGATATGTCTACTGTACATCACTGTCATATGGGTACTGTACATCTCTATGTCATATGGTTACTGTACATTGCTGTATGATATGGTTACTGTACATAACTGTGTGATAGTTTCTAAAACTAAAAAATATTGAGAATTACTGGTATTAATGCATATAGATCTGGTTGATCCAGGGATACTTTCCGATTGCCGATGGAGTCAGAAAGAAAGTTTTCCCCCCTTTTTAGCTGTTTTTTTTGCCTTCCTCTGGATCAAATGTTAGGTAGGGTTAGAAAAAAAAAAAGAAAAAAAAGAGGGTGAATGGATGAACTTGATGGACGTATGTCTTTATTCAACCTTAATTACTAGTTTACTATGTTACTTAAGAGTAACCTACATTTATAAAATCTGACCATGAAACAGAATTCAGTTTTGTTTCTGTCAAAAATGGTTAAAACCTAAATTAACCACCTATAATACAAAATATTATTAGGAAAATAAACTGAATTACCCAACTACAAGCAAAATACTGTTCAAGATTATGGGTTTTAAGATTCATGGTGAATGGGCTTGTTGATCCGCCCCCCCGAGATCTGACAGGCCCTTCCCATCTCTGTGGTCTAAGCCGGTGGCTGCCGGCATTGGCGCACTCCCCCACTCTCCCATGACATCATGGCACGCGCAATGCACACACCCGGTGACATAACCATGCCTGTACACGGGCGTGCACGTCGTAAGCGTCATGATGTCACAGGAGTGCGCAACGCGCATGTCATGGCGTCACGGGACCGTGCGGGAGTGCACCAACGGCGGCAACCACCGGCTTAGACCACAGAGATGGGAATGGCCTGTTAGATCTCTGGGGGGGGCGGACAACAAGCCCATTCACCTGAAGGAGGAAGCTAGACACTTCACAGCACTAAGGTAGGGGGTGGAAAGGGAAAGAGGGGGGGGAGGCATACACAGCTTACAGCCCCACCTAGCAAATACTGTAAATTAAAGTTATTTTTTAGGTGTACATATCCTTTAAGGATTATTTGAAGGGGTGGCAGTCAGTTGCATGGTAGACCACAAAGAAGGGTGTTACAATAGTCCAGCCGAGAGATGATAAGTGCATGAACTAGAATCTTGGTAGTGTTCTGTGAAAGCAAGGACAAATGCGTGAGATGTTTTTGAGCTGTAACCAAGGTTACTCCCAGGCATCGAACATCCTGTAAAGTTTTGGGGAGATTGGGGTGTCTTTGATGTTGATAGTAGTGTTAGGTAGAGGTGTAGATCAAGAGGGTGGGAAAATAACAAGTTCGTTCTTATTCATGTTGAGTTTGAGAAAGTGGGAGGACATAAAAGCAGAGATGGCATTTAGGCAGTCAGGGATCCAGGATGTCAGAGTAACAAGGTTAGTGTTAGATGTAAATTTGGGTATTATCACCATAAAGGTGGTAGCCATTATTGCTAAGAAAATATTTTAATATTAGTTATAGAGTCAGTCTATAGTCAGTTTTAGCATCTATAGAGTTAAAATTTTATAGTCAAGAGGCAAGACAAAAGGCATCCTGTTGCAGACAGGTATGATTGCCACATCTTTCCTTGAGAGCTAAAGGTGTGTTTACGATCTCCTGTTGCTTTTGCCTCTGCAAAGGGGGATCAAAGGCCACCTGTGGTGACTTGGTATCTAGTGAGAACGTCTTTGAAACCCCTAATTATCTTTACTCTGTGAGAAATCTGTTTCCTATTTCCATAAGGGGAGTGAACTTGTATCAGTTATCTTGATTGTATATTTTGAGCAATATCTAATTGGATTTTGATAAATCTTTAGCTATGATGGGTGGTTACAAGTTCATCCATTCCAAATCCTCCTCAGGTTTCAAATGGAAAGCTAGGTGTATAACTGAGATAAACAAAAGGCCCTAAGAGAGCTCTAAAGATAAAGAAACATTGGAATATACCAGCCCAGAAGGGATCCCAACAATATACATATGGTTACTATGCTGGTTTGATATGCACTTGTCTTTATATGTTTTATGTTTGAATGTTAGATTTGTTAGTCTTTCCTTATAAGGAGATTTTTGGTTAAACTCTCTATATGCAGTAGAATGCTCATTTCATTTATTTACACTTACCGTATATACTCGAGTATAAGTCGATCCGAGTATAAGCCGAGGTACCTATTTTTACCTGAAAAATTAGTAAAAACTGATTGACTCGAGTATAAGCCGAGGGTAGAAATTATGACCACTACTGCCTTCTGATTCTGTGTTGTTTTGAGGCTTAAGTTGCCCTTTAAATGGACAGCAGAAGAAAGAAAGTCAAACACTTTATGACTCTGCCATTAAGGAAGCCTGGGTCTAGTGGAATGGGCATGTGGGCAAACAAGGGGCACGTCCTCCTGTAATTTCCCAGCTAGCAATGTATAACCAGTCTATCAAAAAGTGACATTACAGAGCCCCCGCTCCCTAACCGAGCCCTGTCGTGGCTTCTTACCCACAGTTGTAGGGAGAGGTTACCGGTAAATTCCATACGAGTTCGGTACCAAATATGCCATGTTATTGTACCTAGCAGAGTCCCTCCTGGCTGCACCAGCCGCTGCCTCTCTGATGCCTGTGCGTCCATCCATACACAGTGTGTTAGCGTCCTAGTTCAGAAAACTTCTATGCTTAGGTCTGCTGCCCACTCCTGGTCTCCGACCTGGCAGCAATGCAGGGGGCCATTTTTATGTTTTTTTCTGTCCATCAGATCCCCTAGGAGGTTAAACGATCGCTGTAGTAAGACACTGACTTTCCCCTTCAGAGCGCCGTAATAGCAACATGTTTCATCTATTCACCTTACTAATCAGCACTGTAATAGATGAAACAATGTTGCTATTACCGGCAGCTCTGAAAGGGGAAAGTCAGTGTCTTACTACAGCAGATCGTTTAACCTCCTAGGGGATCGTGATGGACAGAAAAAAACATAAAAATGGCCCCCTGCATTGCTGCCAGGAGTGGGCAGCAGGCCTAAAGCATAGCAGTGTTCAGTGAACTAGGCAGCTAATACACTGTGTATGGAATGGATGCACAGGCACACAGAGCAGCAGCTGGTGCTAGGGGATCGTGACAGCCGGGCAGAGAAAAGCTTGAAAGTGGTGCCATGCAGGAAGCCCTCCCTGTGGGGCCCCTTAAAGATGTCAGGACCCTGGACAATTGCCCAGTTTACCCAGCCCAAAAGGCCCTGCTGCCCAGGAAAGTTAACACTTGCTGCTTCCATGGGAGGAACTTGACCCGAGTATAAGCCGAGCTTACATTTTCAGGCTAATTTTAGAACTTGAAAACCTCGGCTTATACTTGAGTATACACGGTATTTGGTTATATATATTTTTAAATAGACATTATATTTAATATATATAATGTTTTATGTAATATAGATAATTTTCCTACTTTAACATTGGCGACTGCAATTTTATTTGCAAATTGAGAGTCTCTTTTAAATACCCAATTTATTATTTAGGTCAAGGCTGAGACAGTCACCTAGCAATAGCAGAGGCACGGCAAATCTATTTGTATATATTTTTTAGTTTAATTATAAAGGTACCAGTATAGTGGGTATTAAGGATACACCACTGGGTGGGTTTTATGACTGTATCAAGAGGATACACCACTCAAAACCCATAGCACCATTGATATCCACTCAATAGGATTGCGTATATTAAAGGGGAATTTTTCTTTATATTTAAAGGAAATTATAAAACTTAAAGGTTTTGCATTGGCAGGATTATATGCAGCTTGCTTTGCAATGAATGACAGGAATGAAAATTTAGAAAAAAGCATTTTTTTAGACTTTTGCAACAAGTCGAAACACTCTCTATTCTTAATGAGTCTACAAAAGCCTCTCAAGAGGAGCATGAGAAAATTATAAAAATGCTGTGCAAGAAAATGAGATATACCAAGAAAAATTGTAGAAACTGAGTGAGATAAATTAATAAAAGGATTTAATTTATCCCAGGACCAGCTACAAAAGGTTCAAGCAGGTCAAACAAGTAGTAATGAGAGAAAAATTATTTTTGAGTTTCTATTCTACCAACTTGTTCACATCCCAACAAGTGAAAACCTTTTCTAATATTTCCCCCAAAGTATTATTTTGCAGGATGCAGAGGATTTGTTTTTTTGTCCTGGACATCAAAGAACAACAACAGTAAGTCTGTATTGTTCCAAGCAAATGTCTCATTAAACAGCCAAGAATTTGAGCAAAGACAAAGTTTCAATAAAGTAGAATAATTGGTAGTCCAGGCCCCTGCATTGTCTAGCCATAACAACTGGTTTTCTCAACCAAAAATATAGGAGGCTACTGAAAAATCTTTAATCACTATTGACGAACCTTTGTTCTGTATTTAATCTTATGCAGGGATGTCCAACCTGCGTCCCTCCAGATGTTTGGGAACTACAATTTCCAGCATTCCTCCATTGCAGAAGAAACCAAGGAATGCTGGAAGTTGTAGTTTTCAAATATCAGGTTGGACATCCCTGATCTTATGAGATAATATCCAGTGCTAAGATACCTGTTCAATGTTTTACATTTTTATCCCAAATAGTAAAATAGTGTGCTGTTTCAGTTTTATCTTTTCAGTATAATTTGGTTGATTTTCAGCTAAACATTGAGTACAAGGGGGGGAGAGATGCCAAATTAACATTTTACCATTGTGCCTTATTCTTATTGCCATTAGTAAAGCAACTTATTATAATGCTAACATAGCAGATTTTGGTTTTAATTTTTGCTTTCCCCTCCTTTTCTCATTCCTATTTTCTTATTTCTCCTTTGGATTTGAACCCCAGGTACTCCACAATCAACATATGCAGAGGAAACCAATGAAGAACTTGATGAGATTGCATAAAAACTTTCTTAAACCCCAACATGGACTATTAAACATTCTGAGAATCCAATATCACCCAAAGACTTTTCTTCATTGAGCAAATCTCTCTAGCAACCTTTTTGACAATTATCATTTTGTTTTAATTATTTCTGATTGATATGATTACTATTGCTTTGTTTCTCTATGCTTCAGACAACATTGTCCCAATAGACAGAGCACATTCACAAACATACAATAAGCTGAGTCTCACCTCTCCCTTTGCTGTGATCATTGGGTGATTTCTGAAAATAACCTGTAAGAACTATGGGTCAGCTCCCACAATCCATCTTAGCTGGGTAAACCCCCAGCTAAGTGTCTGCGTACAGATCAAAATAAGGAAGTTGCATCCTTGCTTCCTAGAAGCTGACATCCAATCACATTATAGCAAAGAGATCCTCCCGCTCCCTGACACAGAAAATAGATTTCAGTTTTTTATTTTCAAACACATTCAATGATCCTGTCCTAACTGATAAAATCCTTTACTTTTCACACAAAAAGAAAAGTAATCTTGGCAGTGTATTTCAAAGATAGCAAGGATGTAAGAAACAGAATACTTACATTTCAGCAAAAGTAAAAGTAAGTCTGGGGAATAGAACCTGCAACTTGTACATTTACTGTCTTGCTAAAAGCAGAACTCTTACCTCTAGGCTAAGAGGGACACTATATAAACCATTGGTACATGTAGAATATTGTACAAAGGTAAGATTCAAACTTGTGACTATCTAAACTGTGTGTGTCTAAACCTGGCATCAATGTGAGCCACCACTAAACAAGCTGAAAACCTAGGTACATGGTTTATCAGTGTGGGAACAGCAAATAAAAGCCCACAAAAGCAAGGCTGGGTAGAAGTGACTGCCCAATCAGATCAGAGTAATGGAGTCACTGAAAGATGCTAGGTGCCAAGAAACAGAACCATCCCTCCTGATTATTGTGTCTACAATGAAGCAGCAGCCTCAAGGATATCTTCAAAGACACAATAAAGACTAACTTCTCTTAAACAGTCCTTTACAGTGTGACCTAGATCTAAACATCTTGTACATTTTAATTTATCACAATAAAAACTCACACTTATCTCTCCAGCCAGGTTCAGATATCAGAAAGAGGTATACTTTCATTAAAGACTTTAACTGTACTTTCACCACACCTGTCTTAGAGACAGGGATTGCCTTAAAGATTGTGCCACATCTCAGGAAGCCTGTTAAAACTCTTTATCCAACCCATGCAGAGATACAAAGCTTAAAATGTATTCACCTATATTAGGAACAGTGATGAAAGCATATATATCCTTAACAGTAAATCTCATTGAAAAGATGTTATTAATTACTGTGTCTCTATTGAGTGGAGAATCAGTTCCAGTTCATTGTATATTCACAACACTCCTCTTCCCCCCATTTGGCAGGCTATGCTGGTATGTTAGTCTTCTGGTAGCAGCTGCAACTAAAGAAGAGTAAGACCTCCCCTATCGCATTGGAGTTGCATCTGATACAGAAACATCAATTCTTAATGGTGTCTTTGCAGGTGTATTTACATTTTTTGACTGTCAGGGGTTTGACAAAATAGGATTTGAGACTTCAGACATTGGGTTAAGAAACATTTAATTTCGGAAGTTATGCTACTGGTGCTGGCTATGCGTTCAACTGTTGGAACGCTGACGTCACTTTCTGGCTTTTGCGCATGTGTGTCAGAGGATTCACCATCTTGTTTTGCCATCGGACCACCCTGAGTAAGGATCGAGTCTTCTTCACTGGTGTACACAGGTTTTGCTCTTTCTCCTGCTTGTTAACATTACCAGTCTCCATCTCTGTATCATCCGATGTAGACTCAATTATGGGCACTATATTGTTCACACCAGTGGAAGTGTCATTTCAATGCTGTTCTATGACTGGAACACATGCAACCATTTTGTCTGTGCTGGATATAGCTGGAACGCACAGAGCCATATTGGAATCGTCAGTAACACACGGATCACTATCCAAAATGGCCACCGCTACCTCCGTGGTATCTATACACACATGAACACTTTTGCTTTCTTTCCCCATCTGTTTAATAGCTTGTGGTTTTATATCCATATTGGTTTTAATAATTGCTAAGAACCCTAATAACAAAACCAATTGTATTATGCTTGTGTAAGAAGAAGCATAAAAATGTATTGTAGGATTTTGGCACAAGGATCTAAATGGTTCCAACACTGCATTCTTCTAATGAAGAGGCCACCATAACTAAACCATAATGCGGTAAAAAGGACACTCTTATTGAGAAAGGGTCAATGTGGCCCGAAATATGGATAATATGGAATAAAGGCATATTTCTGCACTTGTATGGGTGCAGCATTAGAGGTATGTAGAACCAAATAATGTGGGTGAGAAAAAGCCAAAATTGGCAATGGTGCCTGTCTCTCTTGGGGTTTCACTAAAGGTGTCAGCCTATGCGGATGATGTAACTCTTGTAAGTCTCAAGCTCTGATAAGGCTAGTATAGTGGCAGAGCAGTTGCAAGAGTATTCTGAGGCATCAAATGTGTTACTTTCTTTATGGGAACTGAGGGTGATCCAGCCTTCAGCTTCCCGGGATGTTTTCCCAGAGCCATCTCAGCAAATTAAAATCTTAGTGATCACTTTGGTGAAGGTGATTTCGCAGAGCTAAATTGGGGGTCATGTTTGGATGCTGCATCAATGGAAGGGGAGATCTTACACCCTGAAAGAAAGAGTTTTATTGATCAGAACTTGCCTGGTTCCGTTATTTTTTTATGTTAGTACAATATGACTTTTGCCAGAAAATATTACACAAGAATTAATGGTTTGTTTTTCCTATCTTTATAGAGAAACAAACTAAAACTGGTAAAAAGGAATGTCACCTACCTAAAAAGGAAGGAGGTTGAGTTAAATATGATTAGCCCAGTTGTGGTTTTTGTAAACACATTTATTAAGTATAAATTCTCGAACCTCCTTGAAGAGACACCTCCTTTTTGGGTAGAGATCTTGGGTTGCCCCTTTTCTTTGGTTTTGGATGAAACCTTGGTAAAGATTGTGTGTGTTCTTTGTGGTTCTCTCCCATCCTATGTGACAGGAGCCCTGAAAGTGATGAGAAAGTGGAGAATGGTAATGGAAGAAACCAGTAGGGACAACTAGGAAACAACTAGGAAACAACTAGGAGGGACATTATTCATAGGATCTCGTCTTCCTTCCATGTTCTATTGGCCTTAAAAGATTGCCCAGACGACAATTTGAGAACAGGGCTTTCCTTAGTGGTATCTGTGGACGACCACAGAGAGAGTTTAAGGGAGGAGGTAACCATGAGAAGTTTGGAGGAAGCATAATTGTTGGTATCAATTGGGATGTTGTAATCCCTGAAAATTACAATGGGGATGTCAGTGGAAAAGAAGTAAGATGCAGAGAAAAGATTGAAAAAACGAATAGTTGGGCCAGGAGGCCGATATATAATGGCAATCTGTAGGTATGTGGGAGAATAAATATGAACAGTGTGAGACTCAAAAGAAATATGGGACAGGGCAGGTAAAGGAGTAATGGGTTTGAAACTGCAGTGCTCATACAGAAGAATGACAGGCCTTGGAGTGTGGCTGAAGTGTAGGCCTCCATATGAGAGCCCAGCAGGTGAGACCTTGTCAGAAGGAGACAGCCATGGTTCAGTGAGGCCTAGGAAGGTAAAGGAGTTAGAAAAAGTCATGTATGAGTGGGAGTTTATTACACACAAAGCATGCATTACATAGTGACCCAGATAAGGGAGCTGGAGAAAGGGGAGGGATGTTTATAATATAACCTGGGATTCATGTATTAGAGGATGAGGAAGTGTAACGTGGGGTAGGAGGCAGGGGACGGGCTGGTCATACATGGGCAGTGTTGGAGAAAGGCCAGGATTTGGGGAAATATCCCCAGCAGCAAGCAGGAGGAGGGAGAGTAACAGTAGGTGAGAGTAGGATTTGAGTTGGGAGTGTAATTGCCTGGTAATTATTATGGAAACAGAGGAGGATTTAAAAATGCCAAACAGTTCATGATGAGATAGAAAGTAAGAGGATAAAATGTAGGAGGGTACAATGTAAATGGTCTTACCTACAATAGGGTGTTGTAGTGTGGCACTAGATTTGATAGAGTTGGATAGCAGGATAGTGATGAATAAGGTCATCTGGAACATAGTTATATATACTTAATCGTATCCATGGATCATACAATCAAATTGGGCAATAGAAAACATTTTTGAATGTCCCACTAGAGAAAATATTGTACGGCCATACAGGTGTTGACGATTATACGATCTGTGAATCATAGGGTCTATGGCCAACATTAGGGCTAGGCCACATGTGCTAATGATCGCCACCATTAGCATATGAGAATCACAGGGCATGTCAATGTGGATGGCCAGTGCTGATCTGTGCCAGAACAGCGGCATTTCCCAAGGTGCTTAAAAATCTCTAGAATGTTGCCAAAGTAAACCCAGGTTAGTAGTCCACCAATTTTAAGGGAAACTGAGCCTCACTTACAGAAGCAAGCAATTTTTCATGGGTGCCATTAAAAAAGGGGCAAAATAGTTTTTTGGGGGATATGTAAGTTTACAAAAGTTTACAAAAACTTGTGCACCTGTCAGTGACAGGTGTCATGGGGTGTTTTGGTTAATGTGAAATTTCTTTGTTTTGTATCAGAGGGTCCATAGAAGCTGCATATGTAGGTAAAGTTATGCATATGGGGTATTTTGGTGATATATAGCAATATTTTTTCTTATCACTGAATAGATTTAGTCCATATATAACATTGTAATCTGGTCATTTTAAGACCCAGTGCTGCAAAAAGGACTCTTATCGCTAAGTTTCATTTTGCTGGATATGATTGATTGTCCTGCATAAGAAATGCTGCATGTTCTGTATGAATCCAAGGATGGTAAATTGCTAAAAGTGTCTATGTTCCCAAAATAGTTTCTTCAGGCCATTTCAAAGGCAAAGTTGTTTTTAGACTTAGAGTGCTAATTGGGGTTTTTCAGGCTACATAATTGCCAATAAATTCTTCTACAAGTCATTCTGAATTGAGAAAGCCAGTCGGATGACTAGCCAAACGACTAGTGACTAACTAAACTATAAGTCCAGTTGATCTAACTGAATAAAACAGATATACCATGACCTGGATGAATGAGAACCTTCATGTGTACTGTTACATAGCTTATTATGTGTATATTCCAAATATATATATATATATATATATATATAATGGGAGGAGTTTTTTCATATTAAGAAACATAACTTAATTAAAATTGAAATGGAAACGTTGAAACGGTTGGAATCTAATAGGGATATTATTATACGGTCTTCCGACAAAGGAGGAGCTGTTGTTGTATTAGATCGAAGTTATTATGAGAATGAAATATCCACTCAATTGTCAGATACAAGTGTATATACTAAGTTGGAGGGTGATCCTACCTCAGAATTTAAGACATCCCTTAAAACATTATTGCAAACTTTTGTGGAGGGAGGTATTATTACTGGGGAATTAAGTGATTATCTACAAGAAGTTATGTTTCTTAATATGAAAAAACTCCTCACTGTCGAAAGGCCAGGCAGAGGAAGAGCCGTGAGCAAGCGGAGAGGCAACACACGCAAGAACAAATAGTTTTCAATTTGTCTTCATATCAACTAACGGATATAGAGACTGGGGTCCTCACAAAGGGACTTAACTTTTGCCCTACTTCTAATTATGATCCGTTTAAATTGGACATTGATCTTTACAGGTTTTTTCGGACATTACGGTTGAAAGTACATTTTGCAGATAAATATGTTTCTAGTGCTGTTATTGGTAATCAGTCTGGTTTAACTATGAAAAATTTTGGTTTCAGAAAAAAGAGTAAGTTTGTGCCACCCACTACTTATTCTCCTGTTGAAACCTATATTAAACTGGTAGAGGCTGATATTCAGACCCTTACCGACAGTGAGGAGTTTTTTCATATTAAGAAACATAACTTAACTAAAATTGAAATGGAAACGTTGAAACGGTTGGAATCTAATAGGGATATTATTATACGGTCTTCCGACAAAGGAGGAGCTGTTGTTGTATTAGATCGAAGTTATTATGAGAATGAAATATCCACTCAATTGTCAGATACAAGTGTATATACTAAGTTGGAGGGTGATCCTACCTCAGAATTTAAGACATCCCTTAAAACATTATTGCAAACTTTTGTGGAGGGAGGTATTATTACTGGGGAATTAAGTGATTATCTACAGGTGATGTATCCTCGTATTCCTAAGTTATATACTTTACCAAAAATACACAAAGATGAACGTCATCCCCCCGGACGTCCTATCGTTTCGGGGATTGACTCCATGTTTGTGCCACTTGCTACGATGCTTGACAAAATGTTGGGCCCCTTGGTGTGTAATACTAAATCATACTTAAGGGACACTACAGATTTTCTATCTAAATTGAATGATCTTCATGTTAATGATTGGGGAGACATACAGCTGGCCACTATGGATGTGGCCAGCTTGTATACGTCTATCCCACATATTGATGGGTTGGCAGCTGCTAAAAAACTTCTTATTGAATATGGTCATGTACGGTCAGAGGAGGTTTATTTCTTTATACAAATTTTGGAGTTTATACTCACTAAAAATTATTTTGAATTTAAAAATGAATTTTACCTCCAAGTGCGTGGGACTGCGATGGGGTCGAATGTCGCGCCGGCCTATGCCAATGCGTTTATGGCGGGCTTGGAGGATGGGCACGTCTATCATGATGATCTCTATCATGACCACTGTGTGGCATGGTGGAGATATATTGATGACGTGTTCATCCTCTGGCTGGGTGACATGTCTACCCTATTGCAGTTCCACGCTAGACTTAATAAAGTGCATCCCTCTATCAAATTTGAACTGAACAGTGATCCTAATACTATTCATTTTTTGGATGTATGTTTGACAAAAAAAGATAATGCTTTACTTACTGATATATATGTCAAACCGACAGATCGTAATCAGATTTTGCACTACACCAGCCAACACCCAGCACATATTAAGAGATCTATTCCCTATAGCCAACTGTGCAGGGTGGATAGGCTGGTGAGTAACCCTCTTCAAAAGAAGGTGCAATTTAACAATATGTGTCAGAAATTTGTTAATAGAGGATATCCTACCAATGTTTTGTCTGATGTTACTGACAAACTTGAAGAAAGAGGAGGATTACACCAGGGAGATGTTGGCAAAAGAGATAGAACAAATACCATGCAAAGGATTCCTTTTGTTCTAGAATATAATCAGCAAAGTGGTGCTATCAAAAATGTTATCACTAGACATTGGAATGTACTTAGAAATTCATATCCCAATGTGGCGGAATTTAATTCGATCCCTATGTTTTCCTATAGGAGAGGGGTGTCCATTGGTTCCAGGCTTAACCGTTCTAGTCGAGGTGAAACCAATGGAACTAACTCTCAAGAGGGTCAGATGTGGCTCAGAAGTACTAAAAAGGGTATGGTACCTTGTTATAATTGTGTACACTGCCGTTCGGTCATTAAGACAACTAACTTTATACACCCCCTAACTGGAGATGTGTATCCTTTGAAAGGTCTCTATACTTGCAACTCCCGTTTTGCGATTTATGCACTTATATGTCCGTGTGGGCTCCTATATATAGGAGAAACCACACAAAAAGTTAAGGCTAGAATTTCACAACATAAGTCGTCTATTAATTTGCGACAGACAGCGTTGCCAGTACCACGACACTTTATTGATGTTGGTCATTCTGCTGAGGACCTTAGATATTTGGTCCTGGAGGTCATCCCTGAGAAGGGTTATGGTAATAGGGAGGATAGGCTTAAGAAAAAGGAAGTTTGGTGGGTTAAAAAATTTAAATCTTTGGCACCCCTCGGGTTAAATAGGGATTATGATTTATTTTTATTTATTTGAAATGACGATTGTAGATGTTTATTTTATGTGCAGGCATATAATGCCATTGTGTACATGACTGATTATTATGTGGTGTTATAGAATGTCATTGTATACTTGACTGATTACTGTATATTTCTATGTGCCTTTGCAGTTACTCTTGCCCTTTATGTCTCTCTTTCATTAGCATATTTGATGTTGGGGCTGGACTAGGTTGACATCACTTCTGGTGTGCTTTTGTATAAATTGTGCTTTGTAAATTGTATTCACTTACTGCCCAACTCTTGATAAAGGGAGCTGTGTCTCCCGAAACGTCGTAATTTATATGTGGGCAGTCATGTCCTTCTGGAAGATTTATAAAACTTCTTGATATTGTTTGCAAACAGTGTGCGGCTCCAATTTTCTTGTTATATATATATATATATATATATATATATATATATGTGTGTGTGTGTGTGTTTGTTATAGGGTCTGAAAAACTGTTCAAAATTCAGTTGGTTGATTTTATTTTACAGTATTTGCACTTATGTTTTGGTCACCTTTGGGGCTAGCTGGTGGCTTTTTCTGTGTATAATGTATGGGGCATATTGTTTGATTCAGGACAGGTGGGAAATTGATATTTAGTAGGTTATTTTACTGTGTAAGTGGGGTTGGACAATATTTTTAACGTTAGATTGTCGTTTTTCTTCATTTTTCAGAAAATCTGCAAAAAAAAATCTGCTACAAGCATGAAATGACACTAAGAACTGCATGCATCTATTATAATAAAACCTTAAATCTGCATCTGTGAATGTGTGTGTCACTGCCGTTCCTATGGACTCACCACTAGAGGTAAGATTATTTCTGCAGTAACCAGTGACTTACCACTAGAGGGAGAAACACAGGAAACAAGCAAGGCAGAACACAGCAGTTACACAGATTACACAGGTTGCTTGGGACAGAGGGGGACTCAGAGGGGGATTTGGAGGGGACTCTGTCCATGGGACACAGTGGGGGGACTCTGGCCTTGGGACACTAAGAGGGAACTCTGTCCTTGGGACATGGTGGAAGGGGGCTATGGCCTTGGGACACTTAGGGGGCACTCTGGGCTTTTAGCACCTGTTATTGTAACGGGCTTAATGTCTAGTTTATGTATAAAAAAATTACACTATTACATAAACAAAGGTGCATAGATTCCAATATATATACATATATAGGGAGATTCAATATTCCTAAAATAGGTGTAAACCTCACATATATCATATCCCAATATCATATTGGATTAACACGTTTTATACTAATTTTTGGGCACTGCGCTGTTCCCAAATGTTTTTGAAAATAGCGCAGTGCACCCGATCCAATTTCCAAAGTGTTCGGTCTTGCGCTACCTTGTAGCACAAAACTTAACACAGAGTTGGATCGGTTCTTTAGAGCCACCTAACTCGCTGCTTCTTACCTTTACGCAATACCAAACGTAATTGATTAATTGATTTTTTTTTTGGTTCAGGGGTGTTTAGTTTAAAAAAACTAGAAGCTGATCAAAATGCAGATGGAATTGCCCTTATGCATTGGACCCTTACTGGCATGATAGGAGGGATTACAGAGGCTTTTCCTTTTATTTTATTTTTTTAACTTTCCACTTATTCCTTTATTTAGTCAAACCACAGCTCAGCAATAAAGCAGCTTATGTCTTCCTCTCATTGCAGCTGTAATGACTTTCCTGAATTAACTGCAAATGTTTAAATAAGAGGTCACTTTACAGCTTTACATTCCAGAAAATACAATGGGATTCCAATATTATTGCCTATCTAAGAAAATTTAATAGACTGATTCAAAATGTTTTTTTAATATCTATTCATTTATGGATAACAATGTTACCATCTAGTTTATTCCCCACCAAAAGAAAAAGAACAAATGTTTACTTAATTCAGAAGGATGCAATAAAATTATTTTACAGTATCATTCAGAGCTTTCAACTTAGCTCAATTACTACCTCAACTAAGCCAACCAACTACCTTTTATTTAAATGAACTAGATGCAGTTACCATATTAACTTATAATATTAACAGCTACATCAGTTCTTTCTTTGAGTCATTTTAGAAATGACTTTGAGATGAGTTAATCATTCAGCTTTCTTTTGTTAAAATGTGTTTTACCGATTAAAATTATTTAAAAAAAAAAAAAAAGCCCTGCTGATTTCATGTACAAAATGGCTGTTTTGCTTTTTGAAAATAATGTCAGCTAGGGATAGCAGTTATACACACTGCACAAAATGCTCGGTTTAGAAACAGGAAATGGTCAACGTGCAAGTCCTATTGGTGATCTAACATATTTTGTCTTGTGCAGTTTAATAAGAAAACAATACATGTTTTAAAAGGCTGTGTAAAAGGAGTAGGTCTGTACTTGTTTGGCAACAGGACCCATAAATCCATTTTTACATTTTTTTTTCATTAAGTCTTACTTATAATAGACCCCAGATCATCAAGCATGGGTTAGTCCTTCTGTGTTTACAAACATTCTACTATATAGCTCAATTATAAATGAACATTGCAACAAACTGTAAAATAGTACATTAAAGACTATAAATAGTGTTTTTATAGTGTGCATACATTTAAGTACTTTTACCAGGGGAGCAACCTCAGGGGGACAGATACGACAGATATAGACTCCTCCCAGAAAACCACTGTGGATGAAGAACAAAGTGATTCCTAGTTACGCCACTGTATGGAGGTATGGAGCATGATATTGCTATGGAGACTGGAGATGGATATTGGCGTGGAGGTATGGAGACCGGAACTGGTATCACCGCACTGAAATGGGGCCATGGGAGGCCATGGAAGTAGAGTCAAAGGTAAGTTTCCCACACAGACTATGCGTTTAACCAACATTTTCAGTATTGTACTTAACATTCTGTCTTGCCTTAACATTCTAACCTATGGTCTTTACTTGGGGAATATTTTATTTTTTTAATCTATCAGTTTACATTAGAATCCTACCAGCTTTATGCAAGGAAAGGTAAGATGAGTTTCTGTTTACAGAAATCTCAGAAAAGACTCCATTTAAAAAAGTCTTGATGAATATCTGTCATTCTTCAAATTTTATACTGTAATGTAACACAGCAATGTGTTTCCTAATTAATATTTTTGGAAGTCACTGTTCCAGATGATTTTTATTAGGTTAATAACGCGGTTAATGTTTGTGTAAAGCATATCTAGCAAATAACTTCTATCATGATTTATTATGATTAAATGACAACTTTTAATTGAAATTGTGTTTACAGAATTCAGAGAGTTGAGTAGGTAGTTCTTTAAAAATATGTAGATAACAGGTGGCATGAGAAGAATGATAAAACAGTTTGAAGAAATATTCAACTTCTTAAATGATTCCCAGATAGCAGGGAATCTGCCAAACTGTCTAACTGATATGTTAGTCCGTACCTACTCTACATGTAAGATCTGTTGTACAAAAGGCACCTGAAAAGATTTTTAGCTGCCAATTCGTGTTACAGGTGAAGAAGATGGAAATCACAGAAATGCCTCAAAAGAATAGTTTAAAGATTAGAAATTGTATTTACAGTGAATACATAAAATATAAACATATTTAAAGTTATCAAAGAGGCAGTAACCATATATATTTATGAGACAGCAGTGCACGTGTATAGGTCCATCATTTCTAATATCCTTACATTTTAAAGTAGAGCGGTATAATATGTTCTGTAATACATAAGCTTTAATGCATCTTGTAACACTAAAGGAGCTTGAATCATCTAACCATTCGGTGCACTGAGGGGGAAGCCAGTCCTAGCTTGCGCAGAGGTGTACTGGGGAGCAAGAGAGTAAACCGTCAAAATTAAAAGTTGGAAGCAGGAAAATAATTAAATGTTTTTAGATGTCAATGAATACACTTTTATATCTGTTGTATTCAATTAGATCAACTGGACTTGAAGTTTAGTTCTTGAAGATGTTTCGCTAGTCATCCGACTGGCTTTCTCAATTCAGAATGACTTGTACAAGAATCTGTGGCAATTATGTACCCTGGAAAATCCCAATTAGCATATCATAGCCAAGTGTTAAGGGTGTGATTGGATAGTGGCTAAGAGTTGTTATAGGAATGCCCAGGGTAAGGTGTCAAAACAGCATTGTACATGGCAGACAGTTGGTGTCGAACCCCCCCACCTCTATTTAGGCTTGGTTTCTTTATTTTCACATAAATGGCATCCTTAACACCTCTCTTGAACCAATCACGTTCCTTTGCCAATATGTTAACATTACAATCTTCAAAGGTGTGTCCTTTATCCTTGAGATGCAGGTACACGGCTGAGTCCTGACCTGAGGAATTGGCTCTTCTGTGCTGGGCCATACGTTGATGCAGTTGCTGTTTGGTCTCCCCCACATACAAATCAGAACATTCTTTACTGCACTGCACTGCGTATATGATGTCGCTTTTCTTGTGTTTGGGTATTGGGTCTTTCGGATGTACCAATTGTTGCCTCAGTGTGTTGTTCGGTTTAAAGCAGACAGGGATACGGTGTTCTTTGAAAATTCTTCTTAATTTCTCGGAGACCCCTGCTACATATGGGATGACCATGTTCTTTCTCCTGTCTTGCTTTTCCCCTTCACTGTTGGTATTCATGTACTTTTCTTTCTTTCTACTTCTTTTCACAAAGGCCCAGTCTGGATAACCACAAGTTTTAAAGGCTCCTCTGAGATGTTTCATTTCTTTAGCCTTCGCCTCTGTGCTAGTGGGGATGTTGTCAGCTCTGTGTTGCAGGGTTCTGATGACACCCAGCTTGTGATCTAAAGGGTGGTGGGAGTCAAACATCAAATATTGATCTGTGTGTGTTGGTTTTCTGTAAACCTCTACTTCCAGTTTACCATTTTCATTAACTTCTACCAAGCAGTCCAAGAAAGCCAGTTTGTTGTTTTGTACCTCTTCCCTTGTAAATTTGATGTTTTGGTATACCAAATTGATGTGTTATATGAAAACTTATACTTCCTTCTCACCATGTCAACAGCCTCCTTGGTGGGTATACAGGTGAAGAGAGATGTCACATCATAGGACACCATAGTTTCTTCTGCACCGAGTACTATATCTTCAATCTTGTTGGTGAAATCCTGAGAGAACTTGTTCTGTTGCCTTTGTTTGCCCTTACAGTGTTGAGAAATCTGTGCTTGTTTGGTGAACTCTTTCCCAGATGGCCACAGGTAACTGTGAGGCCAGGTTCTGTTCTAGTTGACTAATGTTGTGCATTAAAGCATCGACTGTAAAATGTGTCTGTCATACCCGTTCATTTAGGAGCTGTGTTTGAGCCTTTTGCAGTATCTGTTTGGCTCTGATGCCTTTAACTGTGGAATCCAGATGTATGCTGCATGGTACTAGCCTTTGTTGTCTGCATCGGAGGTTATATCGCAGGTGGTTTCTGTAGTCTGCCAATTTCCTTGCTGTCTTTTCAGATTGTCGTACAAGTTTGAGGGTTTTCTCCCCAAAATGATTTGAAATATGCTTGTGAAGGTTCTCATTCATCCAGGTCATGGTATATCTGTTGTATTCAATTAGATTAGACTAGTTCTTGAAGACATTTCGCTAGTCATCCGACTGGCTTTCTCAATTCAGAATGACTTGGGTTCCAGGATACATAATTGCCACAGATTCTTGTACAAGTCATTCTGAATTGAGAAAGCCAGTCGGATGACTAGCGAAATGTCTTCAAGAACTAGTCTAATCTAATTAAATACAACAGATATACCATGACCTGGTGAATGAGAACCTTCACAAGCAATACACTTTTATATCTGTGAGTTGTAGTTTTTCCCAAGAAAGTAAAATATAATGAGTCTACTGCCTGGAGGAAAATATGGAGGAAGACAAAGGAAATATTGTGACTAAACTGAAAAAGCTGAAACAAGATGAGCATGTTGAAAAAGATAACTCCGTGATTTTACATACCTACACAAACAGGTCTCTGGCTCAATCCATTCCTCATTTGATTTTATCATATGCTCTTGTCCTATGGTGATCCTGTGTCTCTGCGGGGTTATAATTCAATAAAAGTTATGTTCAAGGAAATTACAATTCCATAGTGTATGTTTGTGTTTAACAAAGTGTAGACTTTTTATTTTTCATTATTACTTGCAAGAATGTAGCAAATGAAAGTATAATACAGTAAGTGTCATCCATAGAGCAGGAGGCATCAGATGGAATATATACTTATAAAAACCTCTTAGGTATATAGTTAAGAGGTTTTTATAAGAATATATAGCACTGCAACTCCCTATTGAAAGCCTGTCACCTTAACAATTAATAACTCCACTAATTTCTGAGTAAAAACCTATAGCAAAGCACAGGCCTGAACAGTAGATATCCTCTCAAGCAGCACATCGTTATTTCTCCCTCCAGTCAGTGTAAATCCCTGTCTCTGTGATGAATAAATGTTGAGTGCTGCCCAGGAGACCAAAACCCTTCCCATGACTCTCCTGAGCTGCACTGAACATAGAGTCTTCAAGGAGACCGGGACTTACACTGACTGGAGGGAGAAATAAAGATGTGCTGCTTGAGAGGATATCTACTGTTCAGGTCTGTGCTATAAATTTTTACACTCAAAATACTGAAATCTTTTATTATTAATGGTGCCAGGCTGTGTGGAAAAGACACATAGGGTTATTCAATATTCAATAAAACTTCTTATCGTTTAAAATGGTGCTAATTTTGCCCCAACCAATCAGATCTTAGATTTCAAATGTTAAATAAGATCTGATTGGTTGGGGCAAAATTAGCACCATTTTAAACAATAAGAACTTTTATTGAATCTCCCTGACAGTTTTTAAAGCTGTACACATCCCACCACACCATTTTTAAATTAAAATAATTAAACCATATGTATGCCACATTAGAAGTTAGGGCCTTCCAGACTGGGGTTACCTTGACGTGGTTGGAAGGCTTTTCATTCATGTGATCACAGTAATGTATACTAAAATCCCTTTGATTATAATGTATGCCAGTGTGCAGATAATATGATATTGTATGGGGCCTAGGAATGAGCATTGATTATTTTTTCTTTGTATGTATAAATGTTTGACCAATTCAGTAGCACTTCCACAAAATGTAGTTGCAGGGACATTTCTAGTCATCTTGGTTCCCTAGCGTGATCAGATCACAACCCCATTGTGCTTAAAAACGCAGTAGTGTTGCCTAGCCCTTCAAGAGTATTGGCATTAACATTAACCCTTCAGTGCCAGCTGACTTCTCCAGAGTATTTCCATTACTACTTTCAGTGTCAACAGAGTATTACCATTAACCATTCAGTGCCAGCAGACTTCCCTATAAATAATTTCAGTGCCAGCATTTTCCCAGAGTATTGCCATTAACCCTTCAGTGCCATCACTTTCCCAGAGTATTGCCATTTACACATTCAGTGCCTGCAGAATATTACCTTTAATCCTTTCAGCTGCCAACATTGACAAGATACAGTATGTACCTGCTTTCCATGTCTCCTACATTGAATTGTTCACTCCTTGCCTATTTTAAGTTCTAATTGGAGAGTTTGGCGGAAGGAGGAAAGAGGCAGGGATAGGGATCTCATGGCTGCTAGTCACAGGGGCCACTGTTATAAAGTCTGCAGTAGCTTTTACCTGGCATTTTAGAACTGTTCTCCTCATTACTATTAGCTGAGCTCATCCTCCCCCTCCTTCCTTCACCTTCATTTCATTTGCAACATTTATTTTTTTAGTGTGTGTGGAGTTCAGGCCCTGTACTTGATACAATGTTACAAATTACAGCAGAATATGAAGAGCAGTTCTAACACAGCAAGTAAAAGCTGACAGGGAGATGCTAGGGAGAAAACTGGTCGCCCTAGCTCTTTGCCAAGTTGGCCTATGCCTAAAAACAGCCCCAGGTAGTTGTAATTTAGCCTAAGGAGTACTTCCACAGTCCTTCTATTGTAAGAATGCTCAGGACTGCATATTCCCTCAGCCATGGCCGATTCCATATACATTAAATAAAGGGAGATGAGTTGAATGTTCAGGAACGCTCGGAAATGCACTACACACACTAACCATAAAGGGATGATACTGCCAGATCCAACAGTATTGTCCCTTTATCGTTAGTGTGTGTACCCACCCTAACTCTATTCAACATACCTGAAGGATATAGATTTACTTTATTATGTATTGTTTTACCATACTGCATAAGTAAACATTATTGCACTGTAATAACCAGCCAGATATTAGTTTACATCCTATAATCACATTACATTGGATTGTTGGACCAGCTGGAGTTTATATGCAGAGCAAAGAATTACTTCTATCTCTGAGGATTAAAAACACAAACCTCCAAATTGTGTTGCTGGTACGTTTTTTAAAAACACTTTATTAACTTCCTCATGCGTTTCCATTTTTGATGGTATTTCATGGATAGAATTTTATTTTGTTTCATTTTGATTTGTTAGTAGTCATGGTGATGTAAGTAAAAAAACATTCTAAGCACATGTTTTGAATTTGTGAAATATTTTCTTTAACAAAATGGACTGCCTGTACTTTGGTTCAACAAGACCGATATTTCTCTAGGGCTCATAACAAGTACAGTTCAATTGACAGATATAGAAATTGGGACTAGTGTGTTCACTATGGCAGTATACCCAGAAATATAAAACAAAAACACAGATGTTTTCCCATTTGCTGGATGGAAATTAATTGAATCCTGACCTGTATTAAGGTTTGAGTTAAAAAAAAAAATGGTTTCATTTCAACAAGTATTGCTAAGTCATCAGTTTCAAATGGAATTTTATGCTACTCAAAAATATTTGCTAACACAAGAACTTTCCGGCACTGATGATGAGACTGACCCTATTTTAAATCTAGTGAGAATATTTCCAGCATTTCAATACAGGAAACATTCTATAATAAGGTAATTTTAATGTTAGGAAACACTATATCGTTTGCTAATGTAAGTTTTATTGTCAAACATGATTTTTCCTTCTGCTGTAAATTATGCAGAGTCTCAGCATTCAGGAACTGTACATCTGGCTCTGAACAGGTTTAAACAAAATCTCTGGTGTATTCTACTCTCAACGGGCCTGGATCATGTTCTCCTTGTAACCAAATTTTAATTGTTTGAAAGAACCAAGAGTTTTGTTTACTGCAGTGAATAATAAATAAGCAATGAATGGTGTGATAATATCTGAAATAATATACTTACATAGCAAAAAAACTATGTCTTAATCGTCAAAATATTCCCAAAGAATCCGGAGTTAAGAGAAAGAGTAATTAAAACTTCAACTGAATGAGACATGTTTTTAGTGAACATTACTGAAACATTATTTTAAAGGGCCTCCAGCAATGCTTCACTGTACTGTTACTGCCTCCAAACACAGCCTCTATCCAAAATCTACAGCACTATATCACAGCAAAGATATCTCAAATAAAATAAGGTCTACAGTTGCTGCTACCGCATTTGCCAAAATCCCTGACCCCTGAGCAGTATTCCTAAAGGCAGAAATGCAGCCCGGAGTCTGCTGTCCTCTTTGCTAGTTGTTGCTGTCTCTTCCTTTCTTGAGCTGGCATATTCGCAGAAGAGGTGTCTCTTTCAGCAATAGTCAATTATTGGCTATGATTGACTTCTGCGCAAGAAGAAGATAAAAATAAAAGTATGATGGCAGACTCTGGTTTAAAATATCTGTCTTAGGGCTCGTTCACACTACATCAGTTTGTATCTGTTTTTCAAACGCAGGTGCGTTTAAAAAAATGGACAGACAGTAAAACCCCATAGGATTTTATAATATCGTTCACACCTGCTGCGTTATAATCCGTTCCAGTCCGTTTAAAAAACGCTCTGCATGCAGCATTTCTGTCCGTTTTTTCATGCATTTTCTATCGAAATCTATGGAATACACATTGTGAAGAAATGGATACAAATGTATGAAAAAAATGGATACAAACTGACAGAAACACATGTTGTGCATTACTGTCAGTTTCTAGTGTGAACGAGCCCTTAAGGAATACTGGACAGGTAAGTCACTATTGCAAAAGCAGGGTTGTATAGGGTGGGTAAAATAAGTATTATTTTTGTGGAAGAAGTGGACAAGCCCTCACTGGATGACATGCTTAATAACAATATGCCTCAAGTTAGTCATACAATAATACTGTAAGTTGGGTATAGTCATCAAGAACTGGGGTGACATTGCTCTATTTTCTTTACTTAGTCTGTATTTGTGATTGTATGTGCTTGCTTGGCTTCAAGATTGTTTTTGTGACTCTTTCCTTCACCAACCCAATAGTCTCACAGCAGCCAGTGTTGATCTATCATGATATGATTATAGAGACATAACAGGAAGTCAATGTTGTTACATATTATTCTTAAGATTTTGGTGTTCCTGTATGAACTGTCATAAATATTTCAGTTGACATTGTTTGTATGCCTACATTGTTACTGCTGTCTCTAGTTTTTATTATTGTTGTTATAATCTATATAGAGGATCTGGGTTAAATCATGACGGACAACGAACGACCATCAAGCAAACATCAATACATGGCTGATCCTTGTATGGAACAATTGGTTAACAATCAGCATTCAATGAGCCTCAACAATCTGTCACTACTTATATCTAGTAAAAAGGGAGCAACCAACCATTTTTCAGTTCAAATACCCAAAGGAGCCTTAAGACAAAGGGGAATTGTTATTTTTTTCTAAAACAAATCATATGCCCAGTATACAATGGCAGTTTATTACCCTTTTACATAAACACACACTGAAAGATACTTTTACAAAGTATTTTACAACAAAATTGATAAAGATCTTTTATTTCAAGTTTATTATAAAATGATATTTAGAATTTAATTGCATGGTAATCTTAGCAAAGTTTAAAAGACATTTGTCCTTTGAATGAATTTTAAAGCAGACAAATGTTACTGGTGTTATTTCCTTGTGAGGTGACATTTGATAAGTGTATAGGGCAAAAACATCAATCAAATAGACTGTCTCTGTTAGGGCACCACTTGAACTCCTGACCTTTGTTTCAGAATACAATAATTGTATTGTTATCCACTTGTAAAAGATCGTCATTATCACATCATGTGTTCTGAAACATGAAATAATCCATAGAAACATTTTTTGGACATCTATATTTAAAGACTTAATGCATTTTTAGCCATTATATATTTTAAAATCCTTATAAGATTGTACTCCAAACAATGCATTCCAGGATCTATAGAGTATCATTAAATTAAAGTTTCATCAAAATGAAAAGCATTCCGACTGTGTCAAGACAACCCTGTTACAAATGTTGTTAATTAGATATCTCGGGTCAACAACCTAGACAATTGGGGAAATGATGGGAAAACCACGGTGACTCATTGGTAGGCAACGCTAAAGGTCCATACAGATGTGCAATCACCAGGCCAACCAGCGACAAACGTCTGTAGGATGAATGACCATTTCAGCCAAGTATCATTTAATGTATGCAGCACTATATAGGGCACTGGTAACTTACCAAAACCCTATAGTAGGGGAGGTGTAAGTACAAGGCTTAAAGGGTATGTCCACCCAAAAATAAACTTTTTATATGTTCTTTATATAATAGCACCAACCTCAAACGCCATGTTCATTTTTCTCAAAATCATTTGCTTTGCCTGATATTTAATGAGATATATATCAGGCTGCACTTCCTCTCCACTTCCACTTTAGATGACCCCGAGCTGCAGCTTAGAAAAAAAAAAAAATTCTTGCCTGTGTTTGTGTGTGTCTCTCTCTCTATCTCTCTCTCTGGGCTGGCTGGCTGCAGCTGTTGATCCTGGATTTCTTCAGTACACATAACTTTACAGCTGTGATTGGTTGAGAGGGAAAATCCAGGGATCCAGGGGTCAGACCATTACTGATGCTACTTCCTCTGTTCTCACTGCTGGATGCTAACAGACATGCTCAAGAACATGAAAAGAACAGAGGCAAGGTAATGTAACCTGTCTCTGTTCATCGCTGTATTGGTCCATGCTGCAGGATTAAGCTACAAAGGTCTGTAACTTTTGAACCACTGGACCGATTTACATGCTGTAAAGTTTGTTTTGGAGCACTTATTTGGGCCAAATAAATATAAAAAGTTAGTTTTGGGGGTGGACTTGCCCTTTAATAATACAATAGCTAAAGATTACAGAAAAAGCCAAACTGCAACACTCAACTTTAGAAAATATTAAAAATCCTTTAATCATATACACAGGGATATAACAATTTTAAAAACATATGCATTCTACCTTTAACATCTACAATATAATCAGTATGTATAATAAGCGGTCACTATAAAGTAAATACCCTTGGGGTATCAGATATAACTATACCGTATGGTCGTATGATGATACTGGATCATGGGGTATGTTGAAGGTAAGTTGCCCTACCATGCATCTTCAGTTTTGCATTAAATTGTAGGGCTAAATCTACAAACCTATATTTCATTGTATATTGTGGGTTTAATGTCTATTTAGGACACACAAAATAATGTGGTAACAAAGCCTTGGATTGCATAGATTTTTGTTTAATGTCCACATAATCTTAAATAGAATCACCTCAGCTAAACTCATAATTCTCTTTTAATGGGGGACAAAACTCATCTAAATTCTGATAACATTGTCCCTTTACATACACAGTTTATTAATCTAATAACAACTACTAGTAAAATGCAGCTGCTGAATAAAAAAAAGAAGCCTTTTCCATAACTAGAACTTAATTGAGTATACAAGTGTGCTGTTAATCTTCTAAAATGCTATTAAATAGCAATCAATAACATTTATGGCTTTGTTGATGATAGTGTCTTCCCTGTCTAATTTTATTGATGCACAGTAAGGTCTGGTACTGAGACATGTTATTTTTAAAGGAAATTAAGTCAATTTATAAAAAGGCTGTATAGTCTACACTAGCTACTGTATTGAAACATTTAATACCAAAACGCATAATAGACGTTAATTTATTTACTTGTAATAAATAAATTAAAAGCCTATATCTTTAATTTTGCTCTGACCAATGAGTATTGCCCTCTATGCCAGTCTGACTCAATACGAGACTAGATACTTGAGTCACCAGTCAGAAGCCTGCTATGTAATAAGCCCAATTATACAGTAGGTCTGGCTCAATGATACAGAAGTAGAGCAAAGGTATTTAACATTTTATTGCAACTTATTCATCCTTGTTATTAAAAAGTAGTTTACATTTTTAGCAATCTACAAATTAAAGGGACAGTTCAGTGGAAATTATCAATATTTGATAAACAGTTAGTTTGTGTAATGCATACTTAGTTATTCTACATATTCTCTCCCATTTTGAAAAATCAGTTGAATTTATACCCTTTGCTATTCCCTGCTGTTGACATTAGTGAGCTGACATTTCAGGTTCTAACTGTCCTTCTTCTTTCCAGAATGCACCACATCCATGAAATGTTCCTCACAGTAATTTCTACTGATTGGCTGTTGGATGGGTCAAAGATGCTCAGATCTCTACTGAGCAACTGAATCAACCCAGGCGCTGGGTCTAGGGCAAGACCATAACGGTCTCTAATAGGGGTCCTGCAAACAGGAAGTCAGTATTTCGGTTGCATTTATTTATACACACACAATGCTGAAGTGGCAGATTAAGGTAATTGGGATGAAAAAATACTGCTCTTTTTTCTGAAAAGCATTAAACTTCGCCGTTAAGAAAGAAAAAGCAGGTTTTAAGATATGAGGACCATGGAGCAAACTATTAAAGGGGAATAGAAGGCTGAAAATGTTTGATGTTTTTTAAATTCTGCCAGTCAAAACTACTAATGTTTTTTTACATCAAATTGTTGGTTTTGGTAGAAGTTTCAAGCCCAAACTATGTGTCAATCCACGGACTATCCTGCACAGCCAACCCCAGTGGGTTCTTTCATCTCTACTCAGAAAATCCTTTGGTTATATTTTGCAGTGTTTTCATTTGCATGTGCTTTTATAGCTGTAAGGTGAATAAACAATAACAGTCTTCAGTAGGTTTCTAATAGATTTTTTTTTCTCCAATTACAACCAAACAATAAAAAGGTTGGTATACAATTCCTTTTCCTCATCTGAAATATATTACCCAGAATCCCTCATCTAGACAGACCACACTGATTTGGCTGCAGGAAAGGTGGATGTATTAGATCGCTAAAAGTTCCTGCAAATGAAAAATTCCTCTAATTGTTTAATTGGTGCATAAAAGGTACAAGAATAAGCAGAATGTTTAACGTTATGCAGGAGGATTCTGAAGAGTCTTTAGAAGAACTGATCAAAAAGCAACAGCTTGTGCCATAGGTCTTCAGCAGATTTCAAAATGTGGTCTAGAAGATGGGTCTGTGGAAAATTATCCGTCTGACCCAATCCCTTTTTTTCCAATCAATCACTCCTTATCTTTAGGCTATAATTCGAAAAAATAAGAAACTGACCATTGATCAAAAAATCCACCCCATGTATGGTATGCTTTAATATGTGTTGCCTTATGGGGCATCCATAAGGTTTTCCGATTTTTTCTAAAATATGTATTTAAACATTTTTTTTAGAAGATGAAAATTAACTTTTCTGTAAAAAACACTAAGGTAAAACATTGATCGCAGGCCTCTAAAATGGTTTTAGCCTGATCTAATGAGAACAAATTACACATCAATGCCTGGCAGTAAAAATGCATTTAACAGGCCCTGTTGCATATTCCTGGACAAACCGTCATATTCTTGCATTGTCAGCAAATGTCATGTAAATGTCCATGAGGTTCATTGACATTTATGAAGGAGGGCGAGACCCTTGCTAGCCCAGCATATATGGACTTACAAATACCTGAAGAGGGAGGGGAAGAGGTGAGGGATGATCCTTAATAATTTAATTAAAAATTATACTACCAGACACTGATCCATTAAAAACCTTCATACACATTTTTTCAGTGTAACCTACATTACCATCTCATGTCTTTATGAAGCGCTGCCATTACAAATGATTCCATTTTATCATACATACTTAGCACCTTAGAACATTAACAGAAATGTTTTCATTCTCCTGTCCACAGTTCAGTTAATTTAATAAATGAAAGCTAAGTTAAAACTTACAAATTGCTGACACAATCTGATCATTAATACTGCCTCTAATATCGTTCACTAGTGTTCTTTTTGGCTGGTGATGTTATACTATTTGATTTTACTGGGCTGGTGCCATAAGGTGTTATAAGGTGTTATCAGTAGCTGAGGAAAGACAGGGAGGATAAGACTTGCACACACAATCACAATGTTTTCAAATGGTAGCAAATTAAAATTTAAAATACAGCTGCTTAGGTCCTCATCACCTGAGCTTATTCTCTAATTAGACATACGTTCCCCTTTAAATAATGCCTACTTGGTATGTTCTTGCTTTGCACAATATATTACACAAATGCAATGTTCCCATTTCAACAATCAATTTTATGAGTGCATTAGAGTTAATAAATCTGTGTTCTTTCATCTGGTTAAATGCTGGAACTGGCAATCACATTCACTTCTGAAAGCACATGAATAATCGGAATTTAACAGATATGCAATAATAATTAATTTAAAGGTTTATGTATCGCAGCCTTGAAGATAAATAAGCACAATTGCAGAAAGAAATAGACATTTTCATACAGGAACTGCTATTTTGTTATAGTAAAAACTATTTTGTTAGACAAGACAATTCCAAAGTTATAAAAGGGGAACATTTGCTATGAATATTTAAATAAAAAAAAGTAAGCAATTTAAAAAGCAATGCTACTGCCAATTTCTGCCCACTATAAAAACATGAACACATTTTAAATGAACTGTGATCTCAATTTGAATGATTATCTGATAACCACACACTACATTTCATGGGAAATTATTTAATATTAATAGAGGTGTGAAAAAAAATATGTTTTTATATTGATGCAGTCACTGAAGGTAAATGAAGTTTAGCTGTGTGTCCTAACTTATAATTAACATGTCAGCTTTTCTCTGCTGAAATTTTGCAGTAAAAATTCACTAGGTTTTGACAACATATTTTTGTGGCTTTTTGTGACTGCTAAAATTCTACATAAAAACTTATACTGCACCATAATCTTGCATGCAGAACTCCCCCCCGTGGGTTCACACATCAATACATTTTGCAGGTACATTTTCACCTTAAACTTGAGAAATCCCAAATTAAAGTGTAACTCTGGGTCACCAAAAAAACTCTTGCATAATGGTCTATGGACACCAATAATTTTTTTAGCTATCTAGGGTTCTAAAGGCATGAAGAACATTTCCTATGTACAGCATAACTTACACTTAATGAAACAAAACAAGATAACAAATCACTTTAAGAGCAATTTTGGTCCCCCATGTCCCCCCCACTCCCTCTCCCAGTACCCAGGGTATGGACCTAAACCACTAGGTCATTACCTTATCGATCCCTCCAAAGCCGGCTTCATTTCCCGGTATTCAACCAATGAGAATATGCAGCCCTTGCAGAGAGTGTCTTCCTGTTATTCAGCCCTGCCATTGTTCGGGGATGGGTGGGATTGTATTGAGGGGGGGTTGTATGTGGGTGGCCATAACTGCCATTTAATTAGGTCCCGTCAGTAATATAATCTAAGTATATATTTTATTGCTCATATTACATATTAGTACTGTTAATACATATTATGCAGCAAACTGCATCAGTATGCAAGGATTCTGAGGGAGACTGGAGTGCCCGGAGGAAACCCTTGCAAGCACAGGGAGAACATAATATTAGCCCTGCAAGGCATCATGGTTAACCACTAAAAAATGTGTTGCTTGTGTGATGACTGTTGTTTTTTTGCTGTTTTTAGATTGGCACAATTTTCTTGTAAAAAAAAAAAAAAAAAAAGTTTTTTTTGCCTAAAATTAAAGCTAGATACACACATTGCCGATAAACCCCCGTCATCGGATCGGATCCGACGGTTTATCGGCAATGTGTGAAGAGTCTTTCTCAAATGAGCATGTGGACGCTGTCATTTTTCAAAGTTCTGCCATGTGTATACCCAGCTTTAGTGTCGCAAGAAAACAATGTTTATAGTGTGGGCACTGTTACCTCACTCAACCATGTCTAGAAGGCTGCAACATGGTTTATAGGTCTCCTTTATCAGTAGGCTTAGGAAGCTTTTAAAAACGTATCTCCTCCTTAATCTTTACAGCGGTTAAAAGCTGGTATAAATCCTTCTCCGCGTCACCTGTTCTGCACTGAGCAGAGAGCACATGTTTTTCCTATGACTTATAGGAAGGTGTGCGTTATCTGCTTAGTGAAGAACCCGTCTTAAGTGACTGCTTTATACTGGCTTTTAATCCCTGTAAATACTAGAGACTGACAGGTTTGCTCTGCTTTCATCCTTTATGTAAAATCTGGAATAATCTTGTCAGACTGAGGAGCTTTCCTGCCTCGTGCTCCCTTGCCAAACGATGTCTTCGGAGCAGGACGCGACGACTTTGTCGGGTGACATCATCATCCGGTGTACTTGCGTACTCGCACACCTCTTTGTGCTCGCGCCTCTGGTTCTTCTGGTGCCGTGCGGACGCGCACCTCTACTTTTCTCCTCCGCTCCTGTAGTTCCCAAATGGGGCGGAGGAGATCCAATTGAATTCAAATTGTCCAATCCTGCATCTGGCTCTGTCCATTCCTATTCCCCAGTGGTTCCTCTGCTCTATGTATGCTCTTCCCTCCCACTACTACCTTGCCTGTTATAGTTTTGGTTAGCCAAGCTAGTGGTCCCTGTTATTTGTTCTAGTAGCCATGTCTTGTTCTTTGTCATTTCATATTATCATTGTTTTCCTTGTATTCTTGTTCTCTTCTTGTCTTTCATCTCCTGTGTTGCTCCATCGGTGCTCCGTTTTTTTTTGAGTATACCCGGCCTCAGCGTCTAAACCTTGCATTCTAAGACCTAGGGGTAACCCTGTACAGTGAGGCGTGACAAGTCTCCTGACAATTGGGGGCTTGTCTATAGGTGAAGACAGCGGCTGTAGATTGGGGTATAGGTGCTGAAGGTACACTTGGGGACTCCAGGCATCGCAAATCTGTTCAAGACATTGCGGACAATTTCTGTAGGCAGGCAGGAGTGTTTAAATGGATGTGAAATGAATATGAATGGGGAACAACAGTGGAATATATTCTTATATTCTTATTCTTCCTATGTAGCTGAGAGGTTTTTACAAGAATATATTCCACTGTTGCTTCCCATTCAAAGTGCCTAGCCTTATAAATTATATAAATATATATTGGAATGTCATTTGGGGTTTGGACCTAACAAAAGGAAGTTTCCTTTGAGTGAAATGAAGTAGAGTGGAACGAATACAAAGTCCCTTGCTCTAAAGAACCTTGATCTCAAGGACATAGATAAAGAAGGACATTGAAACAAGAAGGGCACAAAAAGGTTTGTGCATCACTGTGCTGGTGTTGTGTATTAGAAGGGACAGTTTTGTCCTGCCACATGTATAGGAACCTGGAGCAGACGTCCCAGGGGACCTATGTCTGTGTCAGGTGTGAGTGGGTTGCGCGTTTGGAATCTGAGGTGAAGAGTCTAAGAGGGCAGCTTGCAGCATTGCATTGACAAATCTGGGGGAACAGGCACTGGCTGGGGCCAGTATAGAGGTGGGTGGAAGTGGGACAGGGAAGGTTGAGGGGGAGGTAGTTTTGTTAGGGTTACTAGGGAAAGTGCATGTTGGAAGGGTAGGGTGGCTTCTTCGCAGATTGCCTATCCCAACAGATTTGCCACCTTAGGTGATAAAGTGGAGGAGGACAGCTTGGAATCAGCCTGTATGGAAGGTGCTAGTCCCTTGACCACCCAGGGACTGCCATCTCTGATACAAGGGAGGAGGAACTTAGGATCAGGAATGCTAGGCAGGTGGTAGTGGTAGGGGACTCCATTATAAGGAAGGTAGATAGGGTAATCTGCCACCAAGACCCTACATGCCGAACTGTGTGTTGCCTGCCTGGTGCTAGGGTTTGGCATGTGGTGGATCGTGTAGACAGATTATTGGGTGGGGCCCGGTGTGACCCAGCAGTCTTGAATAAATTACAGGATCATAATCTAAAATTTATATTTGCAAATGTGAGAAGCCTGGCTGACAAAATGGGTGGATTGGAAATTATGGCATTGGATGAAAAGTATGACGTAATAGGTATAGAAGAAACGTGGTTGAACAGTTCTCACGACAGGGCTGTAAATTAAGAAGGATATGCCTTGTTTAGGCAGGACAGAAAAAAAAGCAAAGGGGGAGGAGTATGTGCTTATGTTAAAAAAGAATTGAAGCCACATTTAAAAGAAGAGATAACTGGCGATATGGATGTTAAAGAGGAGGCAATATGGGTGGAATTAGGCAACAAGAAAGGGGGTAACGTCATTGTTAGTGTCAGCTATAAGCTGCTAAATGCTAGCAGAGAGGAAGTGAGTCAGCTTTATATGCAGTTGGCAAGGGCTGCAAGTTTGGGGAATGTGCTCATTATGGGGGACTTTAATTACCCTGATATTAATTGGAGTAGTGGAACTGCCAACACAGAAAAAGGCGAGGATAATTTTCTCTCACAGGTGGTTGAATTTCCTACTAGAAAAGGAACTCTGTTGGATCTGGCAATATCTAACATCATGGAGCGCATTATAAATATAAAGGTAACTGAAGGCTTAGGGAATAGGGACTATGAAATAGTGTTGTTTGGACTATGTTATCGAAAGGAAAAGTGTGCTGGGTTAACAAAGACTTTTAATTTCGGGAAGGCAATTTTTTCCAGGTTACAAGTAGCTCTTCAGAATGTCAACTGGGATAAGGTATTATCAGGTAAAGGTACTGAACAGAAGTGGACTGTGTTGAAGGGGATTTTAAGCCAGTTCTCAGTAAATTAATACCCTTGGGAAATAAAGGTAAAAAAAATAAATCTGCGCATATGTGGCTGAATTCTGATGTAAAGGGGCAAATGTAAAGGAAGAAAAAGGCATTTAAAACTTTTAAGTCAGAGGGAACGGAAAGGGCCTTTTGGGATTGTAAAAACTGTAACAAGGAGTGTAAGAAAGCAATCAAACTACTGTAGCTAAAATTAATTTTCGTTCACAGCCGGGTAATTACAGGCCTGTAAGTTTAACTTCAGTGGTGGGGAAGATCCTGGAAAGTTTAATAAGGGAAAATGTTCTAGAGTATGTTTCAAGGACTGACATTATAAGTAGTGGATTTAGGAGGAATAGATCTTGTGAAACTAACTTGCTTGGATTTTATGAGGAAGTCAGTAGAAATTTAGACTCTGGCATAGCAGTAGATGTGTTTACTTGGATTTTGCAAAAAAGCAGTAGATGTGTTTACTTGGATTTTGCAAAGGCTTTTGATACAGTCCCCCATAGGCGACTAATGTATAAGCTGTGGTCTGCTGGTCTGGGGAGTCACATTTGTACATGGATAGAAAATTGGTTAATGAATAAGATGCAGAGAGTAGTTGTAAATGGGGCTTCATCATTATGGACTAAAGTGCTAAGTGGGGTGCCACAGGGTTCTGTGTTGGGGCCACTATTTAATCTATTTATAAATGATTTGGAAATGGGTATTGTCAGCAATGTTTCGGTGTTTGCTGACGACACAAAACTTTGTTGACCATTAAAAACTTCAGAGGATGTGCAATCATTGCAGGGGGATCTGGATAGATTGTCACATTGGGCTGCTAAGTCGCAGATGAGATTCAATGTTGATACATAAATGTAAAGTGATGCATTTTGGACTTAAAAATCCTTGTGCTACTTATACTATAAAATGCTTTGTGTTAAGTGAATCCCTGTTGGAAAGGGATCTTGGAGTTTTGGTGGATAACAAACTTAATTGTAGCAAGCAGTGCCAGAGCCAGCATGGTATTGTCTTGTATAGAGGTATGGATTCAAGGGAGGAAAATGTTATTCTCCCTCTATATAAAGCATTGGTAAGGCCTCATTTGAAATATGCAGTGCAATTTTGGAATCCTGTGTACAAAAAGGTCCATATCACCAAAACTAATTTAAACACTACCTTCCCTCACGATCAGTAGGGATGGACTAGAACTCGAGCTCGAACCTGAGTTCGAGCCAAACTATTCGAGTTCAAACTTCTTGAATTATACCAGACCTAGATTTCTCGGACTTTTGGTAATTATCAAATGTTATCGAATTTTAAAAAAATTATACCCACATTTCCAAAATCAACCAATGGCAGCTAATTTGAGTATTGTCAGCCCCCTGGATATAAAAAGCAGTGCGACCAGCTCCATTTTATCAGTGTGTTGGAGTGTGTTTAGTGGAGACTGAACAGTGTAGGAGTTGGAGAGAGTTTTTTGTGCTTTTTGAGCTTTTGAGCTTTCTGAGCATTCTGTGTGTGGATTTCAATGTGGTGGTTTAGCACCTGTAGTTAACCACCCCTGTATTCACACATCTTGAGACCCAACAGTTCTTTTAAGGACTAACCTTCCTTGTGTGACCCAATAGTCCTTTTAAGGACTAACCCCCCCTATAAGTCCTTTGGACAATTTTTGTGTTAGACCTTTTAGAGGTCTAGGTGTCCTGTTTTATGTTTATCTGTCTCACTGCCGGAAACAGATCCCACATCTGCAAATTTATATATAAAAAAGTATAATAATAATAATAATAATAATTAATAAATAATAAAAATATTAATAATAAATAAAAAATAATCATGTAAATATTTTTCGTGTGTACTTGTCCTTTAATTAACATTTACTAACATTAACTAACAGTTATATTAAAATTTACTAACACTAACTAACATTAACTAACATATGCACTTTGAGTCCTTTAGGAGAAAAGCACTAAAGGCCCACAATCATTTGTGGTGGTTTGCGAAGCCCTATTGCCAATCAGTGCTATAAAAGTAACAAGAAACGTGCAGTAACTTCATATAGTGGTTATACATAGACAGAGCTTGACAGAAAGAGTGGTGCAAAAGGTGGTGTTTTATACAACTCAATCACAGTTAAAATTTTATATATAAATGTGATACTTGCCTTGGACATTGGTTTGGATGTCCTGGGCGTAGTTACGTGCTGTCGTTTCAAGTCCGACCACCTCTTTTGCAGTTGTGAGTTGGTCAGCTGGATTTGAAACTGTGTTATACCAATATTATACCAATATGCGAGTAAATATCGAATTATCGAATCCACAAGTAAAATGTCTACTATACCAATACGCGAGTAAATATCGAATTATCGAATCCGCAAGTAAAATGTTTATTATACTAATACGTGAGTTAATAACGAATTATCGAATCTGTGAGTCATTTATGGGATAATCATCGAATGTTCTAACGCGAGAGATCGAAAGTAGCGTGCGTGAGAGTAAAATCTATTTTTTTTTTAGTCCTGGATATTCGACCGTGTTCCCCAGACCATTTCCCAGGTTCCACAGCTATTTACATTAAGTTACCATTGTATTTCATTCGAACTATTTGACTACCATTGACTTTATTGGGTCCATTTTCGAACTTTCGAACCTTCTATATAGTTAAAAAGTTCGGCCATCTCTAACGATCAGGCAATTGTCGGGATTACACATAATACATTCTAGGGTTATCAACAATTCGAAGGTTACTGAACGATATAGTCAAGGTTTACTGAAAATCGAACAATACATTCAAGGGTTACCGAATTCGAACAATACACTCAAGGTTTACCGAAATCGAAAGATACAGTATGTACTGTACCACTTTATATTACACCCAAGGTTTGGTAAGGTGCTACATTAAAATGAAAGTACTTAAAGGGGAACTGAGGTCCAAAAATGACTTTAGGTAAATTGATAGGAATTGCCCTCCTGAGAAATTTAGCAATTTATTTTCATTGTTTATTTTGCATAGTTTTGAAGATATTTACATTTTTGTGTGTGTGTGTGATATGGCAGCAGCATCACCAGGTCCCCTACACTTCCTGCTTCCTGCTCTGAAACCATGTCAGTCAATCTGCCATGTCTCCTCCTCCCCTTTGCAGCCCCCCAGGTCCCTCCCACTCATGGACCCCATGGTCCCTCCAGTTGCAGGGCCCCCCTTGGCCCATTCTCTTACAGCCCCATGTAGCCCCATGTAGCCCTGCCCACCCACAGGTGCCATGGCCCCGCCCACTCATGGGTGCCTAAGCCCCACCCACCTGTGGATGCCCAAACCCTGCCCACCCACAGACACCTAAACTATGCCCACTCACAGGTGCATGAGCCCTTCCCACTCGTGAGTGCATAAGCCCCGCCCCACCTGAAATCATTATCTTTACCTTGGTTTTCCATCATCTCTGATGCACCCCATTCCTCTTGAACTTTGCCATGGTCTGCTTGGGTGCCAGTCTTCCTTTCTAGTGAGTGGTACATCTGTTCCTGGCTTTTACAGTGCTCATTGAGAAGAGAAGAAGAGAATCAGTGAGACTTGCAACAGGGGTCGTTTACTTAGGGGTGGATATGCCCTAATAATAATCATTTTAAACTTATACTCCAAATCTATATTTTAGTGGGAGATGAGATTGCAACAGTTTTGCACTTAGGTGACCATTTTTTTTTGCCATAAGAATTTTCATTATTTAACACTAATATCTATCTGTTTTATTTAATTAGATCAACTGGACTTGAAGTTTAGTTCTTGAAGACGTTTCGCTAGTCACCCGACTGGCTTTCTCAAATCAGAATGACTTGTACAAGAATCTGTGGCAATTCCGCCACTAACACCTGGCTGTGATATGCTAATTGAGATTTTACAGGGTACATAATTGCCACAGATTCTTGAACAAGTCATTCTGAATTGAGAAAGCCAGTCGGATGACTTGCGAAATGTCTTAAAGAACTAAACTTCAAGTCCAGTTGATCTAATTGAACACAACAGATATATCACGACCTGGATGAATGAGAACCTTCACAAGCATAACACTAATATCGTTTAGTAAAGTCTTGCAGTGGGAGAATGTGGACCGTGGCATAACTTCAATAACATAGATGCAATTCAATTCAATCTAGTCTTAAATTAAACACCCCTAAATCTCAGAAATAACTACCAGAACCCATATATTTTTGGAATCCACAAACCTTTAGCTACCTACTTGTGCAATTTTCTCAAACACATATTCAGATTTCCAAACACAGTTCTTCATAGAATTTCATGCTGAAAAAGTTACAAATTTTGCCCCAACCCAAGTATAAGACACGTATAAGAACCACTCAAAAACAATCACTCCCATTTCTTGACCCAAGCAATATGCCACATGTATTGGCGTACACACAGACATGACTACCAACTAGAGATGTAATGTGGGTTCGAATAGACCCCAGTTTCAAATCAAATCTGAGGGTTTCGAACTCCAAAATTTCACGGAGCCCGGATTTTTAGATTTTTATCGAAAATCAAAAGTAGACGATTATCAAAAATCTAAAATCGATTTTTCGAAATTTCTGAAAAAGATCATTCAAAGTTAGAAAGCTAGCCCATACCCACAAGACAAGTAAAACAACCCACTAAAAATCATTCTCCCACATGTCCTGAATCAAATGATTTGCCACATACTGTATATATTGTCCCAAAGGGACAAAGACATAAGTGCAATTACAGAAAATCGAATTGGTCGAAAATAGAAATTGAAAAATCAAAAAATTCTGATTTATTTGGTTTAAAATCGGATTTTCGAATTTCATTCCATGGAACAAAAATCAACAGTTTTGTTCATCTCCAACCAATAAGTAGCAGATGGTTTTCTAACTGTCTCTGTCTTTGTTACAGAGAGTTTCTGGACAGTCAAACCAATTCAGTTAATGCTAGTTAGTGGCACCTGATGTTAGTGACAACTATGTTAGTGAAAAATTTTAGAATTGATTTATGGTATTATTATATTATGGTATATTTCAGATTATATTTTCCTTTAGAAGAAGGAACTAGCAATTAGATTTTATTGAAACAAAATTCTAACATTTAATTGCACTTTAAAGTTTTATGACAAAGGACTAAAATTGTAAATATTTACTACTTTATTTATTTTCAGGTGAATCTTAAATTAAAGTGAAATAAAAACAGAATCATTAGTCAGCATATTCCCAGGAAAGAACATTTTTCAATTTTTGATCTGTAATGCTACTGATTTCCCTTATGGGTTATCAATATAAATGCAGCCTATTTTGCATGCTTTCATGAGCAAGCTTTCAAGAGGTGTAATTGACTTTATAAGTTGGTAGTGTAATCCTGATGAAATGTACTCAGCATTTTAAATATTAAAGGCTACATCATAATAAAATCTTGGCTTAACATGAAAGCTTCAGATGAAAAAGTTGCCAGTCCTTATTCTTTCCTAAACTGATTGTACTTTTTCTTTTTTTTACTTTTTAGCAATTTAAATGAATTATATAACAATTTTATATTACATTGAATATTAATATTTGCAAGAAAGTTCAAACTTGTATGTTAAGGATACACCAAAATAGGAATGGGTTATAGTTATTGCTATGTCTTTAAGATAGGTACCAGGTAGACAGTTAGAACAAAAAAAGGTTGAAAGCACATTCCAGGACCCCATAAAATATCATTGTATCTGAGCTAGTGAATATAGTGAAATAATAGGGGTTTTAGTTACATGTTCATGATTATAAAAATTAAAAGACTTCCAGCGTGGAAGGTCCTATCTAATTATCTTAAGTAATTTTTTTAGGCTGATGCCCCACTGTTAAGTTGTATATTCCTGAAAATTGTTGCTTCCCTTCCATTGGATTATTGTAAAAAGACTTTTCACTACCACCTACTGTCTTTTAACAAGGAGAGGTAAAGAGGCCTCCGATACAGTGCTTAGACTGGGTGCACACAGTTAAATATTTCGACCCAATGGACATCATATTTTGGTTGATTGAGCGAAAATATTGGCTGTAATTTTCAACACAACGGGACAATGTTCTTTAAACTTCAAAACAGACAAAAGTTAGATTCCACAGGTTGGTAAATATTGGCCGACCGTGCAGTCTTCAATTGACTGAATGATCACTCATTGCTGATATTTTGTCTTGATCAACCAAACTATCGCTACAGCTGGTCAATAGGGTCAAATATCCAACTGTGTTTACCCAGCTTAGTATTAAAGGCATAAGTCCTGCGATCAAAGTGCTGGGCTTAGAAAGTTGGCCTATCTTCCTGCAGTAAAATTCTCCTAATCTACACATGGAAAAGGGGGTTGTGGAAGCACTCCTTAGGCAAAACTACAGCACAAGTGGAAGCACTACTGAGCTGACCAAAACATTGGTATAAATAAAGATGATTAATGCATAGTCCTGGTCTCATATAATATTATAGCATCTGTGCTAGTGCATATAGTAAAATGTAAAATATTAGCATGGTATTTATAAAAGATAGATATTTGTGAATACCAATATTGATCCTTTTACTGTCTGCAGGCAATATTTTTACAACTTGGACAATTGTAAAATACAGACCATTATCTGTATTTTTTCAGCACTGTGTTATTTTACAACCACATAAAATAACAACTGTAGCCATCATATTTTTTGACTGGTAATGGTAATTTTCGATGCAGTGTGAAATAGGAAATACCAATATTAATTCTATATACTGTACAATTCGCCCTTGTTACAATTTTATGATTATAAAATCAGAATCTTCCAATCACGGTAACTCCAGTATGGAAGGTTCTAATTTATTACCATGAGTTTAGCTCGTAATACAAAGATTTCGAAATCTGTTTAGATACTTCAATATTGAAGTAAGAATATGCAGGATTTAGAGAATGGGCAAATTTAAGCTGGAAGCTGTAAAGCTAGTGAACACATGCAATGACTTTATTTGCATCTGTATTGCTGGTTTTATTTCCTTACACTATAAATAAACCCTGCCTTTTTATTAATTATTGATCATATATCATATTATCAATAACACCTGTAATCTGCACATCTGCCCATTTTTGTTCTTTGTTTTCAATATATATTTTACTGAATGCTAATATGTGAAATCAAATGGCAAAATAACTGTATCTTCAGTAAAAAAGTGTGCGAAATTTTCGTAAAAATTTCGAAAGTTCGATTTTCAAAAAACATCTACTTTCGATTTTCAAAAATCATCTACTTTTGATTTTCAAAAAACATCTACTTTCGATTTTTGATTTTCAAAAATCATCATTGATACATGTTTCCAAGGTCATTACCCAGGTCCCTGAGTGATTTAGTGTACGTTACCAAGGCTATTTAGACCACTTTTAATGCGGATTTTGCCGAACTTTCATTTTAATACATTTTAACACTTTTAATGCGGATTTTGCCGAACTTTCATTTTAATACATTTTAACGTATACCCATAATATTCAAAAAAACACAATACCCATCCTATATTTCTATAGGAAATTAATTTCCCCCTTTTATTAAATTATAAAACATTATATCCTACGTACATATTCACACATATTCACACATAGTTTGTATGACCTGACAGAGAATGTTCTATTGCCTCCATGAATTCTATTATTATAAGACAATATTGTTTTTATTTTGCATTGGTTCAGTTTCCCTACTTTGGAAGTATTGGTGTAACTAAAGGCCCTTTTACCTTCTATATTTAAAGCTCCTTGGACAAATTAGTAGGAAAATTGTTGTTTGGGATACTCTTGCTCCCCCCCCCCCCCCCCATGCATTGTTACAGATCTTCCTGTGTATGTAATCAGAGAATGTAGCAAAAAATCTCCTTTAAAAAAAGTCCCCTTAGTTGACAAGTGTACAAGTCACCAAAAAACCCACATAACCTCTGTCGCTCCAGCAGTGTACGTCAGACTGACTCAGGGGTTGAATTAATAACTTTCTTTTACGTGAAATCCTATATTTCCTTTAGCAGACTCGAAGTAGAAGGTACTTGGTATTATAAGGTTATTTATTTAAGACTAGAATGTTGTTAAAATGACCTTTAGGAAACAGTCTCTAAGTATTTAATTGCGTATCTCTAACAAAATATCAGCTTGACTGAATCATACCACTTCTATTTTAACAAATGTGAATGAGCAACGTAACATCCTTTAAACAAGAATTATGAAGGATATATTTTGTTGCCTAGTTTTTTATTTCCTATTATGTACTATGCTATGTGACTCAGTACATACAGCAGAACATAATAAATTATAACGAGTTGTGCTTTATTGAATCTGGCTTAGAACAAAAAGAAATATGTTGACAATAAAATTCGAATTATACGGATACAAATAACCTGTGTGTCCAAGTTATGAGTGAGTCTTTCTTTATTAAACAATAATAGCAGTGTGTTGACTCAATATATGTTAAAGGTTCGTACACACGTTCAATATGGTCTGGACCCGTGACCCACGGTGCCGACAGCCACATGCGAGCACGGCCGTTTCGGACGAAATCTTCTGTGTGTATGCATTTGGTCGGGGGCGTTCGCCGATCCGGGGTGGATCAACAAAAACAACTCCCGAATGAACGCATACACATGGACAATTCTCTGCCAAAACGGCCGTTCATCGCTTAGAGCTGTCGGAGGTTGGGCATCGTGCATGTGTACGAGCCTTTCGTCTATTAGAAATCTAATCATTGTAACTTTTGGATAAATGTGCTGTTGTTCTATTTGTTTGTGATGTATTAAAAAGAGAGCAGGAGAGCAGTACACAGAGTTAGAAATGGCTTTTCGTAAGATCCATTGTACCCCTGTTATTTATGAGATAAAAATGTTGTGTGAATGTTCATTTAACAGGTTGAAGCAATGTGGTGTAAGTAAAACAAAATGTTTGGATTACAGGAAAGATATACTAATTCCAGATGCAACACAGTATCACCCCTTCCCCATATACAAAGCATCCATTCAGTTTTTCTTTTTGTGGGTTAGAGGCTGCAAATGACTTTGTGATTTATTTATTTTTTACAGATACAAGGGTCTTGGAGCAGATGAAGGAATTACTTAAGTTACTGTATATAATTTCTTGAAGACATTATGCTATTTAAGTGGAAACACGTGACATAGTTTAGCACAATCTTAAGTGTACAGGTTAGGGTCATGTCTATTCTGAAACACGGAGACATACTTTTCTTAAGAGAAAAAGAGGGGTCAGATGTTAATTAACAAACGTTAAAAATAAATAGGTGCTCCAAGCTCCTCCATTTGTAAAACTCTTTCTCCTCAAAAGATTCTCTACATCCTTCTGATGTCACTGTTACTTGACCCTTGGGTCATCATGGTGCCCTCTGAGTGAGAGATCTCCAGTCTCCAGAACTGAAAGGCTGAATCTTTTGAAAGGAAGATCAGTCATGGTCATTTCTTAAAGCTCATTTTATTTTGTAGTATTGCGAAAAATGGAGCAACAGCTTCTTATACAGAAGGTATCTTGCAGTCTCATGCTATATGAATGCATTGCCACAAAATCTAAGAAACAAGATGTAATTTCTTACTCCCAGGTTACCCAGAGTAAGGGGCGGAGATATGCAAAATTCTCTTTTATGTCCCTCGGCTTATGCATGTGTCTAGAATGGCTGGCTTAATAACATGCAACATGGCCTATTGTATAGAGCCAATCATCCGACTTGCAGACATGACATGTTTCGATCTTGTTAGATCGTTAGATCTAACAAGATTAGGCTATGGTGCATGTTATTAAGCCAGCGGTTCTGGACACATGCATAACCAAGGGACATAAAGGAGAATTTTGCATATCTCCACCCCTTACTCTGAGTAATCTGGAAGTAAGAAGTACTTTGTTTCTTGATTTTGTTGGCAATTCTATTCATATAGCATAAGACTGCAAGATGCCTTTGTTATAAAAAGGTGTTGCTCCATTTTATGTACAGTGGGGGGCTTTTTGCTCCTTTGCCCCCCTCCCCTAAGCTATCTAGCTGCTTTGTCTGTAGTATTGTAGCAACACTTTTTGTTGAATTTATTGAGAGACACAAGTAGGTTTCTGGTAAGTTAGGCAGTTTGAAATTTTTGGAAAGTTATGCCATGCAAGGGACTATAGTAGAACTTGGTAATGCAGTAAACAACTGGTTTTAAACACATGCAAAGTATTATACAGAATCAGAATGCAATATCAGGAAATTTTACATCAATTGCAGCAACATTCTACAGAGCAAAGCTCTGTAAACTTGCTTCCATTTTCCTGTGATGTACTAATAACTTATGGCTGTTAGAGGGGAGTATAAATAATAATAATATTTTTCATTCATTTTTAAGTCAAATAGATTGCATCTGTTATTATATTATATCGGGTAGCTACAGTGTTACACTCATTTGGACAAAAGCACCGAATATCCCATCTCCTCCCCAATCTACAAGCCAAGGGTTTAGAACCTTTCAGCTCTTTTATTTCTTCGACTGCTATTTTTTAGCTTAAAATGCTAATATGTGCTGTAAACAGAATATTCATTAAAACTTTCCTTCTATGGCTGGTTAGAGACCTATCCATTTGATCACCTCAGTCTACTTGAAAAAGCCTGTTTGTTACAGGAGAGTAAAAGCCTAACATTCTAAATGTAAAAAGTGTTGTATCGAGTAAAAGGAGAATGAAAATTAAAAAATAATTCGTTTGGGTGATTTGACATGTAATAAACTTTATCTTCTATAGTTTTTCATTTTTGAATTCCATAAATAAAACCGATGTTTTTAAAAAAGGAAGTTTTGTGTGATTTAACACATCTATAATGGCTCCTTGATGTGTTAAAGGTAAACTGTGGTCTCCAAACAAGTTGATTTTAAATGAAAGGCCAGGTTCCTACCTTTACATGAGCCATCAACCACTGTGCACAGCCCAAGTATAAAGAAATCACTGATCAGAAAGTTAAAGGGTGGGAGGCTATGAATCTGCATTCACAAAACTAGTTCCTTCTTCTAAGTGCGGTTGGCACATGCTCAGTGCAGAAGAAAGCAGAAGAAGAAACAAGAAGAAATTGAGTTACAGTGACTGAAGGAGGTATGGGAGGGGTCACAGAGGGTTGCAAGGGGAGGGGCTATGGGGCCACCAAGGAGAAGGCGAGGCAGGGTAGAAGGACTGTCACAGGGTTTCAGAGCAGGAAGCAGGAATTGCAGGTAATTGGTGCTGCTGCCAACATATCACACACAAATAATAAATATCTTCAAAACTATGCAACAATAAATAATGAAAGTAAATTGCAAAAATACTCAGGAAAGCAATTCCTGCCGTCATTAACCTAAAGTAATTTTTGGCCACAGTTACCCTTTAAGAAAAAGATGCCATACAGTGTACAGAAGTATAATTTTTTTGAGATGCATTGTGTATGGTCAATAAAAGAATCCAAATACATAAAAGGACACATAGACATTATATTAGTTGTGTATAGTATTTGAGATTGAATAAAGACCTATGTCCATCCAGTCCAACCATCTAGCAATATCCTCATTTCTCGCCTAACTGTTGATCCAGAGAAGACAAAAAACACCACATTATGAAGGGGAAAAAATTCCTTCCTGACTCCAAGTGGACATCGGAAATTTCCCTGGATCAACTCTACTTTATGTATCAATAGAAGTAACTTGTAATATTCCTTGTTGCGAGAAACTCATCCAACTATTTTTAAAAACTGACCAATGAACCTGCCATAACAAGTCCACTGGAAGACAGTCCATGCTTTACCGTTCTCACAGTGAAAAACCCTTTCCGAACTTGAAGCCTAAACCTTTTTTTTTCAAGTTAAGGGATGTGCCCTTGTGTCCTTTGACATGTTCTATTGGTGAACAATGCCCCGATAGTTTATTGTATGGCCTGTTAATGTATTTAACACAGTAATCATATCCCCAGCAAACACCTTTTCTTAGCTACATAATTGTAACTTTTCCAGTCTCTCTCATATTAAGCTCCCAATTTTTTATTTAGTTGCTCTTCTCTGAACCCTTTCTATTTCAAAGATGTTCTGGTCTGGGGAGTCACATTTGTACATGGATAGAAAATTGGTTAATGAATAAGATGCAGAGAGTAGTTGTAAATGGGGCTTCATCATTATGGACTAAAGTGCTAAGTGGGGTGCCACAGGGTTCTGTGTTGGGGCCACTATTTAATCTATTTATAAATGATTTGGAAATGGGTATTGTCAGCAATGTTTCGGTGTTTGCTGACGACACAAAACTTTGTTGACCATTAAAAACTTCAGAGGATGTGCAATCATTGCAGGGGGATCTGGATAGATTGTCACATTGGGCTGCTAAGTCGCAGATGAGATTCAATGTTGATACATAAATGTAAAGTGATGCATTTTGGACTTAAAAATCTTTGTGCTACTTATACTATAAAATGCTTTGTGTTAAGTGAATCCCTGTTGGAAAGGGATCTTGGAGTTTTGGTGGATAACAAACTTAATTGTAGCAAGCAGTGCCAGAGCCAGCATGGTATTGTCTTGTATAGAGGTATGGATTCAAGGGAGGAAAATGTTATTCTCCCTCTATATAAAGCATTGGTAAGGCCTCATTTGAAATATGCAGTGCAATTTTGGAATCCTGTGTACAGAAAGAACATCTTTGAAATAGAAAGGGTTCAGAGAAGAGCAACTAAATAAAAAAATTGGGGGAGCTTAAATATGAAGAGAGACTGGAAAAGTTACAATTATGTACGCTAGAGAAAAGGTGTTTGCGTGGGGATATGATTACTGTGTATAAATACATTAACAGGCCATACAATAAACTATCTGGGGCATTGTTCACCAATAGAACATGTCAAAGGACACAAGGACATCCCTTAAGACTTGAAAAAAAAGGTTTAGGCTTCAAGTTCGGAAAGGGTTTTTCACTGTGAGAACGGTAAAGCTATGGAACTGTCTTCCAGTGGACGTTGTTATGGCAGGTTCATTGGTCAGTTTTAAAAAATAGTTGGATGAGTTTCTGCAAACAAGGAATATTACAAGTTACTTCTATTGATACATAAAGTAGAGTTGATCCAGGGAAATTTCCGATTGCCACTTGGAGTCAGGAAGGAATTTTTTCCCCTTCATAAATGTGGTGTTTTTTTGTCTTCCTCTGGATCAACAGTTAGGCAGGAAATGAGGATATTGCTAGATGGGTTGGACTGGATGGACATAGGTCTTTATTCAATCTCAAATACTATACTATACAAACTAATATAAATGTCTATGTGTCCTTTTATGTATTTGGATTCTTTTATTGACCATACACAATGCATTCTCAAAAAAATTATACTTCTGTACACTGTATGGCATCTTTTTTCTTAAAGGGTAACTGTGGTCCAAAAATTACTTTAGGTTAATTGACGGCAGGAATTGCTTTCCTGAGTATTTTTGCAATTTACTTTCATTATTTATGTTTGCATAGTTTTGAAGATATTTAATTATTTGTGTGTGATATGTTGGCAGCAGCACCAGATTACCTGCAATTCCTGCTTCCTGCTCTGAAACCCTGTGACAGTCCTTCTACCCTGCCTCGCCTTCTCCTTGTGGGCCCCATAGCCCCTCCCCTTGCAACCCTCTGTGACCCCTCCCATACCTCCTTCAGTCACTGTAACTCAATTTCTTCCTGGTTTCTTCTGCTTTCTTCTGCACTGAGCATGTGCCAACCGCACATTAGAAGAAGGAACTAGTTTTGTGAATGCAGATTCATAGCCTCCCACCCTTTAACTTTCTGATCAGTGATTTCTTTATATCTTGGGCTGTGCAGCAGGTGGTTGATGGCTCATTGTAAAGGTAGGAACCTGGCCTTTCATTTAAAATCAACTTGTTTGGAGACCACAGTTTACCTTTAACACATCAAGGAGCCATTATAGATGTGTTAAATCACACAAAACTTCCTTTTTTAAAAACATCGGTTTTATTTATGGAATTCAAAAATGAAAAACTATAGAAGATAAAGTTTATTACATGTCAAATCACCCAAACGTAATTAATTTTTAGATTTTCATTCTCCTTTTTACTCGATACAACTTTTTACATTTAGAATGTTGAGGCTTTTACTCTCCTGTAACAAACAGGCTTTTTCAAGTAGACTGAGGTGATCAAATGGTATAGGTCTCTAACCAGCCATAGAAGGAAAGTTTTAATGAATATTCTGTTTACAGCACATATTAGCATTTTAAGCTAAAAAATAGCAGTCGAAGAAATAAAAGAGCTGAAAGGTTCTAAACCCTTGGCTTGTAGATTGGGGAGGAGATGGGATATTCGGTGCTTTTGTCCAAATGAGTGTAACACTGTAGCTACCCGATATAATATAATAACAGATGCAATCTATTTGACTTAAAAATGAATGAAAAATATATTATTTATTATATACTCCCTCTAACAGCCATAAGGTTATTAGTACATCACAGGAAAATGGAAGCAAGTTATCAGAGCTTTGCTCTGTAGGAATGTTGCTGCAATTGATGTAAAATTTCCTGATATTGCATTCTGATTCTGTATAATACTTTGCATGTGTTTAAAACCAGTTGTTTACTGGCATTACCAAAGTTCTACTATAGTCCCTTGCATGGCATAGACTTTCCAAAAATTTCAAACTGCCTAACTTACCAGAAACCTACTTGTGTCTCTCAATAAATTCAACAAAAAGTGTTGCTAGCAATACTACAGACAAAGCAGCTAGATAGCTTAGGGAGAGGTGGGCCAAAAGGAGCAAAAAGCCCCCCACTGTACATAAAAATGGAGCAACACCATTTTATAACAGAAGGCATCTTGCAGTCTTATGCTATATGAATAGAATTGCCAACAAAATCTAAGAAACAAGAAGTACTTCTTACTTCCAGATTACTCAGAGTAAGGGGTGGAGATATGCAAAATTCTCCTTTATGTCCCTTGGCTTATGCATGTGTCCAGAACCGCTGGCTTAATAACATGCAACATAGCCTAGATCTTGTTAGATCTAACGAGATCTAACAAGATCGAAACATGTCATGTCTGCAAGTCGGATGATTGGCTCTATACAATAGGCCATGTTGCATGTTATTAAGCCAGCCATTCTAGACACATGCATAAGCCGAGGGACATAAAAGAGAATTTTGCATATCTCCGCCCCTTACTCTGGGTAACCTGGGAGTAAGAAATTACATCTTGTTTCTTAGATTTTGTGGGCAATGCTATTCATATAGCATGAGACTGCAAGATACCTTCTGTTATAAGAAGCTGTTGCTCCATTTTTCGCAATACTACAAAATAAAATGAGCTTTAAGAAATGACCATGACTGATCTTCCTTTCAAAAGATTCAGCCTTTCAGTTCTGGAGACTGGAGATCTCTCACTCAGAGGGCACCATGGTGACCCAAGGGTCAAGTAACAGTGACATCAGAAGGATGTAGAGAATCTTTTGAGGAGGAAGAGAGTTTTACAAATGGAGGAGCTTGGAGCACCTATTTATTTTTTAACGTTTGTTAATTAACATCTGACCCCTCTTTTTCTCTTAAGAAAAGTATGTCTCCGTGTTTCAGAATATGACATGACCCTAACCTGTACACTTAAGATTGTGCTAAACTATGTCACGTGTTTCCACTTAAATAGCATAATGTCTTCAAGAAATTATATACAGTAACTTTAAGTTATTCCTTCATCTGCTCCAAGACCCTTGTATCTGTAAAAAATAAATAAATCACAAAGTCATTTGCAGCCTCTAACCCACAAAAAGAAAAACTGAATGGATGCTTTGTATATGGGGAAGGGGTGATACTGTGTTGCATCTGGAATTAGTATATCTTTCCTGTAATCCAAACATTTTTGTTTTACTTTACACCATTGCTTCAGACCTGTTAAATGAACATTCCACACAACATTTTTATCTCATAAATAACAGTGGTACAATTGATCTTACGAAAAGCCATTTCTAACTCTGTGTACTGCTCTCCCTTTTTAATACATCACAAACAAATAGAACAACAGCACATTTATCCAAAAGTTACAATGATTAGATTTCTAATAGACGAAAGGCTCGTACACATGCACGATGCCCAACCTCCGACAGCTCTAAGCGATGAACGGCCGTTTTGGCAGAGAATTGTCCATGTGTATGCGTTCAGTCGGGAGTTGTTTGTTGATCCACCCGGCGGATCGGCGAACGTCCCCCGACCAAATGCATACACACGGAAGATTCTCGTCCGAAACGGCCGTGCGTCGCATGTGGCTGTCGGCACCGTGGGTCACGGGTCCAGACCATATTGAACGTGTGTACGAACCTTTAACATATATTGAGTCAACACACTGCTATTATTGTTTAATAAAGAAAGACTCACTCATAACTTGGACACACAGGTTATTTGTATCCGTTATAATTCGAATTTTATTGTCAACATATTTCTATTTTGTTCTAAGCCAGATTCAATAAAGCACAACTCGTTAATAATTTATTATGTTCTGCTGTATGTACTGAGTCAACATAGCATAGTACATAATAGGAAATAAAAAACTAAGGCAACAAAATATATCCTTCATAAATTCTTGTTTAAAGGATGTTACGTTGCTCATTCACATTTGTTAAAATAGAAGTGGTATGATTCAGTCAAGCTGATATTTTGTTAGAGATACGCAATTAAATACTTAGAGACTGTTTCCTAAAGGTCATTTTAACAACATTCTTAGTCTTAAATAAATAGACCTTATAATACCAAGTACCTTCTACTTCGAGTCTGCTTAAGGAAATATAGGATTTCACGTAAAAGAAAGTTATTAATTCAACCCCTGAGTCAGTCTGACGTACACTGCTGGAGGCGACAGAGGTTAATGTGGGTTTTTTGGTGACTTGTACACTTGTCAACTAAAGGGACTTTTTTTAAAGGAGATTTATTTGCTACATTCTCTGATTACATACACAGGAGATACTGTAGGAGCACTCTGTATAAAAAATTACATGGTGAAAGTGCTACTGATCTGAACAAAACATTAGTGCAAACAAAGAAAAAAAATATGATAAATGCACATTTCTGTAGAAAGGGTTTTACACTCATTTGGACATATTGTATCCCTCTGAAATGTCATGGCCCATTTTATGTTTTTTCTCTCCTCTTTTGGGGGTTAGTATACTTGAGAAATTCTGGAAGTGAGGAATAATTCCATATCTCATAGATTAGTTTACATTTTCAGTGAAAAGAACAAACCTAAACAGGGTTATTCAATAAATGTTCTTATCGTTTAAAATGGTGTTAATTTTGCTTCAACCAATCAGATCTTATTAAACATTTGAAAGCTAACATCTGATTGGTTGTGGCAAAATTAGCACCATTTTAAACAATAAGAACTTTTATTAAATAACCCTGTATATTTTTAGGGAATTGTTTTTACAATTACAAAAAATGGTGTATACAAAATAGCATCAGAGCAAACAAAATCACCACCATAAAAACAAAAATACAAATAGTTCTCAATAAAAGTCTAAGCCCACATGTGCAATATAAGGGTATAAGCATGTTAAGGGAATTTTAAACATTCACTTGCCTTTGATTGGTCAATTGATCACTTAACCAATTACTGGTAAAAGGATAGGCTCATAGCAACAGTAGAACAGCAGGGAAGATCATAATAACCATAGACAGTAAGTCTCATATTAGTTGTAGGAAAACCTGGAAAGGTTATAAAAGAATCTCTGAACAGTTAACATCAAATGTCTTTCAGCATGATATACTGTTGGAGGGTCATGTCAGACTAAGTGGGTGGGATTTTTTAACTACATCACTAAAGTGATAGATCAGGTTGTAAGAGTGGATATATTATCTACATTATAGTAAAGACATTTGAGACTATCCTACACATAAAGCTTGGTTTAAGTTCTTTAGCCCTTTGAATGTTTGAGTTGTGTACTCAGGGTCACCCTCTTTCTTGTGGAAAGCAGCAATACCCATACTCAGTAGCAGAGGCATAACTAGGAATCACTGGGCCCCCAGCAAAACTATGATGGGGCCCCTATCTATGCTTTATCCCTATCTATGTTTTCTGGGAGGAGCCTATATCTGTCATTGGAAACATAAGAAGATGGGGCCCCCTTGGCTCCCAGGCCCCCCTGCAGTTGCTCCCCCTGCTCCCCTGGTAGTTATTACCCTGCTCAGTAGCTTTGGACTTGCCTTGTTGCTTAAAGTTTTAAAATAGATCTCTTTAAAATTTACTGCTCATTTTACACATCTGATTAGACCCAATTAGCATGCTCAGAGCCTCATTCCTCACAAACACAACAATCGTATCTAACAACTTGCCAGGAAGTGTTAATGGGGATTCTCTGTCTACCCTTAGAAAAGATAGTAGAAATGGGGGATTTGCAAAATGCCATCCCATTTGAAAAATTTTATGGTGGACTTTCTGTTTTTACTTTTTTCTCAGATTTAAATACGTATTCAAGGAGATTTAATAAAAGTTCTTACTGTTAAATATGATGCTATTTTCCCCCCACCCAATCAGATGTTAGCTTTCAAACGTTCAATAAGATCTGATTGGTTGGGGCAAAATTAGCATCATTTTGAATGATAAGAATTTTCTTTTTTGAAATCAGTAATTTTGCATTGGTTTAGTAAAGCCAAATTGCCAATATATACATTTAATTTTTTAAAAATTCAAATGAAAGATACAGATAATGCTGAATGCCCCAAAGATGCCCCTGAAGATACTTACAAGATCCAGTCGCTCGCCAGCTGGGTGCCACCTTATGCTGCTGTTGTGAGCTGGTTTTCAGCACACAGAGCATTAGTCATGTGCTCACTGGCAGCGGCTGTCAGCTAGTGGCCATAACATCACTGGGGCCTTGACCAGAAAGCAGAGAGGAAGGGAAGGTAAGCAAAATGAAAATAGGGTTTGGAGGGTGCTGCACCTAAATGTAAAATTTTATTTTATTGCTGGACATGTCCTGAGTAATTAAATACATCTGATATGAGCAACATTTTTAGGAGAACTTTGCACAAACCTTTTATACAATATCATTAAAAGGAAATGTTTCAAGGCATTCAGACCATTACTGGTATCTGAATATTAGTTATTAAAACCAAATGCCTTAAAAATAAATTATCCCTTTAGACCAGACAACTTTGGAGAAAATTCAAAATGAACCTAGTTTAGATTCAGAACTGCCAGTTTCAAATCCAATGGATTTTTTAAATTTTAAAACTTGAAAAAAATTGAAAATCAAAAACACAAAAATATTATTAGAAAATCTAAAACTTTCTACTGAAAAAGCAAAAGTTTATATTGGGGGAAATTTAAAATGCTATTGATGCTTTTCCGGTTTAACCAGATTTTCGGGACTTCCGTGGAACCGCTATGGGAAAGAAACTTGGAAGATTTTCTAATCTCTATCTGTGATGATAAGCATGCTCAGCGATTACTATGAGCAAGCACAGAGAGAGGGAATTTCCCAACATGCATTTCATGTAGCAACTGTAACCATTCCAGTTTCAGCACTAAACTGCATACAGCAATGTAGTGTATGATAATATGGCACTTGAATGGTAGCTGAAATGTAAGATGCTTACATTATTCCCTAAGAATTAGGGGATAGATCACCAAAAAATAGTACACTGATAGTTTTGGAGAAATTGTAGCTACCAGTAATGGGCAATTATTAATTTATTTATTTTCAATTTAAGATGCAGATTATGAGTTGAAAAATGGTAACAAAATGGCGTAATTGGGCTGCTAGGACCTATGGCTACAAATTACCACACAAACAATAGCGGTATTTCTTTTTCAATCCAATTGCCCATTCCAGTTTCTTTGGCATTATAGGTTTCCGGCAAATTATGTTAGCCAGGCGGTTAATTTCTCAATTATTTATGCTCTTTAGACACATATTGTAAGCATCAGTATGGAAAACTGTGTGGTTGCTGGTCATTTTGGTAAGGCTCTTCTCATGCAGGGATAATCAGAAAACAGATCAACGTCTGAGAGAGGATCAGGAAAGTGTCAAATAAGGGACAGATCTCATACAATACAAATACAATATCAATGTTTTATTTATTACTGAAAAAAATTAAAAGGAAATACTTTTACACCACACCAGAGCTCTGCATACCCAGGTGAATCATGTATAACCAATACACAGATTGCCATATGGCATAATTTATTAATGCTTTCTATGTCTCCATTTTAGTGACAGATGACACATAAAAAAGAAAATACTTCTAAACTGGAAAGTGAAAGTATAAGTCATTAGGGCTACACTTTCTAGGCATTTACTAACTCCTGTTTAAGCTGTTCTTAGTTGTTCTTTTTATAGCTTTGTTTCCCTTATTGACCTCAAAAGCAAATACGGGCTCAAGCTTTTTCTGAACTTCTATCCTGCTATATCCAACTCTGTAGAAAAATTAACTTACCTTCCATTTATCTGTGTAAGTTGACACTATTAAAGATTTTTTGAAAAAAAACTTGTTTATAAAGTTGCATGTCATATATTTTACAAATTATGTCATTATTATGTTTTTATTAAGGATGATGAGAAGTACTGGGTGCATTGTATGCTTACTATTTTACCGGGAAACTACAAATTCAAGGCCAAAAAGAAAATGAATTAGTTGAGTTAAAATGCTAATCACCTTTGTTTTGCATTATTGGCTTATTGAATACCATTTTAATACTTATACAATTTATTAATATACCAATCATTATTGTTCTGTACAACAGAACCTACACCATAAATGTGTTAAGTGAATATTGACTGGAAAAAGATTTGGGGGTTCTGGTAGATAACAGACTTAGCTGTAGCAAAGAATGCCAGGCAGCATCAGCTAGAAATGAATTAGTTGAGTTAAAATGCTAATCACCTTTGTTTTGCATTATTGGCTTATTGAATACCATTTTAAATACTTGTACCATTTATTAATGATACCAATCATTATTGTTCTGTACAACAGAACAGGGATCTGTGATTAGAGAGCGAAAAAACGCGTGGCAGAGTTAAGTAGACTGAAGGGGGAGAGGTGGAAGCAGGAAACAAGAAAGTAGTAGGTTGCAATAGTACAGGCGCAACAGGATGAGAACCTGCATAAGCATATCGGTGGTCGGGAGAGAAAGGAACCTGCGGATTTTGGCTATATTGCTAAGGAAGAAGCGCCAGGTTTTCGCAACATAGTTAATGTGGTTTCGAAAAGGAGAGAGGAGTCAATAATTACCCCTAGGCAGCGTGCCGATTGTAAGCGGAAATGGGGTATTCTCAACTGAGATGGAGAAGATGGGACAGACCAAGTTTAGGTGGAAAACGATCAGTTCAGTTTTAGAAAGATTTATATGAGGTAGTGTTGGGACATCCAGGAGGAGATGGCAAGGAGGAGTCGGAGACACATGACTGGATGTCAGCAGAATGGCAGATGAGATTCAATTATAAATGTAAGGTGATGCATTTAGGATTTAATAATCCCTGTGCCACCTACACCAAATAACTCTGTGTTAAGTGCATCTGTATGGAAAAAATTTGGGGGTTCTGGTAGATAACAACTTAGCTATAGCAAACAATGCCAGGTAGCAACAGCTAGAGCTAGAAATATTGTCTTGTATAAGAGAGGAATAATCAGAGAGAAAAATATTATTCTCCCTTTACAAGGCACTGGTAAAGCCTCATTTGGAATCATTGCAGTTTTGGAATCCCATATACAAAAGGGACATCTTGGAAATTGAAGCAGATCAGAGAAGGGCAACTAAATTAATAAGGGGAATGGATGGGCTTGAATATGCAGGCAGATTAGACAAGTTAGGGCTGTTTACATTGGAGAAGCACGTTTGCATGGGGACATGATAACCTTATACAAATATATTAATGGGCCATACAATGAACTCTCTGGTGCATTGTTACTAATAGTCATATCAGAGGACTCGTGGACATCCTTTAAGGTTGGAAGAAAAGAAGTTTCATCTTCAGGTTAGGAAAGGTTTCTTTACAGTGAGAATTGGTGAAACTGTGAACTGTCTTCCACAGATGTGGTAACGGCAAGTTCATTGAATAGCTTTAAAAAAGGCCTGGTAAGTTTCTAAAACTAAAAAATATGAGAATACCGGTATTAATTCATATAGATCTGGTTGATTCAGGGATACTTTCCGATTGCCGTTTGGAGTCAGGAATCCCCCCCCCCCTCTTTTTAGCTGTTTTTTTTTTCCTTCCTCTGGATCAACTGTTAGGTAGGGTTAAAAAAAAAAAAAAAGAGGGTGAATGAGGTTGGACTTGATGGACGTATGTCTTTATTCAACCTTAATTACTATGTTACTATTGTCAGGAGTTAGCGTAGGGTTGAACAAGTAGATTTGTGTATCTTCTGCATATAAATTATATTTGAAGCCAAAAGAGGTAATAACATCTCCCAAGGAAATAGTGTAGAGGGAGAACAATAAGGGTCCAAGAAAGACCCCTGCGGGACCTCCACATCAAGAGGAACAAGAAGAGGTATTGCTAGCAAGAAACAGAGTAAGTTCTGTCAGAGCAATAGGATAGAAACCAGGATGCCACTTAATTTCGAATGCCCAAAGATTAAGTATCCGCATAAAGGGAATGATCAACTGTGTCGAAAGCAGATGAGAGGTCAAGGAGGAAAAGAATAGAAAATGACCTTTGCAACCTGCATATCATTTACAACTTTACACAGGGCCTTCAGTGGAATGCTCAGGACAGAATCCAGATTGCAAAGGATCCAATAGGTTATGAGCATAAGGCTATTAGCGATACGGAGGACACTAGTCGTTCTAGCATTTTAGAGGCTATCGATAAGGGAGAGACCGGTAATATTGGCTAAACAAGAGGGGCCCAGCTAGGTTTTTTTTAGTATGGGCTTAACATGGGCATGCTTTAACGACGAAGATTACACCTTTGTTTTGCATTATTGGCTTATTGAATACCATTTTAATACTTGTACAATTTATTAATATACCAATCATTATTGTTCTGTACAACAGAACAGGGATCTGGTTTATTAGAGAGCGAAAAAATACGCGTGGCAGAGTTAAGTATAGACTGAAGGGGAGAGAGGTGGGAAGCAGGAAGACAAGAAAGTAGTAGGTTGCAATAGTACAGGCGCAACAGGATGAGAACCTGCATAAGCATATCGGTGGTCGGGAGAGAAAGGAACCTGCGGATTTTGGCTATATTGCTAAGGAAGAAGCGCCAGGTTTTCGCAACATAGTTAATGTGGTTTCGAAAAGGAGAGAGAGGAGTCAATAATTACCCCTAGGCAGCGTGCCGATTGGATAGCGGAAATGGGGGTATTCTCAACAGAGATGGAGAAAGATGGGACAGGACCAAGTTTAGGTGGAAAACGATCAGTTCAGTTTTAGAAAGATTTAATATGAGGTAGTGTTGGGACATCCAGGAGGAGATGGCAAGGAGGCAGTCGGAGACACATGACTGGATGTCAGCAGAATGGCAGATGAGATTCAATATTAATAAATGTAAGGTGATGCATTTAGGATTTAATAATCCCTGTGCCATCTACACCATAAATAACTCTGTGTTAAGTTCATCTTTTTTTTTTTTTTTTTTTTTTTTTTTTTTAGATAACAGACTTAGCTATAGCAAACAATGCCAGGTAGCAACAGCTAGAGCTAGTAAGATATTGTCTTGTATAAAGAGGAATAGATCAGAGAGAAAAATATTATTCTCCCTCTTTACAAGGCACTGGTAAAGCCTCATTTGGAATATGCAGTTTTGGAATCCCATATACAAAAGGGACATCTTGGAAATTGAAGCAGATCAGAGAAGGGCAACTAAATTAATAAGGGGAATGGATGGGCTTGAATATGCAGGCAGATTAGACAAGTTAGGGCTGTTTACATTGGAGAAGCGACGTTTGCATGGGGACATGATAACCTTATACAAATATATTAATGGGCCATACAATGAACTCTCTGGTGCATTGTTTACTAATAGGTCATATCAGAGGACTCGTGGACATCCTTTAAGGTTGGAAGAAAAGAAGTTTCATCTTCAGGTTAGGAAAGGTTTCTTTACAGTGAGAATGGTGAAACTGTGGAACTGTCTTCCAGCAGATGTGGTAACGGCAAGTTCATTGAATAGCTTTAAAAAAGGCCTGGATAAGTTTCTAAAACTAAAAAATATTGAGAATTACCGGTATTAATTCATATAGATCTGGTTGATTCAGGGATACTTTCCGATTGCCGTTTGGAGTCAGGAATCCCCCCCCCCCCCTCTTTTTAGCTGTTTTTTTTTTGCCTTCCTCTGGATCAACTGTTAGGTAGGGTTAAAAAAAAAAAGAGGGTGAATAGGTTGGACTTGATGGACGTATGTCTTTATTCAACCTTAATTACTATGTTACTATGTCAGGAGTTAGCGTAGGGGTGAACAAGTAGATTTGTGTATCTTCTGCATATAAATTATATTTGAAGCCAAAAGAGGTAATAACATCTCCCAAGGAAATAGTGTAGAGGGAGAACAATAAGGGTCCAAGAACAGACCCCTGCGGGACCTCCACATCAAGAGGAACCAGAGAAGAGGTATTGCTAGCATAAGAAACAGAGTAAGTTCTGTCAGAGCAATAGGATAGAAACCAGGATGCCACTTCATTCCGAATGCCCAAAGAGTTAAGTATCCGCATAAGGAGGGAATGATCAACTGTGTCGAAAGCAGATGAGAGGTCAAGGAGGAAAAGAATAGAAAAGTGACCTTTGCAACCTGCATATCATTTACAACTTTACACAGGGCCGTCTCAGTGGAATGCTCAGGACAGAATCCAGATTGCAAAGGATCCAATAGGTTATGAGCATGAAGGCAGTTAGCGATACGGGAGGACACTAGTCGTTCTAGCAGTTTAGAGGCTATCGATAAGGGAGAGACCGGGTAATAATTGGCTAAACAAGAGGGGCCCAGCGAGGTTTTTTTTAGTATGGGCTTAACATGGGCATGCTTAAAGACGGAAGGGAAAATTCCAGATGTAAGGGAGGCGTTGAATATGTGGGTGAGTATAGGGGTAAGCACATGATTACAGTGCTTCAGTAATACAGAGGGCATGGGATCAAGAGGACAGGTCGTGAGCGGACATGATAGAAGCAGGCAAGAGACTTCTGAATGGGTCACAGGAGCAAAAGATCCAAGAATAGCCAAGGGAGGGAAGGGCAACATAATCTGAGTGTCATCCCAAGACCAGATATCTGCACATGAATAAACTTCACTTTATACTGAAAGTAATGCGCAAAGTCCTGGGGAGAGTGCGGAGAAAGGAGAGGGTCAGCGGGAGAGGGGCGCAGAAGGGAATTGAAGATGGAGAACAGGCGATGTGGGTTTGATTTGTTGTTATTTATAAGTTTCAGGTAATAGTTCTGTTTTGCCAGCAGGAGCCCAGAGCCGAGACATTGCAGCATGAACGTCTAATAGGAGAAAGTCAGCCTTTGTATGGGACTTTCTCCACGCACATTCAGCAGTACGCATGTACCTGCGTATAAAATGGGAAGTGGTGTTGAGCCACAGAGGAGGATTAGAGGTTCCTTGGCTGCAGGAATGCAAGGGGGCAAAAGAGTATATTGTGTTAGTCAGGATAGAATTATAGGAATTAGGAAGCGAGTCAGGGTCATCAACTGTCAAAAGGGAGGAAAGACTAGAGGACAGGGATGAGGCGAGTGTCGGGAGATCTATGGATTTAGTATTACGGACAGACACACAAGATGAAGGAACAGGAGGAAGAAGAGGGTGTTGAGCCTGAAAAGTAATAAGATGATGATCAGAAAGCAGGAAGGGGTTAGATTGAAAAGACGAGACAGAGAGGTTTTTAGTGAACACTAGGTCCAGGAAGTGGCCATCCTTGTGAGTACTAGCGTTAGTCCATTGCTGAAGATCGAACGAGGAAGTTAATTGTAGGAAGCGAGAGGGCCAGGAGAGGGAGGAGTCATCAATGTGACAGTTGAAGTCCCCCAGAATAGTGCTTCAGTAATACAGAGGGCATGGGATCAAGAGGACAGGTCGTGAGCGGACATGATAGAAGCAGGCAAGAGACTTCTGAATGGGTCACAGGAGCAAAAGATCCAAGAATAGCCAAGGGAGGGAAGGGCAACATAATCTGAGTGTCATCCCAAGACCAGATATCTGCACATGAATAAACTTCACTTTATACTGAAAGTAATGCGCAAAGTCCTGGGGAGAGTGCGGAGAAAGGAGAGGGTCAGCGGGAGAGGGGAGCAGAAGGCAATTGAAGATGGAGAACAGGGGATGTGGGTTTGATTTGTTGTTATTTATAAGTTTCCGGTAATAGTTCTGTTTTGCCAGCAGGAGCCCAGAGCCGAGACATTGCAGCATGAACGTCTAATAGGAGAAAGTCAGCCTTTGTATGGGACTTTCTCCACGCACGTTCAGCAGTACGCATGTACCTGCATATAAAATGGGAAGTGGTGTTGAGCCACGGAGGAGGATTAGAGGTTCCTTGGCTGCAGGAATGCAAGGGGGCAAAAGAGTATATTGTGTTAGTCAGAATAGAATTATAGGAATTAGCAAGCGAGTCAGGGTCATCAACTGTCAAAAGGGAGGAAAGACTAGAGGACAGGGATGAGGCGAGTGTCGGGAGATCTATGGATTTAGTATTACTGACAGACACACAAGATGAAGGAACAGGAGGAAGAAGAGGGTGTTGAGCCTGAAAAGTAATAAGATGATGATCAGAAAGCAGGAAGGGGTTAGATTGAAAAGACGAGACAGAGAGGTTTTTAGTGAACACTAGGTCCAGGAAGTGGCCATCCTTGTGAGTACTAGCGTTAGTCCATTGCTGAAGATCGAACGAGGAAGTTAATTGTAGGAAGCGAGAGGGCCAGGAGAGGGAGGAGTCATCAATGTGACAGTTGAAGTCCCCCAGAATAAGAACAGGACAGTCAGCAGAGAGGAAGAAAGTAAGCCAAGTTTTATAGTCGGAGAGGAATGCAGACGGAGACGTTGTAGACGGCGGTCTGTACACCACAGCTACTCGTAGGGACAAGGGGTGGGAGAGCTGAATTGAATGAGGCTCAAAAAATGTGAATGAAAGGTCAGGTGGGGAGGTAATGTTAGTAAATTGACAGGAGGAGGAAAGTAAAAGGCCAACACCCCCCCCCCCCCATGACTGGAGGAGCTAAACATATGGGAAAAGCTGAGCCCACCATGAGCAAGGGAGGCCTCGATAGCAGAGTCATGTTGGGAAAGCCAGGTTTCAGTAAGGGCAAGAAGATAAAAATTATTAGAGCAGAAGAGATCATGAATGACGGTAGATTTGTTAACCAATGAGCGAATGTTAAGCAGAGCACAGGAGAAAGGCAGACAAGATGGTGGAATCAGAGGAATAAATAGAAGATTGGATGGAATTGAACCACAACAGGCGGGAGATATTACATGGACCAGGATTTGGGGACACATCACCAGCAGACAGAAGTAGGAGGATGAACAGAGACAGAAGGTGGGAGGAGGATTTGTAAGTGTTGTTTTTCTTTTTTGCATTTGAACAAGAAGGAAGAACAGTGTTAGCGAGGAGGTGATATAGGGTATGGAAGCAGTAAGAGGGGGTAGAGAGAACGGATGGAAAGATATAAACAGAGTTGGGTGATTGGTGAGCAGGGGTGGAATACCAATACAAATTAGGAAACATGGTGCAGAAAAAAGGGAGACCCAGCCACAGTATATGCATAATGATTAAATCAGATTAATCAGATATTAGGACTTTGTTGAAATTGGATCCTCAGCTTCTTCTGTAGTTCCTGTGTGTTGATCTCTTTGTTGAAAATCCAATATACTTAGGAGATCTATACTTTGGATGATCTAGACTTGGGATGATTCTGTCCTGCATAGCAAATTGACCAGCACAGCTCTAACCCCAGCACAGCTCCTTAAGATTGTCTGAACTTATAGGGAGAAAGCCAGGCACAGGGCAAGGTAATTAACTAATTAGCAGCGTTCAATTTGGACAACGCAGTGGTCTCCAGCTGTGCTACAAGGGCTGAAACAGAGAAGATACCATCTCTGTAGTCAGGGCAATAGGAGTCAGGAAATAAACAAAACTACTTTTACCCCCCTTAATAAAAAAAAATATATATATATAGCACAGGAGGAAAGGCTATGGAATGCATACCAGATATATGAATTTAACAGTCACAAATAACAAAGGGGGCACAGGAGGAAAGGCTATGGAATGCATACCAGATATATGAATTTAACAGTCACAAATAACAAAGGGGGCACAGGAGGAAAGGCTATGGAATGCATACCAGATATATGAATTTAACAGTAACAAATAACAAAGGGGGCACAGGAGGAAAGGCTATGAAATGCGTACCAGATATATGAATTTAACAGTCACAAATAAGAAAGGGGGCACAGGAGGAAAATGGAATGCGTACCTGTTGGAAGAGAGAGAGAGGAAAAATGTCAGATCAGCAGATTCCCTTGTTAAACTCCAATATACTTAGGAGATCTATACTTTGGATGATCTAGACTTGGGATGATTCTATCCTGCACAGCAAATTGACCAGCACAGCTCTAACCCCAGCAGTGTGCAGTAGAGTTATACTGTAACTGCTGTAAATGTATCTGCGAGAGCCACTCTCTCTGGTTCTAACAGTTGATCAGTGAACTGTACCCTCCCATCTTTTCCATACAGTAGGTGCACGTATGCAGAAGATTGCAGTGCTTGCAGGTAGGAATTGTTAGAAATTGTTGTTCCTTACATTCTACCCGTTCCTGCCATCTTCAGTTCAGTTTCTGGGAATTCACTTTCCTCTTCAACAAAGTTCAGAGATTTCTTTCCTTTCTGATTATTTGCGAGCTTGCGCAAATGCTTCTTATCTCCTTTGCTGGCAGATGCAGCTGCTTAGACAAAGGAGTACTATTTAAAATTCCCAAATTTTCCAATCACTCTCCTTCTTTCTTGGGAATCCACTACTTATTGGTCACTCAAGGCCTCATAGCCTTGTTGCACCTCCCCTTTTAGAGTCTTTGGTTTGCCTTGTTTCTCATAGTCTGTTCCTTTTTCTCTTGATTATGATCCTCTGCTGCCTGCAGTGACCTGTTTTCCCCAGTGTATGATGTTTAGCTCCATTCTTGGCTCTGTTCATCACCTAGTACTCTGTTGCTACTCTCTGTTACCCACTATATTCTGCCTGGCTTGTTTTGTGCCCAGTTCTGCTAGTTTTGCTTCAAACATTTTGAGTATCCTCAGCCTCAGATACCTTGATTTAGATACTCCCAGCGAATGGGGAATTTAATATAGGTGAAAATAGCGGTAAGATTGGGGTATTTGTGCTGAAAGGTTACTTTAATAACTTTAATTCTGTAACCTTTTTTACTGAAAGGTTACAGTAATATGCTCTCTTACCTCCCTATGATTTATAGTTTCCCCTGACATGTTCTTAAAAAGGATGGTTTAGTGTCAATTTAAATAGTTAAAATGGCTTTTATAAATGGTGTGTAGAAGTTGTTTTTGACTTTGAACCTGGTGCATGGGTATATTTTCTGTAAGCTAGAGAGTCAGCTTCAAACATCCAGGCCACACAGGAGAAATATAGCCAAAAAGGTAAGTACCGGTAGGTTAGGACCCAGTTAAAGAAAGCAACCTTGACGTGGTGACTGGGCTTAAAATATTATTATTGAACTAATTGCTTTTATTTATCCAGAGTTTAGCAGACTGTTTGTAGTAGCAACCTTATGGAGGTAGCCAATATGCAATTAGGATGGTTTGTGCAGTAGAATTCTGTTTTTTGTATGTATTATATTTTTGGTCTCTAGTTGCATTTTAATATGGATGTACATCAACCCAATTTTCTATATATTGTGTGTTTTCTGTAAGCAACAATTGCCCTTTTATAGGCTTAGATTAGATTTTTTTTGTTTTTATTTGTTATGTGTTTAGGAAATGTCATGGAGTGGAGTTTCCCTACCCCCCACATCCCCCACACCCACACCTCATACTGCACCACATATAAAAAGTACCCAAGGTGAGGACCTTTAACTTTATTTTGTTGCTTTGGTCCATTTGATTTAGTTTGGTCCATTGACGACAAGACAGACAAACTCTGCAAGAAGCGTGTCTTTTTATTGGCCACATCACGAACATGGAAGAAGGCCCGAAGTTGTGAATGTAAGTTAAGCTGAATTTCCAAGAAGAATCCAGGGGGTGAGGACCTAGCAGTTTAAGACCTCATTCTAGGTATTATACATGAGGGGAATATAATTCTCCTTGAGCGCACCTTCAGTGCACGCTTGTGAAAAGTGTGATCGCAATGCAGCGCATATCACTCCAAACTGCACTGTCATTGTACCATTAATCTGTTATCGGAACACGTGACCATACAAAAAAACAAGAATAGATCACAGCACAGTATATGCAGCCACCTACATTGAAAAGCAATGGCATGTGATTCTACCATGCTGATGAATCACAGAATGGTCCATAAACAAGTACTGTAGTATAGTGTAGTAGCAATAACACAAGACTGTGTTAAATTTTATTTAACAAAGAAACATGTGTGCAGGCATGTTTCTGTGTTAAATAAATTCTTGTTTCACACAGCTACAGTCCTGTGTTATTGCTACTACACTTTACTACTTGTTTATGGACTTGATAACCCAGCATGGTGGAGACTGGAAAAGTGTAAAGCACTGGATTCATCGCTCTGTGTACCTGGATACCCCTACCTGCTCACAGAATGGGTTATTTCTGCTAATGTGAAATTTTGCTAGTCTGCTGGTGTTTAATTTTCATATACATGTATGTATTTTTTCAGAAATTTAGAAATGTTATATTTATGTGCCCTCTGGCAAGCCAAATCAATTCAGCATTCAGAGTGCCTGCAGCTCAAATGTTAATACATTATGCAGTAGGCTGCGCCAATCAAAAAACAGGTGTTTTCTGTGTAAAACAACATTCTGACTGTAATTTAGCCATTTCAATCAATAACAACAAGTAATAATACACACACAGGAATCAATTTAATGGGTACATAAGGGTGATGTAACAGTGGGTGCAGAGATCTACTAAATTACCTACTTACCAATGTTCCCATAATACAGTAACGATTTTATGACTTATATAGCATCCCCAGAGCATGGAAAGTAATTTAGTGGCTCAATTCATTTGCGTTCAAGTTTCACCCTAAATTATACCTAAACACGTCTTGTAAATGATACTGCATCGGAAGCGCCACAATATTTTCAACTTCTTTTGATATTGCATAGGCCCTGCACAACTCATGCTAACTAGGGATGGGTTTCCTGTTCGTTTCAAACCCTGTTCCATTTAGGAACTGCAGATTTCCAAGTTCCGTGGAAACCAAAACTTTTCAAAACTAGAATTATTCTATACCGATTATTGAATATTCAATATCATACCTTGAATTTTTGATACAGAATACTCACTATTCAATACCGGTTATGAAATATTCAATATCGATTATCAAATATACCAATTTTTTAATATCATGTTCCTATTCACTTCTATTGGTATTGTTTTGAAAAAAATATTGTAAACTTTCCGAAAACGTGAAAATTCGATTTTGGAACATCCCTAATGTTAACCCGATGTTATGTCAGATGGTATGTTACTACTGATTTGGGCGATAGCGCCCAATATTGCATCTCCCCCATAATGACTTATTGAAAAGTCCATAAGAAATTCCCTCTCACAACAGAATGTCAGAAAAAGTAAATATATATACGGAAATCACAATAGAGGACCCCTTCCACCAAGGTCTGTGATTGAGCGATATATATCAGTGATATCCAAACAGAGTCCCACAGGCATCACTGATATACAGTATAGCCATCAATCACAGAATTTGGCAGAAAGGTTTGTCTATTGTGATTTCCAGATCTATTTTTTTGCAGCCCACCCACATTTTTTAGCGGTCCGTGGGTAGGCAGCCCTGCCCTGGGCTATGGGTTGTGGACGTGTTTGGGTGGATTATGGGCCTGGTCATGTGGTCCGGTTTCTGACCCAAGCTTGAAAAAGTAGAGAAAATATCTTCCTGTTGAAGTTCTGTGGGGAGGAAACGTGCATTGGTCTTTGACTGAAGGTGGACGCTGAAGCGTAATTCAAACAAGGCAAATTCAGTTGGTTTTGAAGATCCTGGATATTTGTACACACAGTTAGAGAAGTGTGCATACTTACCTATTGAGTACCCAAACACAAATGCAAATGGACACTCCAAAGTTCCTTTTGAAAAATTAATATTCCTTTTAATTACCCATTTGTGAGATATACCTCCAGCAATCCTCCACCCTTTATCCACCTGAAACGTTGCTGGAAGGATCTCTCATGAATGGGTGAATAAAAGGAATATTAATTTTTCAAAAGGAACTTTGAAATGTCGATTTGCATTTATTTTTGGTTACATATATTATGGGCTGATGAGCAGTACAGTAAGTGGTGTGCGACCCTTGGAGGAGTGTAGTTCAACAACCTGTAAGTGTTTACCTATTGAGCTCATTGCTTGCAGGGATGCTAGTGCCGTGAGTAGTCCTCATACCTGCTGGTCTAGAAGTCCCGTTCACACATAACACATGTGCCATATAAGACCCAGAATGAGGCCTGCGTTTGACTCTGAATCACATTAACAAGTTGGCCATCTATGAATACCCTGCCAGATTTGCACAGCAGCATTATCACTGTTATATATTAGACTTACAAGGCCACATTTTAGACATTTTTCCAATTCTGTATGGGTGGGGCTCCATTAACATACTATTGAAATATATGTCACGTAAGGGGGGGCCCTGGTCTTTAAAATGTCTATGTTAGAGTAGTAGCAATAATGGTATAAAAGATTCAAGTGCACTTTGGTTAACTGAGGATATGGTACAGAAAGAACTAAATAAGGTTAATATTAATAAATCTCCTGGACCGGATAAAATACATCCTCGGGTACTTAAGGAGCTAAGTTCAGTTTTATCTAGGCCATTGTTTCTTATTTTTGCAGATTCCCTCATGTCCGGTGGTGTGCCTCTGGATTGGAAAAAGGCTGATGTTATTCCAATATTGAAAAAGGGTAGTCGTTCACAGCCGGGTAATTACAGGCCTGTAAGTTTAACTTCAGTGGTGGGGAAGATCCTGGAAAGTTTAATAAGGGAACATGTTCTAGAGTATGTTTCAAGGACTGACGTTATAAATAGTAACCAGCATGGATTTAGGAGGAATAGATCTTGTCAAACTAACTTGCTTGACTTTTATGAGGAAGTAAGTAGAAATTTAGACTCTGGCATAGCAGTAGATGTAGTTTACTTGAATTTTGCAAAGGCTTTTGATACAGTCCCCCATAGGCGACTAATGTATAAGCTAAGGTCTGTTGGTCTGGGGAATCACATTTGTACATGGATAGAAAATTGGTTAATGAATAGAATGCAGACAGTAGTTGTAAATGGGGCTTCATCATTATGGACTAAAGTGCTAAGTGGGGTGCCACTTAGCACCCCACTTAGCACTGTTGCGGCCGCTTCTATTTAATGTATTTATTAATGATTTGGAAGTGGGTATTGTCAGCAAGGTTTCTGTGTTTGCTGACGACACAAAACTTTGTCGACTATTACAAACTTTAGAGGATGTGCAATCGTTGCAGGGGGATCTAGATAGATTGTCACATTGGGCTGCTAAGTGGCAGATGAGATTCAATGTTGATAAATGTAAGGTGATGGATTTTAGACTTAAAAATCCTTGTGCTACTTATACTATAAATGGCTCTGTGTTAAGTGAATCCCTTTTGGAAAGGGATCTTGGAGTTTTGGTAGATAGCAAACTTAAAGGTAGCAAACAGTGCCAGTCGGCAACAGCCAGATCCAGCAGTATTGTCTTGTATAAAGAGAGGTATGGATTCAAGGGAGAAAAATGTTATTCTCCCTCTTTACATAGCATTGGTAAGGCCTCATTTGGAATATGCAGTGCAATTTTGGAATCCTGTGTACAAAAAGGACATCTTTGAAATGGAAAGGGTTCAGAGAAGGGCAACTAAATTATAAGGGGATTGGGGGAGCCTGAATATGAAGAGAGACTGGAAAAGTTACAATTATGTACGCTGGAGAAAAGGCGCTTGCGTGGGGATATGATTACTGTGTATAAATACATTAACGGGCCATACAATAAACTATCTGGGACATTGTTCACCAATAAAACATGTCAGAGAACATGAGGACATCCCTTAAGACTTGAATAAAAAAGGTTTAGGCTTCAAGTTCGGAAAGGGTTTTTCACTGTGAGAACGGTAAAGCTATAGAACGGTCTTCCACTGGACGTTGTTATGGCAGGTTTATTGGTCAGTTTCAAAAAAAAGATGGATGAGTTTCTGCAAACAAGTTACTGGTATTAATACATAAAGAAGAGTTGATCCAGGGAAATTTCCAATTGCCACTTGGAGTCAGGAAGGAATTTTTTCCCCCTTCATAAATTTGGTGGGTTTTTTTTGCCTTCCTTTGGATCAACCGATAGGCAGGAAATGAGGATATGTCTTTATTCAACCTCAAAAACTATAAACTATGTTCAATGGTGGATGTTTTGTAAAAAATGTTTCTTCCGACATTGTAAACATGTTAATCATTAAATTAGAGGATCTTTAATAAATACCAGTAATCTTACATTTTCTTAGTTTCCTTTTTAAAAGTAGCAAAGTGGTATGGTTCCAATATAATGTAAAGTATTATATTATTCTGGAATTTCTCCTAGAGGTGTGGAAAAACTTTGGCCTTTTCAATTGGAATTTTAATTAGCTTCAGTAAGGTGATAACCTAAGAAGATCTCTAAAGTCAGATTTCAAAGAAAAGACAGAAATCAAAGGCCTTATGTTAAGTCCTGTTTTCAATGTATCAAATGATTTCGTAAGTTTGACTTCCCGATCTTTCTTTACCTCTGTGATTTGAAGTTCTCTTTCAATTCCAGAACTTTCATGTCAGAGAGGCAGTGATCAGGCAAGTGTTTTGGAACTGTTCTCTCAGTGATTAATTTGATGTACAGCAGAAAAGATTCATCCCTTTCTATATAGTTTGTGCCCTTTTCCCCTACATTGGATGTATCTGTGAGCAGAGGTGGGCATAATTTCAAACATGTGACATTGAGAATAAGGATGTAAAATAACTTCAGTACTTAAATTTGAAGTTTCAATTACTGTATAACATTAGAATAATTAAATGGCATGTCCACTCCAAAAAAAATGGTGACTTACATAGTAACATAGTAACATAGTAATTAAGGTTGAATAAAGACATTCGTCCATCAAGTCCAACCTATTCCCTTTTTTTTTTTTTTTTTTTAACCCTACCTAACAGTTGATTCAGAGGAAGGCAAAAAACCCCAGCTAAAAAAGGGGGGGAAAAATTCCTTCCTGACTCCAAACGGCAATCGGAAAGTATCCCTGGATCAACCAGATCTATATGCATTAATACCAGTAATTCTCAATATTTTTTAGTTTTAGAAACTTATCCAGGCCTTTTTTAAAGTTATTCAATGAACTTGCCATTACCACCTCTGCTGGAAGACAGTTCCACAGTTTCACCGTTCTCACTGTAAAGAAACCTCTCCTAACTTGAAGATGAAACTTCTTTTCTTCTAACCTTAAAGGATGTCCACGAGTCCTCTGATATGACCTATTAGTGAACAATGCACCAGAGAGTTCACTGTATGGGCCATTAATATATTTGTATAAGGTTATCATGTCCCCACGCAACCGCCGCTTCTCCAATGTAAACAGCCCTAACTTGTCTAATCTGCCTGCATATTCAAGCCCCTCCATTCCCCTTATTAATTTAGTTGCCCTTCTCTGAACTGCCTCAATTTCCAAGATGTCCCTTTTGTATATGGGATTCCAAAACTGCACCGCATATTCCAAATGTGGCCTTACCAGTGCCTTGTAAAGAGGGAGAATAATATTTTTCTCTCTTGATTCCATTCCCCTCTTTATACAAGACAATATCTTGCTAGCTCTAGCTGTTGCTACCTGGCATTGTTTGCTACAGCTAAGTCTGTTATCTACCAGAACCCCCAAATCTTTTTCCATTTCAGATGCACTTAACACAGAGTTATTTATGGTGTAGGTGGCACAGGGATTATTAAATCCCAAATGCATCACCTTACATTTATCAACATTGAATCCCATCTGCCATTCTGCTGCCCATTTTGATAATCTATCTAGGTCTGCTTGCAGCACTTGTACATCATTGGAAGTTTCCAAAGCTCTGCATAGTTTAGTGTCATCAGCAAACACAGAGACCTTGCTCTCAATGCCCCCTTCTAAGTCATTTACAATCAGATTAAGTGGCCACAGTACAGAACCCTGAGGAACTCCGTTTAGAACTTTAGCCCACATAGATGTAGCTCCATTAACCACCACTCTCTGTTTGCGGTCCAATAACCAGTTCTCTATCCATGAACAAATGTTTTCTTCAAGGCCAACAGTCCTCAGTTTATACATTAGTCGCCTATGTGGCACAGTATCAAAGGCTTTTGCAAAATCCAAATATACCACATCCACAGCTGTGCCTGAATCTAACTTCTTACTCACTTCTTCATAAAAACCAATTAAATTTGTCTGGCATGATCTATTTCTCATAAATCCATGCTGACTACTACTAATAAGATGATCTCTGGAGACAAAGTCAAGGATATGATCCCTTAACAAAGTTTCCATCACCTTCCCTACCACTGATGTTAGGCTTACAGGTCTATAGTTACCAGGCTGTGAACGACTACCTTTTTTGAATATTGGTATTACATTGGCTTTTTTCCAATCCAGCGGCACATCCCCAGACAAAAGCGAATCTGAAAAGATGAGACACAGTGGTCTTGCTAGAACTGAACTAAGCTCTTTTAAAATCCTAGGATGCAATCCATCTGGTCCTGGCGCTTTATTGATATTAACTTTGTCTAATTGATTCCGTACCATATCCTCTGTTATCCAATGTGACTTGTCAGTTATCTGCCTGAAACCTCTACTGCTATTTTTACCAGTTACATGCATTACTATGTAAATGTTCTATTCCTTTCTGGCAAGGGTATTTACCTTCCATCTCTGCTTAATGAACTTTTTACAAGTTTGAGCATGTGCAGAGGAGGCAGCAGTTACTCTTTTGGATCTGGTAATATCTAACATTGTGGAGCATATTATAGATATGAAGGTAACTGGAGGTTTAGGGAATAGTGACCATGAAATAATGTCAGTTAGAAAAGTGAACTGGGTTAACAAAGACTTTTAATTTCAGGAAAGCAAATTTTCCAGGTTAAAAATAGCTCTCCAGCATGGGATGGGATGATATATTATCAGGTAAATGTATGGAACAGAGATGGACTGTTTTTAAGGGGATTTAAGCCATTTCACATCTCGATTTAAACCCTTGGGAAATAAATGTAAAAAAAAGTCTGCACCCATGTTGCTTAAATGACATTTTAAAACTTTAAGTCAGAGGGAACGGAAAGATTTATAAAAACTGTAACAAGGATTGTAAGAAAGCCATTAAGTTAGCTAAAATGAATAATGATAGGATAACTGAACAAAGCAATACTAACTCTAAACCATTTTTGAAGTTTATTAATAGCAAGAAGATTTGAACTGAAAATGTTGTGCCATTAAGTAAGAAAATCAGTGATTTTCTTTTAAAGGGTTTTTCTGTTTTAAAGGGGTTTGTCTGTTTTTAAGGGATGCATTAAATAACTGAGTGAATGTACTAACCTAACACTATTTTATTTCTGGGAGTGTGCTTGAGTGTACATTAAATAAATAAAATCCCTTTTTGTTTTTTTTTACTGCTTAATACTTATTGTTTAAGTAAACTTTAGGCACTTGTTTTCAACTACATTGTTACCTGCGGGGTGACGGCTGGGAAGAAACAAAAGAAAGCCTTTTTTTTGTTTGTTTCTTTCCTTTTCTTTCCTTGTAGTGTCTTTGGTTTTGAACCTCACATATAAAAGTCCTGCTGGTAGAGTGATTTCTGAGCTGATTTTCTTTTAAAGGGGTTGTTGTGTATTGCTGTTTAGTATGGACAGTTTTGTTGGGGCCACACAATGTGCATCCTACCGCATGTTTGGGATCTTAGAGCAGCCGCTCCAAGGGACCTATGTATGTGTCAGATGTGAATGTTTCCCATTTGGAATCTAAGGTGCTGAGATTTGTAAGGGTCAACAGGGGACAGTAGGGGACAGAAGGGCAGGGTTGCTTCTTCCCAGCCAGTTGACCCCAACAGATTTGCTGAAGTAGCAAGTAAGGAGCTGGCCATTCCCTTGAGCATCCAGGGGACCTCCATCTCTAATACACAGGAGGGAGAACTGGGGGCAAAGAAGGATAGGCAGGTGGTAGTGGACTCCATTATTAGAAAGGTAGGAAAATCTGCCACCAAGACCCTACATGCCAAACAGTGTGTTGACTGCCTTGTGCTAGGGTTTGACATGTGTTTGATCATGTAGAGAAATCATTGGCTGGGGCTGTGAGTGACCCAGCGGTCTTGGTTCAGGTTGGTGCTAATGACAAAGCTAGAGGAAGAGGCAAGGTCCTTACTAATTATTTCCGAGAGTTAGAAGCCAAGTTAAAAGTAAAGACAAGACACGGGTAGTGTTTTCAGAAATACTACTGAAGCCACATGCTACACTAGGGAGGCAATGGGAGCTTAGCGTGGCTAAGATGGTGGTGTAAGGAGATGGAGTTTGGGTTTTAAGAGAACTGGGCTGACTTTTCTGTTGGCTACAGGCTCTACAGTAGAGATGGACTGCACCTCAATGATGATAACACAGCTGTTTTAGGGGAAAGATAAATATACAGGGTTGGAGGAGATTTTAAACTAGGTATGGGGGCAGGGTACGTTGGACTACACAGGGGTAGATACAGGGGTTAGAGAACAGAGATAATAATATAATGGAGGGAAGAGATGGAGGAGGGGGAGCATAGTGGATAAGGAGGATGTACGTCCAAGTATGAAAGTAAATTGAGTGATAATCTAAAATGTATGTTTACAAATGCAAGAAGTGTGGCTGAAAAAAATGGAGAACTAGAACTAAGCTTTAAAGGAAAAGTATAATGTGATCGGTATAGCAAAAACATGGCTAAATGAGTCACATGACTAGACAGTAAATATTGAAGGATACTCCTTATTTAGACATGACAGAGTTATTAAGAAAGGAGAAGTAGTATGTATGTATGTTAAACAGGAATTGAAGCCAAATTTAAAAGATGAAATAGCTGAGGATATAAACGATAAGAAAGAACAATATGGGTAGAGCTGTGTACTGGGGAGTAAGAAGGTGGATAAATTAATTGTTGGTGTATGTTATAAGCCACCAAATGCCAGTGAGGATGTGGAAATGAATATCCATATGCAGTTGGCAAAGGCTGCTGGTATGTGGCATGATCTGGTTATGGGGGATTTCAATTACCCTGACATAGATTGGAGTAATGGAACTGTCAGCAACTCAAAAGTAGAGATGGACTAGAACTTGAACTCAATTTCGAGGCAAACTATTCGAATTTGAACGAATTCGGACTTCTCGAACTAACCCGGACCTTCGATATTTTTGGACTTTCGATAAATATCGAATGTTCGACTGTTCGAATATGCAAGTAAAATGCCTATTATGCCTATACGTTAGCATCGAATCCGCGAGTAAAGTGTCTATTAAAACCTATACATGAGCATCGAATCTGCGAGTAAAATGTACCTGATACCTAGACGCAAACATCGAATCCGTGAGTAAAGTGTCCATTAAAGCCTATACGCGAGCATCGAATCCGCGAGTAAAATGTCCATGATACCTAGGCGCTAACATCGAATCCGCGAGAAAAGTGTCCATTATACCTATACGCGAGCATCAAATCCGCGAGTAAAATGTACATGATATCTAGGCGCAAACATTGAATGTTTGAACGCGTGAGCTCGAAAATAGCGCGAGTGAGAGTAAAATTGATTTTTCAAATGTCCTGGATATTCGAACATGTTCCCCAGACCATTTCCCAGGTCCCACAGCCAGTTACGTTAAGTTACCATTAATATTTTATTTGTATTTCATATTTGAGTCCCATTAAAGTCCGTTTTCGAACTTTCGAATTTTCCATATAGTTCGAAAGTTCGAAAACGGACTGAACTTTCGAAAGTTCGGCCATGTCTACTCAAAAGGTATCAAGTACTTTAATCTCCTTAATGAACATTTTCTTTCACAGATGGTAGAAGTTCCTACTAGACAGGATGCGTTGCTGCATCTGGTTAGAGACGGGCAAAACTAAAATCCATTCCGCCTGCAGATCTGCGGATTTTAAAAAAATTCAAAAATCCGTGGAAAAACCCATTTAAGTCAACGGGAGAAAAAAAAACCTTCACATATCCGCCTAAATATAAGGTAAAATAGCAATGGTAGCTTACTGTACATGGCTCTGGGACCTGGGAAATGGTCTGGGGAACATGTACATATAACCATAACTTTCCTCACGATCGCACTGTATTTCGAGCTTCCACATTCTATTTTCGAGCCGCATTTGAAATTTTTAATTTTCAAGCAATTTCAGTTTTCAAGGGATTTTCTAAAATTTTGTAAAAAATGATACAGTAACTTACTATAAATGGCTCTGGGACCTTGGGAATGGTCTGGGGAACAGACCAATCTGATTGGTTAGTATACCAATCAGATTCTTTCTGAAATAATTTTAATGTATCCAATCAAAATTGCTTACAAATAAAGGTGTTCCAAAACCCTAAAGCTTGAAGCCTGTTGTTTGCAGTGTATATGTTTTCACCGGCCATCTCTAGATCTGGTGATATCTAATAACCCTGAGATCATTTTGGAGATGAAGGTAATGAAAAGCTTAGGGAATAGTGATCATGATATAGTGTCATTAAATATAGGTTGCAAAAAACTAAAGTGCACTGAGTTAAAAAAAAACTTAACTTTCGAAAAGCTAATTTTATGTTGTTAAAGGGTATCTCCACTGATAAAAGTCACATGGGTTGTAAGGATAGATATGTGGAAGGTGGAAATGTACCTGCAGTATGCTGTGTCTTTGAGCAGTAGTTTAGAAGAAATACAATGAGTTTCTCCCTGGACGCTGTGGATGGTGCAGGTCCGCCCACTTTCAGTGACTGTCTGCTTGGGAAATGGCCGACATGCATGTTCCTTTAGTGCACATGCAGAACGTGTGAGGATCCGTCGGGACTGCTGCCTGTGTGATCCGACTGGTTGGTCGATTCTACACACACACACACACACACACTTCAAACTACTGAGTTCACTGATTAATGGGTGAATAATCCTATGACCATCACAGCAGCTTGCTGACCATTAATTAATAGAGGAGTAATCAGGTACTACCTTTTTCTCTCTCCCACCCCCTCCCATACCAGATTGCCTCATATTCCCAGCATCCCCTATAAAATAAATCTTAGATCACTTTTTCAACCACCCCTCTCAGAGTTAGACACAAAAGAATCTTCATTAAAAACAACACAAGCCCCCCTGCCTTTGTTACAGTATTGTGGAAAGAGTGTTTAACTTTTCCTCCCCTGTCTCTCTCTGCATGATCAGCTGTGAAAATGAACTTAGAGAGTCAGGGAGAGGATTTCTTTACTGCAGCCAAGTGGGTGTGTCTGCTACCATGATGAAGCACACTGAGTGACAGCACTCCCAGCACAGGGGAAGACACACCCCAAGAAACCAGCACAACTTTCCCATGCTGCTGCAAGCAAACAATGGGGAGTTCTGGGAAAAAAAAGGTAGGGGGAGGGCTGGGGGATGGTGTACTTTAAAATAAACCAAAAAAATAAAAAAATGCTTTTTCCGCAGTGGAGATAACCTTTAAAGGAATAATTCCTGCTCATAGACTGGGGCGATTTGTTCCCAGGTAAAGATATTGAGCAGTAGTGGACTGCTTTTAAAGGGTTATTAAACTATTACCGTTAGGGAGCAAACTCCTGCCTTAATGCTCAGGTAAAAAGGGAAATGGGAAAAAAGAAATAGGCTTTTAAAATTATTCTGAACTCAAAGGGAACAGAACAGGCTTACATGGAGTATAAAAGCTGTAATAAGGAGTGCAAGAAAGCAATTAAACTAGCTTACTTGACAGCCATTTATCTTCGATTAGACTGGCAAATAGGACACAGGCGTCTAGCATGCCATCACTGATGCATGCAGCACATTTTCTAGACAAACAAAAAAAGATGTTTTGGACTGTTAAAGTAACACTTGGTGTCTGAGAAGTGTCCTACGTACCTGATATTTATTTTGCGTACATGTATCAATTATGTGCTAAATTCTTAAACTACCTGACACTGAATAATGGCCAAAAACATCTTAATCAGACAAGTGCTGGGCAACAGCTGGATCTGTGGGTATACAAAGTTGGGAACAGAGATGTTCGAAACCTGTGAGTTTCGTACTTAAATACATTTTTTGAATTTTATAAAGTTTCAAGCTATCAAGATAATACATGGTAACCCGAAACCCATCCCTAGTTGTGAACTGTATAATTGTTAAAACTAAAAATAACAGTACTCCACCCTTATACTGTATATCTGATGAAGCAGTGGATTAAAGGGACACTAAACCATAAATCCATAATAAATAATAATAAATAATTAACCATAATCCATAAAAATAACTATTTGCCATTCGTTTCTATTATTCACAGGGAGGTGAGAACGCTTATTCTCACCTCCCTGTGAATAATAGGATGCTTGGGGGACCTGGAACTTACCTTACCGCCACTCCACTGGAAGCCGCTCCTTCACTGACAGCCGCTCTGTCCCGACCACACGCCCTATCTTAGGGGCATGCGCGCCAATACAAAAGATAGGGCGCGCGATCAGGAGAGAACAGCTTTTCAGTGAAGAAGCGGCATTTAGGCCATTTATATAAAATGTCAATATTTTTTTTTAACTTTTATCTTTGCACAACGTCAATGTGTTTTGTGCTGTATTAATAATCCCAATTCAGTTTCTGAAAGTCCAGCCAATTTTTATTTAGTGAGATGAGCACAAGGAGGCCTTTTAATATTCTCTCCATTTAATGAAATGCCAGTGGTTTAGAATTCCTAAATATCATTTTCTGCTATTAGTATTATTGAATCATTTCTTCCACCTATTAACCTAGAGGATTGTAGTGTGTGTGAAATATACTGATATTTGGAAAATAAATGACTTTCTACAAAGGATTAGCTGTCATTTCATGAAAATGTACATTTTATCTACACAAAATGCCAAGATATATTAGTATTTTTATACTACCCAGGTTCCCAAACTGGAATTTTTTTATTTAGATATTCTTTTAGTTTTTGTTTTTTTGTTTCACTGTTTGCATTAGATAATTAGCCAGAGTATTGTCTTTATTGTCTTTCTTTATAAGGGCATGATACTCCATGTGCGATGCATTTTTTGTGCGTTTTACATTTGCAAACAAGGCAAATCGATGATATTGCACACGCAAGCAGACAACAATGCGCAATTGTTGTGCATTTGCGCAATTGTGCACATTCTAGTGTGGCCTCAGCATAGCACTGGAGAACATATATAATTGAGGAAAGGGGAGGAGCTTGAAATCTGTCAGTTACTGCTAGAAAGCAGTAAGTTACTGTATGAGTTTAATTCCCCTTTAATAAAAGATGCAATTTTTAAATGCTTCCCCCACAATACCAAGACCCTTTTTCACCCCAAAACCAATAAAAATACAATTCTTTATTATGAGGCTCCATTATTTTATTGGAAAGACTAGAAACAGGCACTTTCTTCATATCCATTGACATTTGGTACAAACACTAAATTGTTTTAAAGGGAAATTAAAGGCTCAGGTGTAAATGTGCAAAAATGCTGTTTTTATTTTGGAAGCATTTTAGAGATATTTTAATTTGAAAGGGAATGTCCACCCTTAAAACAAAAAGCTGGTCTATTGTTAGTTCCTGCCACCAACTACAACTAATATACCCTCATATATTTACCACTTTATTACCTGCATTACTAACCAGATATTTAAGGATAATTATTGTCCCCATTCTGGCAGAGTTAGATGGCTCCTCCCTCAATGGAATCAATCAAGGCTGTGACTGTTGACACCGCAACAACCAATGATTGACTGAAGTTTCACTTGCTGCCACCTCTGCACATGATCAAACTTATAAAAAATGCATTGAGCAGAGGAAGAAAGCAGATACATTTGCCCTAAAGGAATGGAACTTATTATAAATATCTGGTTAGAAATGCATGTAATAAAGTATAAGAAATAGCAATTGGGAAGTTAACAGTTTTTGTTTTAAGGGTGTACATGACCTTTAAAGTGTTTTTTCCGCCATGAATGGAGCTCTGAAATGAGCTTATACATTGTGCTTTATGGTTCTCCTACCGGTAATCTCCTGCAAAATTAACCTTCCATGTAAGCAGGACTTTGTGAACAAAGCTATAGAATGCTGGGAGATATAGTTTTTAAACATCTAGGGGGCCTTAGATTGGACACCCGAAAGCTATCCAAATGGTTGCATTTTGCTTCTCTTGTATCATATGTGAGAGATTTGATTGGTTTAGGGGTTTTGTTAATAAAGTTTAAGAATGCTATATCGCACATCAGGAGAACTTTAATACTTGTTGACATGATTTCCTTGTGCACTCTTTGCTCACTTTAATAACATTTAAACTGTCTTTGTTGCCTATAGGTGTTCAATTGTTTGTGCCTGACAAGTGCATTTCTGTGAGACCTTTATTTATTGGTTTTTCTTGTTGAAGTGTTTTCATGTTGAAGTGACAGACTCTTGGGAAAATCCAGTTCATTGACAATGTCAGCATTACAACCTCTCCTACTGGGATAATTTGTTTTAAAAGCCATACCATTTTTTACATAGGAAGTTAAATAAACTGTAGAACTGTTTTCCATACTTTTCTATTCATTCTATATCTCCTATATACCTATTACCTGATGTACAAAAACTAGGGTTTTATGAAATATGTAACGGAGTTTCACACACAATATTTCTGTGAGTGAAATATAGACGTTTTGATTTTCTTTCTGACATATATATTAAAGAGTCTATAGGTTTATTCAATTTATCAGTATGTTGCAATGGTCACATCATATGCAAAGATTTTCCCTACAGTAGGCTTAAACCCGAATAGTGCAAATATTTCAGAAAATTTTAAATGTTTTCCCTTTGCAGCACCATTTGTCCAACCTTTCTGGGAACCCAATAGAACCATCCAAAGTGAGGGATTAACAGGGACAGGACCAACCCCCTGAGTGGTTTTACACTCAGGGGCATCCTGATGACATAGGAGCATTATGGGTGGGAGTGCAAGTCTTGTGCAACTTAGAGGGAGGAAGGAGCAGACAGGCAGAGTGGCACTTAACCCGCGGAAGGAGAGCAAAATGGCAGACCCTGCAGCTTTGGAGTGCTTAGCTCTACAATTTTTTGCTTGTAGTATCGGTCAAGAGGACAGGACGGTGTGGCAGGTTCCCAGTAAGGCTTTTACCTAAACAATCAATAGTGTTAATTAATGAGGCAGTCTGTGACTGAAGAGGCTCGGTTCCATAGAGGCCAGGATCAGTCCAGAACGTCCTATAGTGGACAGGAAACTACCCTTAAAGATTGGGGGTCACACTCTTTTACCAGAGCTTGTGGTCCTTCATCCATTTTTTTTGTGTCCTACACAAAATTCATTTGACATCAGCTGACCTTCAACCGGAGGTTCCCATGGCCCTGCAGCATTTGCTCCTGGGCCTGGAGGTGAGAATGTTTCCCAAGATAATCTTTCTGCAAAAGATAATACAATGTTGCTAGAGGGTTTACAACAGTTTTTAACCAATAGGGGACATCATTTGGGCCAGGCCAGTCCTCAGATTGAAGGGGAAACTCAGGTCTGTATGGAGGAACCTGTACAGAAGAAGTTTCAACTCCTAACACCATATGACCATATGTCTCCTTGCTGGGCCTTTGGGCATGCATATCAAGAGAGAGGTTAAAGGACAAATTTGGAAAGAGGAATTCATTGAGTTATTTTCTTTGCTACAACTGGATGAGGTTAAGTATGAGAATAGGGGTGATACAAAGAAGCAGGAGGAAGAAAAGTCTAAGCTTTATAAAAAGCTTCCAAGGACTTTTGGTAACTAGTTAAGAGCCCTCTGCACCCTAGCCATTATTAATAGTGAACCATAGAAGTATTCTTTTTTTTTTATGATACAGTATGTGGATGGAATATTAGAGGCTTTCTGGCTTTATACTGGCCTAGCATGGTGAAAGTATGAAGAGCAGTTCTGCTAAAGGTTTGCTGCTAATCCAGCCATGAGATGGGATCAAATGACTATTAACCTGCTGGAATAGGTGTCCTTCTGGCTAAGGCGGACGTGGAAATTGCTTTTTGCCTACTGCCGATTCATCCAGATTTGTTAGGTTGTACCTTTGCACCTGCCTATGGGCAGTGCAATCCTATGAGCCTACATCGAGTCTTTTAGCACTTTCTTGGTGAGGGTGGAACAAAAGAGCTTAAAATAAATTGCCCAATTTATTGAACTAATTGCTTTTATTTATCCAGGGTTTAGCAGACTGTTTGTAGCAGCAACCATATGGAGGTAGCCAATATGCAATTAGAATTGTTTGTGCACTAGAATTCTATTTTTTGTATGTGGTACAAAAGAGCCCAGCTTCCAATTCAATCGTCCATTACGTGGCTAATTTTTTGTGTGTGGGTCCATGTAACTCTGTTCTTTGTTTTCATTTATTAGATACCCTCCATCAGAGTTTTTCCTGTTTTGGCTTGTCCAGAGACAACTTTGAGGGTCTGACTACATGCTTGACATTTTTAGAAACTGGAGATTAACTTATTTCCTGGGGAGTAGCATTTGCCTCATGCTAAATTGGAAAACCTCCGAACAGTAGTATCATCCTGTCGAGCAAAAATGCCACGCTGCATCCCCATCAGTTCAATCACTTTTGGGTAAATTCAATTTTGCCTGCAGGATCATTCCCATGTGGAGGGCATTTAGCAGACAGCTAGATTGGCTAACAGCTGGCCTGCAGGCAAAGCATCACCACATATGAATCTTGAGGGCAGCCAAAGAAGATTTGTGAGTTTGGGACACGTTTCTTAGATCTTTTAATGTTAAACTCCTTTTCCAAAGTGAGGGTTGATGGATGATTAGAATTTGTTCAAGGAGAAAACAGGGTCCGTCGGTTTTGGTGCTTTCCTGGCAGGCCAGTGGTGTGTCGAGAGGTGGCCATAGGCCTGGTTTGACTGTTAGTCCTTTGGTGCCTGCAATTGAACACCCATTGTCAGGCACTTCACAATCACATAACAATTTAATTGCTGATACTCTAGCACTTTCAGCGGGGGCATTTCTGGAGAGAAGCACTGCAAGAGGACCTTCAAGGTTTACCTTTTCCATCCTGACAGACTGGTACACACAAATCTTTCATTTGGTGGGGTCCTCATCACAGCATCTACTTGGTGGGCCTATTCTCAAGCTTGGCAAGAATAAATGTACTTGGAGCAGCAAGGGTTTTCTTTATTGTGAGGACAGTAAGACTGGCCTGATCTGGTATATTGTCTGCTTTGTTGATGGAATGGGACAGTCATTCTTGCTAGTTTCGAAATGGCTAAAAGTCATCGTCTTTTGGTTCCCTCTGTGCTTCTTTTTTTCTGGGCTGGTTTTTCCCTAGTTTTATCCTGCACTACTTTTCGGTGCACCCCCCCACCCCAGGGGCTCGATTTTGTTGGTGCATGAAGATCGGATTTCACTTACCAAATACCAGTTCCGTAGGCTGTCTCAGTTATCTCTGTCAGTACTGGGCCTCCTGCCCAGTAAGTTTGGAACTAATTGCTTTTATATTCATCATCATTTTGATCAATGCTGCTACAGAAGCAGTTTGGCCTGGCCTTTTCTAGGGGAATTGGGAATCCCGCTGTTTCCTTTCCTATGTTTAATTATGGTGGTGGAGTGGAATTGAGAAGGGCCAGCTTTGTCTGGGAGGATTCGCCAGCTAGTAAAGGGTCACTCTCTGTGGCGAGGGCAGTGTGTGTAAGGGGATGGCATTGAAAGACAGAATGGGGGGGTGTCAAGCATGTGAAGGGAATTACAGTTTGCACTATGTTAGGTAAGACGTAAAATTGTTAAGATATACTTGTTAAATATATGTTAATTTTTTTTGTTAATATGTGAATGCTACAGATATTTAAGTTTAATAACATGTTGCAACATTGTTGCTATTCTAGAAACATTATTTTAAGTGAATGATGCTGCAGCCTCTATCATTCCAATTACATGCGTGTGTCTTATTTTGGGGTTCAGAGAAGGTGAAGATGTCAGGGTGGAGATTAAACGATGGTCAAATGAAAACTGACCCAGTTTGAATGAAATACAATTAAAATATGAATGGTAACTTAATGTAAATGGCTGTGGGACCTGGGAAATGGTCTGGGGAACATGTTCGAATGTCCAGGACTTTCGAAAACTTGGTTTTACTCACGAGCACTACTTTCGAGCTCTCGCGTTCGAACATTCGATATGTATCCCATGAACAACTCACGGATTCGAGAATTCGATATTTACTCGCATATTGGTATAATAGACATTTTACTCGCATATTCGTTAATTCGATATTTAGTCGCAAATTGGTATTATAGACATTTTACTTGCGGATTCGAGAATTCGATATTTACTTGTGTATAGGTATAACGGACATTTTATTCCCAGATTCGATATTCGATATTTACTCTCATATAGGTATAATAGACATTTTACTAGCGGATTGGAGAATTCAGTATTTACTCGCGTATAGGTATACAGTAATAGACATTTTTACTCACGGATTCGAGAATTCGATATTTACTCGCATATAGGTATAATAGACATTTTACTCGCGGATTCGATATTTACTCGAGCATTGGTATAATTGGTATAATTTTACTTGCATATTCGCATGCCTCGAACATTCGATAATTATCGAAAGTCCGGTAAATATCGAAAATCCGGGTCCAGGATAGTTCGAGAAGTCTGAGTCCGTTCGAAATCGAATAGTTCGTCTCAAACTGGGGTTCGAGTTCTCATCCATCTCTAGTGGAGATAAGTCTGCATGTTATTTCACCAGTTCTAGGTAAGGGGTATTATCTTCTGTGGCTGTGATAGGGTTCTTCCAAACATTGAGCATGAGTTGCTTAATGAAATCAAAGAGAAATGTATTTGATTCTGTTTTACCACTCAGGTATGTTAGCAGAGTACAGCCTTAGCACAGGTCTTGCCTTGTTACAGTCCAAAACCAGACTGACTTAGGCTGCCTAGGAGCAGCTTTTTATACCCAAGGGGCTTGATTTACCCACATGTGCTGTGCTAAGAATAGGGGTTAAACTTGTGCGAACTAATACTGAATAAGTTAGCACAAGTTTAACTCCATAATTGCACTGGCTGCTCCAGTTTCACAAGATACCAGTGCAACCGGTGCAATGTATTTAATAAAGGATTTGCACCACTTTTACCTCCACAATTTAAGACCAGCTAATGGCTGGTCTTAAAGTTGCACTGGAGTAAAATCCCTTTTGGGATTTACCACAAGGTGCAAATCCAGTATTAAATACCGAAAGCCATATTTGCCCGGAGCAATTTGTGGCTCTGGGTAAATGAGGCCCAAGGTCTCATTTACCCAGTAAATGAGGCCCAGCATGCTTTCCATAGTTAATACAACAATATCAAAAATAATACAAAATAGCTATTACTATAATATTTCCATAACAAGGATCTATTGTTACATACAGATTTGACAAAAAGGTCTGTGCCGTTAAAAGCAAAACATCTTACAAACCAAATAATCACCTTACAAACAACATTAGCAGATCAGTGTGCACATCTGGCAGTCATTAAGACACCTATGTGCTTAAACAAACGGCAACAGTGTGTATACAAAACCTTTCAGGTATAAACTCATTGTATACATCTCTATATGCTTTAAAGTTTTAACTTGGTAACATTTGTACAAAAAGTAATGGTGTTATTTAATGCATTGCAAACACAGCAAAATGAAAACTTGCTTAAATGCTTAATTACCTGCTATCTGAACAGATTCAGTATGACTTTTAACCCTAGCATTGTCATATAGAAAATAAAGTTGTTTTGTATCCCTGTGTAAAGTGTAGGATAGGTGAAAGGGAAAGAAAGGAACAAGAAAAGATAAAGGTAATTTTGCTCGCCAGCAGATATAGGAGAGATAGGAAAAGAGAAACATTTTATCCCTACAGACACACAAGGAAAACAACATTGAAGGTGACTGTCACAGTGGCGCTTTACAGTTTCATTAATATACATGAGGAAAACATACATGTTACATACAAGGGTACTAATACAAAGTGCAAATAATTCAAGTGCTGGTCCAGCAGCATTCAGTGTGGTAAGTTACAGCATTACAGTGGTACAATAGGAAGGAGGGCCCTGCCCAAATGAGATTACAGTCTAGAGGGGATGGGGATGGGGATGAAACAAAAGGTGAAGCAGATCAGTAGGCTGTAACTAGATTGTCAGTGGAGTGTATTTTTTTCATTAAGTCCCATCTTAAAGCTATGCAACTTTTTAAATGAGTTAGCAAGACTTTAAGACCAGAAATTCTGTGGTTAAGGCTCTCTGTAAACTTATATATTCTCAAAAATCTTAGCAAATAGACTTTCATCATTTTAACCATCCATGATCAACTCAGATCAAGTTGGATTTATACCCACAAGACAACCTAATGACGCCACCAGGAGAACAATTAACATACTGTCAATAATCATTAATCATATAGCCTTAGATGCAGAAAAGGCTTTCAAACAAGTAAACTGGACATATATGTCAGAATTTATTAAAAAATTTGGTATTAAAGTCAATTTCTATAATGCAATACTTTCTCTTTATATTCCTCCAACATGACATCCACTCCATTTAATATTAACAATGGAACAAGACAAGGCTGCCCCATGTCACCTCTTATATTTGCCATGGCCATAGAACTCTTAGCACAATGCATAAAAATAAGACTAGATATTTAAGGAGTTACTATAAAAGACCAAGAATATAAAATGAACTTCTTTGCTGATGATATTAATTTGACACTAAACCAATACCTACACTGATAGCAAAAAGACTAGCTATTTAAAATCTTAGTAAACTCTCCTGCTATAAAATTCATTAATCCAAATCCATCATTCTAGATTTTAACATATCCCTCACTTGGCACCCTTTTCAGTTTGCAAATTTTTTTTATAACATATTTGGGTATCCAACTAACGAACAAGAGCTATATTCCATTAACCCCCCCCCTAAGAGACTCTATACAAAAAACCCTCAAAATACTTTACTTGGTCCGCAAGAATAGCCATAATTAAAATGGTAGTGGTACCACAACTTTTATACGCTTTTAGAACAATCCCTATCCTTATCTCCCATCAATACAACAGATAATCAATAACTTCATTTGGAATTTTAAGAAACCTAGAATAGCTACAAATACCCTAAACCAACCCAGACATGAACGTGGTATCGCCCTCTCAGATATTAAAGAAAATAAGTAGCAATTTGAGACCAACTTAAAATATGATGGATACAAATAAACAAATGGAAAACAAATGGCTTTAGGTGGAAACATAATTATAAAAGTCAGTATACAACAAACTTATATCACTGTGAAAACTACTGGGAGCTATAATGTTAGGTTACAAACCACCCAAAACAAACCTTCCCATAATAGACTCAGCAATCCAAAAATGGAAACATGTTTCCTTTCATAAAACCTGGATACATTCCTTATACAAATATATCGATATCACTGCACTTGAACTCCTTATCCCAGACCTTAACTTAAACAACTGAAAGAACTTAGGAATTCCTCATTTATTTTACCTATATCATAATGGACTACCAATCCAATTTTCAGACCTACAAAAAGCACATCATATACCTAAAAAGAATTTTTACAAATACCTACAAATACATACAGTAGCTATTTGAAAAACAAATCAATCCATCATCAACTTGCAGACCACCAATTCACAGTGATATACACAAACCTTTCAGCCCCCCCCATGGAATCTCATCAATGTACTCAATTCTAAATCAGAAAGCGGAAGCACTTAAATTTAAATTCATTGGGTCTTGGAATAAAGACTTAAATGAATCAATTGAAGACAACACATGGAAACACACATTAAAGGACAATTATACTCACCTTCCCTCTGCTCCTCTTCTTTGGTCAGTACTTTTTACCCAGGGTGAGGACCTGACCCGCTAGGTCCTCACCCCTGGGTTCGCGTAACTTGCAGCATAGCCTTACTGACATGCTGCTCCGGTAGGCTTCGCGCCCTCCTCCCCGTCGGCGAGGAGGCCAATAGGAAGGCATGCTCTGCACAAAACGGAGAGCTATAATCTCGTATGACACATACCTCCCCCCAAAGTCCCCCCTATAAACTACAAACACCCCAAACAAAACCAAAACCGGTGTCCCCAGTGGAATAGTCCCCTGTGGAACGGAAGAGGTGGCCCAGCCTACAGCCACATCAATTATTTACTTTTGCAACCATATGTGGCAGTGCTGTTTGTGGGAGGTCTTGGTATTTGTTGGGAATTTTCTTTTTCCGCTCTTTTGTATTTTTCTTTATGTAAATATACTCCTCTAGCACCACCCTTATTGGTGTGATCGACTTGGTGTAAAGAAAAGTGGTGCATTTATCCCATATATATGGTTAATTAGCCTATGGTATGGAGCCAATCATCTGCCCTGCAGACATGACATGTTTTGATCTTATAGATCTCGTCAGTCCAAGATACAGACAAGCTTTTTATAAGAGAAATATCTTGCAATCTCATGCTATACGAAAGCATTGCACACATTTAAAAAATTTTCGGTAGAGAGAGATGAGGTACCAGCAAGGACTTAAGCCACTCAAAATTAAATTGCTAAGAATTTATTATACACCCACAACATGTTTCGGACAGTTACATCGTCTCTTTTTCAAGTGTAGAAATGCTCACCACACATTAGAAAGGGAAAAGAGTGAAATCATAAACCCACCTACCAATCCCTCATGAGGGGTAGGTGCCAAATGCCAAAACATTTACCACACCCACCCACCCCAGAATACCGCATGTACAATGTCCCTAAGTCCATTAAGTCCATTAGGATGTATAGTGTTACGTATCGTACACAAAAATCCAAGGAGAAATTCGGTGGAAATAATCTTAATATTTTCAATGTCCATATAAGTCCAATAACCTATAAATGAAAATAATAAAACAAGCTCTTAGAAGGTACTACCAATCTACCTAATTCAGATTATAAGAGACAAAGGGGAAATAAATAGGAAAAAACATAAGGCAATACCACCATCCCCACCACGCATGAGATATCCACGGAGGCTCAAGCAGAGGTAAATAATGTTGTTAACCCTCTAAGCATAATGTCAGTTTTGCTGAGCATGTTAATAAGGGGTTAGGTTTTGTCCCTTTGTACAAGAATAGCTTGATTGGATAATCATTTCCCCAAAATTTTGTGTAATATGCAACTTTAATTTATTTTCAATATGTAATAATACTGAAAGTATTTCTGGCGATTGTAAATTGAAACACCCTAGTACCTTCATATCACTTGTACAAAATGAGGCTCTCAACGTGTTTTGAACAAATGGTTTCTATGAATGTGGCTAAACTGTTTAAAAACCAATCTGTTAAGAACAAGTTTAATCTGACTATGGGATGAACACACAGCTCTCCAAATTCTGTCCTCCAACAGCATATAATAAAATAAAACCACAGACGAGGGGAGCTGTGGTCATCCTAGACAGATCTCAATATACCGGTGAAGCATTAAGGCAACTGTATCTGAGCACTATGAACCTATTGGTTATGACCCAACTGGTCACCTGCAAAATAAATTTTGCCTTTTATTAACTGAGGCTGAACAAAATGGGGTAATTTCTACAGAACAAAAGAATATTTAGACACTCCCATACCCTGGAACCAGTATTGTATCTACTACCAAAGATACAAAAAACACTGACAAATCCCCCCATCCCAGTCGCCCAATTTGTTCAGTATAGGATCACTGTTAGAGCCCTATTGAAATATCTTGACTCTTTCTTGCAACCTCTAGTCGACCGAATTCCAACATGTCTGATGGATACCACAGATTGTTGCGGAAACTTAACAAAATAACTCTACCACCACAAGCAAAATTTCTCTTGCAAGTATTATGTGCAAATCTATATACTGCTATCTCCCAAGATGAAGGGATAAAATATGTGAGTTACTTCTTTCAACCGAATCACTCGCACCACCTTGTGTATTTTTAGTCGATTGTCTTTCACTGGTATTAAAAAGAAACTACTTCAGATTCGATCAAACATTTTATTGGCAGAAACAAGTCAAAGTATGAGATTGTCTGTAGCCCCATTGTTTGCGAATATATTTGTCAGTTACACCAGTTACAAAACATCATGTATCAGGTATTTTAGGTATGTGGATGATATCCTAGTTATCTGGGAGGTACACCAATGATTTTGAGACAATGTAAATGAAGAAAACCTGCACATCCCATTATTACATTTACTTACGAATTTTCCGACACGATTTTTCGATTCTGTTCCCGATAGTCCATTGAAATTAAGAGCAAAAATTTTTATTCATCTCTGTATTCCAAGCAAACAGACAGAAATAAGCTGCTACGCTCCGTAGCTTTAATTTTTTAATGCTATACCAGGGTCAATTTAAGGGCCAGACGTATTACAAAAAGCAGGAACTAAGCTAGTAATAAAACTCTTAGAAAAAGGCTACTGTAAAAATAAAGTGTTAGAACCTTTCATGAGGTACAACGATTACCTAGGCTAGTCTACTTACAAATAAAGACGAAAGGTGGAAAAGAGACTCCCGTTTGTGAGCCAGTTCAATACAAAGAGCACAAAATTGAAAAGATCATGCAAAAATTTTGGCCGATCATTTAACTTGATGAAAAGATTGGCCACTTGTTTAATACAACTCCTATGTTCAGCTACTGTACCAAGAGGCAACACGATTAAGGATAGACTTTCTTCCCGGCAGACATAGTTAGCCCACAAAACTATTCTATTTCATGGTAACACCAAGATGGGAACTTACCCATGTTCAAATGCATTGCTGTACGGCCATCATAAAAGGCAACAATTAACACATCCGCTAAAGGGTACTACGATTAGACTGAAAGGGTACACTACATGCGATACACCCCAGGTCATATATATGCTCAAATGCCCTTGCGGCACTTGCTATGTATACAGACATCTAGACCAGTAAAGAAACGTATCAAAGTACATAAGCGTGACTTTAAAATTGGAACAAGCTACGATACCTCTATATCTAGGCACTTCACTGAGAACAGCTACCCATAACCACTGAAGTGGCTGTGTTTGAAACAGTATCACCCCAATAATAAGTTGAGATGTAACAAGGTTATTTCTCCAGAGGAATGTTACTGGATGAGATTCCTCAACACACTGTTACCATGGGGACTTAATGAAGCTTGGTCACTAAAATCTATTTGTAAAATGTTTTTTGTAAGACGTTCAAGTTTATTAACATGTACCTCCGCAACATAGCCTAGCCACTATAGTACCTTTCAAAATGCTTTTCAAATACTATTTATAAGTACTTTAGTGACTATATGCACCATTTGGTTGCTTGTTTTTTCTGGACACTATGTAATGGCTCTTTATCTCTTTTCTTACAGATAGCCGTCTGTCTATTTGATATACGTTCAAGGTAACGTTATGGTTAAACATGTTGGCAGACATAAATATCTGGTTACAAATGCATGTAATAAATAGGGAAGGACTAGAACTCGAACTCGCCCAAGTTCGAGCCGAACTTTGATCGAACGGACTCGGACTTCTCGAAACTATCCCGAATCCGGATTTCTCGGACTTTCGATGTTTCCGGATTATCGAATTTATGGCCGTTCACTAACTCTAGAATGTAGTATAGTGTAATGTAGTGGCTGAATAGTGTAGTGGTTAAAGCACTGCCTTTGACATGGGAGACCAGGGTTTGAATCCTGGCTAGGTCAGCTATACAAATGTTTGGATTATTATTTATATTACATGTTATTTATGGTTATTCTATTACTGGGGTATGAAAAAATCCAAACATTTATATAGCTGCCCTAGCCAGGATTCGAACCTTGGTCTCCCATGTCAAAAGCCGTGCCTTTAACCACCACACTATCCAACCCCTCATTAGCTAAGCCTAGGAAGGACCGTTTGCTAACAGGAAAAGTTTGTTTGTTCGAATGTATCATCGAATGTAGCCCGTCTGACTTTAGGAAGTGTTTTAATACAGTTTTGGGTTGGTGACTGTTCTCCAGACCATTTCCCAGGTGCCACCAGCCATTTACAGTAAGTTACCATTGTTAGTTTAGCTGTAAATCACACTCAGATATTTCGAACTATTACTCCCCCATTGACTTGAATGAGGCCAAATTTGAACTTTTCTGAAGTTCGAAAGTTCGAAAACGGACCGAACTTTATTTAGTTCGGCCATCTCTAGTAATAACTGATAAACATAGCAGTTGGGGTTGCAAGCAGATATGACAAAATGATAGTCACCAGTTTTTTGTTTTAAGGGTGGACATCCCTTTAACTTCAAGCCCATTGATGAACTGTTGAAAAAGCTTTAAAGTCCAAAGTCCAAATCCCCTCAGGCAGAATTGTTTACGGATTGTTGTTTAATAAGCCTCACATATGGCTAGAGCATACTAGAAGCATGCTGGAATTAAAGATGGGACGATATATTATTTATAATATAGCCCTAAAGGCCAACGTATCAAAATATTTTTTTCAGTGTCTAATGCTGGAATTTTGCTGGTAGATTTTTTTTTTCATACAAATCATTAACAAAGCACCTGGCAAAATCTGAAATTCATCTTTCTGGTATGAAGCCAATTTGATTTGTTCAAAGCAGAAAATATGTTCTTATTTTAATGAGTAAAATATTCACATTAAGCCTCAAGATCCATATTAAAAGCATTGATGTTAGTCTGTAATATAAAGAAGAAATATAATCCAAAATGAGAGCTTTTTTAAATATGCAGGTTTTTCCTGTTTATTTCCCTTCTTTTTTTATCATCCTGAACTAGGTAGACCAATGATTGGTATAACTTGTAGATTTTATTTTCATTTATAGGTTATGGACTTAGGTGGACATTGAAAATATTTAAAATTATTCCACTGGATTTCTCCTCTTGTAATTGTGTGACCATACATACCACTATCATCCTAATGGACCACTCTGTGGTGGGTGATGGGTTAAATGGTTTGGCACCTCCCCCTCACAAGAGATTGGTAGGTAGGTTTATGATGTCACTTCCTTTCCCTTTTTTAGTGAGTAAAATATTCCCATTAAGCCTCAAGATCCATTAAAAGCATTGATGTTAGTCTGTAATATAAAGAAGAAAATAATCCAAAATGGAGAGCTTTTTTAAATTTGTGGGTAGAAACAGTGTTCTCTGTCCTAGGGTGGGGTTCATTTTAATAATGAAAATATTTTACCATGCTTAACGTAACTAGAGATGGCCGAACTTTCGAACATTCGGTCCGTTTTGAACTTTCAAACTATATGGAAAGTTCGAAAACGGACCCATTGACTAATGGGAGCAAATTGTTCGAAAAGTTTGAATGAAATACAATTAAAATATAAATGTAACTTATGTAAATGGCTGTGGGACGTGGAAATGGTCTGGGGAACACGTTGGAATATCCAGGTTTTTCTAAAAATTGATTTTACTCTCACGTGCTCTACTTTCAGCTCTCGTGTTCGAACACTCGATAATTTCCATAAACAACTCGCAATTCGATAATTCAATATTTACTAGCGCATTGGTATAATAGACATTTACTCGTGGATTCGATAATTCGATATTTACTCATGTATTGGTATAATAGACATTTTACACGGGTTTGCCAATTCGATATTACTCACGTATTGTATAATAGACATTTTACTCGCGGATCGATAATTCTTATTAACTCGCGTATTGGTATAATAGACATTTTACTTGCAGATTCGACAATTCGGTATTTTCTCGCGTATTGGTATAATAGAAATTTACTCGCGGATTTGATCATTTGATATTTACTCGAGTATGGTATAATACACATTTACTCACGAATTCGATGATTTGATATTTACTGCCGTATTGTTAAATAGACATTTTACTCGCGTATTGGTATAAATAGATATTTTACTCGCATATTCGCACGCCTCGAACATCCGATAATTATCGAAAGTCTGAGAATCCGGATCAGGGATAGTTCCAGAAGTCCGAGACCATCGAACTCAAATAGTTTGGCTCGAACTCGGGTTGAGTTCAGTCCATCTCTAAACGTAAGTTTAGAAAAAAAATCCCCCTTTAAAGTGTAATTGGTTTGATCCAAATAGTAATATGCCCAGTGAAGGATTGGAGTGGATTAAATTTAACTTTTACTAAATATGCTTTAAATAGCACACAATTAAAATAGCATCACAGTCAGCCACCTGAAGACAAAAAAAGACAATGTATGAAAATACTAATTTAATTTAGTGGGGGGTTCTTTTCAATCAGTATTATTTAGTTTGAATGTATTTAATTCTACTTGCTTCCCTAAAGGCCTCAAAACAATTATGAAAAAAAATGTTAAACAAAAAATAAAAACTTGAAGCCATTACATAAAAAAATAATGGATATTTTGGGCCGGATAAAACGAATAATATTACATGTGCAAAAAAGTTAGGTCTGAGAACAACTAAAAGGTGCAGGTTATGGAGAATGAATGGCAGAGGAACTTATTACATATAATGAAGGGGAAGGTTATTAGTAGAGGTCAGGGATTTACCCAAGATCTTAATTGTGAATCAATTCAGCTATTTAAAACTAAGAAAATCAGTCTGAGAATTATACAAATCATTGTAATTCGTTCTGAACATCACTGCAAGTCAGATTGAATTGATTTACCAATCAATTAGAAGTTAGTGAATTACAAAGCAGTATGTGAGTTTAACCAATAGAGATCACTGTGCGAGGTTTAACACTGAATTGTTAGTTTTTATATTTGGCTGATACAAATCTTACTAAAATGATTTACCAAAACAAGACATAGAAACATAAACAGAATGAAGACCATGTTGCAAGAAATAACATCAGAGAGCCAGGTAATCATTTAACATGTAAAGGCAAAGAAAAGACACTTCAACTGGGTACACAACAGCAGATATTCCGGCCGCCCAACCGATCCACCCCACTATTGGCCGGTTGGCTGGAAATATCTGCTGGTGTGGGGAGGCTGGCCGCTTTGGTGTGGGGGGCGGCCGATTGGGCAAACAGGCAATCAGGTCTGTTAATCACAGCCAATCATGTGTTCCCTAAGGGACCTCACGAACGGTCCCAAGCACTTTCGGCCATGGCCACTATTGCCAAAATGACAGTAATTTGTTCCAACTGAGCACTCACTCGCAGGGAACGCTCGTTCAGTACAAATAATAGCCCGGTGTGCACCCAGCCTTCATTTAGCAAAACTAAATATTAAAAAACAGAATTAAAAAGACAATAAAATCTGCAAAACTTGTTTAAATGTGTTTTAATTTAACATATTACTTAAGATTATAATTTTGTTAATATATCGCCTCTCCTCTTTTCCCTACATCTTTGCCAGAAGAATATCTCATTAGCATGCCCAGGCTGCCACAATTCTCTGCCATAGCAATGAGAAGTTGCTTGAGTCACTAATCAGTTTTGTGTGTAATGAACTTTTCACTCTGCTAAATTTTCTGACATTGCTGAACACAGAGAAAATCCCTCTTTCCCAGTGCAGTTCTAGATCAATGAAATTAGCAGGAAAATAGTTGGTTTGCAGGTCAATCGAATTGGAAGTTAGAGAAAGTCATATGCATGCATAAAAAAATAATCAACCTGTATACTTTTCCAATTAGGGGAATAAAAAATAAATAAATAGCGTGATGTCAAAGAATATAGGAATATAGAACTTTTTAAAAATGCTAATGTGAAAGCTTTTCTCCCTTTACACCTGTGCAAGATACTCTCTAGTAAGTTGGATTAAGTGTATGTAAGTAGTATTGCATTATAGAAAGAAATAAGCTTCAGATGCACTCATTAACATATATATAAAAACCTTTATTGTGATAGAATAGACTTCATTGTAGAAGTCGCAAGGATCACATCTGGTGTCGGCGGTGGCCTGAATTATTGTCTGGATACATTACAGTAATCCACTAGTGTTTGCACGGTACTTTTTCTACTTTTTCTTGTGCTATGAATTTTGTGATGCACTGATATTTATGTATGAATTATATCCTTGTAAATGTTCCTAGCTTAGCACTTCGCACTCAGTTCAGCACTAGTCACCTTAATTATCATGTATGTGCCACTTAGCCTGTGTTTTAAAAGTTTTCAATTTCATATATCCCTATCAGAATAAAGGATTTTTATATAAAAGTTAATGAGTGCATCTGAAGCTTTTTTCTTTCTATAATGCAATATTCTTTGTTGTTCAGTTTGCACGCCCCCCTGGGACTTTTTTTGTTAGTGCCCTGCATTCTCTGTGTCATGTAAGTAAAAGTAACAAAGAGGCTTCCATAGTGACGCCAGTACAACTCACACAAGTCTTCAAAGTGCCACGCACCTGACCCCAATATTCCTGTCTCTATGAACAAGTATTTTTCTATACAATGTCTCCACACCAATGTTTATTTACCAGCCAGCATGCATTACTACAGTCTGGAACAATACAAATAGTCAGGTGATATTACTGCCATGTTTTGTTGTTGGTTTTTTTTGCTTTTGTTTCTAGCAAAAGATTGAGTTCATGAATTTACCTGTATTCTTTCAGCACACAAGGTCACAGGTTCAAATCCCCTCTCTTACTTAGAATACTAAATAGTCAGCTGACTGAATGCCCTTATATAGAGCATTTCTTTTGGATAGGGGCAGATCTACTTTGTAATATGTTTACTCAAACAACTGCACTGACATCTCTGTTCTGTCAAAGAAGGGATGATCTCTGAGCTGTAACAAACATGATTGGATGTCGCCTTCTTGGAAGCAAGACTGCAGCTTCCTGTGAATTGTACTGCATGTGCCCGCTATAGTGGATTATGGGACTGATCCCTAGTATCCACAGGTTAATTTTATTAATCACCAGCGCCACAGAAAAGGGGAGGGTAACACATCTTTTTTTACCTTTGAAATGTGCTCTATTTATTTTATGGCCAAGTTGTCTGGAGACTTTAGTCTCCTTTAAGCAGAGGGAGGGGTGGGATTAATTTGATGTCTGTCCTTCCCCTTTTGATCTGTACAATTTATTAAGGAAGGAACATTTTTGGTAGCAATCTCCAGTGAAGATAGAAAAAGTGAGACACTGCATACTGAAGATCACATAACAGGTGGGAATGCCACTTAATGACCAAGCTGCCAAATTGGATCTTATTAAACTGGGGCATTCTTGTTCTGTGCATTCATAAAGACACAACTATTCAATTACCTGACAGAAAAAACACGAGATTCCCGTTGACTGAGATTGCATAAATAGATTTCACTGATCCTACAGTAAATATACATATTTGTATAAGTCCGCATGTGCCATTTAGATCCATATGTTGCATGGTAATGCCATCAAAGCCCCATATATTTTTACACAAAGTTCTGCCACAGTTAATTCATATCCTGGAACTTCACTTTACAGGCTGCTTTTACATTTTGTGCTTGCAGATGTTAAAAATATAATCTCTGCTGTGCCATATGACACTTCCTACTCAACCTGCTAAAAGTAAAGTAATTGACTGTAAAAAAGAAACTTTAATATTGAAAAAGTAAAAAGAAAGGAAATTCTTATGCATCCTTATGTTGCCCTTGAGTAGTTTCACCTACACTACTTACTCTTTAAGGATTGTTTTCATTGTGAGTTTACAGAGACTTTTTTTTATAACATGAGTTTTTATTGAATTTTACGTTATAGTATACATCAATATAAATGATTGGTAAGTCATACTTATTAATCATAAAAAGTAATATATAGCAGCACTTTATTAAAGTTACATTAAATGTAAATCTGTTACATTAGAATATATCTTGTGTCACGGAGCTTATACATTTTCAATTTTGTTCTGGTGGTGGGAAGTATGTGAAAAACAATGGTTTGCATGTTGTTTGGAAATTGTAGAATCCCTATAGTGTATTTAGTAGTGTAGTTTGGGTGTATGGGTATGTTGATATAGGTAATGCTTCAGATGGAGTTTACTTTATTGCACAGTTTTCTTATTTTGTGGCATGTCCATCAGACTTGGAATAGGTTAGCTTTACATTGCAATTCTGCAGCATTGTGCGGATGCTTCTTTGTACCATTTTGTTTCCAGTTCTGGGTGATATACATTCTATAAAGTAGTTTGCAATGATTTTACCATTGCGAAGTGCATTTGGATAATTTGAATGGGAAAAGGAACATTATACTCACCTTCCTTCCACTCCTCTACTTTGGTCAGTACCTTTTACCAGGGTGAGGACCTGACCCACTAGGTCCTCACCCCTGGGTTCGCATAACTTGCAGCATACCTTACTGACACACTGCTCCGGTATGCTCCGCCCCCTCCTCTCCTTGCACGACGAGCCCATAGGAAGGCTGCTCTGTAACACACATTAAAGGACAATTATACTCACCTTCCCTCTGCTCCTCTTCTTTGGTCAGTACTTTTTACCCAGGGTGAGGACCTGACCCGCTAGGTCCTCACCCCTGGGTTCGCGTAACTTGCAGCATAGCCTTACTGACATGCTGCTCCGGTAGGCTCCACCCCCTCCTCCCCGTCGGCGAGGAGGCCAATAGGAAGGCATGCTCTGCAACGAGCATGCCTTCCTATTGGGCTCGTCGCGCAAGGAGAGGAGGGGGCGGAGCATACCGGAGCAGTGTGTCAGTAAGGCTATGCTGCAAGTTATGCAAACCCAGGGGTGAGGACCTAGTGGGTCAGGTCCTCACCCTTGGTAAAAGGTACTGACCAAAGTAGAGGAGTGGAAGGAAGGTGAGTATAATTGTCCTTTTCCCATTCAAATTATCCAAATGCACTTCGCAATGGTAAAATCATTGCAAACTACTTTATAGAATGTATATCACCCCAGAACTGGAAACAAAATGGTACAAAGAAGCATCCGCACAATGCTGCAGAAATTGCAATTGTAAAGCTAACCTATTCCAAGTCTGATGGACATGCCACAAAATAAGAAAACTGTGCAATAAAGTAAACCTCATCTGAAGCATTACCTATATCAACATACCCATACACCCAAACTAGCACTACTAAATACACTATAGGGATTCTACAATTTCCATACAACATGCAAACCATTGTTTTTCACATACTTCCCACCACCAGAAACAAAATTGAAAATGTATAAGCTCCGTGTACACAAGATATATTCTAATGTAACAGATTTACATTTAATGTATTACTTTAATAAAGTGCTGCTATATATTACTTTTTATGATTAATAAGTATGACTATACCAATCATTTTATTATTGATGTATACTATAACGTAAAATTCAATAAAAACTCATGATTATAAAAAAAAAGCTCTCTGTAAACTCACAATGAAAACAATCCTTAAAGAGGTAAAGTAGTGTAGGTGAAACTACTCAAGGGCAACATAAGGATGCATAAGAATTTCCTTTCTTTTTACTTTTTCAATATTAAAGTTTCTTTTTTACAGTTCAATTACTTTACTTTTAGCAGGTTGAGTAGGAAGTGTCATATGGCACAGCAGAGATTATTATTTTTAACATCTGCAAGCAAAAATGTAAAAGCAGCCTGTAAAGTGAAGTTCCAGGATATGCATATAACTGTGGCAGAACTTTGGTAAAAATATATGGGGCTTTGATGGCATTACCCATGCAACATATGGATCTAAATGGCCACCTGCGGACTTATACAAATATGTATATTTACTGTAGGATCAGTGAAATCTATTTATGCAATCTCAGTCAACGGGAATCTCGTGTTTTTTCTGTCAGGTAATTTGAATAGTTGTGTCTTTATGAATGCACAGAACAAGAATGCCCCAGTTTAATAAGATCCAATTTGGCAGCTCTGGTCATTAAGTGGACATTCCCACCTGTTATGTGATCTTCAGTATGCAGTGTCTCACTTTTTCTATCTTCACTGGAGATTGCTACCAAAAATGTTCCTTCCTTAATAAATTGTACAGATCAAAAGGGGAAGGACAGACATCAAATTAATCCCACCCCTCCCTCTGCTTAAAGGAGACTAAAGTCTCCAGACAACTTGGCCATAAAATAAATAGAGCACATTCTCAAAGGTAAAAAAAGATGTGTCGTACCTCTCCCTTTTCTGTGGCTGCTGGGTGATTAATAAAATTAACCTGTGGATACTAGGGATCAGCTCCCATAATCCACTATAGCTGGGCACATGCAGTACACTTCACAGGAAGCTGCAGTCTTGCTTCCAAGAAGGCTGACATCCAATCATGTTTGTTACAGCTCAGAGATCATCCCTTCTTTGACAGAACAGAGATGTCAGTGCAGTTGTTGAGTAAACATATTACAAAGTAGATCTGCCCCTATCCCAAAAGAACTGCTATATATAAAGGGCATTCAGTCAGCTGACTATTTAGTATTCTAAGTAAGAGAGGGGATTTGAACCTGTGACCTTGTGTGCTGAAAGAATACAGGTAAATTCATGAACTCAATCTTTTGCTAGAAACAAAAGCAAAAAAAACCAACAACAAAACATGGCAGTAATATCACCTGACTATTTTGTATTGTTCCAGACTGTCAGTAATGCATGCTGGCTGGTAAATAAACATTGGTGTGGAGACATCTGTATAGAAAATACTCTGTTCATAGAGACAGTGAATATTGGGGTCAGGTGGCGTGGCACTTTGAAGACTTGTGTGAGTTGTACTGGCGTCACTATGGAAGCCTTCTTTGTTACTTTTACTTACATGTAACACAGAGAATGCAGGGCACTAACAAAAAAAGTCCCAGGTGGGCTGGTGCAAACTGAACAAACAAAGAATATTGCATTATAGAAAGAAAAAAGCTTCAGATGCACTCATTAACTTTTATATAAAAATCCTTTATTCTGATAGGGATATATGAAATTGAAAACTTTTAAAAACACAGGCTAAGTGGCACATACATGATAATTAAGGTGACTAGTGCTGAACTGAGTGCGAAGTGCTAAGCTAGGAAACATATTTACAAGGATATAATTCATACATAAATATCAGTGCATCACAAAATTCATAGCACAAGAAAAAGGTAGAAAAAGTACCGTGCAAACACTAGTGGATTACTGTAATGTATCCAGACAATAATTCAGGCCACCGCCGACACCAGATGTGATCCTTGCGACTTCTACAATGAAGTCTATTCTATCACAATAAAGGATTTTTATATATATGTTAATGAGTGCATCTGAAGCTTATTTCTTTCTATAATGCAATACTACTTACATACACTTAATCCAACTTACTAGAGAAGAATCTTGCACAGGTGTAAAGGGAGAAAAGCTTTCACATTAGCATTTTTAAAAAGTTCTATATTCCTATATTCTTTGACATCACGCTATTTATTTATTTTTTATTCCCCTAATTGGAAAAGTATACAGGTTGATTATTTTCTTTTTATGCATGCATATGACTTTCCTTCTAACTTCCAATTCGATTGACCTGCAAACCAACTATTTTCCTGCTAATTTCATTGATCTAGAACTGCACTGGGAAAGAGGGATTTTCTCTGTGTTCAGCAATGTCAGAAAATTTAGCAGAGTGAAAAGTTCATTACACACAAAACTGATTAGTGACTCAAGCAACTTCTCATTGCTATGGCAGAGAATTGTGGCAGCCTGGGCATGCTAATGAGATATTCTTCTGGCAAAGCATGTAGGGAAAAAGAGGAGAGGCGATATATTAACAAAATTATAATCTTAAGTAATATGTTAAATTAAACACCATTTAAACAAGTTTTGCAGATTTTATTGTCTTTTTAATTCTGTTTTTTAATATTTAGTTTTGCTAAAATGAAGGCTGGGTGCACACCGGGCTATTATTTGTACTGAACGAGCGTTCCCTGCGAGTGAGTGCTCAGTTGGAACAAATTACTGTCATTTTGGGCAATAGTGGCCATGGCCGAAAGTGCTTGCGACCGTTCGTGAGGTCCCTTAGGGAACCACATGATTGGCTGTGATTTACCAACAGACCTGATTGCCTGTTTGTCCCAATCGGCCGCCCCACACCAAAGCGGCCAGCCTCCCCACACCAGCAGATATTTCCAGCCAACCGACCAATAGTGGCGTGGATCGGTTGGGCGGCCGGAAATATCTGCTGTTGTGTACCCAGTTGAAGTGTCTTTTCTTTGCCTTTACACTGTTAAATGATTACCTGCTTCTGTTTTGGCTCTCTGATGTTATTTCTTGCAACATGGTCTTCATTCTGTTAATGTTTCTATGTCTTGTTTTGGTAAATTCATTTTAGTAAGAATTTGTATCAGCAAAATATAAAAACCTAACAATTCAGTGTTAAACCCTCGCACAGTGATCTCTATTGGTTAAACTCACATACTGCTTTGTAATTCACTAACTTCTAATTGATTGGTAAATCAATTCAATCTGACTTGCAGTGATGTTCAGAACGAATTACAATGATTTGTATAATTCTCAGACTGATTTTCTTAGTTTTAAATAGCTGAATTGATTCACAATTAAGATCTTGGGTAAATCCCTGACCTCTACTAATAACCTTCCCCTTCATTTATATTGTAATAAGTTCCTCTGCCATTCATTCTCCATAACCTGCACCTTTTAGTTGTTCTCAGACCTAAACTTTTTTGCACATGTAATATTATTCGTTATTCCCGGCCCAAAATATCCATTATTTTTTTTATGTAATGGCTTCAAGTTTTTATTTTTTGTTTAACATTTTTTTTCATAATTGTTTTGAGGCCTTTAGGGAAGCAAGTAGAATTAAATACATTCAAACTAATAATACTGATTGAAAAGAACCCCCCACTAAATTAAATTAGTATTTTCATATAACATTGTCTTTTTTTGTCTTCAGGTGGCTGACTGTGATGCTTTATTTTAATTGTGTGCTTATTTAAAGCATATTTAGTAAAAGTTAAATTTTAATCCACTCCAATCCTTCACTGTGCATATTACTATTTGGATCAAACCAATTACACTTTAAAGGGGGATTCTTTTTTTCTTAAACTTACGTTTAGAGATGGACTAGAACTCAACCCGAGTTCGAGCCAAACTATTTGAGTTCGAATGGTCTCGGACTTCTGGAACTATCCCTGATCCCGGATTTCTCAGACTTTCGATAATTATCGGATGTTCGAGGCGTGCGAATATGCGAGTAAAATATCTATTTATACCAATACGCGAGTAAAATGTCTATTTAACAATACGGCAGTAAATATCAAATCATCGAATTCGTGAGTAAAATGTGTATTATACCAATACTCGAGTAAATATCAAATGATCAAATCCGCGAGTAAAATTTCTATTATACCAATACGCGAGAAAATACCGAATTGTCGAATCTGCAAGTAAAATGTCTATTATACCAATACGCGAGTTAATAATGAATTATCGCATCCGCGAGTAAAATGTCTATTATACCAATACGTGAGTAAATATCGAATTGGCAAACCCGTGAGTAAAATGTCTATTATACCAATACATGAGTAAATATCGAATTATCGAATCCACGAGTAAAATGTCTATTATACCAATGCGCTAGTAAATATTGAATTATCGAATCTGCGAGTTGTTTATGGAATAATTATCGAGTGTTCGAACACGAGAGCTCGAAAGTAGAGCACGTGAGAGTAAAATCAATTTTTAGAAAAACCTGGATATTCCAACGTGTTCCCCAGACCATTTCCCACGTCCCACAGCCATTTACATTAAGTTACCATTTATATTTTAATTGTATTTCATTCAAACTTTTCGAACAATTTGACTCCCATTAGTCAATGGGTCCGTTTTCGAACTTTCCATATAGTTTGAAAGTTCAAAAACGGACCGAATGTTCGAAAGTTCGGCCATCTCTAGTTACGTTAAGCATGGTAAAATATTTTCATTATTAAAATGAACCCCACCCCTAGGACAGAGAACACTGTTCTACCCACAAATTTAAAAAAGCTCTCCATTTTGGATTATTTTTCTTCTTTATATTACAGACTAACATCAATGCTTTTAATATGGATCTTGAGGCTTAATGGGAATATTTTACTCACTAAAATAAAGGGAAAGGAAGTGACATCATAAACCTACCTACCAATCTCTTGTGAGGGGGAGGTGCCAAACCATTTAACCCATCACCCACCACAGAGTGGTCCATTAGGATGATAGTGGTATGTATGGTACACACAAATTACAAGGAGAAATCCAGTGGAAATAATTTTAAATATTTTCAATGTCCACATAAGTCCAATAACCTATAAATGAAAATAAAAATCTTACAAGTTACTACCAATCATTGGTCTACCTAGTTCAGGATGATAAAAACAAAAGGGGAAATAAACAGGAAAAACCTGCATATTTAAAAAAGCTCTCCATTTTGGATTATATTTCTTCTTTATATTACAGACTAACATCAATGCTTTTAATATGGATCTTGAGGCTTAATGTGAATATTTTACTCATTAAAATAATGAACATATTTTCTGCTTTGAACAAATCAAATTGGCTTCATACCAGAAAGATGAATTTCAGATTTTGCCAGGTGCTTTGTTAATGATTTGTATGAAAAACAAAATCTACCAGCAAAATTCCAGCATTAGACGCTGAAAAAAATATTTTGATACGTTGGCCTTTAGGGCTATATTATAAATACTATATCGTCCGCATCTTTAATTCCAGCATGCTTCTAGTATGCTCTAGCCATATGTGAGGCTTATTAAACAACAATCCGTAAACAATTCTGCCTGAGGGGATTTGGACTTTGGACTTTAAAGCTTTTTCAACAGTATTTCATCAATGGGCTTGAAGTTAAAGGGCATGTCCACCCTTAAAACAAAAAACTGGTGACTATCATTTTGTCATTTATCTGCTTGCAACCCCAACTGCTATGTTTATCAGTTTATTACTAGAGATGGCCGAACTAAATAAAGTTCGGTCCGTTTTCGAACTTTCGAACTTCAGAAAAAGTTCAAATTTGGCCTCATTCAAGTCAATGGGGGAGTAATAGTTCGAAATATCTGAGTGATTTACAGCTAAACTAACAATGGTAACTTACTGTAAATGGCTGTGGCACCTGGGAAATGGTCTGGAGAACATGTCACCAATCTCCAAAACTTGTTAAAACACTTCCTAAAGTCAGACGGGCTACATTCGATGATACATTCGAACAAACAAACAATTTTTCCTGTTAGCAAACGGTCCTTCCTAGGCTTAGCTAATGAGGGGTTGGATAGTGTGGTGGTTAAAGGCACGGCTTTTGACATGGGAGACCAAGGTTCGAATCCTGGCTAGGGCAGCTATATAAATGTTTGGATTTTTATCATACCCCAGTAATAGAATAACCATATAATAACCTAGTAATAATAATAATAATCCAAACATTTGTATAGCTGACCTAGCCAGGATTCAAACCCTGGTCTCCCATGTCAAAGGCAGTGCCTTTAACCACTACACTATTCAGCCACTACATTACACTATACTACATTCTAGAGTTAGTGAACGGCCCATAAATTCGATAATCCGGAAACATCGAAAGTCCGAGAAATCCGGATTCGGGATAGTTCGAGAAGTCCGAGTCCGTTCGAATTCAAAGTTCGGCTCGAACTTGGGCGAGTTCGAGTTCTAGTCCTTCCCTATTTATTACATGCATTTGTAACCAGATATTTATGTCTGCCAACTATGTTTAACCATAACGTTACCTTACAGTATATCAAATAGACAGACGGCTATCTGTAAGAAAAGAGATAAAGAGCCATTACATAGTGTCCAGAAATAAAACAAAGCAACCAAATGGTGCATATAGTCACTAAAGTACTTATAAATAGTATTTTGAAAAGCATTTTGAAAGGTATCTATAGTGGCTAGGCTATGTTGCGGAGGTACATGTTAATAAACTTGAACGTCTTACAAAAAACATTTTACAAATAGTATTTTAGTGACCAAGCTTCATTAAGTCCCCATGGTAACAGTGTGTTGAGGAATCTCATCCAGTAACATTCCCTCTGGAGAAATAACCTTGTTACATCTCAACTTATTATTGGGGTGGATACTGTTTCAAACACCAGCCACTTCAGCTGGTTATGGGTATGCCTGTTCTCAGTGAAGTGCCTAGATATAGAGGTATCGTAGCTTGTTCCAATTTTAAAGTCACGCTTATGTACTTTGATACGTTCTTTTACTGGTCTAGATGTCTGTACTACATAGCAAGTGCCGCAAGGGCATTTGAGCATATATATGACCTGGGGTGTATCGCATGTAGTGTACCATTTCAGTCTAATCGTAGTACCTTTTAGCGGATGTGTTAATGTGTTGCCTTTTATGATGGCCGTACAGCAGATGCACTTTGAACATGGGTAAGTTCCCATCTTGGTGTTACCATGAAATAGAATAGTTTTGGTGGGCTAACTATGTCTGCCGGGAAAGTCTATCCTTAATCGTGTTGCCTCTTTGGTACAGTTGCTGAACATAGGAGTTGTATTAAACAAGTGGCCAATCTTTTCATCAAGTTAAATGATCGGCCAAAATTTTTGCATGATCTTTTCAATTTGTTTGCTCTTTGTATTGAACTGGCTCACAAACGGGAGTCTCTTTTCCACCTTTCGCTCTTTATTTGTAAGTAGACTAGCCCTAGGTAATCGTTGTACCTCATGAAAGGTTCTAAACACTTTATTTTTACAGTAGCCTTTTTCTAAGAGTTTTATTACTAGCTTAGTTCCTGCTTTTTTGTAATACGTCTGGCCCTTATAAATTGACCCCTGGGTATAGCATTAAAAAATTAAAGCTACCGGAGCGTAGCAGCTTATTTCTGTCTGTTTGCTTGGAATACAGAGATGAATAAAATATTTTGCTCCTTAATTTCAATGGACTATCCGGGAACAGAATCGAAAAATCGTGTCGGAAAATTCGTAAGTAAATGTAATAATGGGATGTGCCAGGTTTTCTTCATTTACCATTGTCTCAAAATCATATGGTGTACCTCCCCAGATAACTAGGATATCATCCACATACCTAAAATACCTGATACATGATTGTTTGTAACTGGTGTAACTGACAAATATATTCGCAAACAATGGGGCTACAGACAATCTCATACTTGTGACTTGTTTCTGCCAATAAAATGTTTGATCGAATCTGAAGTAGTTTCTTTTTAATACCAGTGAAAGACAATCGACTAAAAAATACACAAGGTGGTGCGAGTGATTCGTTGAAAGAAGTAACTCACATATTTTATCCCTTCATCTTGGGAGATAGCAGTATATAGACTTTGCACATTAATACTTGCAAGAGAAATTTTGCTTGTGGGTAGAGTTATTTTGTTAAGTTTCCGCAACAATTCTGTGGTATCCATCAGACATGTTGGAATTCGGTCGACTAGAGGTTGCAAGAAAGAGTCAAGATATTTCAATAGGGGCTCTAACAGTGATCCTATACTGAACAAAATTGGGCGACTGGGGGGATTTGTCAGTGTTTTTTGTATCTTTGGTAGTAGATACAATACTGGTCTCCATGGGTATGGAGTGTCTAAATATTCTTTTGTTCCTGTAGAAATTACCCCATTTTGTTCAGCCTCAGTTAATAAAAGGCAAAATTTATTTTTGCAGGTGACCAGTTGGGTCATAACCAATAGGTTCATAGTGCTCAGATACAGTTGCCTTAATGCTTCACAGGTATATTGAGATCTGTCTAGGATGACCACAGCTCCCCCTCTGTCTGTGGTTTTATTTATTATATTGCTGTTGGAGGACAGAATTTGGAGAGCTGTGTGTTCATCCCATAGTCAGATTAAACTTGTTCTTAACAGATTGGTTTTTAAACAGTTTAGCCACATTCATAGAAACCATTTGTTCAAACACGTTGAGAGCCTCATTTTGTACAAGTGATATGAAGGTACTAGGGTGTTTCAATTTACAATCGCCAGAAATACTTTCAGTATTATTTACATTATTGAAAATAAATTAAAGTTGCATATTACACAAAATTTTGGGGAAATTGATATCCCAATCAAGCTATTCTTGTACAAAGGGACAAAACCTAACCCCTTATTTAACATGCTCAGCAAAACTGACATTATGCTTAGAGAGGTTAACAACATTATTTACCTCTGCTTGAGCCTCCGTGGATATCTCATGCGTGGTGGGGGATGGTGGTATTGCCTTATGTTTTTTCCTATTTATTTCCCCTTTGTCTCTTATAATCCTGAATTAGGTAGATTGGTAGTACCTTCTAAGAGCTTGTTTTATTATTTTCATTTATAGGTTATTGGACTTATATGGACATTGAAAATATTTAAGATTATTTCCACCGAATTTCTCCTTGGATTTTTTGTGTACGATACGTAACACTATCATCCTAATGGACTTAATGGACTTAGGGACATTGTACATGCGGTATTCTGGGGTGGGTGGTGGGTTAAATGTTTTGGCATTTGGCACCTACCCCTCATGAGGGATTGGTAGGTGGGTTTATGATTTCACTTCCTTTCCCTTTCTAATGTGTGGTGAGCATTTCTACACTTGAAAAAGGACGATGTAACTGTCCGAAACATGTTGTGGGTGTATAATAAATTCTTTAGCAATTTAATTTTGAGTGGCTTTAAGTCCTTGCTGGTACCTCATCTCTCTACCGAAATTTTTAAATTGTGTGCAATGCTATTCGTATAGCATGAGATTGCAAGATACCTTCTCTTATAAAAAGCTTGTCTGTATCTTGGACTGACGAGATCTAATAAGATCAAAACATGTCATGTCTGCAGGGCAGATGATTGGCTCCATACCATAGGCTAATTAACCATATATATGGGATAAATGCACCACTTTTCTTTACACCAAGTCGATCACCCAAAATAAGGGTGGTGCTAGAGGAGGTAATATCTTCACATAGAAAAATACAAAGAGCGGGAAAAAGAAAATTCCCCAACCAAATACCAAGACCTCCCACAAACAGCACTGCCACATATGGTTGCAAAAGTAAATAATTGATGTGGCTGTAGGCTGGGCCACCTCTTCCGTTCCACAGGGGACTATTCCACTCGGGGACACCCGGTTTTGGTTTTTGTTTGGGGTGTTGTAGTTTATAGGGGGGACTTTGGGGGGGAATGGTATGTGTCATACGAGATATATAGCGATCCCGATTTTGGGTCAGTAATACTTGCCTGGTGCATTCTGCATTTTAGAGTGGTCAATAAACATATTTTTTTACTTTTGCAACCATATGTGGCAGTGCTGTTTGTGGGAGGTCTTGGTATTTGGTTGGGGAATTTTCTTTTTCTCGCTCTTTGTATTTTTCTATACCATAGGCTGTATTGCATATTAATAAGCCAGCAGTTCTGGACACATGCATAGGATATATAGAAGAAATTTTGCATATCTCTGTCCCTTACTCTGGGGAACCCTGGAGTAAGAAATGACTTCTTAGATTTTGTGGGCAATGCTATTCATATAGCATGAGACTGCAAGAGGCCTTCTGTTATAAGAAGGCTCTGCTCCTTATGGAGGGTTTTTTTGCTCCTTTTGGGTCACCTCTCCTTAAGCTAAATAGCTGCCTTGTATAAAGTTTTTATTAAGAGACATCTTTCGCTTATCTTGAACAATGTGGTATACACTTGTTTGTCATCTTGTCATTTTAAAACTTATCAGACATGAAATGTATACACTGGCTTGCCCAATGACATATTATTGTTGTTATTATTATGGATTTACATTTATATCATCTTCCGTAGTGCTTTACAATTACATAGAAACATTCACATCAGGCCCTGCCCCAAAATCTTACAATCTGAGCAGATTTGTTTGAAACATACAACCTATCAGTATGTCTTTATGATTGTAGGGAAACCGGAGTGTTCAGAGAAAACCCACGCAAGCACGGGGAGAACATTCAAACTCTTTACAGATGTGTCCAAGGGTGGATTCAATCTAAGCTAACCACTGAGCCACAGTGCTGCCCATATAAAATGTAAAAGAGGAACACATCTGAACTGCTATCAATATGATCATCGTATTTTATTATAATCCTTTTTATATGGTCACTATAAAAACAACTGTCCTCCCTCTAAATCTATAATTCAATAAAAGGCAGGAGCAAGTATTCCTACATTTATTCTGCTTTATTTTAAAAGCAATTCAATTTAGAATTTTAGTCACTAAGTGCTTACAGCCTTAAAATTAAAGAAATATTTAGTGCTGGGTAGAGATGGACTAGAACTCGAACTCGAACCAGAGTTCAAGACTAACTTTTTTCAAGTTTTAACAGACTCTGACTTCTCGAACTATCCCGGACCCAGATTTTCGATATTTTCTAGACTTTTGATAATTATCGAATGTTTGAACGTTCGAGGCATGCGAATATATGAGTAAAATGTCTATTATACCAATACATGAGTAAATATAGAATTATCGAATTCGAGAGTAAAATGTGGGACTAGATAAAAACCGGAACAGTCACCGGAACGGAACGGAAAAAAAACCAGCGCCATCTATTGAAAGATTGCGAAATTACACCAGTTTTAAAATATATTTAAGACTTAACTCTGTTCTGGTGGCTGGATCGGAGGTCTGCACCCTGGGAACTCTGTTCTGGTGGCTGGAACGGGGGTCTGGGGCACCATGTCCACCTTAAAACAAAAAACTGGTGACTATCATTTTGTCATTTATCTGCTTGCAACCCCAACTGCTATGTTATCAGTTTATTACTAGAGATGGCCGAACTAAATAAAGTTCGGTCCGTTTTCGAACTTCGAACTTCAGAGAAGTTCAAATTTGGCCTCATTCAAGTCAATGGGGGAGTATAGTTCGAAATATCTGAGTGATTTACAGCTAAACTAACAATGGTAACTTACTGTAAATGGCTGTGGCACCTGGGAAATGGTCTGGAGAACATGTCACCAATCTCCAAAACTGTTTAAAACAATCCTAAAGTCAGAAGGGCTACATTCGATGATACATTCGAACAAACAAACAATTTTTCCTGTTAGCAAACGGTCCTTCCTAGGCTTAGTAATGAGGGGTTGGATAGTGTGGTGGTTAAGGCACGGCTTTTGACATGGGAGACCAAGGTTCGAATCCTGGAGGGCAGCTATATAAATGTTTGGATTTTATCATACCCCAGTAATAGAATAACCATATAATAACCTAGTAATAATAATAATAATCCAAACATTTGTATAGCTGACCTAGCAGGATTCAAACCCTGGTCTCCCATGTCAAAGGCAGTGCCTTTAACCACTACACTATTCAGCCACTACATTACACTATACTACATTCTAGAGTTAGTGAACGGCCCATAAATTCGATAATCCGGAAACATCGAAGTCCGAGAAATCCGGATTCGGGATAGTTCGAGAAGTCCGAGTCCGTTCGAATTCAAAGTTCGGCTCGAACTTGGGCGAGTTGAGTTCTAGTCCTTCCCTATTATTACATGCATTTGTAACCAGATATTTATGTCTGCCAACTATGTTTAACCATAACGTTACCTTACAGTATATCAAATAGACAGACGGCTATCTGTAAGAAAGAGATAAAGAGCCATTACATAGTGTCCAGAATAAAACAAAGCAACCAAATGGTGCATATAGTCACTAAAGTACTTATAAATAGTATTTTGAAAAGCATTTTGAAGGTATCTATAGTGGCTAGGCTATGTTGCGGAGGTACATGTTAATAAACTTGAACGTCTTACAAAAAACATTTTACAAATAGTATTTAGTGACCAAGCTTCATTAAGTCCCCATGGTAACAGTGTGTTGAGGAATCTCATCCAGTAACATTCCCTCTTGAGAAATAACCTTGTTACATCTCAACTTATTATTGGGGTGGATACTGTTTCAAACACCAGCCACTTCAGCTGGTTATGGGTATGCCTGTTCTCAGTGAAGTGCCTAGATATAGAGGTATCGTAGCTTGTTCCAATTTAAAGTCACGCTTATGTAACTTTGATACGTTCTTTTACGGTCTAGATGTCTGTACTACATAGCAAGTGCCGCAAGGCATTTGAGCATATATATGACCTGGGGTGTATCGCATGTAGTGTACCCTTTCAGTCTAATCGTAGTACCTTTAGCGGATGTGAATGTGTTGCCTTTTATGATGGCCGTACAGCATATGCACTTTGAACATGGGTAAGTTCCCATCTTGGTGTTACCATGAAATAGAATAGTTTTGGTGGGCTAACTATGTCTGCCGGGAAAGTCTATCCTTAATCGTGTTGCCTTTTGGTACAGTTGCTGTGAACATAGGAGTTGTATTAAACAAGTGGCCAATCTTTTCATCAAGTTAAATGATCGGCCAAATTTTTGCATGATCTTTTCAATTTGTTTGCTCTTGTATGAACTGGCTACAAACGGGAGTCTCTTTTCCACCTTTCGCTCTTTATTTGTAAGTAGACTAGCCCTAGGTAATCGTTGTACCTCAGAAAGGTTCTAAACACTTTATTTTTACAGTAGCCTTTTTCTAAGAGTTTTATTACTAGCTTAGTTTCCTGCTTTTTGTAATACGTCTGGCCCTTATAAATGACCCCTGGTATAGCATTAAAAAATTAAAGCTACCGGAGCGTAGCAGCTTATTTCTGTCTGTTTGCTTGGAATACAGAGATGAATAAAATATTTTGCTCCTTAATTTCAATGGACTATCCGGGAACAGAATCGAAAAATCGTGTCGGAAAATTCGTAAGTAAATGTAATAATGGGATGGTGCCAGGTTTCTTCATTTACCATTGTCTCAAAATCATATGGTGTCCTCCCCAGATAACTAGGATATCATCCACATACCTAAAATACCTGATACATGATTGTTTGTAACTGGTGTAACTGACAAATATATTCGCAAACAATGGGGCTACAGACAATCTCATACTTGTGACTTGTTTCTGGCCAATAAAATGTTTGATCGAATCATGAAGTAGTTTCTTTTTAATACCAGTGAAAGACAATCGACTAAAAAATACACAAGGTGGTGCGAGTGATTCGTTGAAAGAAGTAACTCACATATTTTATCCCTTCATCTTGGGAGATAGCAGTATATAGACTTTGCACATTAATACTTGCAAGAGAAATTTGCTTGTGGGTAGAGTTATTTTGTTAAGTTTCCGCAACAATTCTGTGGTATCCATCAGACATGTGTATCGGTTCGACTAGAGGTTGCAAGAAAGAGTCAAGATATTTCAAGGGGCTCTAACAGTGATCCATACTGAACAAAATTGGGCGACTGGGGGATTTGTCAGTGTTTTTTGTATCTTGTGTAGTAGATACAATACTGGTCTCCATGGGTATGGAGTGTCTAAATATTCTTTTGTTCCTGTAGAAATTACCCCATTTTGTTCAGCCTCAGTTAATAAAAGGCAAAATTTATTTTTGCAGGTGACCAGTTGGGTCATAACCAATAGGTTCATAGTGCTCAGATACAGTTGCTTAATGCTTCACAGGTATATTGAGATCTGTCTAGGATGACCACAGCTCCCATCTGTCTGGGGTTTTATTTATTATATTGCTGTTGGAGGACAGAATTGGAGAGCTGTGTGTTCATCCCCTAGTCAGATTAAACTTGTTCTTAACAGATTGGTTTTTAAACAGTTTAGCCACATTCATAGAAACCATTTGTTCAAAACACGTTGAGAGCCTCATTTTGTACAAGTGATATGAAGGTACTAGGGTGTTTCAATTTACAATCGCCGAAATACTTTCAGTATTATTTACATTATTGAAAATAAATTAAAGTTGCATATTACAACAAATTTGGGGAAATTGATATCCCAATCAAGCTATTCTTGTACAAAGGGACAAAACCTAACCCTTATTTAACATGCTCAGCAAAACTGACATTATGCTTAGAGAGGTTAACAACATTATTACTCTGCTTGACCCTCCGTGGATATCTCATGCGTGGTGGGGGATGGTGGTATTGCCTTATGTTTTTTTCCTATTTATTTCCCCTTTGTCTCTTATAATCCTGAATTAGGTAGGTAGATTGGTAGTACCTTCTAAGAGCTTGTTTTATTATTTTCATTTATAGGTTATTGGACTTATATGGACATTGAAAATATTTAAGATTATTTCCACCGAATTTCTCCTTGGATTTTTTGTGTACGATACGTAACACTATCATCCTAATGGACTTAATGGACTTAGGGACATTGTACTGCGGTATTCGGGGTGGGTGGTGGGTTAAATGTTTTGGCATTTGGCAACTACCCCTCATGAGGGATTGGTAGGTGGGTTTATGATTTCACTTCCTTTCTTTCTAATGTGTGGTGAGCATTTCTACACTTGAAAAAGGACGAGTAACTGTCCGAAACATGTTGGGGTGTATAATAAATTCTAGCAATTTAATTTTGAGTGGCTTTAAGTCCTTGCTGGTACCTCATCTCTCACCGAAATTTTTAAATTGTGTGCAATGCTATTCGTATAGCATGAGATTGCAAGATACCTTCTCTTATAAAAGCTTGTCTGTATCTTGGACTGACGGATCTAATAAGATCAAAACATGTCATGTCTGCAGGGCAGATGATTGGCTCCATACCATAGGTAATAACATATATGGGTAAATGCACCACTTTTCTTTACACCAAGTCGATCACCCAAAATAAGGGTGGTGCTAGAGGAGGTAATATCTTCACATAGAAAAATACAAAGAGCGGGAAAAGAAAATTCCCCAACCAAATACCAAGACCTCCCACAAAACAGCACTGCCACATAGGGTTGCAAAAGTAAATAATTGATGTGGCTGTAGGCTGGGCCACCTCTTCGTTCCACAGGGGAACTATCCACTCGGGGACACCCGGTTTTGGTTTTTGTTTGGGGTGTTGTAGTTTATAGGGGGGACTTTGGGGGGGAATGGTATGTGTCATACGAGATATATAGCGATCCCGATTTTGGGTCAGTAATACTTGCCTGGTGCATTCTGCATTTTAGAGTGGTCAATAAACATATTTTTTTACTTTTGCAACCATATGTGGCAGTGCTTGTTGTGGAGGTCTTGGTATTTGGTTGGGGAATTTTCTTTTTCTCGCTCTTTGATTTTTCTATACCATAGGCTGTATTGCATATTAATAAGCCAGCAGTTCTGGACACATGCATAGGATATATAGAAGAAATTTTGCATATTCTCTGTCCTTACTCTGGGAACCTGGAGTAAGAAATGACTTCTTAGATTTTGTGGGCAAGCTATTCATAGCATGAGACTGCAAGAGGCCTTCTGTTATAAGAAGGCTCTGCTCCTTATGGAGGGGTTTTTTTGCTCCTTTTGGGTCACCTCTCCTTAAGCTAAATAGCTGCCTTGTATAAAGTTTTATTAAGAGACATCTTTCGTTATCTTGAACAATGTGGTATACACTGTTTGTCATCTTGTCATTTTAAAACTTATCAGACATGAAATGTATACACTGGCTTGCCCAATGACATATTATGTGTTATTATTATGGATTTACATTTATATCATCTTCCGTAGGCTTTACAATTACATAGAAACATTCACATCAGGCCTGCCCCAAAATCTTACAATCTGAGCAGATTTGTTTGAAACTACAACCTATCAGTGTCTTTATGATTGTAGGGAAACCGGAGTGTTCAGAGAAAAACCCACGCAAGCACGGGGAGAACATTCAAACTCTTTACAGATGTGTCCAGGGTGGATTCAATCTAAGCTAACCACTGAGCCACAGTGCTGCCCAATAAAAGTAAAAGAGGAACACATCTGAACTGCTATCAAATTGATCATCGTATTTTATTATAATCCTTTTTATATGGTCACTATAAAAACAACTGTTCTCCCTCTAAATCTATAATTCAAAAAAGGCAGGAGCAAGTATTCCTACATTTATTCTGCTTTATTTTAAAAGCATTCAATTTAGAATTTTAGTCACTAAGTGCTTACAGCCTTAAAATTAAAGAAATATTTAGTGCTGGGTAGAGATGGACTAGAACTCGAACTCGAACCAGAGTTCAAGACTAACTTTTTTCAAGTTTTAACAGACTCTGACTTCTCGAACTATCCCGGACCCAGATTTTCGATATTTTCTAGACTTTTGATAATTATCGAATGTTTGAACGTTCGAGGCATGCGAATATTGAGTAAAATGTCTATTATACCAATACATGAGTAAATATAGAATATCGAATTCGAGAGTAAAATGTGGGACTAGATAAAAACCGGAACAGTCACCGGAACGGAACGGAAAAAAAAACCAGCGCCATCTATTGAAGATTGCGAAATTACACCGTTTTAAAATATATTAAGACTAACTCTGTTCTGGTGGCTGGATCGGAGGTCTGCACCCTGGGAACTCTGTTCTGGTGGCTGGAACGGGGGTCTGCACCCTGGGAACTCGTTTGGTGGCTGGAAGGGGGTCTGCACCCTGGGAACTCTGTTCTGGTGGCCGGAACGGCGATTTGCACCCTGTGAACTCTGTTCTGGTGGCCGGAACAGGGCTTTTCACCCTGGGAACTCTGTTCTGGTGGCGGAACGGGGGTTTTGCACTGTGGGAACTCTGTTTTGGTGGCCAGAACGGGGGTTTTCACTGTGGGAACTCTGTTCTGGTGGCACGAACGGGGGTTTGCACCCTGGGAACTCTGTTCGGTGGCCAGAACGGGGGGTTTGCACCCTGGGAACTCTGTTTGGTGGCCAGAACGGGGGGTTTGCACCCTGGGAAACTCTGTTCTGGTGGCCGGAACGGGGGTCTGCACCCTGGGAACTCTATTCTGGTTGCTGGAACGGGGGTCTACACCCTGGGAACTCTGTTCTGGTGGCCAGAACAGGGTTTTTCAACCTGGGGAAACTGTGTTCTGGTGGCCAGAACATGGCTTTTCATCCTGAGAACGCTGTTCTGGTGGAGGAACAGGGGTCTACAGCCTGGAAACTCTGTTCTGGTGGTCAGAACAGGGTCTGCATCCTGGAACTCTGTTTGGTGGCTGGAACCTGGCTTTTCACCCTGGGAGCTGTGTTCTGGTGGCCGGAACAGTGGTCTGCATCTGGTAACTAAGTTTTTGTGGCCAGAACAGGACTATTCACCCGGGAACTCTGTTTTGGTGGCCAGAACAGGGGTCTGCAGCCTGGGAACTCTGTTCTGGTGGCCGGAACGGGAGTTTACACCTGGGAACTCTGTTCTGTTGGCCGGAACAGGGGTCTGCATCCTGGGAACTCTGTTTTGTCGCCGGAACAGGGCTTTTCACCCTGGGAGCTGTGTTTGGTGGTGGAATGGGTGGGGTTTTCACCCTGGGAACTCTGTTCTGGTGGCCCGAACAGGATTTTCACCCTGGGAACTCTTTTTTGGTGACCGGAAAAGGGGTCTGCAGCCTGGGTACTCTGTTCTGGTGGCCGGAACAGGGATCTGCACCCTGGGAACTCTGTTCTGGCAGCTGGAATGGGCTTTTACCCTGGGAACTCTGTTCCGGTGGCCAGAAACAGGATTCTGCATCCTGGGAACTCTGTTCTGGTGGCCGGAACAGAGGTCTGCACCCGGGAACTCTGTCTGGTGGTGGAACCGGGCTTTCACCGGGAACTCTGGGCCGGAACAGGGGTCTGCAGCCTAGAATTCTGTTCAGGTGGCCGGAACAGGAATTTTCACCCTGGGAACGCTGTTTTGTGGGCCGGAACAGGGTCTGCAGCCTAGAACTCTGTTCTGGTGGCCAGAAGGGGGTTTGCACTGTGGGAACTCTGTTCTGGTGGGCAGAAACGGGGGTTTGCAACCCTGGGAACTCTGTTCTGGTGGCCAGAACGGGGGGTTTGCACCTGGGAACTCTGTTCTGGTGGCCAGAACGGGGGGTTTGCACCTTGGGAACTCTGTTCTGGGGGCCAGAACGGGGGGTTTGCACCCTGGGAACTCTGTTCTGGTGGCCGGAACGGGGGTCTGCACCTGGGAACTCTATTCTGGTTGCTGGAACGGGGGTCTACACCCTGGGAACTCTGTTCTGGTGGCCAGAACAGGTTTCACCCTGGAAACTGTGTTCTGGTGGCCAGAACAGAGGTTTGCACCCTGAGAACTGTGTTCTGGTGGCCAGAACATGGCTTTTCATCCTGAGAACGCTGTTCTGGTGGATGGAACAGGGGTCTACAGCCTGGAAACTCTGTTCTGGTGGTCAGAACAGGGGTCTGCATCCTGGGAACTCTGTTCTGGTGGCTGGAACCTGGCTTTCACCCTGGGAGCTGTGTTCTGGTGGCCGGAACAGTGGTCTGCATCCTGGTAACTAAGTTTTGTGGCAGAACAGGACTATTACCCTGGGAACTCTGTTTTGGTGGCCAGAACAGGGGTCTGAGCTGGGAACTCTGTTCTGGTGGCCGGAACGGGAGTTTACACCCTGGGAACTTGTTCTGTTGGCCGGAAACAGGGTCTGCATCCTGGGAATCTGTTTTGTCGCCGGAACAGGCTTTTCACCCTGGGAGCTGTGTTTGGTGGCTGGAAGGGGTTTTTCACCCTGGGAACTCTGTTCTGGTGGCCCGAACAGGACTTTTCACCCTGGGAACTCTTTTTTGGTGACCGGAAAAGGGGTCTGCAGCCTGGGTACTTGTTCTGGTGGCCGGAACAGGGATCTGCACCCTGGGAACTCTGTTCTGGCAGCTGGAATGGGCTTTTTCACCCTGGGAACTCTGTTCCGGTGGCCAGAACAGGATTCTGCATCCTGGGAACTCTGTTCTGGTGGCCGGAACAGAGGTCTGCACCCTGGGAACTCTGTTCTGGTGGCTGGAACCGGCGCCCTGTTCCGGCCCACAAAACAGCGTTCCCAGGGTGAAAAGTCCTGTTCCGGCCACCTGAACAGAATTCTAGGCTGCAGACCCCTGTTCCGGCCCAGAGTTCCCAGGGTGAAAAGCCCGGTTCCAGCCACCAGAACAGAGTTCCCAGGGTGCAGACCTCTGTTCCGGCCACCAGAACAGAGTTCCCAGGATGCAGAATCCTGTTCTGGCCACCGGAACAGAGTTCCCAGGGTGAAAAGCCCATTCCAGCTGCCAGAACAGAGTTCCCAGGGTGCAGATCCCTGTTCCGGCCACCAGAACAGAGTACCCAGGCTGCAGACCCCTTTTCCGGTCACCAAAAAAGAGTTCCCAGGGTGAAAAGTCCTGTTCGGGCCACCAGAACAGAGTTCCCAGGGTGAAAACCCCCATTCCAGCCACCAGAACACAGCTCCCAGGGTGAAAAGCCCTGTTCCGGCGACAAGAACAGAGTTCCCAGGATGCAGACCCCTGTTCCGGCCACCAGAACAGAGTTCCCAGGGTGAAAAGCCCAGTTCCGGCCACCAGAACAGAGTTCCCAGGGTGAAAAGCCCCGTTCCAGCCACCAGAACAGAGTTCCTACTCTGCAGACCCCTGTTCCGGCCAACAGAACAGAGTTCCCAGGGTGTAAACTCCCATTCCGGCCACCAGAACAGAGTTCCCAGGGTGCAGACCCCTGTTCTGGCCACCTGAACAGAATTCTAGGCTGCAGACCCCTGTTCCGGCCCACAAAACAGATCCACCAGAACAGCGTTCTCAGGATGAAAAGCCCATGTCTGGCCACCAGAACACAGTTCTCAGTGTTAAACCTCTGTTCTGGCCACCAGAACACAGTTTCCAGGGTGAAAAACCCTGTTCTGGCCACCAGAACAGAGTTCCCAGGGTGTAGACCCCCGTTCCAGCAACCAGAATAGAGTTCCAGGGTGCAGACCCCCGTTCCGGCCACCAGAACAGAGTTCCCAGGGTGCAAACCCCCCGTTCTGGCCACCAGAACAGAGTTCCACGGTGCAAACCCCCCGTTCTGGCCACCAGAACAGAGTTCCCAGGGTGCAAACCCCCCGTTCTGGCCACCAGAACAGAGTTCCCAGGGTGCAAACCCCCGTTCTGGCCACCAGAACAGAGTTCCCACAGTGCAAACCCCCGTTCTGGCCACCAGAACAGAGTTCTAGGCTGCAGACCCTGTTCCGGCCCACAAAACAGCGTTCCCAGGGTGAAAAGTCCTGTTCCGGCCACTGAACAGAATTCTAGGCTGCAGACCCCTGTTCCCCCAGAGTTCCCAGGGTGAAAAGCCCGGTTCCAGCCACCAGAACAGAGTTCCCAGGGTGCAGACCTCTGTTCCGGCCACCAGAACAGAGTTCCCAGGATGCAGATCCTGTTCTGGCCACCGAACAGAGTTCCCAGGTTGAAAAGCCCATTCCAGCTGCCAGAACAGAGTTCCCAGGGTGCAGATCCCTGTTCCGGCCCACCAGAACAGAGTACCCAGCTGCAGACCCCTTTTCCCCGTCACCAAAAAAGAGTTCCTTTCCCGGGTGTGCGTCTATGGTCCCAGCAGTTTAGTAGGCAGGATATAGCGGTCTGGCCTGACCGGGCGGCAGGGGTTTTGCAGACATTCTGTGTGCGTGTTCAATCGCAATGTGGCTGACATAATCTCCAAACGTTCTTTAGCCAGAGTTCGAAAAAGACTTCCGCCTTGTGTGCCCTCTCTCCCTTGGGATGCCAATGTATCTGTATTTGTAGTTTAAGCGAATCCATGTCGAGGATATGCTGGGTAGTTGATCCTCCACTTGGAAGATTCGTTCCTCTCCTAACCTGTGTCAGAGTGCTTGCATATCTTGCCAGAGAGGCTACATCAACCTTCACCTCTCAATGAGCCTTAAGTGATCCACTAGGAACAAAATGTTAGAAATGGCCCTGAAGCAGGCTCCACCACATGGAACATTTGTGCCAACCTACAGTCTGTCACAATGCTTGTCTTAATTGAAGAACCAGCAATAGTCTTTCCTAGATGATGACACTGGTGGGGTGGCTACCCCTACCGACCCCACCTGAAAGGGGCTTGTGGCAGGTCTACTTGGGAACATAAGTTTAACCACAATCCAACTCCCTGTGATCCCATTTAATTCTGTGTCTGACGGCCTTCATCTGGTGGAATGCTTGTCTATAGGAGCATGCTGATTCCCCCCCCAAATCAATGTCTGTAAGCTTCGAAATACTATCTATGTAACAGAAAAGGCCAAAACATTCACTAGGGGACCATTCACCTACAATGCTACTCAAAATTTAATTGACTGTGCAATTGTAGAAAGTTCTAGGGATTAAACATAACCTTCTTGTCTCCTCATCTTCTTTTGCATCACCAACTTAGAAGCTTATTCCAGGAGAACGCTCCACTGGTAGTAAAGGAAAATATCCAGGTAGTCACCTTTCCAAATTATCTCTCGTATTCTTTTCGTATACCTAAGTGCCCACAAAGCCACAATATTTAGAACCTTGTGAGAGATCATACACTAAAATATATGGCTTTTGAAGTTACTTTGTCAAAGTGTAATTTTCTTTGGCTTTATTTGGTGCCTTCTGAATTTGGAGAACTGGTGGCACCAAATTTGTCTTTGCGCAGTTAGGACAGGACCGACCAGGGTACTTTAATTATCATCAACAAAGTGGGGGAGTCAGGTTTGCCCAGTTTTATAACCATTTACTCTGAAAGAGGTTAGGTCTGCCTCTTAGGACCCTTCACATATTCATGGAAGATGGTTCTCCCTCTCCAGGTTCCAGTTTTTATCCGTTTTCCACAAATGTTTTAGTGCTTTCACAACTGAGAGAGGGAATCCTCCAAGGAAAGTGAAATATCTGTGTTAGCCTCCTGCTGTCAGTGGCTAAGTATCAAAAGCCCTAGATGGATCCCATAGACAACAATATGGCCTGTTCACTCCCCTCCCCCCTTTATACCTATGGCTCAAAAAAATCATCATACGGCAAAGAAACTGCCAAACCCTAATTATCTGTGTGTGTGAGTCTGTATGCACAGAAAGGTTGTGAGTGTGGATGTGGTGCAATCCGTGACTCTTGTCACAAGAACACCCTAAACTAGTCAGCTCTAGAAATGCCAAAACGGTAAGTCTTGGGAAAATCCAAAGACTCGAAAATCTGAAAATGGAACTACTTTCGGGACTTCGGGGTGCATTTTTGATGATTATCGAACATTTATGGCTATTTTTGATAATCCTCGAAATTTAACTTGAATGTTCGATAATCCTCGAAAATTATCGAAGATTATCGAACATTCAAGTTAAATTTCGAGGATTATTAAAAATAGCCTTGAACTACAATATCATCGAAAAAGTGCTCTAAGTCCAGAATACTAACAATATGCCTGGTTTTGGATGAACATTCAGATTTCAGAACCGAGGGGTTCTGTGATGAATCCAGGCTGTGATCAGATCCCATCTCTATTCAGCTCTTCTGTGCCAACAAGCCATGGATGTCCCTGGGGTAGAATCCGCTTAGTAGGATTGTCTATTCATTGAAGAGAAGGTATGCTTTTCTCTTCTCAGAATCTGGGTCCCTTGCGCAGGAACCCAGCATGGGTTTGTATGCCTGTCCGGCTGAGGAGATATTCTCCTGGTGTGATTAGAAGAAGGATTTTTTCCTGCTCCCACTGAGTGTGATGAAGGGGTTGCAGGTGCACAGGACAGATCCCACTTGAGAATGGCTGGACTGAGGCTAATCACCTGGTGCGGATGATGGAGTTCAGCTCTGGAACATAAAGAGGTGCTAACATTGATGACGTCATCGGCATGCAACGTTGGGACACGTTGTCTGATTCTTCTGCTCCTGGGAACCCAGCTGGGGAAGGAGTGCTGTTGCTGGCAGAGTAGCAGTGCCAGTTCTAGGGTGGTTGAGGCTAAGTCTCTCAGTGGTTAGGTCTCTTTCTATTTGATGCATGGTGTGGCTGGGTCAGAAGGATCATGTCCATAGATCCATCAGGTCTGTATCTGTGCTGGAGCCAGGGTCGCTGAGGTTGGAAGCCTATGTGCCCTAAATGGGCTAAAATTGTCATGGCCCAACATAAGGTAAGGGAAATTCCTCTAAGTACCAGTCCTGAAAAGAACTGGGGATGTCGCCTCTGAGAAAGGCATATCTCTTTAGGTAAAAGGGCAGTAGATCTTTTAGGCTTAATCAAGTCCTCAGTAATCTAGATATAAAACCCTCCCTTGCCCATCTTCATTATCCACTTTGTTTTCCCACCCCTTACTTGATACACCCCCACCTTCTGCTACTACCTCTGCCCTTCCTTGCACCCCATCCACCCACCCACCCACATGAATCTGCCTACAAACTTTCCCACCATACTCAAACTAACTACTTGCTAACACCTTTCCATTCTACAGTATATCTGCCACGCATCCCTATGTCTTGCGGGGAAATCTTTCGTATAAATTGTAAAATGGACATCAATGGGGAAAACTGAAACCTGGTCATTCAAACATAAACAGGCTCATTTACCCAGAGCCGCTATGCTCTGGGTAAAAGTCCTGTTGCCGATTTAATACCGCGTTTGAGAATGTGGGTAAATCACGGTAAGTGATTTCACACTTTGCGGGATTTTAACGCAGTATTTGCTGGCATTAAAATCCTGCGTTAAAACTAGCGCAAATGCAATATTAAATCGCGAGTGTTAGATGGTGGGGGTGATTTTTGCATAACCCGCGCATCCGACGCTAATATGAGTTAAAGTTGCGCTTACCGGTTACCGCGACTTTACCTCCATATATTTGCCCAGCGAGTCTGGGTAAATGAGGCCCAAACACTTTGTATTGTCCCAGAGTAGATAATATTGTTTTAGTTGAGAACAGATAAAGGGTTAAATGTAAGAGGTGGTTGTTGTTAAATAAAAACAGCAGGAATGCACTTGTAGTCAAACAGATCATCACTCTATTTAGTTTAAGGATCGCCCAGGGCATAGAGATCACAGCTCCAATCTTTGGATGGCAGCAATTCTTTATATTTCCAAACATATAACTGTGCAATAAAATAGGAATACAATATGATTTTAATGTTTCTGTCTCTACACGCACAATCAGTTTTGACCAGTAAACACAAAAAAAGTTTTAGCTTAAATACACCTATTTCTGTTCCCTTCATGCTGAGCTACTACATTGGTTTCAATCAATGTGCCAACTGGAAAGAATCAGTCTTGTTGATTGTGTTTTATACAGGGTGAACGACTCACTGACTGCAGCTTTTGGCAGTCGTAAGTTCTATATATTCATGGCTATAGCGATCATTTAACTTAGTTTAGTAAATGGTTATTGTAGTTATTTTTTTCTGTTTTTAGTTCTTTTAGCACATTCAATTGAGCAGAAAAAAAAATTTTTAAAGTTGAGGAGTAATCACTAAGGGGTAAAACCTCTACAAGGAATAGACCTGAGGGGCCACAAGGTCTGGGGACCCTTCATGCAAACCCACCCGTACAGTCCTGGGGTTGCCAGTTGCAGCTCCCTGGCAAGAAATGGAAGGGGCATTGGAATGGGTATAATGTTCCAATTGGAACCCAATAATTAACAAAAAAAAAATTTTTTCCATCTCAAGGTAAATGCTATGTGTGGACCTTCTCTTGCCTTGAATGCCCATCAGGTTTCCAGTGTATTGCCATATTATTTTGTCCAATGTACTGCACTGGATGTTTTTTTTTGGGACTTGCACTTACACCGTATGTTACAATTAGTTCATATAGTTATTTTTCTGTACATCAGGGCCTCCACAGAGAAACAGGATCATTTCACACATCTTTCACTCTTGCTTTTTGTTACCATGCACGTCAGGAAGTATTTTTAACCAAGAGAATCCCCAATGTTTAGTTTGTAAAGAAAAGTGTTGGAATCTCTTGTATGGAACTTGTGGTTTCTATATTTACATACTACTCAAATATTGCATTGTTTCCTAGGGGTAAGCTACGTGTAGATATCTAATGGTAAAGCATAACTGACCCAGTTCTAGCCTTAAAATTATTTCAGCTCATTAGTTGTATATAGAAGACCATGTTCTTGTGCAGTGTTGGACAGTAATGAAGTAAGTAATTTGTTACTGTAGCTTTTTCATGTATTTAGTCAAGTATTTCCATTTGTGGAGTCTTTGCAATTTACATCTTTACTTTTAAGTGGAACGAGTAAAAAAGTGAATGAAAAAAAACAAGTATCCAGCATCCACCACCAATCAGGGTACAGTACAATTCAATGACTTTATTTAAAAGATCGATACAACAGGAGTGACATCAGAATCTTTCACCTAAATGAGTTGATTTAGCCAAAGTCCTGTTACAAAAATGATACATTTTATACAATTGAAGGCAAATACTTTTGTACTTTAAGTAAAAATTGAAAGGAAGAACTTTATGGAGTAATAGTTTACCTTTGGAGAGTTATTTAACTCTAATATATGTTGGTGGACTTTTTCACTATTTAGAATTACCTATTAAGAATCTGAGGGGGCTGATTGAAAAAAGGTGCAAATGTTAGCCTGCTATTAAATTGCAGAAACCAATAGGATGTTTTATAACTGCAATAACCCAGTAAAAAGATTTTATGTGATTGGTTATGCAAATGTATATATGTTTATAGTAACAGCCCCTTAGTCTTCTTATCAAATTTAATAGTTAGGGAAATATAAATGGTTAACTTGCATTCCATTCTCAAAATGGATTTAGAATCTAAACTGTTGATAACTATGACAATCTGTCTGTCTTCTGTCTATATATCTACGTATCTATCAGTATCTGACTGTACAATAACCATTGCAAAACGTTTGCTCAGTTTAGCATATAATATATTACACAGATATGGATTTGGGTTCTTTGAAACCCTTTCTTCCAATGCTAAACAAAGACTTTGCCTCCAGCAGGAAGTTCAATTATCTCTGGAATTGTGTTTTTGTTGAAACAATCTGTATGCATAGATCGATTATTTACCACAGTGTATATTGATTATTCTTGGAACATATTTCCACCTGCCTTTACTCATATTAAGAAAAATATATCTTATGTAAGGAGTTTGATAATTTCAAGAGGAAAACAATGAAAAGTAAAACAAACAACTGTGTTATTAATAAAACACAGAAACCTGCTAGTGAAAAGGCTTTTGTAGTTAAAAGGTAGTTGTAGGTAAATTTCGTTCAAAAAGGCACTGCGTTTTTTTTTCTCAAAAATGTGTTAAGATGGAAATAGAAACTGCTGCATTTTTTGGATTCATACATAAAAATTATTATTTGTAAAAGGTGCAGACCATCCTAAAGTATGGAAAATGTTTTGTCACTGAACAATGAATAAAAATGTAAATTTTAAAGACGTAAAATGCAAACTTCATTGTTTTTATTTTCATGCTAGAAAATGTTGTTTGTTTATATCAATACAGTCCAAGGAACACTCCTGAGGAAGGGACAGGGCGTCCTGAAACGTGTTGTAGTGTTGTTACAATAAATAGTTGTGAATTCACCTGATTAGTGTGCTCCCCCATATCTTCTTGTTTTTGTTTATATCACATTTCTTTCTTTTTAAATAAATCCTCCCTTACTGAACAGCCTGCTGGCTGGAAAAGTGTATTGTTTTCTCTTCCATTTGGGATCTTACTGCCTGCCCTGGAAAGGATAGACAGCTGATAGGCCCAGTACGACTGGCCTCTATAACTGCCATCTGCCATCTAAAATTCGTCTTTAAATACATATGCTTTTCAGAAAAAAGAGCAGTATTTTCCAATCCTAATGACCTTAATCTGCCTATTCAGCATTTTGTCTGTGTATAAATAATGCAACCGAAATACTGACTTCCTGTTTGCAGGATCCCTAGTTGAGACCATTATGGTCTTGTCCTTGACCCAGCGCCGGGTTGATTCAGTTGCTCAGTAAAGATCTGAGCATGTTTGAACCATCCAACAGCCAATCAGTAGAAATTACTGTTAGGAACATTCCAAGGAAGTGGTGCATCCTGGGAAGAAGGACCGTTAGAACAAATGTCAGCTCACTAATATCAACAGCAGGGAACAGCAAAGGGCATGAATCAACTGATTTTTCAAATGGGAGAGAGAGATATGTGAATAACTAAGAAGATATTCACACCTAACAATTTAACAAAATTGATAATTTCCACAAAATGTCCCTTAACAAATACAAAGTTTTCAATACAAAAATGTAATGGAGATATACTGTAGCATTATAAAATGGATATTTGTAGTAAAAAAAAAAAAAAAAAAATTGCAAAACTTTTTCCTAAAAGTATTGTGTATATTGTTGATTTCTATTCAAATTGTACCAGGGATAACAGGGATAATATTGTAACAGAATCCTGGCAATATTTAATAATTTGTCATTAAAATTTTTTTGTGTTGCCATTTTATGCACTTGGGAACAGCATTTAATAATGCACAATTTTGAGAAAGTAATGGAAAGATACAAAAAATAGTAAAATGAGTAGAAAGGCAAAAGAAAGAGAAAAATGTAAAACAAAAGGAAGGAACCATAAAAGACAAAAGGAAAGAAAAAATGCAGAAGTACATGAAAGAGTTTGACATGACAAACATACTGTATGCAGGTGAGCATGTTCAGGATGCACGGGAGAAAGCATCAACGAACTCACCAGGTTTTTATGACAGGCTTGCAGAACTGGCGTGAAACGTCGTCAGGTGAAAAATTCTGTGTCAAATATAAAATTTCAGTGTTAAAGACTAGTTTTCAATAAAATCCGATTTAGGTCTAAACTACTAAAGATAGACTAAAACTTGATTTTATGAGTTTGTATGAACACTGACTTTTAGAACTCTCCGAACTATGAACTTGCCGGTTTTCTGATCTGCGGACATATTTTCGCTAATTATCGAAAATGCAAAGATAATCGAATTTTCGAATCAATAACCCTCTACTTTAGGCTTTAAACCCCTAGAATGCGGCATTTGGTACATTTGGGTTATGGACGAATTTGAGTTGCCGAATGCCACCATCGAGAGTTATGGCTGACTTTCGAGGGTTAGCAAATGCTACATTTGGGGTTATCGTGTATTCGAATTTTTAAACTATTGTTCCCCATGACTTTTATGGGTTCGTTTTCGAACTATAGAACTATATAACTTTTATGAAGTTCTATAGTTTTAAATTAACCAAACTTTAGGAAGTTTCGGCTATATTGATTTTAATGAACACTTCATGTAGGATGGGGAAATGTGCTTTTATTGCTAAATTTAATTGTTTCAATCATTTTTTAGGCAAACTCTTGAAATTGGTTTCCCTGTTGGGCCCTGAAATTCAGCCAATACTGTTTCCATTGCTAGTCTATGCAGGAGTGCAGTATGGCTAAACAACAGAAGGCTTTTGCATTAAGACCTATACTTTTGTTAAGGGGTTCTTGGTTCAGAGAGACCTCTAGCCTAGGACAGTTCTAAGTCTGTACACAAGCAGTAAATGGTTAATATACTATGTGTGATTGACATTGAACCTTCCTTCCATGCAGTCAAATCAAGAAGCAATGTAGTGTTTGATATATGTGTTTAGGTGCACGTTTATGTTAGATCATTGACAAGGTCCCCAAACAAATGCAACAGTGTAGACCGGAAGAGAGACCCAGATGCATTTCTAATAAAAATAGATACACCACCAGTGACTATCTCCCGGTTGCTTGTGGAAAAAAAAAACCTGCTGCTTGGATGTTAAAAAGCCCAGGTCTGTGCCCTATGTTTAAACATTTCATTCAGAATTTTATTACCAATTGTGTGGCACACTGCATGTAAAGTGAATGGGGAGGTGATTGAGATTATTCTTATTAACACCTCTTAGCTATGTAGATGTAAGAATATATTCACTGCACCTCCCCATTCAAGGTCATTGCCTTTTGTATTATATAATTTTTTTATTTTATATTTTTAAGTTGTCAAAATCCTCAGGACTGTATTTTCAGTAAAATTTAAGCAGAAAGAAATTTGGTTTTTATGTAATCTTAAAAAGTACTTATTTAGGCTTCTGTTTATGGACTTCTAAAGCTGGCATAATGTTGTGGTAACAGCTGCAAACAGCATGACATCAGTGGGGTTCCTGGTACTTCTCCCACTCATTGGTAAGCTCTGTGCATGTGCAGCTTAGTTGACAGGCCATGCATACTCAAAGCTTCCAATGAGTGGAAATAATAGGAACCTCAGTGACATCAAATATCTCACAGCTGTTACCGCAACTCTGTGTGGGTTTAGAGGCATGGAGAGAAGCAGTATTAGCTTAAACCAAGGGCAGATGTAAGTATTTTAAAGACTACATATTAAAAAAAAATTGTTGTCTATTTAAGTTTGGACCTACTTTACTTTGAATAATCACTGATTATATCTTTGAATAAACCAGTTATTCTTTAACAATTTTAGACCGAAGAAATTAATCAATGTTCCCAACACCCTTGTTCCCACAGGGAGAACTGAGAAGGATCAAAAGAATTAGCTCTAAGGACGATGATTACAACAAAGAAGATTGAGTGAGATTACTTAAACATAAATCATAATGTAAAGGTATAATCTCAAAAAAGACTAGTAAGGTGAATATTAGAGAGAATGTATATTTGTTTTATATAAGGCCAACAAACAAAGCAATTCATTTCATTTGTAGGATAAAAAATGAGTGCTGTAATAGAAAGCATTAGACGGTATTAAAGAAAGGTCTCTCTTTTGTTTGTACATTTACAACATTTATCTCTGTAAAATTCCTGCGCATTTTTATCCCCCAAAGAAAAAAATATGTTTATTTTAATGGACCTGGTGATAATAAATAGGACACGTGAATAAAATGCAAAATAGGAAACAGGTTCCTAATCCCAAAAATTCAATTAGTTTTCGTCCCACACAAAACAGAGGTAATTCAGGTTTAATCTGAGGGAATGTAGACTAACCAAAATTTAAAGGAAACCTACCATTCTAGTCTATGGGATGAAAAATGGCCAGCTTCAGTTGTCCTTTTTTGTATTAATGCAACATTGTATGTTTGCAGAGGAGACGTAAAAAACAGGTGGAATCACCATACATCCATGGAAAATCCACGCTATTGAGTCAGTATGAGTTTTCTAGTGGATTTGCAGGGCCTGCATGGTTTCTGGTAGGTTTGCAAACTGCACAGTTCCTTTGTGTTGAATTTTACACAACTATGTAGTGTAAATTCAATCAGGGTTATTCAATAAAAGTTCTTATGTTTAAAATGTTGGTTATTTTGCCCCAACCAATCAGATGTTAGCTTTCAAATGTTAAATAAGATCTGAATGGTTGGGGCAAAATTAGTACTATTTTAAAGGATAAGAACTTTTATTGAATCTCCCTGAAGTCTTTAAATAGGCCGGTAAAAAAACACGCTACTTACCTGACTGACAGTGCAATTAATGCATGGCTGGGGTATGGTCAAGTAAGTAGCATGCCTCTAAATTTCCCATGTTGGAGTGGCTGAAAAAGTTGCATGTAGGTTTTGTCAGTGGCAAACCTGATGTGAATGCTTAAAAATTATTTCACTAAAGTAAGATTGTTTTAGTCCAGAAGAGGTTCAGCAACACGGCGTTTCCAGCATCTGTACAGCATTTAGATTAAATTAAATAGGCTAAACAACAATTAATAAGAAACAAGGCTAATCATGGTTAAAAAATGGCTACAAGCATTGCGCTTGACCATATCAGGTCATGTAAATCTGCCTTTTTGCATTATCTAGCCTAAGTTGCATTTATGTACAGTGAAGGGGTTCTGGAGCTAACAATGCTTTCAAGGTTCTGTTCATGCAGTTTAAAAACAGCCATGTGAGCAAGTGCACTATTGTCCTCTCCATCTGACCCCAGTATTCACTGTGTAACAACTGGATTCGGAGGTTCGAATTCTGATTACATTTGGTAAAATGCTCATATTCTTATCGAGCCCATAAATGATGAAAAAAATGCAATCCCCCTAAAGGTTATCAAAAGGCCTATTTTACGAAAACTAATTAAATATGTTTGTAGAAAGAGTGGTGATAGGGTATGTACTGTAGCGATATAATTTAACCTTATTATCATTAATGGTTTACCCCCACCCCTAGCAATCGGGAACATAACTCTGTCTACAAACTACCTGTCCGATATTCTGGCTAAAATATCAGAAATAGTTTTTTGGCGCAACAGATCGATGTGAATTGCATGTTTGTCCATATTGGAAGCATGTGCGATTTGGTCAGGCCGATCATTAGTCTTCAATGAAACTTTGCTATTCAACCGCAATATTTCAAACTGGCAAAATGGTCAAAGAGGTGAATACCATACCCAGCATTACAGTCCAGCTCCCCATGTCCAGTCAGGTGGGCAACAGCCTTGGCTATAATCTATAGATGATCCAAAGTGTGTCACACTATTTTGTTTATCTATTGTAACAGAACATAGTAACACAGTAATTGTAATTGAGGTTGAATAAAGACAACGTCCATCTAGTCCAACCTTTACAACCTTCCTCTTTAATGCTACCTACTGTAACAGTTGATCCAGAGGAAGGCAAAAAAAAAAAACAGCAAAAAAAAGATGGGAGGGGGGATTCCTTCCTTATTTAGGGTGGTAATCGGAAATATCTGTTGTATCAATTAGATCAACTGGACTTGAAATGTAGTTCTTGAAGATGTTCGCTAGTTATCACATGGCTTTTCAATTCCGAATGACTTGTACAAGAAATCTGTGGCAATTATGTACCCTGGAAAATCCCAATTAGCATATCACAGCCAGGTGTTAAGGGTGTGATTGGATAGTGGCTAAGAGGTGTTTAGGAACGCCCAGATAAGGTGTTAAAAAAGCATTGTACATGGCAGACAGTTGGTGTGAACCCCCCCACCTCTATTTAGGCTTGGTTTCTTATTTTCAAATAAATGGCCTCCTTAACACCCTCTTGAACCAGTTCCTTGCCAATATGTTAACATACATCTTCAAAGGTATGTTTTGAAGATTGTTTGAAGATTGGTATTTGTGACATCTCACTAAAAATAGTATGATCATATCCAAATCCTTTAAAAAAATCATTGAGAGTATAAGTGTGGCACAATTGAAGATTGTAATGTTAACATATGGCGAGGAACGTGACTGGTTCAAGAGAGGTGTTAAGGAGGCACCTTACTCTAGCGAAATGTCTCAAGAACTACATTTCAAGTCCAGTTGATCTATTGAATACAAAAGATATACCATGACCTGGATGAATGAGAACCTTCACAAGCATGGTAATCGGAAAGTATCCCTGGATCAGCCAGAAATACAGTTTTTATATTAATACAGTAATTTTTTATTTTTTTTGTTTGTTTTAAGAAATGTATCCAGCCCACTTTTAAAGCTATTCAACAAACTTGCCATTAACACACTGCTAGAAGACTGTTCCAGTTTCAACGTTCTCACTGTAACGGTTTAAGGTAAAGGATGAAATCGGTTAGAGTATCTTTTATTTAGCTCTGTTTCAGAACATGAAATGGGATCTACATACAATATTTATCTACCATTACTGCAGCTGAGCCCAGTAACACACATCTGCAAAAACATAATGCAGACACTATGTAATAACTGCAGATTTACAGTTATGTGGTGACTACTCTACACCTTTTGTGTATAATTAAATTACATTATTTGGTGCATCCATATCCATTACAGAAGTATTTCTTACGTTCTTCTTCTCTTATGTTTCTTCTTTATCTTTTCCCGGCCCTGCCATCATTGATTGAAGAAAGGGAGGTAAGGCATAGCTCCTTAACCTCCCAGGCTCAATCAACACATTTGAGAGTGAACTATTCCTTTTGGGTCCACTCAAGTTTTCTCTCTTTTACATACTGTCTTCCTCCTTCTGACTCCTTAGGTTTATTAACACTTTCCATTGTACATACATTTTAAACATTTACCTTGTTTTGATTGGTGAAAAGTACTATGGAGTCACCGGTGGTTCCCCCTTTAACCTGGTGGGCCAGTCCGATCCTGGCATGTGCCTTAAGACTCAGAGCTAAGCCTCTAAATCTGAAGAGTGAAAATATTTCTTAGCTTAATCAAATTGTGACATCTCATTAAAAATAGTATGATATATCCAAATCCTTTAAAAAATCATTGAGAGTATAAGTGTGGCACAGTCTGAAAAATTTTGAAGACCACTAATATACAGTATCCAACAGGGGCAAAGCCCTCCAGATGTTTGAAAATGAATGCTGGGAATTGTAGTTTCAAACATTCTGGAGGGCCATAATTATCCCAAATTATACCACACAAGTATATTTATGCAATATTAACTGTGTTGTGTTGACCGTGACTTTGCGTTTGTAAACGAAAACAGAGTTGTATGCTTGACAGGATATCTGTCATCTACTATTATTATCAGTCACGGTATTCTGAAAATATGATAGTCACTTCTAATGAGATATATTGGATATAGAGAATCAATTATCCAGCTGCAGATAATGACATCGCAAAGAGTGCAGTGCCTGTGGTTGTTGTGGTCAGCACACAAAGGAACAATTGCACTTGATGGTTATAACAAAAGTGACATTTATGAATTAGATCAAGTATTTGGATCTGTGGGATCTCAAACCATTAGTGCAAAGATTAATTGAACAGGGATTAGAGGACTCCATGTCATGATTGTAGAGGTTTGTCATTGCAAGAAGAAACAAAAGGTTAGAACATTTCTTTATAACCAAACAATACTATTTTAATAGATAATGTAAATTAGTAATTGTACTTGCAGCATATTAGAATCCAAAATAACAGTAGTTACATAGAAATGACTGACTTGATAAATTTACTATCACCCATAGACCAAATGACATTAAAGGACTTAAAGGACAAATAACCTAAAAAACACCCCCTCAATCACAAAATATCATTCTATATCAGTGGTGTAACTAGTAATCACTGGCCCCCCTGCAAAATTATGAAGGGGTTTTTGGGAGGAGGCTATATCTGTCTTAGGAAAAAACAAAGGATGGGCCCCCTTGGCTCCCAGGCCCCCCAGCAGTTGCCCTCCTGCTTCCTGGTAGTTACACCCCTGATTCAATCAGAGGCAGGAGCAAGTTTTCCTACCCTCTGTTCTGCTTCATTTAAAGTAATTAGCATTAGAAGTTTTGTATTGTTTGCAGCTTTGCGTCTCTGGATGAGTTGAAAGGGAAAAAAGTATTACAAAGAATAGTGTCAGCAGTCAGACAGGGAAATGGCTTACCGACACAAGAGATGGTCGAACTTCGAAAGTGCGAAAGTTTGAAAAGGACCCATTAAAGTCAATGGGAGTCAAATAGTTGAAAAGTTCTAATGAATACAATTAAAATATCAATGGTAACTTAATGTAAATGGTGTGGGACCTGGGAAATGGTCTGGGGAACATGTTCCAATATCCAGGACTTTCGAAAACTCAATTTTACTCTCACATCGCTACTTTCAAGCTCTCGCGTCTAACATTGGATAATATCCCATGAACGACTCGTGGATTCAAGAAATTCGATATATGTATTGGTATAATAGACATTTTACTCGCATATTCAATAATTCGATATTTACTCGGGTATAGGTATAATAGACATTTACTCTTGGATTCGATATTTACTCACGTATAGGTATAATAGACATTTTATTCTTGGATTCGATATTTACTCACGTATAGGTATAATGAACATTTTACTCTGGATTCGATATTTACTCACGTTATAGATAATAGACATTTCTTGCGGATTCGATATTACTCAGTTATGGTAAATAGACATTTTACTCTTGGATTCGATATTTACTCACAGTATAGGTATAATAGACATTTTACGGGTATAGATAAAAAACCGGAAAGGAACAGAACCGCAGGCACCCCACTGAACCTGCGTATGGGAGGGCTAATTACCTGCAATTCCGGCTGAGAAGGTAAAAACCCGAACATTTCCGGAATGTAGTGAGGTCTGATGTTGGTTCTGGTTTACATAGCTGCAAACGGAATCCCAGTAAATCCAGAAGTGAAGTCCCTGCAGTGTCGGGTCAGTGACTTAGAGTGGACAGAGCAGTTAAGTTACAAGTTCCCAATGTCATGTTCTCTCTCGCTCTACCTGCATTAAACCCAGTTTTACACAGGTAATCTGTCCTGGCCCCTGGGTTTCCATGCAGGTAGAGCAAGAGAGTTCAGCACAAAGGACCGAGGCAGTTAAGTTACAAATTATCCAATGAGTCACTGACCCGACACTGCAGGGATCACCTCTGGATTTATGGGATCCGTTTGTGCTATGTAAATAAAACCAACATCTGTGAGACTGTGAGTGTCTGTCTGTGTGAGAGTTTAGTGTGTCTGTCTGTGTGAGTTTGAGAGTGTGTTGTCGTGATGACTGTCTATGAGAGTGTCTATTGTGAGACTTTCTGTGAGTGTTGTGTGAGAGTTTGTGTGTGTGGGGGGGTCTGTGTGTGAGTGTCTGTGTGAGAGTGTGTCTGTATGTGAGGTGTCTGTGAGAGTGTGTCTGTGTGAGAGTGTCTGTCTGTGAGACTGTCTATGAGAGGGCTGTTTATCTGTGAGGCTGTCGTGAGAGTGTCTGTGAGTAGAGTGTGTGTGGGGGGGTCTGTGTGTAAGAGTGTCTGTCTGTCTGTGAGAGTGTGTCTATCTGTGAGAAGTGTGTGAGAGTGTGTCTTGTGTGTGAGTGGCTGTCTGTGAGACTGTCTGTCTATCTGTGAGAGTGTCTGTCTATCTGTGAGACTGTCTGTGAGAGTGTGTGCTGTGTGTGAGTGTCTGTGAGACTGTCTATCTATCTGTGAGACTGTCTGTCTATCGTGAGACTGTCTGTGAGAGTGTCTGACTGTGTGAGTGTGTCTGTGTGTGAGAGTGTCGTTGTCTGTGAGACTGTCTGTGAGAGTGTCTGTGTGATGTGCCTGTGAGATTGTCTGCCTGTATGGTGAGTGGCTTCTCCATGTGTGTGGGAGTAGTGCTGTCTGTGCATTGGTGTAATGCCCGTTAGTGTGTGTGCAAGTAGGTGTGTCAGTTTGCATGGGAGTAATGCCTGTTGGGTGTGGGGAGGAGTAGTGCCTGTCAGTGTGTATGGGAGTAGTGTCTGTCAGTACTTGTGGAATTAGTGCCCATCGGTGTGCATGGGAGTAGTGAGTCAGTGTGGGGAAGTAGTGCCTGTTGGTGTGTGTGGGTATGGATGTAATGCCTCTCTGTGTGTGTGGGAGTAGTGCCTGTCAGTGTGCATGGGTGTTGTATGCCTATTGTGGTGGGTGGGAGAAGTGCCTGTCAGTGTGCATGGATTAATGCTTGTCAGTGTGTGTGGGAGTAGTGCCTGTTGGTGTGCATGGGAGTAGTGCCTGTCATTGTACGTGGGAGTAGTGCTTGTCGGCATGTGTGTGCAAGTAGTGCGTCGGTTTGTGTGGGAGTAATGACTGTCGGGTGTGCAGGAGAAGTGCCTGTCCGTGTATGTGTGAGAAGTGCCTGTTGGTGTGCCTGTCGTGTGTGTGGGAGTAGTGTCTGCACCCGTCTGTGTGCATGGGAGTAGTGCCTATCGGTTGTGGAGGAGTAGTGCCTGTCGTGTGTGTGGAAGGAGTGCTGTGGCGTGCATGGGAGTAGTGCCAGTCAGTGTGTATGAGAATAGTGACTGTCGTGTGTGGAAGTGGTGCTGTTGGTGAGTTTGGGAGGAGTGCCTGTTGGTATGTGTGGAAGTCCCCAACATACCCCCCTTCTCAGACTTGGCTAACTGAACAGGTAGTGAAGGGGCGTGATTAGATGCAGGGCAGAGCTGGAGGCCTCTGATTGCTTTGGGGGTCTCTGAACTTTTGGAGGCCAGTGGCCACAAAATTTAATATTTGGGTGGGTGGGGGGGTTCTGACTTGTCTCACTAAAGTGGTGGTATTGGGGGGTTTAGTATGGTTTCCAAGGGGGGGGGGGACATGAATTGGTTCCACCCAGCTAGAAGATGCTGGGGAGAACATTGCAGGGGCAAACCTGATGTGTCAGTCAAGTGGCCAAACATTTATTTTCCCGTCAGTCACAGTGGGCAAACTGTATGTGCCAGTACAGTAAGCAAACATGTATGTGCCAGTTACAGTGGGAAAATGTGTATGTACCAGTCAGTGGGCAAACTTGTATGTGCCAGTCACAGTGGGCAAACTTGTATGTTTCAGTCACTGTGGGCAAACTTGTATGGGCCAGTCACAGTGGGCAAACATGTATGTATTGTCAGTAACAATGGGAAGCTTGCATGTGCCAGTCACAGTGGGCAAACTTGCATGTACTAGTCACACTGTGGGCAAACTTGTATGTAGAACAAAAATAGGAACTACAACGCCACATGGTTGAACAGGTGATAAAAGGGGGAGAACCCCATATTTTTATTCCAACACATAGCAATCAATTGTGTCTGAATAAACTATAGGGGTTCCCCCCTTATCAATGTTCATCTGAGTGGCGCTGAGTTCCTCTTTTTGATGCCCCTTTGGAATGGAGTTTGTGTTGAATGAGAGAAAACTAGCAGGTGTGTGAGTGTGCCTCTCCACTACTGTTTTAGCAAACTTGTATGTACCAGTCACACTGTGGCTAACCTAACAGTGTCTTCTGAACTGGAGGGCTAACCTAACTGTGTCTCCAGAAACTAGGGGCTGACGAACTGTGTCTCCTGAACTAGAGGTCTGACCTTAAAGGGTCTGCTGAACTGGAGGGATGGAGGGTTCAGCAGCCACTGTTTGGTCATCCCTCCATTTCAACAGACACAGTTAAGTCAGCCCTCCAGTTCACCAGACACTTTTAAGTAAACAGTGGATGGTGAACTGAAGGGCTGACCTTACAGTGGCTGGTGAACTGGAGGGCTAACTAACATTGGCTGGTGTAATAGAGGGCTGACTACCAGTGTCTGCTGAACTGGAGGGCGACATACCAGAATCTGCTGAACTGAGAGCTGACATACCAGCATCTGCTGAACTGGATAGCTGACATACCAGTGTCTGCTAAACTGGAGGGCTGACCTGACCGTGTCTGTTAAACTGGTGGGCTGACCTAGCAGTGTCTGGGGAAATGGAGGGATAACTTGGCAGTGTCTGGTGAATGGAGGTCTGACCTGACAGCACTGGAGAACTGGAGGCTGACCTAACAGTGTTGGGGAACTGGAGGGCTGACTTGTAGGGTCTGGTGAACTGGAGGGTGACCTAACATTGTCTTTAGATAGAGGGCTGACCTACCAGTGTCTGCTGGAATACAGGGCTAACCTAACAGTGGCTGCTAACCTGGAGGGCTGACCAGAAAGTCTCTCAAACTAGAGGGATGAGCAGACAGTGTCTGCTTAACTGGGGGCTGATTAACATTGGCTGGTGAAATGGAGGGCTGGAGGGTTTAGCAGCCACTGTTAGGCCACCTTCTAGTTCACCAGACACTGTTAGTTAGTCCAGGCCACAGGCCACACACCCTATTTTTGTGGGAAAATGTAGAGGCGGCTTGAAAAGTTTGGCTCAAGTGCCAAAAGGTCTAGAAGACCACAGATAACTGGGGGCACTGAATCAGTATCACTAGGGGCTACTAAATGTGGTAATGGGGGCAGTTATTCACTGGGGGCCACTGAATTGGGTATCACTTGGGGCCACTAAATGTGGTATCACTATAGTTAATCTAAACCAGGAAGCGGTGGGAAATTTCCATGCAGCTGCGGAGGAATATAGCACCTTCATCTGCATAGGGTGGTAAACTTTCATTTATGAGTCTGGACACAGCTCTCGTACAAGATTGCTTTTTAGCAGAAAACTCAAAGTTAGAAATCGAGGCCAAACAACACATGTTCCCAGGGTTTAGACCCCCTTTACTGCAGCTAGAACAGAGAGTCCCAAGTGTGCAGACCCTTATTCCAACAGCTAGAACAATCTCATGGGTGAAGACCTCGCTCTGTCATGCAGAATAAAGTCCAAGGGTGCAGATATCTGTTCTGACAGCCTGAACAGTTTTCAGTGTGCAGACCTCAAGGCAGCCAGAACAGAGTCTAAATGAGCAGATCCTGATTCTGGCAGCCAGAACAGCATTCCAAGAATGTAGACCCCAGTTACAGCACCTGTTATGGCTGCCAGATCAGCGTTCCCAAGGTGCAGACCCAGCTACGTCCATCAGAACAGAGCTCCCAGGGTACAGAACTCCATTCTTGACACCAGAACAGACTTCTCAGTGAGTATTTCCTCATTCTCTGAGCCTGGAACATAATTCCCAGGGTGAATTCCCCCATTTACATAGTTACCTAGTAATTAAGGTTGAATAAAGACAGACGTCCATCAAGTCCAACCTATTAACTTTTTTTTTTTTTTTTTTTTTTTTTTAACCCTACCAACAGTTGATCCAGAGGAAGGCAAAAAACCCCAGCTAAAAGGGGAAAAAATTCTTCCTGACTCCAAACGGCAATCGGAAAGTATCCCTGGATCAACCAGATCTATATGCAATATACCAGTAATTTCAATATTTTTTAGGTTTAGAAACTTATCACAGCTTTTATAAAGTTATTCAATGAACTTGCCATTACCACATCTGCTGGAAGACAGTTCCACAGTTTTCACCGTTCTCACTGTAAGAAACCCTTCCTAACCTGAAGATGAAACTTCTTTTCTTCCAACCTTAAAGGATGTTCACGTGTCCTCTGATATGACCTATTAGTGAACAATGCACCAGAGAGTTCATTGTATGGGGCATTAATATATTTATAAGGTTATCATGTCCCCACGCAACTGCGCTTCTCCAATGTAAACAGCCCTAACTTGTCTAATCTGCCTGCATATTCAAGCCCCCCTCATCCCCTTATTAATTTAGTTGCCCTTCTCTGAACTGCCTCAATTTCCAAGATGTCCCTTTGTATATAGGGATTCCAAAACTGCACCGCATATTCCAAATGAGGCCTTACCAGTGCCTTGTAAAGAGGGAGAATAATTTTTCTCTCTTGAATCTATTCCCCTTTTTATACAAGACAATATCTTGAGCTCTAGCTGTTGCTACCTGGCATTGTTTGCTACAGCTAAGTCTGTTATCTACCAGAACCCCCAAATCTTTTTCCATACAGATGAACTTAACACAGAGTTATTTATGGTGTAGATGGCACAGGGATATTAAATCCCAAATGATCACCTTACTTTATCTAATTGAATCTCATCTGCCATTCTGCTGCCCATTTTGATAATCTATCTAGGTCTGCTTGCAGCACTTGCACATCATTGGAAGTTTCCAAAGCTCTGCCATTTAGTTTCATCAGCAAACACAGAGACCTTGCTCTCAATCCCCTTCTAAGTCATTTATAAACAGATAAACAGAAGCGGCCCCCGTACAGAACCCTGGGCACTCCGCTTAGAACTTTAGCCCACATAGATGTAGATCCATTAACCACCACCTCTTGTTGCGGTCCAATAACCAGTTCTTATCCATGAACAAATGTTTTCTTCAAGGCCAACAGTCCTCAGTTTATACATTAGTCGCTATGTGGCACAGTATCAAAAGCTTTTCAAAATCCAAATATACCACATCCACTGCTGTGCCTGAGTCCAACTTCTTACTCGCTTCTTCATAAAAACCAATAAAATTTGTCTGGCATGATCTTTCTCATAAATCCATGCTGACTACTACTAATAAGATGATCTCTGGAGACAAAGTCAAGGATAGATCCTAACAAAGTTTCCATCACCTTCCCTACCACTGATGTTAGGCTTACAGGTCTATTGTTACCAGGCTGTGAACGACTACCTTTTTGAATATTGGTATTACATTGGCTTTTTTCCAATCCAGCGGCACGTCCCCAGACAAAAGCGGAATCTGAAAATATGAGAAAACAGTGGTCTAGCTGAACTGAACTAAGCTCTTTAAAATCCTAGGATGCAATCCATCTGGTCCTGGCGCTTTATTGATATAACTTTGTCTAATTGTTTCCGTACCATATCCTCTGTTATCCAATGTGAAAACTCTTCATTTCTTCCCTGCACATGCTAAATCCTACTGTAAGGACAAGGATTCTCACAGTAAAAACCGATGTAAAAAAACGGTTTAGCAGATTAGCCTTTCCGGCATTCTCTACAAACCACATCAGCTCCATTATTTAATGGTCCCACATTCTCAGTCCTCATCTTTTTACCATTTATAACTAAAAAACATTTTGGGTGGACTTGGCTTGTTTGTTCGGCAATCCGTATTTCATTTTCTATTTATAGCTAGTTTAATTACTTTCGCACTCTTTATTACAACTTTTATACTCCCTGTAAGCCTGTTCTGTGCCTTCGTTTTCAAAATTTTAAAGCCCTTTTCTTTTTTTCATCCCTTTTTACCTGAGCATTAAGCCATGCAGGAGTGGACCTAATTTTTTTACACTTGTTACCTAAAGGTACCAATTTGGAAAGTAATAGTTTAATATCCCTTTAAAAGTGGTCACATCTGCTCAGTTTCTTTACCTAGAAAAGTTCCCCCCAGTCTATGAGCAGGAGCGATTCCTTTAAAAGCATAAAATTAGCTTTCCTAAAGTTAAAAGTTTTTGTTAAGCCAGTGCACTTTAGTTTTTTGCAACCTATATAAATGATACTATATCATGGTCACTATTCCCTAAGCTTCCCATTACCTTCATCTCCAAAATGAGCTCAGGGTTATTAGATATCACCAGATCCAACAACGCATTCTGTCTAGTAGGAACTTCTACCATTGTGAAAGAAAATGCTCATATAGGAAATTTAAGAACTTTATACCTTTAGAGGTGCTGGCAGTTCCATTACTCCAATCTATTTAGGGTATATAAATCCCCCATAACCAGAAACATGCCCCATACCAGAGCCTTCGCAACTGCATATGGAGATTCATTTCACCTTTCCCCGGCATTTGGCGGCTTATAACATACTCCAACAATTTACTACCTTTTGTCCTGTACACAGTTCCACCCATAATGTTCTGCCGTATCGTTTGCTCCCCCATCTATTCTATCTTTAAATTTGGCTTCAATTCCTGTTTAACATACATACAACTCCTCCTCCTTTCTTTATTAACTCGTCATGTCTAAATAGGTGTATCCTTCAATATTACTGTCCAGTCGTGTGAATCATTAAGCCATGATTCTGCTATACCAATTACATCATACCTTTCCTTTAACGCTATTATTTCAAGTTGCCGTTTTTTTCAGCCAGACTCCTTGCATTTGTAAACATACATTTTAGATATAATCATTGATTTACTTCCATACATGGTCGTACTGCCTCCTTATCTCTATGCTCCCCCTCCCTTCTCTCCCTCCGTTGGTTACTAGCCCCCAGATCCCTAATTCTCTATCCTACCCTGTGTAGTTAAACATTCCCTCCCCCCCATACCAGTTTAAATCTCCTCCAACCCCCTAGCCATATTCTCCCCCCAAACAGTGCACTATCACCATTCTGGCCACAAGAACAGTGTTCCCCAGGCTTAGACCCCTTCCAAGGGTGGAACCCACCATTCAGGCCACAGAACACAGTTCCCAGTGTGAAAAACCCCATTCCAGCCACCAGAAAACAGCTCCCAAGGTGAAAAACCTGTTCGGCCACCCAGAAAAGAGTTTCCAGGCTGTAGACCCGTGTTCTGGCCACCCAGAACAGCGTTCTCAGGGTGAAAAAGCCTTGTTCCGGCCACCAGAACAGAGAGTTCCCAGTGGCAGACCCCTTTCCGGTCACCAAAAAAGATGTCCAGGGTGAAAAGCCCTGTTCCGGCCCCCAGAACAAGTTCCCAGGATGCAGACCCCTGTTCGGCCACCAGACAGAGTTCCCAGGCTGTAGACCCTGTTCGGCCACCAGAAACAGGTTTCTCAGGGTGAAAAGCCCATTCCAGCTGCCAGAAAAGAGTTCCCAGGGTGCAGATCCCTGTTCCGGCCACCAGAACAGAGTACCCAGGCTGCAGACCCTTTTCCGGTCACCAAAAAGAGTTCCCAGGGTGAAAAGTTTTCACCCTGGGAGCTGTGTTCTGGTGGCCGGAACAGTGGTCTGCATCCTGGTAACTAAGTTTTTGTGGCCAGAACAGGACTATTCACCCTGGGAACTCTGTTTTGGTGGCCAGAACAGGGGTCTGCACCCTGGGAACTCTGTTCTGGTGGCCGGAATGGGAGTTTACACCCTGGGAACTCTGTTCTGTTGGCCGGAACAGGGGTCTGCAGAGTAGGAACTCTGTTCTGGTGGCTGGAACGGGGCTTTTCACCCTGGGAACTCTGTTCTGGTGGCCGGAACTGGGCTTTTCACCCTGGGAACTCTGTTCTGGTGGCCGGAACAGGGGTCTGCATCCTGGGAACTCTGTTCTGGTGGCTGGAACCAGGCTTTTCACCCTGGGAACTCTGTTTTGTGGGCCGGAACAGGGGTCTGCAGCCTAGAATTCTGTTCAGGGCACCATGTCCACCCTTAAAACAAAAAACTGGTGACTATCATTTTGTCATTTATCTGCTTGCAACCCCAACTGCTATGTTATCAGTTTATTACTAGAGATGGCCGAACTAAATAAAGTTCGGTCCGTTTTCGAACTTCGAACTTCAGAGAAGTTCAAATTTGGCCTCATTCAAGTCAATGGGGGAGTATAGTTCGAAATATCTGAGTGATTTACAGCTAAACTAACAATGGTAACTTACTGTAAATGGCTGTGGCACCTGGGAAATGGTCTGGAGAACATGTCACCAATCTCCAAAACTGTTTAAAACAATCCTAAAGTCAGAAGGGCTACATTCGATGATACATTCGAACAAACAACAATTTTTCCTGTTAGCAAACGGTCCTTCCTAGGCTTAGTAATGAGGGGTTGGATAGTGTGGTGGTTAAGGCACGGCTTTTGACATGGGAGACCAAGGTTCGAATCCTGGAGGGCAGCTATATAAATGTTTGGATTTTATCATACCCCAGTAATAGAATAACCATATAATAACCTAGTAATAATAATAATAATCCAAACATTTGTATAGCTGACCTAGCCAGGATTCAAACCCTGGTCTCCCATGTCAAAGGCAGTGCCTTTAACCACTACACTATTCAGCCACTACATTACACTATACTACATTCTAGAGTTAGTGAACGGCCCATAAATTCGATAATCCGGAAACATCGAAGTCCGAGAAATCCGGATTCGGGATAGTTCGAGAAGTCCGAGTCCGTTCGAATTCAAAGTTCGGCTCGAACTTGGGCGAGTTGAGTTCTAGTCCTTCCCTATTATTACATGCATTTGTAACCAGATATTTATGTCTGCCAACTATGTTTAACCATAACGTTACCTTACAGTATATCAAATAGACAGACGGCTATCTGTAAGAAAGAGATAAAGAGCCATTACATAGTGTCCAGAATAAAACAAAGCAACCAAATGGTGCATATAGTCACTAAAGTACTTATAAATAGTATTTTGAAAAGCATTTTGAAGGTATCTATAGTGGCTAGGCTATGTTGCGGAGGTACATGTTAATAAACTTGAACGTCTTACAAAAAACATTTTACAAATAGTATTTTAGTGACCAAGCTTCATTAAGTCCCCATGGTAACAGTGTGTTGAGGAATCTCATCAGTAACATTCCCTCTTGAGAAATAACCTTGTTACATCTCAACTTATTATTGGGGTGGATACTGTTTCAAACACCAGCCACTTCAGCTGGTTATGGGTATGCCTGTTCTCAGTGAAGTGCCTAGATATAGAGGTATCGTAGCTTGTTCCAATTTAAAGTCACGCTTATGTAATTTGATACGTTCTTTTACGGTCTAGATGTCTGTACTACATAGCAAGTGCCGCAAGGCATTTGAGCATATATATGACCTGGGGTGTTATCGCATGTAGTGTACCCTTTCAGTCTAATCGTAGTACCTTTAGCGGATGTGAATGTGTTGCCTTTTATGATGGCCGTACAGCATATGCACTTTGAACATGGGTAAGTTCCCATCTTGGTGTTACCATGAAATAGAATAGTTTTGGTGGGCTAACTATGTCTGCCGGGAAAGTCTATCCTTAATCGTGTTGCCTTTTGGTACAGTTGCTGTGAACATAGGAGTTGTATTAAACAAGTGGCCAATCTTTTCATCAAGTTAAATGATCGGCCAAATTTTTGCATGATCTTTTCAATTTGTTTGCTCTTGTATGAACTGGCTACAAACGGGAGTCTCTTTTCCACCTTTCGCTCTTTTATTTGTAAGTAGACTAGCCCTAGGTAATCGTTGTACCTCAGAAAGGTTCTAAACACTTTATTTTTACAGTAGCCTTTTTCTAAGAGTTTTATTACTAGCTTAGTTTCCTGCTTTTTGTAATACGTTGGCCCTTATAAATGACCCCTGGTATAGCATTAAAAAATTAAAGCTACCGGAGCGTAGCAGCTTATTTCTGTCTGTTTGCTTGGAATACAGAGATGAATAAAATATTTTGCTCCTTAATTTCAATGGACTATCCGGGAACAGAATCGAAAAATCGTGTCGGAAAATTCGTAAGTAAATGTAATAATGGGATGGTGCCAGGTTTCTTCATTTACCATTGTCTCAAAATCATATGGTGTCCTCCCCAGATAACTAGGATATCATCCACATACCTAAAATACCTGATACATGATTGTTTGTAACTGGTGTAACTGACAAATATATTCGCAAACAATGGGGCTACAGACAATCTCATACTTGTGACTTGTTTCTGGCCAATAAAATGTTTGATCGAATCATGAAGTAGTTTCTTTTTAATACCAGTGAAAGACAATCGACTAAAAAATACACAAGGTGGTGCGAGTGATTCGTTGAAAGAAGTAACTCACATATTTTATCCCTTCATCTTGGGAGATAGCAGTATATAGACTTTGCACATTAATACTTGCAAGAGAAATTTGCTTGTGGGTAGAGTTATTTTGTTAAGTTTCCGCAACAATTCTGTGGTATCCATCAGACATGTGTTCGGTCGACTAGAGGTTGCAAGAAAGAGTCAAGATATTTCAAGGGGCTCTAACAGTGATCCATACTGAACAAAATGGGCGACTGGGGGGATTTGTCAGTGTTTTTTGTATCTTGTGTAGTAGATACAATACTGGTCTCCATGGGTATGGAGTGTCTAAATATTCTTTTGTTCCTGTAGAAATTACCCCATTTTGTTCAGCCTCAGTTAATAAAAGGCAAAATTTATTTTTGCAGGTGACCAGTTGGGTCATAACCAATAGGTTCATAGTGCTCAGATACAGTTGCTTAATGCTTCACAGGTATATTGAGATCTGTCTAGGATGACCACAGCTCCCATCTGTCTGGGTTTTATTTATTATATTGCTGTTGGAGGACAGAATTGGAGAGCTGTGTGTTCATCCCTAGTCAGATTAAACTTGTTCTTAACAGATTGGTTTTTAAACAGTTTAGCCACATTCATAGAAACCATTTGTTCAAAACGTTGAGAGCCTCATTTTGTACAAGTGATATGAAGGTACTAGGGTGTTTCAATTTACAATCGCCAGAAATACTTTCAGTATTATTTACATTATTGAAAATAAATTAAAGTTGCATATTACAACAAATTTGGGGAAATTGATATCCCAATCAAGCTATTCTTGTACAAAGGGACAAAACCTAACCCCTTATTTAACATGCTCAGCAAAACTGACATTATGCTTAGAGAGGTTAACAACATTATTACCTCTGCTTGACCCTCCGTGGATATCTCATGCGTGGTGGGGGATGGTGGTATTGCCTTATGTTTTTTTCCTATTTATTTCCCCTTTGTCTCTTATAATCCTGAATTAGGTAGGTAGATTGGTAGTACCTTCTAAGAGCTTGTTTTATTATTTTCATTTATAGGTTATTGGACTTATATGGACATTGAAAATATTTAAGATTATTTCCACCGAATTTCTCCTTGGATTTTTTGTGTACGATACGTAACACTATCATCCTAATGGATTAATGGACTTAGGGACATTGTACTGCGGTATTCGGGGTGGGTGGTGGGTTAAATGTTTTGGCATTTGGCAACTACCCCTCATGAGGGATTGGTAGGTGGGTTTATGATTTCACTTCCTTTCTTTCTAATGTGTGGTGAGCATTTCTACACTTGAAAAAGGACGAGTAACTGTCCGAAACATGTTGGGGTGTATAATAAATTCTAGCAATTTAATTTTGAGTGGCTTTAAGTCCTTGCTGGTACCTCATCTCTCACCGAAATTTTTAAATTGTGTGCAATGCTATTCGTATAGCATGAGATTGCAAGATACCTTCTCTTATAAAAGCTTGTCTGTATCTTGGACTGACGGATCTAATAAGATCAAAACATGTCATGTCTGCAGGGCAGATGATTGGCTCCATACCATAGGTAATAACATATATGGGTAAATGCACCACTTTTCTTTACACCAAGTCGATCACCCAAAATAAGGGTGGTGCTAGAGGAGGTAATATCTTCACATAGAAAAATACAAAGAGCGGGAAAAGAAAATTCCCCAACCAAATACCAAGACCTCCCACAAAACAGCACTGCCACATAGGGTGCAAAAGTAAATAATTGATGTGGCTGTAGGCTGGGCCACCTCTTCGTTCCACAGGGGAATTCCACTCGGGGACACCCGGTTTTGGTTTTTGTTTGGGGTGTTGTAGTTTATAGGGGGGACTTTGGGGGGGAATGGTATGTGTCATACGAGATATATAGCGATCCCGATTTTGGGTCAGTAATACTTGCCTGGTGCATCTGCATTTTAGAGTGGTCAATAAACATATTTTTTTACTTTTGCAACCATATGTGGCAGTGCTTGTTGTGGAGGTCTTGGTATTTGGTTGGGGAATTTTCTTTTTCTCGCTCTTTGATTTTTCTATACCATAGGCTGTATTGCATATTAATAAGCCAGCAGTTCTGGACACATGCATAGGATATATAGAAGAAATTTTGATATCTCTGTCCTTACTCTGGGGAACCTGGAGTAAGAAATGACTTCTTAGATTTTGTGGGCAATGCTATTCATAGCATGAGACTGCAAGAGGCCTTCTGTTATAAGAAGGCTCTGCTCCTTATGGAGGGGTTTTTTTGCTCCTTTTGGGTCACCTCTCCTTAAGCTAAATAGCTGCCTTGTATAAAGTTTTATTAAGAGACATCTTTCGTTATCTTGAACAATGTGGTATACACTGTTTGTCATCTTGTCATTTTAAAACTTATCAGACATGAAATGTATACACTGGCTTGCCCAATGACATATTATGTGTTATTATTATGGATTTACATTTATATCATCTTCCGTAGTGCTTTACAATTACATAGAAACATTCACATCAGGCCTGCCCCAAAATCTTACAATCTGAGCAGATTTGTTTGAAACTACAACCTATCAGTGTCTTTATGATTGTAGGGAAACCGGAGTGTTCAGAGAAAAACCCACGCAAGCACGGGGAGAACATTCAAACTCTTTACAGAGTGTCCAGGGTGGATTCAATCTAAGCTAACCACTGAGCCACAGTGCTGCCCAATAAAATGTAAAAGAGGAACACATCTGAACTGCTATCAATTGATCATCGTATTTTATTATAATCCTTTTTATTATGGTCACTATAAAAACAACTGTTCTCCCTCTAAATCTATAATTCAAAAAAGGCAGGAGCAAGTATTCCTACATTATTCTGCTTTATTTTAAAAGCATTCAATTTAGAATTTTAGTCACTAAGTGCTTACAGCCTTAAAATTAAAGAAATATTTAGTGCTGGGTAGAGATGGACTAGAACTCGAACTCGAACCAGAGTTCAAGACTAACTTTTTTCAAGTTTTAACAGACTCTGACTTCTCGAACTATCCCGGACCCAGATTTTCGATATTTTCTAGACTTTTGATAATTATCGAATGTTTGAACGTTCGAGGCATGCGAATATTGAGTAAAATGTCTATTATACCAATACATGAGTAAATATAGAATATCGAATTCGAGAGTAAAATGTGGGACTAGATAAAAACCGGAACAGTCACCGGAACGGAACGGAAAAAAAAACCAGCGCCATCTATTGAAGATTGCGAAATTACACCGTTTTAAAATATATTAAGATAACTCTGTTCTGGTGGCTGGATCGGAGGTCTGCACCCTGGGAACTCTGTTCTGGTGGCTGGAACGGGGGTCTGCACCCTGGGAACTCGTTTGGTGGCTGGAAGGGGGTCTGCACCCTGGGAACTCTGTTCTGGTGGCCGGAACGGCGATTTGCACCCTGTGAATCTGTTCTGGTGGCCGGAACAGGGCTTTTCACCCTGGGAACTCTGTTCTGGTGGCGGAACGGGGGTTTTGCACTGTGGGAACTCTGTTTTGGTGGCCAGAACGGGGGTTTTCACTGTGGGAACTCTGTTCTGGTGGCACGAACGGGGGTTTGCACCCTGGGAACTCTGTTCGGTGGCCAGAACGGGGGGTTTGCACCCTGGGAACTCTGTTTGGTGGCCAGAACGGGGGGTTTGCACCCTGGGAAACTCTGTTCTGGTGGCCGGAACGGGGGTCTGCACCTGGGAACTCTATTCTGGTTGCTGGAACGGGGGTCTACACCCTGGGAACTCTGTTCTGGTGGCCAGAACAGGGTTTTTCACACCTGGGGAAACTGTGTTCTGGGGCCAGAACATGGCTTTTCATCCTGAGAACGCTGTTCTGGTGGAGGAACAGGGGTCTACAGCCTGGAAACTCTGTTCTGGTGGTCAGAACAGGGTCTGCATCCTGGAACTCTGTTTGGTGGCTGGAACCTGGCTTTTCACCCTGGGAGCTGTGTTCTGGTGGCCGGAACAGTGGTCTGCATCCTGGTAACTAAGTTTTTGTGGCCAGAAACAGGACTATTCACCCGGGAACTCTGTTTTGGTGGCCAGAACAGGGGTCTGCAGCCTGGGAACTCTGTTCTGGTGGCCGGAACGGGAGTTTACACCCTGGGAACTCTGTTCTGTTGGCCGGAACAGGGGTCTGCATCCTGGGAACTCTGTTTTGTCGCCGGAACAGGGCTTTTCACCCTGGGAGCTGTGTTTGGTGGTGGAATGGGGTGGGGTTTTCACCCTGGGAACTCTGTTCTGGTGGCCCGAACAGGATTTTCACCCCTGGGAACTCTTTTTTGGTGACCGGAAAAGGGGTCTGCAGCCTGGGTACTCTGTTCTGGTGGCCGGAACAGGGATCTGCACCCTGGGAACTCTGTTCTGGCAGCTGGAATGGGCTTTTACCCTGGGAACTCTGTTCCGGTGGCCAGAAAAGGATTCTGCATCCTGGGAACTCTGTTCTGGTGGCCGGAACAGAGGTCTGCACCCGGGAACTCTGTCTGGTGGTGGAACCGGGCTTTTCACCCGGGAACTCTGGGCCGGAACAGGGGTCTGCAGCCTAGAATTCTGTTCAGGTGGCCGGAACAGGAATTTCACCCTGGGAACGCTGTTTTGTGGGCCGGAACAGGGTCTGCAGCCTAGAACTCTGTTCTGGTGGCCAGAAGGGGGTTTGCACTGTGGGAACTCTGTTCTGGTGGGCAGAAACGGGGGTTTGCACCCTGGGAACTCTGTTCTGGTGCCAGAACGGGGGGTTTGCACCTGGGAACTCTGTTCTGGTGGCCAGAACGGGGGGTTTGCACCTTGGGAACTCTGTTCTGGGGGCCAGAACGGGGGGTTTGCACCCTGGGAACTCTGTTCTGGTGGCCGGAACGGGGGTCTGCACCTGGGAACTCTATTCTGGTTGCTGGAACGGGGGTCTACACCCTGGGAACTCTGTTCTGGTGGCCAGAACAGGTTTCACCCTGGGAAACTGTGTTCTGGTGGCCAGAACAGAGGTTTGCACCCTGAGAACTGTGTTCTGGTGGCCAGAACATGGCTTTTCATCCTGAGAACGCTGTTCTGGTGGATGGAACAGGGGTCTACAGCCTGGAAACTCTGTTCTGGTGGTCAGAACAGGGGTCTGCATCCTGGGAACTCTGTTCTGGTGGCTGGAACCTGGCTTTCACCCTGGGAGCTGTGTTCTGGTGGCCGGAACAGTGGTCTGCATCCTGGTAACTAAGTTTTGTGGCAGAACAGGACTATTACCCTGGGAACTCTGTTTTGGTGGCCAGAACAGGGGTCTGAGCTGGGAACTCTGTTCTGGTGGCCGGAACGGGAGTTTACACCCTGGGAACTCTGTTCTGTTGGCCGGAACAGGGTCTGCATCCTGGGAAATCTGTTTTGTCGCCGGAACAGGCTTTTCACCCTGGGAGCTGTGTTTGGTGGCTGGAAGGGGTTTTCACCCTGGGAACTCTGTTCTGGTGGCCCGAACAGGACTTTTCACCCCTGGGAACTCTTTTTTGGTGACCGGAAAAGGGGTCTGCAGCCTGGGTACTTGTTCTGGTGGCCGGAACAGGGATCTGCACCCTGGGAACTCTGTTCTGGCAGCTGGAATGGGCTTTTTCACCCTGGGAACTCTGTTCCGGTGGCCAGAACAGGATTCTGCATCCTGGGAACTCTGTTCTGGTGGCCGGAACAGAGGTCTGCACCCTGGGAACTCGTTCTGGTGGCTGGAACCGGCTTCACCCTGGGAACTCTGGGCCGGAACAGGGGTCTGAGCTAGAATTCTGTTCAGGTGGCCGGAACAGGACTTTTCACCTGGGAACGCTGTTTTGTGGGCCGGACAGGGGTCTGCAGCCTAGAATTCTGTTCAGGTGGCCAGAACAGGGGTCTGCACCCTGGGAACTCTGTTCTGGTGGCCGGAATGGGAGTTTACACCCTGGGAACTCTGTTCTGTTGGCCGGAACAGGGGTCTGCAGAGTAGGAACTCTGTTCTGGTGGCTGGAACGGGGCTTTCACCCTGGGAACTCTGTTCTGGTGGCCGGAACTGGGCTTTTCACCCTGGGAACTGTTCTGGTGGCCGGAACAGGGGTCTGCATCTGGGAACTCTGTTCTGGTGGCTGGAACCAGGTTTTCACCCTGGGAACTCTGTTTGTGGGCGGAACAGGGGTCTGCAGCCTAGAATTCTGTTCAGGTGGCCAGAAACAGGGGTTGCACCCTGGGAACTCTGTTCTGGTGGCCGGAATGGGAGTTTACACCCTGGGAACTCTGTTCTGTTGGCCGGAACAGGGGTCTGCAGAGTAGGACTATGTGTTCTGGTGGCTGGAATGGGGGTTTTCACCCTGGGAACTCTGTTTTGGTGACCGAAACAGGGCTTTTCACCCTGGGAACTCTGTTCTGGTGGCCGGAACAGGGGTCTGCAGACTGGGAACTCAGTTCTGGTGGCCAGAACAGGGCTTTTCACCCTGGGGACTATGTTCTGGTGGCCGGAACAGGGGTCTGCATCCTGGGAACTCTGTTCTGGTAGCCTGAACAGGGCTTTTCACCCTGGGAACTATGTTCTGGTGGCTGGAACAGGGGTCTGCAGCCTGGGAACTGTGTTCTGGTGGCCGGAACATGTCTGCACCATGGGAACTGTGCTCTGGGGCTGGAATGGGGGTTTTCACCCTGGGAACTCTGTTCCGGTGGCCAGAACAGGATTCTGCATCCTGGGAACTCTGTTCTGGTGGCCGGAACAGAGGTCTGCACCCTTGGAACTCTGTTCTGGTGGCCAGAACAGCTTTCTTCACAGTAGAAAGGGTGTCGTTGCTGCATCTGGTTAGAGACGGGCAAAACTAAAATCCATTCCCCTGCAGATCTGCGGATTTTAAAAAAATCAAAAATCCGTGGAAAAACCCATTTAGTCAGGGAGAAAAAAAAACCTTCACATATCCGCCTAAATATAAGGTAAAATAGCAATGGTAGCTTACTGTACATGGCTCTGTGGACCTGGGAAATGGTCTGGGGAACATGTACATATAACCATAACTTTCCTCACGATCGCACTGTATTCGAGCTTCCACTTCTATTTTCGAGCCGCATTTGAAATTTTTATTTTCAAGAATTTCAGTTTTCAAGGGATTTTCTAAAATTTTGTAAAAAATGATACAGTACACTTACTATAAATGGCTCGTGGGACCTGGGAATGGTCTGGGGAACAGACCAATCTGATTGGTTAGTAACCAATCAGATTCTTTCTGAAATAATTTTAATGTATCCAATCAAAATTGCACAAATAAGGTGTTCCAAAACCCTAAAGCTGAAGCCTGTTGTGGCAGTGTATATGTTTTCACGGCCATCTCTAGATCTGGTGTAGATCTAATAACCCTGAGATCTTTTGGAGATGAAGGTAAATGAAAGCTTAGGAATAGGGATCATGATATAGTGTCATTAAATATAGGTTGCAAAAAACTAAAGTGCACTGAGTTAAAAAAAACTAACTTTCGAAAAGCTAATTTTTGTTGTTAAAGTGGTATCTCCACTGAAAAGTCACATGGGTTGATAAGGATAGATATGTGGAAGGTGGAAATTTACCTGCAGTAGCTGTGTCTTTGAGCAGTAGTTTAGAAGAAATACAATGATTTCCCCTGGACGCTGTGGATGGGTGCAGGTCGCCCACTTTCAGTGAGGACTGTCTGCTTGGGAAATGGGCCGACATGCTGTTCCTTTAGTGCACATGCAAAACGTGTGAGGATCCGTCGGGACTGCGGCTGTGTGTATCGACTGGTTGGTCGATTCTACACACACACACACACACACCACTTCAAACTACTGAGTTCACTGATTAATGGGTGAATAATCCTATGACCATCACAGCAGCTTGCTGACCATTAATAATAGAGGAGTAATCAGGTACTACCTTTTTCTCTCTCCCACCCCCTCCAACCAGATTGCCTCATATTTCCCAGCATCCCCTATAAAAAATCTTAGATCACTTTTTAACCACCCCTCTCAGAGTTAGACACAAAAGAATCTTCATTAAAAACAACACAAGCCCCCCCTGCCTTTGTTACAGTATTGTGGAAAGAGTGTTTAACTTTTCCTCCCCTGTCTCTCTCTGCAGTGATCAGCTGTGAAATGAACTTAGAGAGTCAGGGAGAGGATTTCTTTACTGCAGCCAAGTGGGTGTGTCTGCTACCATGATGAAGCACCACGAGTGACAGCACTCCCAGCACAGGGGAAGACCACACCCCAAGAAACCAGCAAACTTTCCCATGCTGCTGCAAGCAAACAAAGGGGAGTTCTGGGAAAAAAAAGGTAGGGGAGGGATGGGGGATTGTGTACTTAAAATAAACCAAAAAAATAAAAAAATGCTTTTTCACGCAGTGGAGATAACCTTTAAGGAATAATTCCTGCTATAGACTGGGGCGATGTTCCCAGGTAAAGATATTGAGCAGTAGTGGACTGCTTTTAAAGGGTTAGTAAACTATTACCGTTAGGGAGCAACTCCTGCCTTAATGCTCAGGTAAAAAGGGAAATGAAAAAAGAAATAGGCTTTTAAATTATTCTGAACTCAAAGGGAACAGAAACAGGCTTACATGGAGTATAAAAGCTGTAATAAGGGTGCAAGAAAGCAATTAAACTAGTTACTTGACAGCCATTATCTTCGATTAGACTGGCAAATAGGACACAGGCGTCTAGCATGCCATCACTGATGCATGTAGCACATTTTCTAGACAAACAAAAAAGATGTTTTGGACTGTTAAAGTAACACTTGGTGTCTGAGAAGTGTCCTACGTACCTGATATTTATTTTGCGTACAGTATTCAATTATGTGCTAAATTCTTAAACTACCTGACACTGAATATGGCCAAAAACATCTTAATCAGACAAGTGCTGGGCAACAGCTGGATCGTGGGTATATACAAAGTTGGGAACAGAGATGTTCGAAACCTGTGAGTTTCGTACTTAAATACATTTTTTGAATTTATTAAAGTTTCAAGCTATCAAGATAATACATGGGTAACCCGGAAACCCACCTAGTTGTGAATGTAAATGTTAAACTAAAAATAACAGTACTCCACCCTTATACTGTATATATGATGAAGCAGTGATGAAAGGGACACTAAACCTAAATCATATAATATAATTAAATAATTAAACCTATTCCATTAAAAATAACATTGCCATTCGTTTCATATTCACAGGGAGGTGGAGAACGCTTATTTCACTCCTGTGGAAAAGGCTTGGGGGACCGGACTTACTACGCCACTACCACTGGAGCGCTCTTCACTGACAAGCGCTCTGTCCCGACCACACCCCTATCTTAGGTGGCATGCGCGCCAATACAAAAGATAGGGGCGCAGCGCCGATCAGGAGAGAACAGCTGTCAGTGAAGAAGCGGCATTTAGGCCATTTATATAAAAGTCCAATATTTTTTTTTAACTTTTATCTTGTGCACAACGCTCAATGTGTTTTTGTGGCCTGTATTATAACCCCAATTCAGTTTCTGAAGTCCAGCCACATTTTATTTAGTGAGATGAAGCACAAGGGGCCTTTTAATATTCTCATCCATTTAATGAAAATGCAGTGGTTGTAGAATCTATAAAATCATTTGTCTGCTATAGTCATTATGAATCTTTCTTCCACCTATTAACTAGAGGTTTTAGGTGGTGAAATAAACTGATATTGGAAAATAAATGACTTTCTACAAAGGGATTAGCTGTCATCATGAAAACTACAATTTATCTACACAAAAGCCAAGATATTGTATTTTATCACTACCCAGGTTCCCAAACTGAATTTTATTATTTAGATATCTTTTAGTTTTTGTTTTTTTTGTTTCCTGTTTGCATTAGTAATTACAGAGTATTGTCTTTATTGTCTTTCTTTATAAGGGCATTGATACTCATGTGCGATGCATTTTTGTGCGTTTTACATTTGCAAACAAGGCAAATCGATGATATTGCACACGCAAGAGACAACACTGTCGCAATGTTGTGCATTTGCGCAAGTGTGCACATTATAGTGTGGCATCGCATAGCACTGGAGAACATATAAATGAGGAAAGGGGAGAGCTTGAAATCTGTCAGTTACTGTAGAAAGCGTAAGTTACTGTATGAGTTTAATTCCCTTTAATAAAAGATGCAATTTTTAAATGCTTCCCCACAATACCAGACCCTTTTCACACAAAACCAATAAAAATACAATTCTTTATATGAGCCCATTATTTTATTGGAAAGACAGGAAACAGGCCACTTCGTTCATATTCCATTGACATTTGGTACAAACACTTAAATTGTTTATTAGGGAAATAAAGGCTCAGGTGTAAATGTGCAAAAAATGCTGTTTTATTTGGAAGCATTTTAGAGATATTTTAATTTGGAAAGGGAATGTCCACCCTTAAAACAAAAAGCTGGTCTATTGTTAGTTCCTCCACCAACTACAACTAATATACCCTCATATATTTACCCACTTTATACCTGCATTACTAACCAGATATTTAAGGATAATATTGTCCCCATTCTGGCAGAGTTAGAATGGCTCCTCCCTCAATGGAATCAATCAAGGCTGTGAGTTGACCACCGCAACAACAATGATTGACTGAAGTTTCACTTGCTGCACCTCTGCACATGATCAAACTATAAAAATGCATTGAGCAGAGGAGAAAGCAGATACATTTGCCCTAAAGGAATGGAACTTATTAAAATATCTGGTTAGAAATGCAGTGTAATTAAGTATAGAATAGCAATTGGGAAGTAACAGTTTTTGTTTATTTAAGGTGTACATGACTTTAAAGTGTTTTTGTCCGCCATGAATGGAGCTCTGAAATGAGCTTATACAGGTGCTTATGGTTCTCTACCGGTAATCTCTGCAAAATTAACCTTCCATGTAGCAGGATTGTGAACAAGCTATAGAATGCTGGGAGATATAGTTTTTTAAACATTAGGGGGGGCCTTAGATTGGACACCCGAAAGCTATCCAAATGGTTGCATTGCTTCTCTTGTATCTATGTGAGAGATTTGATGGGTTTAGGGGTTTTGTTAATAAAGTTTAAGAATGCTATATCGCACATCAGGAGAACTTTAATACTGTTGACATGATTTCCTTGTGCACTCTTTGCTCACTTTACAACATTTAAACTGTTGTTGCCTATAGGTGTAATTGTTTGTGCCTGACAAGTGCATTCTGTGAGACTTTATTTATTGGTTTTCTTGTTGAAGTGTTTCAAGTGAAGTGGACGACTCTTGGGAAAATCCAGTTCATGACAATGTCAGCATTACAACCTCTCCTACTGGGATAAGTTTGTAAAAAGCCATACCTTTTTACATAGGAAGTTAAATAAACTGTAGAACTGTTTTCCATACTTTCTATTCATTCTAATCTTATATACCTATTACAGTGTACAAAAACTAGGGTTTTTGAACTATGTAACGGAGTTTCACACACCAATATTTCTGTGGGGAAATATAGACGTTTTGATTTTTTTCTGACATATATATAAAGAGGTCTATAGGTTTATTTCAATTTATCAGTATTGTTGCAATGGTCACATAATCATATGCAAAGATTTCCTACAGTAGGCTAAACCCGAATTAGTGCAAATATTTCAGAAAATTTTAAATGTTGTCCCTTTGCAGCACCATTTGTCCAACCTTTCTGGGAACCCAATAGAACCATCCAAGTGAGGGATTACACAGGGACAGGACAACCCCTGATGGTTTTACACTCGGGCATCTGATGACATAGGAGCATTAGGGTGGAGTGCAAGTCTTGTGCAACTTGAGGGGAAGAGCAGACAGGCAGAGTGGCAATTAACCCGCGGAAGGAGAGCAAAATGGCAGACCCTGCAGCTTTGGAGTGCTTAGCTCTACAATTTTTTTGCTTGTAGTATCGGTCAAGAGGACAGGAGGAGTGTGGGAGGTTCCAGTAAGGCCTTTTACCTAAACAATCAATAGTGTTAATTAATGAGGCAGTCTGTGACTGAAGAGACTCGGTTCCATAGAGGCCAGGATCAGTCCAGAACGTCCTATAGAGGACAGGAAACTACCCTTAAAGATTGGGGTCACACTCTTTTACCAGAGCTTGTGGTCCTTCATCCATTTTTTTTGTGTCCTACACAAAATTCATTTGACATCAGCTGACCTTCAACCGGAGGTTCCCATGGCCCTGCAGCATTTGCTCCTGGGCCTGGAGGTGAGAATGTTTCCCAAGATAATCTTTCTGCAAAAGATATACAATGTTGCTAGAGGGTTTACAACAGTTTTTTAACAATAGGGGACATCATTTGGGCCAGGCCAGTCCTCAATTGAAGGGGAAACTCAGGTCTGTATGAGGAACCTGTACAGAAGAAGTTCAACTCCTAACACCATATGACCATATGTCTCCTGCTGGGCCTTTGGGATGCATATCAAAGAGGGTTAAAGGACAAATTTGGAAAGAGAATTCATTGAGTTATTTTCTTTGCTACAACTGGATGAGGTGAAGTATGAGAATAGGGGTGATACAAAGAAGCAGGAGGAAAAAGTCTAAGCTTATAAAAAGCTTCCAAGGACTTTTGGTAACTAGTTAAGAGCCCTCTGCAACCTAGCCATTATTAATAGTGAACCATAGAAGTATTCTTTTTTTTTTATGATACAGTAGGTGGATGGAATATTAGAGGGCTTTCTGGCTTATATACTGGCTAGCATGGTGAAAGTATGAAGAGCAGTTCTGCTAAAGGTTTGCTGCTAATCAGCCATGAGATGGGATCAAATGACTATTAAACCTGCTGGAATAGGTGTCCTTTGGCTAAGGCGGACGTGGAAATTGCTTTTTGCCTACTGCCGATTCATCCAGATTTGTTAGGTTGTACCTTTGCACTGCCTATGGGCAGTGCAATCCTATGAGCCTAACGAGTCTTTTAGCACTTCTTGGTGAGGGTGGAACAAAAGAGCTTAAAATAAATTGCCCAATTTATTGAACTAAGTTGCTTTTATTTATCCAGGGTTTAGCAGACTGTTTGTAGCAGGCAACCATATGGAGTAGCCAATATGCAATTAGAATTGTTTGTGCACTAGAATTCTATTTTTTTGAGTGGGTACAAAAGACCAGCTTCCAATTCAATCGTCCATTACGTGGCTAATTTTTTGTGTGTGGGTCCATGTAACTCGTTCTTTGTTTTCATTTATTAGATACCCTCCATCAGAGTTTTCCTGTTTTGGCTTGTCAGAAGACAACTTGAGGGTCTCTGAATACATGCTTGACATTTTTAGAAACTGGAGTTAACTTATTTCCTGGGGGAGTAGCATTTGCCTCATGCTAAATTGGAAAACCTCCGAACAGTAGTAATCATCCTGTCGAGCAAAATGCCACGCTGCATCCCATCAGTTCAATCACTTTTGGGTAAATTCAATTTTGCCTGCAGGATCATTCCCATGTGGAGGCATTTAGCAGACAGCTAGATTGGCTAACAGCTGGCCTGCAGGCAAAGCATCACCACATATGAATCTTGAGGGCAGCCAAGAAGTTTGTGAGTTTGGGACACGTTTTAGATCTTTAATTGTTAAACTCCTTTCCAAGTGAGGGTTGATGGATGATTAGAATTTGTTCAAGGAGAAAAACAGGGTCCGTCGGTTTGGTGCTTTCCTGGCAGGCCATGGGTGTGTCGAGAGGTGGCCATAGGCCTGGTTTGACTGTTAGTCCTTTGGTGCCTGCAATTGAACACCCATTGTCAGGCACTTCACAACATAAAACAATTTAATTGCTGATACTCTAGCACTTTCAGCGGGGCATTTCTGGAGAGAAGCACTGCAAGAGGACCTTCAAGGTTTACCTTTCCATCCTGCAGACTGGTACACACAAATCTTCATTTGGTGGGGTCCTCATCACAGCATCTACTGGTGGGCCTATTCTCAAGCTTGGCAAGAATAAATGTACTTGGAGCAGCAAGGTTTTCTTTATTGTGAGGACAGTAAGAACTGGCCTGATCTGGTATATGTCTGCTTTGTTGATGGAATGGGACAGTCATTCTTGCTCTAGTTTCGAAATGGCTAAAAGTCATCGTCTTTTGGTTCCCTCTGTGCTTCTTTTTTTCTGGGCTGGTTTTTCCCTAGTTTTATCCTGCACTACTTTCGGTGCACCCCCCCACCCAGAGGGCTCGATTTTGTTGGTGCATGAAGATCGATTTCACTTACCAAATACCAGTTCCGTAGGCGTGCTCAGTTATCTCTGTCAGTACTGGGCCTCCTGCCCAGTAAGTTTGGAAACTAATTGCTTTTATATTCATCATCATTTTGATCAATGCTGCTACAGAAGCAGTTTGGCCTGGCCTTTTTAGGGGAATTGGGAATCCGCTGTTTCCTTTCCTATGTTTAATTATGGTGGTGGAGTGGAATTGAGAAGGGCCAGCTTTGTCTGGGAGGATTCGCAGCTAGTAAAGGGTCACTCTCGTGGCGAGGGCAGTGTGTGTAAGGGGATGGCATTGAAGACAGAAGGGGGGGTGTCAAGCATGTGAAGGGAATACATTTTGCACTATGTTAGGTAAGACGTAAAATTGTAAGATATACTTGTTAAATATATGTTAATTTTTTTTGTTAATATGTGAATGCTACAGATATTTAAGTTAATAACATGTTGCAACATTGTTGCTATTCTAGAAACATTATTTTAAGTGAATGATGCTGCGCCTCTATCATTCCAATTACATGCGTGTGTCTTATTTTGGGGTTCAGAGAAGGTGAAGATGTCAGGGTGGAGATTAAACGATGGTCAAATGAAAACTGACCCAGTTTGAATGAAATACATTAAAATATGAATGGTAACTAATGTAAATGGCTGTGGGACCGGGAAATGGTCTGGGGAACATGTTCGAATGTCCAGGACTTCGAACGAAAACTGGTTTTACTCACGAGCACTACTTTGACGCTCTCGCTTTCGAACATTCGAATGTATCCCATGAACAACTCACGGATTCGAGAATTCGATATTACTCGCATATTGGTATAATAGACATTTTACTCGCATATTCGTTAATTCGATATTTAGTCGCATATTGGTATTATAGACATTTTACTTGCGGATTCGAGAATTCGATATTTACTTGTGTATAGGATAACGGACATTTTATTCCAGATTCGATATTCGATATTTACTCTCATATAGGTAAATAGACATTTTACTAGCGGATTGAGAATTCAGTTGTATACTCGCGGTATAGGTATACAGTAATAGACATTTTACTCACGGATTCGAGAATTCGAATTTACTCGCATATAGGTATAATAGACATTTTACTCGCGGATTCGATATTTACTCGAGCATTGGTATAATTGTATAATTTTACTTGCATATTCGCATGCCTCGAAAATCGATAATTATCGAAAGTCCGGTTAAATATCGAAAATCGGGTCCAGGGATAGTTCGAGAAGTCTGAGTCCGTTGCGAAATCCGAATAGTTCGTCTCAAAATGGGGGTTCGAGTTCTCACCATCTCTAGTTGGAGTAAGTCGCATGTTTTTCACCAGTTTAGGTAAGGGGTATTATCTTCTGTGGCTGTGATAGGGTTCTTCCAAACATTGAGCATGAGTTGCTTAATGAAATCAAAGAGAAATGTTATTTATTTGTTTTACCACTCAGGTATGTTAGCAGAGTACAGCCTTAGCACAGTCTTGCCTGTTACAGTCCAAACCAGATGACTTAGGCTGCTGAGCAGCTTTTTATACCCAAGGGGCTTTGATTTACCCACATGGCTGTGCTAAGAATAGGGTTAAACTTGTGCGAACTATACTGAATAAGTTAGCACAAGTTAACTCCATAATTGCACTGGTGCTCCAGTTTCACAAGATACCAGTGTGCAACCGGTGCAATGTATTTAATAAAAGGATTTGCACACACTTTTACCTCCACAATTTAAGACCAGCTAATGGCTGGTCTTAAAGTTGCACTGGAGTAAATCCCTTTTGGGATTTACCACAAGGTGCAAATCCAGTATTAAATACCGAAAGCCATATTTGCCCGGAGCAATTTGTGGCTCTGGGTAAATGAGGCCCAAGGTCTCATTACCCAGTAAATGAGGCCCAGCATGCTTCCATAGTTAATACAACAATATCAAAATAATAAAAAATAGCTATACTATAATATTTCCATAAAGGATCTATTGTTACATACAGATTTGACAAAAAGGTCTGTGCCGTTAAAAGCAAAACATCTTACAAACCAAATAATCACCTTACAAACAACATTAGCAGATATGTGTGCACATCTGGCAGTCATTAAGACACCTATGTGCTTAAACAAACGGCAACAGTGTGTATACAAAACCTTTCAGGTATAAACTCATTGTATACATCTCTATATGCTTTAAAGTTTTAACTTGGTAACATTTGTACAAAAAGTAATGGTGTATTAATGCATTGCAAACACAGCAAAAATGAAAACTGCTAAATGCTTAATTAACCTGCTATCTGAACAGATTCAGTATGACTTTTAACCCTAGCATTGTCATATAGAAAATAAAGTTGTTTTGTATCCTGTGTAAGTGTCGGATAGGTGAAAGGGAAAGAAAGGAACAAGAAAAGATAAAGGAATTTGCTCGCCAGCAGATATAGGAGAGATAGGAAAAGAGAAACATTTTATCCTACAGACACACAAGAAAACAACATTGAAGGTGACTGTCACAGTGGCGCTTTACAGTTTCATTAATATACATGAGGAAACATACATGTACATACAAGGGTATAATACAAAGTGCAAAAATTCAAGTGCTGGTCCAGCAGCATTCAGTGTGGTAAGTTACAGCATTACAGTGGTACAATAGGAAGGAGGGCCCTGCCCAAATGAGATTACAGTCTAGAGGGGATGGGGATGGGGATGAAACAAAAGGGAAGCAGATCAGTAGGCTGTAACTAGATTGTCAGTGGAGTGTATTTTTTTCATTAAGTCCCATCTTAAAGCTATGCAACTTTTTAAATGAGTTAGCAAGACTTTAAGACCAGAAATTTGTGGTTAAGGCTCTCTGTAACTTATATATTCTCAAAATCTTAGCAACTAGACTTCATCATTTTAAACCATCCATGATCAACTCAGATCAAGTTGGATTTATACCCCAAGACAACCTAATGACGCACCAGGAGAACAATTACATACTGTCATAATCATTAATCATATAGCCTTAGATGCAGAAAAGGCTTTCAAACAAGTAACTGGACATATATGTCAGAATTATTAAAAATTTGGTATTAAAGTCAATTTTATATGCAATACTTTCTCTTTATATTCCTCAACATGAACATCCACTCCATTTATATTAACAATGGACAAGACAAGGCTGCCCCATGTCACCTCTTATTGCCATGGCCATAGAACTCTTAGCACAATGCATAAAAATAAGATAAGTATTAAGGGTTCTATCTAAAAGACCAAGAATATAAAATGAACTTCTTTGCTGATGATATAATTTGACACTAAACCAATACTCACTGATAGCAAAAGAACTAGCTATTAAAAATCTTAGAAACTCTCCTGCTATAAATTCATTAATCCAAATCCATCATTCTAGATTTAACATATCCCTCACTTGGCACCCTTTTCAGTTTGAAATTTTTTTATAACATATTTGGGTACCAACTAACGAACAAGAGCTTAATTCCATTAACCCCCCCCCCTAAGAGACTCTATACAAAAACCCTCAAATACTTTACTTGGTCCGCAAAAGAAAGCCATAATTAAAATGGTAGGTGTACCACAACTTTTATACGCTTTTAACATCCCTATCCTTATACTCCCATCAATACAACAGTAATCTAACTCATTTGGAATTTAAGAAACTAGATAGCTACAAATACCCTAAACCAACCCAGACATGAACGTGGTATGGCCCTCTCAGATATTAAAGAAAATAAGTAGCAATTTGAGACCAACTTAAAATATGATGGATACAAATAAACAAATGGAAAACAAAGGCTTTAGTGGAAACATAATTAAAAGTCAGTATACAACAACTATATCACTGTGAAAACTACTGGGAGCTATAATGTTAGGTTCAAACCACCAAAACAAACCTTCCATAATAGACTCAGCAATCCAAAATGGAAACATGTTCCTTTCATAAAACCTGGATACATTCCTTATACAATATATCGATATCACTGCACTTGAACTCCTTATCCCAGACTTAACTTAAACAACTGAAAGAACTTAGGAATTCCTCATTTATTTTACCTATATCATAATGGACTACCAATCCAATTTTCAGCCTACAAAAAGCACATCATATACCTAAAAAGAATTTTTACAAATACCTACAAATACATACAGTAGCTATTTGAAAAACAAATCAATCCATCATCAACGCAGAACCACCAATTCACAGTGATTACACAAACCTTTCAGCCCCCCCCATGGAATCTCATCAATGTACTCATTCTAAACAGAAAGCGGAAGCACTTAATTTAAATTCATTGGGTCTTGGAATAAAGACTTAAATGAATCAATTGAAGCAACACATGAAACAACATTAAAGGACAATTATACTCACCTTCCCTCTGCTCCTCTTTTTGGTCAGTACTTTTTACCCAGGGTGAGGACCTGACCCGCTAGGTCCTCACCCTGGGTTCGCGTAACTTGCAGCATAGCCTTACTGACATGCTGCTCCGGTAGGCTTCGCCGCCTCCTCCCCGTCGGCGAGGAGGCCAATAGGAAGGCATGCTCTGCAACGAGCAAGCCTTCCTATTGGCTCGTGTGCAAGGAGAGGAGGGGGCGGAGCATACCGAGCAGTGTGTCAGTAAGGCTATGCTGCAAGTTATGCGACCCAGGGGTGAGGACCTAGTGGGTCAGGTCCTCACCCTGGTAAAAGGTACTGACCAAAGTAGAGAGTGGAAGGAAGGTGAGTATAATTGTCCTTTTCCCATTCAAATTATCCAAATGCATTCGCAATGGTAAAATCATTGCAAAACTCTTTATAGAATGTATATACCCCAGAACTGGAAACAAAATGGTACAAAGAAGCATCCGCACAATGCTGCAGAAATTGCAATTGTAAAGCTAACCTATTCCAAGTCTGATGGACATGCCACAAAATAAGAAAACTGGGCAATAAAGTAAACCTCATCTGAAGCATTACCTATATCAACATACCCATACACCCAAACTAGCACTACTAAATACACTATAGGGATCTACAATTTCCATACAACATGCAAACCATTGTTTTTCACATACTTCCCACCACCAGAAAACAAATTGAAAATGTAAAGCTCCGTGTACACAAGATATATTCTAATGTAACAGATTTACATTAATGTATTACTTTAATAAAGTGCTGCTATATATACTTTTATGATTAATAAGTATGACTATACCAATCATTTTATTATTGATGTATACTATAACGTAAAATTCAATAAAAACTCATTATAAAAAAAAAGCTCTGCTTAAACTCACAATGAAACAATCCTTAAAGAAGGTAAAGTAGTGTAGGTGAAACTATCCAAGGGCAACATAAGGATGCATAAGAATTTCCTTTCTTTTACTTTTTCAATATTAAAGTTTCTTTTTTACAGTTTCAATTACTTTACTTTTAGCAGGTTGAGTAGAGAGTGTCATATGGCACAGCAGAGATATTATTTTTAACATCTGCAAGCAAAAATGTAAAAGCAGCCTGTAAAGTGAAGTTCCAGGATATGCATATAAACTGTGGCAGAAATTTGGTAAAAATATATGGGGCTTTGATGGCATTACCCAGCAACATATGGATCTAAATGGCACCTGCGGACTTATACAAATATGTATATTTACTGTAGGATCATGAAATCTATTATGCAATCTCAGTCAACGGGAATCTCGTGTTTTTTCGTCAGGTATTTGATAGTTGTGTCTTTATGATGCACAGAACAAGAATGCCCCAGTTATAAGATCCAATTTGGCAGCTCTGGTCATTAAGTGGACATTCCCACCTGTTATGTGATCTTCAGTATGCAGTGTCTCACTTTTTCTATCTTCACTGGAGATGCTACCAAAAATGTTCCTTCCTTAATAAAATTGTACAGATCAAAAGGGGAAGGACAGACATCAAAAATTAATCCCACCCCTCCCTCTGCTTAAAGGAGACTAAAGTCTCCAGACAACTTGGCCATAAATAAATAGAGCACATCTCAAAGGTAAAAAAAGATGTGTCGTACCTCTCCCTTTTCTGTGGCTGCTGGGTGATTAATAAAATTAACCTGTGGATACTAGGGATCAGCTCCCATAATCCACTATAGCTGGGCACCTGCAGTACACTTCACAGGAAGCTGCAGTTTGCTTCCAAGAAGGCTGACATCCAATCATGTTTGGTTACAGCTCAGAGATCATCCCTTCTTTGACAGAACAGAGATGTCAGTGCAGTTGTTGAGTAAACATATTACAAAGTAGATCTGCCCCTATCCCAAAAGAACTGCTATATATAAGGGCATTCAGTCAGCTGACTATTTAGTATTCTAAGTAAGAGAGGATTTGAACCTGTGACCTTGTGTGCTGAAAGAATACAGGTAAATTCATGAACTCAATCTTTTGCTAGAAAACAAAGCAAAAAAAACCAACAACAAAAACATGGCAGTAAATCACCTGACTATTTTGTATTGTTCCAGACTGTCAGTAATGCATGCTGGCTGGTAAATAAACATTGGTGTGGAGACATCTGTATAGAAAATACTCTGTTCATAGAGACAGTGAATATTGGGGTCAGGTGGCGTGGCACTTTGAAGACTTGTGTGAGTGTTGTACTGGCGTCACTATGGAAGCCTTCTTTGTTACTTTTACTTACATGTAACACAGAGAATGCAGGGCCACTAACAAAAAAGTCCCAGGTGGGCTGTGCAAACTGAACAAACAAAGATATTGCATTATAGAAAGAAAAAAGCTTCAGATGCACTCATTAACTTTTATATAAAAATCCTTTATTGTAGTGATAGGATATAGAATTGAAAACTTTTAAAAACACAGGCTAAGTGGACATACATGATAATTAAGGTGACTAGTGCGAACTGAGTGCGAAGTGCTAAGCAGGAAACATATTTACAAGGTATAATTTCATACATAAATATCAGTGCATCACAAAATTCATAGCACAGAAAAAGGTAGAAAAAGTACGTGCAAACACTAGTGGATTACTGTAATGTATCCAGACAATAATTCAGGCCACCGCCGACACCAGATGTGATCCTTGCGACTTCTACAATGAAGTCTATTCTATCACAATAAAGGATTTTTATATATAGTTAATGAGTGCATCTGAAGCTTATTTCTTTCTAATGACATACTACTTACATACACTTAATCCAACTTACTAGAGAATATCTTGCACAGGTGTAAAGGGAGAAAAGCTTTCACATTAGCATTTTTAAAAAGTTCTATATTCCTATATTCTTTGACATCACGCTATTTATTTATTTTTTACCCTAATTGGAAAAGTATACAGGTTGATTATTTTCTTTTATGCATGCATATGACTTTCCTTCTAACTTCCAATTCGATTGACCTGCAAACCAACTATTTTCCTGCTAATTCATTGATCTAGAACTGCACTGGGAAAGAGGGATTTTCTCTGTGTTCAGCAATGTCAGAAAAATTTAGCAGAGTGAAAAGTTCATTACACACAAAACTGATTAGTGACTCAAGCAACTTCTCATTGCTATGGCAGAGAATTGTGCAGCCTGGGCATGCTAATGAGATATTCTTCTGGCAAAGCATGTAGGGAAAAAGAGGAGAGGCGATATATTAACAAAATTATAATCTTAAGTAATATGTTAAATTAAACACCATTTAAAAAGTTTTGCAGATTTTATTGCTTTTTAATTTCTGTTTTTTATATTTAGTTTTGCTAAAATGAAGGCTGGGTGCACACCGGGCTATTATTTGTACTGAACGAGCGTTCCCTGCGAGTGAGTGCTCAGTTGGAACAAATTACTGTCATTTTGGGCAATAGTGGCCATGGCCGAAAGTGCTTGCGACCGTTCGTGAGGTCCCTTAGGGAACCACATGATTGGCTGTGATTTACCAACAGACCTGATTGCCTTTTGTCCAATCGGCCGCCCCACACCAAAGCGGCCAGCCTTCCCCACACCAGCAGATATTCCAGCCAACCGGCCAATAGTGGCGTGGATCGGTTGGCCGGCCGGAAATATCTGTTGTGTACCCAGTTGAAGTGTCTTTTCTTTGCCTTTACATTGTTAAATGATTACCTGGCTCTCTGATGTTATTTCTTGCAAACAGGTCTTCATTCTGTTAATGTTTCTATGTCTTGTTTTGGTAAATTCATTTTAGTAAGAATTTGTATCAGCAAAATATAAAACCTAACAATTCAGTGTTAAACCCTCGCACAGTGATCTCTATTGGTTAAACTCACATACTGCTTTGTAATTCACTAACTTCTAATTGATTGGTAAATCAATTCAATCTGACTTGCAGTGATGTTCAGAACGAATTACAATGATTTGTATAATTCTCAGACTGATTTTCTTAGTTTTAAATAGTGAATTGATTCACAATTAGATCTTGGGTAAATCCCTGACCTCTACAATAACCTTCCCCTTCATTTATATTGTAATAAGTCCTCTGCCATTCATTCTCCATAACCTGCACCTTTTAGTTGTCTCAGACCTAAACTTTTTGCACAAGTAAATTATTCGTTATTCCGGCCAAAATATCATATTTTTTTTTATGTAATGGCTTCAAGTTTTTATTTTTTGTTTAACATTTTTTTTTCATAATTGTTTTGAGGCCTTTAGGGAAGCAAGTAGAATTAAATACATTCAAACTAATAACTGATTGAAAAGAACCCCCCACAAATTAAATTAGTATTTCATATACCTTGTCTTTTTTGTCTTCAGGTGCTGACTGTGATGCTTTATTTTAATTGTGTGCTTATTTAAAGCATATTTAGTAAAAGTTAAATTGAATCCACTCCAATCCTTCACTGGGCATATTACTATTTGGATCAAACCAATTACACTTTAAGGGGGATTCTTTTTTCTTAAACTTACGTTTAGAGATGGACTAGAACTCAACCCGAGTTCGAGCCAAACTATTTGAGTTCGAATGGTCTCGGACTTCTGGAACTATCCCTGATCCGGTTTCTCAGACTTCGATAATTATCGGATGTTCGAGGCGTGGAATATGCGAGTAAAATATCTATTATACCAATACGCGAGTAAAATGTCTATTTAACAATACGGCGAGTAAATATCAAATCATCGAATTCGTGAGTAAAATGTGTATTATACCAATACTCGAGTAAATATCAATGATCAAATCCGCGAGAAAATTTCTATTATACCAATACGCGAGAAAATACCGAATTGTCGAATCTGCAAGTAAAATGTCTATTATACCAATACGCGGAGTTAATATGAATTATCGCATCCGCGAGTAAAATGTCTATATACCAATACGTGAGTAAATATCGAATTGGCAAACCGTGAGTAAAATGGTCTATTATACCAATACATGAGTAAATATCGAATTATCGAATCCACGAGTAAAATGTCTATTATACCAATGCGCTAGTAAATATTGAATTATCGAATCTGCGAGTTGTTTATGGAATAATTATCGAGTGTTCGAACACGAGAGCTCGAAAGTAGAAGCACGTGAGAGTAAAATCAATTTTTAGAAAAACCGGATATTCCAACGTGTTCCCCAGACCATTTTCCCACGTCCCACAGCCATTTACATTAAGTTACCATTTATATTTAATTGTATTTCATTCAAACTTTTCGAACAATTTGACTCCCATTAGTCAATGGGTCCGTTTTCGAACTTCCATATAGTTTGAAAGTTCAAAACGGACCGAATGTTCGAAAGTTCGGCCCTCTAGTTACGTTAAGCATGGTAAAATATTTTCATTATTAAAATGAACCCCACCCCTAGGACAGAGAACACTGTTCTACCCACAAATTTAAAAAAGCTCTCCATTTTGGATTATTTTTCTTCTTTATATACAGACTAACATAATGCTTTTAATATGGATCTTGAGGCTTAATGGGAATATTTTACTCACTAAAATAAAGGGAAAGGAAGTAAGTGACATCATAAACCTACCTAACAATCTCTTGTGAGGGGGAGGTGCCAAACCATTTAACCCATCACCCACCACAGAGTGGTCCATTAGGATGATAGTGGTATGTATGGTACACACAAATTACAAGGAGAAATCCAGTGGAAATAATTTTAAATATTTTCAATGTCCACATAAGTCCAAACCTATAAATGAAAATAAAAATCTTACAAGTTACTACCAATCATTGGTCTACCTAGTTCAGGATGATAAAAACAAAAGGGGAAATAAACAGGAAAAACCTGCAATTTAAAAAAGCTCTCTATTTTGGATTAATTTCTTCTTTTATATACAGACTAACATCCAATGCTTTTAATATGGATCTTGAGGCTTAATGTGAATATTTTACTCATTAAAAATGAACATATTTTCTGCTTTGAACAATCAAATTGGCTTCATACCAGAAAGAGAATTTCAGATTTTGCCAGGTGCTTTGTTAATGATTTGTATGAAAACACAAATCTACCAGCAAAATTCCAGCATTAGACACTGAAAAAAATATTTTGATACGTTGGCCTTTAGGGCTATTATATAAATACTATATCGTCCACATCTTTAATTCCAGCATGCTTCTAGTATGCTCTAGCCATATGTGAGGCTTATAAACAACAATCCGTAAACAATTCTGCCTGAGGGATTTGGCTTTGGACTTTAAAGCTTTTTCAACAGTATTTCATCAATGGGCTTGAAGTTAAAGGGCATGTCCACCCTTAAAACAAAAAAACTGGTGACTATCATTTTGTCATTTATCTGCTTGCAACCCCACTGCTATGTTTATCAGTTTATTACTAGAGATGGCCAACTAAATAAAGTTCGGTCCGTTTCGAACTTTCGAACTTCAGAGAAGTTCAAATTTGGCCTCATTCAAGTCAATGGGGGAGTAATAGTTCGAAATATCTGAGTGATTTACAGCTAAACTAACAATGGTAACTTACTGAAATGGCTGTGGCACCTGGGAAATGGTCTGGAGAACAGTCACCAATCTCCAAAACTTGTTAAAAACACTTCCTAAAGTCAGAAGGGCTACATTCGATGATACATTCGAACAAAAAACAATTTTTCCTGTTAGCAAACGGTCCTTCCTAGGCTTAGCTAATGAGGGGTTGGATAGTGTGGTGGTTAAAGGCACGGCTTTTGACATGGGAGACCAAGGTTCGAATCCTGGCTAGGGAGCTATATAAATGTTTGGATTTTATCATACCCCAGTAATAGAATAACCATATAATAACCTAGTAATAATAATAATAATCCAAACATTTGTATAGCTGACCTAGCCAGGATTCAAACCCTGGTCTCCATGTCAAGGCAGTGCCTTTAACCACTACACTATTCAGCCACTACATTACACTATACTACATTCTAGAGTTAGTGAACGGCCCATAAATTCGATAATCCGGAAACATCGAAAGTCCGAGAAATCCGGATTCGGGATAGTTCGAGAAGTCCGAGTCCGTTCGAATTCAAAGTTCGGCTCGAACTTGGGCAGTTCGAGTTCTAGTCCTTCCCTATTTATTACATGCATTTGTAACCAGATATTTATGTCTGCCAACTATGTTTAACCATAACGTTACCTTACAGTATATCAAATAGACAGACGGCTATCTGTAAGAAAAGAGATAAAGAGCCATTACATAGTGTCCAGAAATAAAACAAAGCAACCAAATGTGCATATAGTCACTAAAGTACTTATAATAGTAGTATTTGAAAAGCATTTTGAAAGGTATCTATAGTGGCTAGGCTATGTTGCGGAGGTACATGTTAAACTTGAACGTCTTAAAAAAACATTTTACAAATAGTATTTTAGTGACCAAGCTTCATTAAGTCCCCATGGTAACAGTGTGTTGAGGAATCTCATCAGTAACATTCCCTCTTGAGAAATAACCTTGTTACATCTCAACTTATTATTGGGTGGATACTGTTTCAAACACCAGCCACTTCAGCTGGTTATGGGTATGCCTGTTCTCAGTGAAGTGCCTAGATTAGAGGGTATCGTAGCTTGTTCCAATTTAAAGTCACGCTTATGTACTTTGATACGTTCTTTTACTGGTCTAGATGTCTGTACTACATAGCAAGTGCCGCAAGGGCATTTGAGCAATATATGACCTGGGTGTATCGCATGTAGTGTACCTTTCAGTCTAATCGTAGTACCTTTTAGCGGATGTGTTTAAGTGTTGCCTTTTATGATGGCCGTACAGCATATGCACTTTGAACATGGGTAAGTTCCCATCTTGGTGTTACCATGAAATAGAATAGTTTTGGTGGGCTAACTATGTCTGCCGGAAAGTCTATCCTTAATCGTGTTGCCTCTTTGGTACAGTTGCTGAACATAGGAGTTGTATTAAACAAGTGGCCAATCTTTTCATCAAGTTAAATGATCGGCCAAAATTTTTGCATGATCTTTCAATTTGTTTGCTCTTTGTATTGAAGGCTCACAAACGGGAGTCTCTTTTCCACCTTTCGCTCTTTATTTGTAAGTAGACTAGCCCTAGGTAATCGTTGTACCTCATGAAAGGTTCTAAACACTTTATTTTACAGTAGCCTTTTTCTAAGAGTTTATTTAGCTTAGTTTCCTGCTTTTTTGTAATACGTCTGGCCCTTATAAATTGACCCCTGGTATAGCATTAAAAAATTAAAGCTACGGAGCGTAGCAGCTTATTTCTGTCTGTTTGCTGGAATACAGAGATGAATAAAATATTTTGCTCCTTAATTTCAATGGACTATCCGGGAACAGAATCGAAAAATCGTGTCGGAAAATTCGTAAGTAAATGTAATAATGGGATGTGCCAGGTTTTCTTCATTTACCATTGTCTCAAAATCATATGGTGTACCTCCCCAGATAACTAGATATCATCCAATACCTAAAATACCTGATACATGATTGTTTGTAACTGGTGTAACTGACAAATATATTCGCAAACAATGGGGCTACAGACAATCTCATACTTGTGACTGTGTCTGCCAATAAAATGTTTGATCGAATCTGAAGTAGTTTCTTTTTAATACCAGTGAAAGACAATCGACTAAAAAATACACAAGGTGGTGCGAGTGATTCGTTGAAAGAAGTAACTCACATATTTTATCCCTTCATCTTGGGAGATAGCAGTATATAGACTTTGCACATTAATACTTGCAAGAGAAATTTTGCTTGTGGGAGGTTATTTTGTTAAGTTCCGCAACAATTCGTGGTATCCATCAGACATGTTGGAATTCGGTCGACTAGAGGTTGCAAGAAAGAGTCAAGATATTTCAATAGGGGCTCTAACAGTGATCCTATACTGAACAAATTGGGCGACTGGGGGGATTTGTCAGTGTTTTTTGTATCTTGGTAGTAGATACAATACTGGTCTCCATGGGTATGGAGTGTCTAAATATTCTTTTGTTCCTGTAGAAATTACCCCATTTTGTTCAGCCTCAGTTAATAAAAGCAAAATTTATTTTTGCAGTGACCCGTTGGGTCATAACCAAAGGTTCATAGTGCTCAGATACAGTTGCCTTAATGCTTCACAGGTATATTGAGATCTGTCTAGGATGACCACAGTCCCCATCTGTCTGTGGTTTTATTTATTATATTGCTGTTGGAGGACAGAATTTGGAGAGCTGGTGTTCATCCCATAGTCAGATTAAACTTGTTCTTAACAGATTGGTTTTTAAACAGTTTAGCCACATATAGAAACCATTTGTTCAAACACGTTGAGAGCCTCATTTTGTACAAGTGAATTGAAGGTACTAGGGTGTTTCAATTTACAATCGCCAGAAATACTTTCAGTATTATTTACATTATTGAAAATAAATTAAAGTTGCATATTACACAAAATTTTGGGGAAATTGATATCCCAATCAAGCTATTCTTGTACAAAGGGACAAAACCTAAACCCTTATTTAACATGCTCAGCAAAACTGACATTATGCTTAGAGAGGTTAACAACATTATTTACCTCTGCTGACCCTCCGTGGATATCTATGCGTGGTGGGGGATGGTGGGTATTGCCTTATGTTTTTTCCTATTATTTCCTTTGTCTCTTATAATCCGAATTAGGTAGATTGGTAGTACCTTCTAAGAGCTTGTTTTATTATTTTCATTATAGGTTATTGGACTTATATGGACATTGAAAATATTAAGATTTTCCACCGAATTTCTCCTTGGATTTTTTGTGTACGATACGTAACACTATCATCCTAATGGACTTAATGGACTTAGGGACATTGTACATGCGGTATTCTGGGGTGGGTGTGGGTGTTAAATGTTTTGGCATTTGGCACCTACCCCTCATGAGGGATTGGTAGGTGGGTTTATGATTTCACTTCCTTTCCCTTTCTAATGTGTGGTGAGCATTTCTACACTTGAAAAAGGACGATGTAACTGTCCGAAACATGTGGGTGTATAATAAATTCTTTAGCAATTTAATTTGAGTGGCTAAGTCCTGCTGGTACCTCATCTCTCTTACCGAAATTTTTAAATTGTGTGCAATGCTATTCGTAAGCATGAGATTGCAAGATACCTTCTCTTATAAAAAGCTTGTCTGTATCTTGGACTGACGAGATCTAATAAGATCAAAACATGTCATGTCTGCAGGGCAGATGATTGGCTCCATACCATAGGCTAATTAACCATATATATGGGATAAATGCACCACTTTTCTTTACACCAAGTCGATCACCCAAAATAAGGGTGGTGCTAGAGGAGGTAATATCTTCACATAGAAAAATACAAAGAGCGGGAAAAAGAAAATTCCCCAACCAAATACCAAGACCTCCCACAAAACAGCACTGCCACATATGGTTGCAAAAGTAAAATAATGATGTGGCTGTAGGCTGGGCCACCTCTTCGTTCCACAGGGGACATTCCACTCGGGGACACCCGGTTTTTGGTTTTTGTTTGGGGTGGTGTTGTAGTTTATAGGGGGGACTTTGGGGGGAATGGTAGTGGTCATACGAGATATATAGCGATCCCGATTTTGGGTCAGTAATACTTGCCTGGTGCATTCTGCATTTTAGAGTGGTCAATAAACATATTTTTTTACTTTGCAACCATATGTGGCAGTGCTGTTTGTGGGAGGTCTTGGTATTTGGTTGGGGAATTTTCTTTTTCTCGCTCTTTGTATTTTTCTATACCATAGGCTGTATTGCATATTAATAAGCCAGCAGTTCTGGACACATGCATAGGATATATAGAAGAAATTTGCATATCTCTGTCCCTTACTCTGGGGAACCCTGGAGTAAGAAATGACTTCTTAGATTTTGTGGGCAATGCTATTCATATAGCATGAGACTGCAAGAGGCCTTCTGTTTAAGAAGGCTCTGCTCCTTATGGAGGGTTTTTTTGCTCCTTTTGGGTCACCTCTCCTTAAGCTAAATAGCTGCCTTGTATAAAGTTTTTATTAAGAGACATCTTTCGCTTATCTTGAACAATGTGGTATACACTTGTTTGTCATCTTGTCATTTTAAAACTTATCAGACATGAAATGTATACACTGGCTTGCCAATGACATATTATTGTTGTATTATTAGGATTTACATTTATATCATCTTCCGTAGTGCTTTACAATTACATAGAAACATTCACATCAGGCCCTGCCCCAAAATCTTACAATCTGAGCAGATTTGTTTGAAACATACAACCTATCAGTATGTCTTTATGATTGTAGGGAAACCGGAGTGTTCAGAGAAAACCCACGCAAGCACGGGGAGAACATTCAAACTTTACAGATGTGTCCAAGGGTGGATTCAATCTAAGCTAACCACTGAGCCACAGTGCTGCCTATAAAAATGTAAAAGAGGAACACATCTGAACTCGATCAATTGATCATCGTATTTTATTATAATCCTTTTTATATGGTCACTATAAAAAACAACTGTCTCCCTCTAAATCTATAATTCAATAAAAGGCAGGAGCAAGTATTCCTACATTTATTCTGCTTTATTTAAAAGCAATTCAATTTAGAATTTAGTCACTAAGTGCTTACAGCCTTAAAATTAAAGAATATTTAGTGCTGGGTAGAGATGGACTAGAACTCGAACTCGAACCAGAGTTCAGACTAACTTTTTTCAAGTTTTAACAGACTCTGACTTCTCGAACTATCCCGGACCCAGATTTTCGATATTTTCTAGACTTTTGATAATATACGAATGTTTGAACGTTCGAGGCATGCGAATATATGAGTAAAATGTCATTATACCAATACATGAGTAATATAGAATTATCGAATTCGAGAGTAAATAAGTGGGACTAGAAAAACCGACAGTACCGGAACGGAACGGAAAAAAAACCAGCGCCATCTATTGAAAGATTGCGAAATTACACCAGTTTTAAAATATATTTAAGACTTAACTCTGTTCTGGTGGCTGGATCGGAGGTCTGCACCCTGGGAACTCTGTTCTGGTGGCTGGAACGGGGGTCTGCACCCTGGGAACTCTGTTCTGGTGGCTGGAACGGGGGTCTGCACCCTGGGAACTCTGTTCTGGTGGCCGGAACGGCGATTTGCACCCTGTGAACTCTGTTCTGGTGGCCGGAACGGGCTTTTCACCTGGGAACTCTGTTCTGGTGGCCGGAACGGGGTGGTTTGCACTGTGGGAACTCTGTTCTGGTGGCCAGAACGGGGGTTTGCACTGTGGGAACTCTGTTCTGGTGGCCAGAACGGGGGTTTGCACCCTGGGAACTCTGTTCTGGTGGCCAGAACGGGGGGTTTGCACCCTGGGAACTCTGTTCTGGTGGCCAGAAAGGGGGTTTGCACCCTGGGACTCTGTTCTGGTGGCCGGAACGGGGGTCTGCACCCTGGGAACTCTATTCTGGTTGCGTGGAACGGGGTCTACACCCTGGGAACTCTGTTCTGGTGGCCAGAACAGGGTTTTTCACCCTGGAAACTGTGTTCTGGGGCCAGAACATGGCTTTTCATCCTGAGAACGCTGTTCTGGTGGATGGAACAGGGGTTACAGCCTGGAAACTCTGTTCTGGTGGTCAGAACAGGGTCTGCATCCTGGGAACTCTGTTCTGGTGGCTGGAACCTGGCTTTCACCCTGGGAGCTGTGTTCTGGTGGCCGAACAGTGGTCTGCATCCTGGTAACTAAGTTTTTGTGGCCAGAACCGGATATTCACCGGGAACTCTGTTTTGGTGGCCAGACAGGGGTCTGCAGCCTGGGAACTCTGTTCTGGTGGCCGGAACGGGAGTTTACACATGGGAACTCTGTTCTGTTGGCCGGAACAGGGGTCTGCATCCTGGGAACTCTGTTCTTGTCGCCGGAACAGGGCTTTTTCACCCTGGGAGCTGTGTTCTGGTGGCTGGTGGAATGGGGGGTTTTCACCCTGGGAACTCTGTTCTGGTGTGCCCCGAACGGACTTTCACCCTGGGAACTCTTTTTTGGTGACCGGAAAAGGGGTTGCAGCTGGGTACTCTGTTCTGGTGGCCGGAACAGGGATCTGCACCCTGGGAACTCTGTTCTGGCAGCTGGAATGGGCTTTTCACCCTGGGAACTCTGTTCCGGTGGCCAGAAACAGGATTCTGCATCCTGGGAACTCTGTTCTGGTGGCCGGAACAGAGGTCTGCACCCTGGGAACTCTGTTCTGGTGGCTGGAACCGGGCTTTCACCCTGGGAACTCTGGGCCGGAACAGGGGTTTGCAGCTAGAATTCTGTTCAGGTGGCCGGACAGGACTTTTCACCCTGGGAACGCTGTTTTGTGGGCCGGAACAGGGTCTGCAGCCTAGAACTCTGTTCTGGTGGCCAGAAGGGGGTTTGCACTGTGGGAACTCTGTTCTGTGGCCAGAACGGGGGTTTGCACCCTGGGAACTCTGTTCTGGTGGCCAGAACGGGGGGTTTGCACCCTGGGAACTCTGTTCTGGTGGCCAGAAACGGGGGTTTGCACCTTGGGAACCTGTTCTGGTGGCCAGAAGGGGGGTTTGCACCCTGGGAACTCTGTTCTGGTGGCCGGAAAGGGGGTCTGCACCCTGGGAACTCTATTCTGGTTGCTGGAACGGGGGTCTACACCCTGGGAACTCTGTTCTGGTGGCCAGAACAGGGTTTTTCACCCTGGAAACTGTGTTCTGGTGGCCAGAACAGAGGTTGCACCCTGAGAACTGTGTTCTGGTGGCCAGAACATGGCTTTTCATCCTGAGAACGCTGTTCTGGTGGATGGAACAGGGGTCTACAGCCTGGAAACTCTGTTCTCTGTGGTCAGAACAGGGGTCTGCATCCTGGGAAACTCTGTTCTGGTGGCTGGAACCTGGCTTTTCACCCTGGGAGCTGTGTTCTGGTGGCCGGAACAGTGGTCTGCATCCTGGTAACTAAGTTTTTGTGGCAGAACGGACTATTCACCCTGGGACTTGTTTGGTGGCCAGAACAGGGGTCTGCAGCCTGGGAACTCTGTTCTGGTGGCCGGAACGGGAGTTTACACCCTGGGAACTCTGTTCTGTTGGCCGGAACAGGGGTCTGCATCCTGGGAACTCTGTTCTTGTCGCGGAACAGGGCTTTTCACCCTGGGAGCTGTGTTCTGGTGGCTGGAATGGGGGTTTCACCCTGGGAACTCTGTTCTGGTGGCCCGAACAGGACTTTTCACCCTGGGAACTCTTTTTTGGTGACCGGAAAAGGGGTCTGCAGCTGGGTACTCTGTTCGGTGGCCGGAACAGGGATCTGCACCTGAACTCTGTTCTGGCAGCTGGAAGGGCTTTTCCACCCTGGGAACTCTGTTCCGGTGGCCAGAACGGATTCTGCAACCTGGGAACTCTGTTCTGGTGGCCGGAACAGAGGTCTGCACCCTGCTGGAACTCTGTTCTGGTGGCTGGAACCGGGCTTTTCACCCTGGGAACTCTGGGCCGGAACAGGGGTCTGCAGCCTAGAATTCTGTTCAGGTGGCCGGAACAGGACTTTTACCTGGGAACGCTGTTTTGTGGGCCGGAACAGGGGTCTGCAGCTAGAATTCTGTTCAGGTGGCCAGAACAGGGGTCTGCACCCTGGGAACTCTGTTCTGGTGGCCGGAATGGGAGTTTACACCTGGGAACTCTGTTCTGTTGGCCGGAACGGGGTGGCCAGAGTGGAAACTCTGTTCTGGTGGCTGGAACGGGCTTTTCACCCTGGGAACTCTGTTCTGGTGGCCGGAAATGGGCTTTCACCCTGGGAACTCTGTCTGGTGGCCGGAACAGGGGTCTGCATCCTGGGAACTCTGTTCTGGTGGCTGGAACCAGGCTTTTCACCCTGGGAACTCGTTTTTGGGCCGGAACAGGGGTCTGCAGCCTAGAATTCTGTTCAGGTGGCGCAGAACAGGGGTCTGCACCCTGGGAACTCTGTTCTGGTGGCCGGAATGGGAGTTTACACCCGGGAACTCTGTTGTTGGCCGGAACAGGGGTCTGCAGAGTAGGAACTCTGTTCTGGTGGTGGAACGGGGCTTTTCACCCTGGGAACTCTGTTGGTGGCCGGAACTGGGCTTTTCACCCTGGGAACTCTGTCTGGTGGCGGAACAGGGGTCTGCATCTGGGAACTCTGTTTTTGTCGCCGGAACAGGGCTTTTCACCCTGGGAGCTGGTGTTCTGGTGGCTGGAATGGGGGTTTTCACCCTGGGAACTCTGTTCTGGTGGGCTCTGAACAAGGCTTTACCCTGGGAACTCTGTTCTGGTGGCGTGAACAGGGGTTTGCAGCTGGGAACTCTGTTCTGGTGTCGGAAACGGTCTGCACATGGGACATGTGCTCTGGGGCTGGAATGGGGGTTTCACCCTGGGAACTCTGTTCCGGTGGCCAGAACAGGATTTGCATCCTGGGAACTCTGTCTGGTGGCCAGAACAGGGGTCTGCACCCTGGGAACTCTGTTCTGGGGGCCAGAACAAGGGTCTGCTCCCTGGGAACTCTGTTCTGGTGGCCGGAAAAAAAGGTCTGCATCCTGGCAACTCTTTTGGTGGCGGAACAGGGCTTTCACCCTGGGAGCTGTGTTCGGTGGCCAGAACAGGGGTTGCATCCTGGGAACTTGTTCTGGTGGCCGGAACAGGACTTTTCACCCGGGACTTTTTTTGGTGACCGGAAAAGGGGTCTGCAGCCTGGGTACTTTACTCTGTTCTGGTGGCCGGAACAGGGATCTGCACCCTGGGAACTCTTTTCTGGCAGCTGGAATGGGCTTTTCACCCTGAGAACGCTGTTCTGGTGGCCGGAACAGGGGTCTACAGCCTGGGAACTCTGTTCTGGTGGCCGGAACAGGGGTCTGCATCCTGGGAACTTTGTTCTGGGGGCCGGAACAGGGCTTTTCACCCTGGGACATCTTTTTTGGTGACCGGAAAAGGGGTCTGCAGCCTGGGAACTCTGTTCTGGTGGCCGGAACAAGGCTTTTCACCCTGAGAACGCTGTTCTGGTGGCCAGAACACGGGTCTACAGCCTGGAAACTCTTTTCTGGTGGCCGGAACAGGGTTTTTCACCTTGGGAGCTGTGTTCTGGTGGCTGGAATGGGGGTTTTCACACTGGGAACTGTGTTCTGGTGGCCTGAATGGTGGGTTCCACCCTTGGAAGGGGTCTAAGCCTGGGGAACACTGTTCTTGTGGCCAGAATGGTGATAGTGCAGCTGTTTTGGGGGAGAATATGGCTAGGGGGTTGGAGGAGATTTTAAACTAGGTATGGGGGGGGAGGGATGTTTAACTACACAGGGGGTAGATAAGAGAAGTTAGGGTCTGGGGGCTAGTAAACAACGGAGGGAGGAGAAGGGGGAGGGGGGAGCATAGAGGATAAGGAGGCATGTACGACCATGTATGGAAGTAAATCAATTGATTATCTAAAATGTATGTTTACAAATGCAAGGAGTCTGGCTGGAAAAAACGGCGAACTTGAAATAATAGCGTTAAAGGAAAGGTATGATGTAATTGGTATAGCAGAATCATGGCTTAATGATTCACACGACTGGACAGTAAATATTGAAGGATACACCTTATTTAGACATGACCGAGTTAATAAGAAAGGAGGAGGAGTATGTATGTATGTTAAACAGGAATTGAAGCCAAATTTAAAAGATAGAATAGATGGGGGAGCAAACGATACGGCAGAAACATTATGGGTGGAACTGTGTACAGGAAGCAAGAAGGTAGGTAAATTGTTGGAGTATGTTATAAGCCGCCAAATGCCGGGGAAGAGGTGGAAATGAATCTCCATATGCAGTTGGCGAAGGCTTCTGGTATGGGGCATGTTCTGGTTATGGGGGATTTTAACTACCCTGAAATAGATTGGAGTAATGGAACTGCCAGCACCTCTAAAGGTATAAAGTTCTTAAATTTCCTATATGAGCATTTTCTTTCACAGATGGTAGAAGTTCCTACTAGACAGAATGCGTTGTTGGATCTGGTGATATCTAATAACCCTGAGCTCATTTTGGAGATGAAGGTAATGGGAAGCTTAGGGAATAGTGACCATGATATAGTATCATTTAATATAGGTTGCAAAAAACTAAAGTGCACTGGCTTAACAAAAACTTTTAACTTTAGGAAAGCTAATTTTATGCTTTTAAAGGAATCGCTCCTGCTCATAGACTGGGGGGAACTGTTTCTAGGTAAAGAAACTGAGCAGATGTGGACCACTTTTAAAGGGATATTAAACTATTACATTTCCAAATTGGTACCTTTAGGTAACAAGTGTAAAAAAATTAGGTCCACTCCTGCATGGCTTAATGCTCAGGTAAAAAGGGAAATTGAAAAAAAGAAAAGGGCTTTTAAAATTTTGAAAACAGAAGGCACAGAACAGGCTTACAGGGAGTATAAAAGTTGTAATAAAGAGTGCAAGAAAGTAATTAAACTAGCTAAAATAGAAAATGAAATACGGATTGCCGAACAAAGCAAGTCCAACCCCAAAATGTTTTTTTAAGTATATAAATGGTAAAAAGATGAGGACTGAGAATGTGGGACCATTAAATAATGGAGCTGATGTGGTTGTAGAGAATGCCGGAAAGGCTAATCTGCTAAACCGTTTTTTTACATCGGTTTTTACTGTTGAGAATCCTTGTCCTTACAGTAGGGATTGTAGCAATGTGCAGGGAAGAAATGAAGAGTTTTCACATTGGATAACAGAGGATATGGTACGGAAACAATTAGACAAAGTTAATATCAATAAAGCGCCAGGACCAGATGGATTGCATCCTAGGATTTTAAAAGAGCTTAGTTCAGTTCTAGCAAGACCACTGTGTCTCATCTTTTAAGGTTCGCTTTTGTCTGGGGATGTGCCGCAGGATTGGAAAAAAGCCAACGTAATACCAATATTCAAAAAAGGTAGTCGTTCACAGCCTGGTAACAATAGACCTGTAAGCCTAACATCAGTGGTAGGGAAGGTGATGGAAACTTTGTTAAGGGATCATATCCTTGACTTTGTCTCCAGAGATCATCTTATTAGTAGTAGTCAGCATGGATTTATGAGAAATAGATCATGCCAGACAAATTTAATTGGTTTTTATGAAGAAGCGAGTAAGAAGTTGGACTCAGGCACAGCAGTGGATGTGGTATATTTGGATTTTGAAAAAGCTTTTGATACTGTGCCACATAGGCGACTAATGTATAAACTGAGGACTGTTGGCCTTGAAGAAAACATTTGTTCATGGATAGAGAACTGGTTATTGGACCGCAAACAGAGAGTGGTGGTTAATGGAGCTACATCTATGTGGGCTAAAGTTCTAAGCGGAGTTCCTCAGGGTTCTGTACTGGGGCCACTTCTGTTTAATCTGTTTATAAATGACTTAGAAGGGGGCATTGAGAGCAAGGTCTCTGTGTTTGCTGATGACACTAAATTATGCAGAGCTTTGGAAACTTCCAATGATGTGCAAGTGCTGCAAGCAGACCTAGATAGATTATCAAAATGGGCAGCAGAATGGCAGATGAGATTCAATGTTGATAAATGTAAGGTGATGCATTTGGGATTTAATAATCCCTGTGCCACCTACACCATAAATAACTCTGTGTTAAGTGCATCTGAAATGGAAAAAGATTTGGGGGTTCTGGTAGATAACAGACTTAGCTGTAGCAAACAATGCCAGGTAGCAACAGCTAGAGCTAGCAAGATATTGTCTTGTATAAAGAGGGGAATGGAATCAAGAGAGAAAAATATTATTCTCCCTCTTTACAAGGCACTGGTAAGGCCACATTTGGAATATGCGGTGCAGTTTTGGAATCCCATATACAAAAGGGACATCTTGGAAATTGAGGCAGTTCAGAGAAGGGCAACTAAATTAATAAGGGGAATGGAGGGGCTTGAATATGCAGGCAGATTAGACAAGTTAGGGCTGTTTACATTGGAGAAGCGGCGGTTGCGTGGGGACATGATAACCTTATACAAATATATTAATGGCCCATACAGTGAACTCTCTGGTGCATTGTTCACTAATAGGTCATATCAGAGGACTCGTGGACATCCTTTAAGGTTAGAAGAAAAGAAGTTTCATCTTCAAGTTAGGAGAGGTTTCTTTACAGTGAGAACGGTGAAACTGTGGAACTGTCTTCCAGCAGAGGTGGTAATGGCAAGTTCATTGAATAACTTTAAAAAAGGCCTGGATAAGTTTCTAAAACTAAAAAATATTGAGAATTACTGGTATTAATGCATATAGATCTGGTTGATCCAGGGATACTTTCCGATTGCCGTTTGGAGTCAGGAAGGAATTTTTCCCCCCCTTTTTTAGCTGGGGTTTTTTGCCTTCCTCTGAATCAACTGTTAGGTAGGGTTAAAAAAAAAAAAAAAAAAAGGGAATAGGTTGGACTTGATGGACGAATGTCTTTATTCAACCTTAATTACGAAACAGACTTTTCACCCTGGGAACGCTGTGTTGTGGGGCCGGGACAGGGGTCTGCAGCCTAGAATTCTGTTCAGGTGGCCAGAACAGGGGTCTGCACCTGGGAACTCTGTTCTGTGGCCGGATGGGAGTTTACCCCTGGGAATCTGTTGTGGCGGAACAGGGGTCTGCAGAGTAGGAACTCTGTTCTGGTGGGTGGAACAGGGGGCTTTTTCACCTGGGAACTCTGTTATGTGGCCGAAGGGCTTTCACCCCTGGGAACTCTGTTTCTGGTGGCCGGACACCCACAGGGGTCTGCATCCTGGGAACTCTGTTCGGTGGCTGGAACCAGGTTTTCACCCTGGGAACTCTGTTTGTGGGCCGGAACAGGGGTCTGCAGCCTGAATTCTGTTCAAGGTGGCCAGAAACAGGGGTCGCACCCTGGGAACTCTGTTCTGGTGGCCGGAATGGGAGTGTTACACCTGGGAACTCTGTTCTGTTGGCCGGAAACAGGGGTCTGGCAGAGTAGGAACCTGTTCTGGTGGACTGGGAACGGGGCTTTTCACCTGGGAACTCTGTTCTGGTGGCCGGAAACTGGGTTTTCACCCTGGGAACTCTGTTCGGTGGCCGGAACAGGGGTCTGCATCCTGGGAACTCTGTTCTTGTCGCCGGAACAGGGCTTTTCACCTGGGAGATGTGTCTGTGGCTGGAATGGGGGTTTCACCCTGGGAACTGCTGTTCTGGTGGCCTGAACAAGCTTTTCACCCTGGGAACTCTGGTTCTGGTGGCTGGAAACAGGGGTTTGCAGCCTGGGGAACTTGTTCTGGTGTTCGGAACCGTCTGCACATGGGAACTGTGCTCTGGGCGGGAATGGGGTTTTCACCCTGGGAACTCTGTTCGGTGGGCCAGAACAGGATTCTTGCATCCTGGGAACTTGTTCTGGTGGCCAGAACAGGGGTCTGCACCCGGGAACTCTGTTCTGGGGGCCAGAACAGGTCTGCTCCCTGGGAACTCTGTTCTGGTGGCCGGAAAAAAAGGTCTGCATCTGGCAACTCTTTGGTGGCCGGAACAGGGCTTTTCACCCTGGGAGAGTGTTCTGGTGGCCAGAACAGGGGTCTTGCATCCTGGGAACTCTGTTCTGGTGGCCGGAACAGGACTTTTCACCCTGGGAAACATTCTTTTTGGTGAACGAAAAAAGGGTCTGCAGCCTGGGTACTCTGTTCTGGTGGCCGGAACAGGGATCTGCACCCTGGGAAACTCTTTTCTGGCAAGCTGGAATGGCTTTTCACCCTGAGAACGCTGTTCTTGGTGCCGGAAACAAGGGGTCTACAGCCTGGAAACTCTGTTCTGGTGGCCGGAACAGGGGTGTCTGCATCCTGGGAACTTGTTCTGGGGGCCGGAACGGGCTTTCCACCTGGGACATCTTTTGGTGACCGGGAAAAGGGGTCTGCAGCCTGGGAACTCTGTTCTGGTGGCCGGAACAAGGCTTTTCACCTGAGAGAACGCTGTTCTGGTGGCCAGAACACGGGTCTACAGCCTGGAAACTCTGTTCTGGTGGCCGGAACAGGGTTTTCACCTTGGGAGCTGTGTTCTGGTGGTGGAAGGGGTTTTCACCACTGGGAAATGTGTGTCTGGTGGCCTGAATGTGGGTTCCACCCTTGGAAGGGGTCTAAGCCTGGGGAACACTGTCTTGTGCCAGAATGGATTAGTGTTGCAGCTGTTTTTGGGGGAGAATATGGCTAGGGGGTTTGGAGGAGATTTAAACTAGGTATGGGGGGGGAGGGAATGTTTAACTACACAGGGGTAGATAAGAGAAGTGTAGGATCTGGGGGCTAGTAACACACGGAGGGAGGAGAAGGGGGAGGGGGGAGCATAGAGGATAAGGAGGCATGTACGGACCTGTATGGAAGTTAAATCATTGATTATCTAAAATGTATGTTTACAAATGCAAGGAGTCTGGCTGGAAAAAAACGGGAACTTGAAATAATAGCGTAAAGGAAAGGTATGATGTATTGGGTATAGCAGAATCATGGGCTTAATGATTCACACGACTGACAGTAAATATTGAAGGATACACCTTATTTAGACATGGACCGAGTTAAGTAAGAAAGGAGGAGGAGTATGTATGATGTTAAACAGGAGATTGAAGCCAAATTAAAAGATGAATAGATGGGGGAACGGAAACGATACGCAGAAATTATGGGTGGGAAACTGTGTACAGGAAGCAAGAAGGGATGGTAAATTGTTGGAGTATGTATAAAGCGCCAAATGCCGGGGGAAGAGGTGGAAATGAATCTCCATATGCAGTTGGCGAAGGTTGGTATGGGGCATGTTTGGTATGGGGGATTTTAACTACCCTGAATAGATTGGAGTAATGGAACTGCCAGCACCTCTAAAGGTATAAAAAGTTCTTAAATTTCCTATATGAGCATTTTCTTTTCACAGATGGTAGAAGTTCATACGAGACAGAAGAGGCGTTTGTGGCCGGGAACTCGTTTGGTGGCTGGAAAGGGGGTCTGCACCCTGGGAACTCTGTTCTGGTGGCCGGAACGGCGATTTGCACCCTGTGAACTCTGTTCTGGTGGCCGGAACAGGGCTTTTCACCCTGGGAACTCTGTTCTGGTGGCCGGAACGGGGGTTTTGCACTGTGGGAACTCTGTTTTGGTGGCCAGAACGGGGGTTTTCACTGTGGGAACTCTGTTCTGGTGGCACGAACGGGGGTTTGCACCCTGGGAACTCTGTTCGGTGGCCAGAACGGGGGGTTTGCACCCTGGGAACTCTGTTTGGTGGCCAGAACGGGGGGTTTGCACCCTGGGAACTCTGTTCTGGTGGCCGGAACGGGGGTCTGCACCCTGGGAACTCTATTCTGGTTGCTGGAACGGGGGTCTACACCCTGGGAACTCTGTTCTGGTGGCCAGAACAGGGTTTTTCAACCTGGAAACTGTGTTCTGGTGGCCAGAACATGGCTTTTCATCCTGAGAACGCTGTTCTGGTGGAGGAACAGGGGTCTACAGCCTGGAAACTCTGTTCTGGTGGTCAGAACAGGGTCTGCATCCTGGAACTCTGTTCTGGTGGCTGGAACCTGGCTTTTCACCCTGGGAGCTGTGTTCTGGTGGCCGGAACAGTGGTCTGCATCCTGGTAACTAAGTTTTTGTGGCCAGAAACAGGACTATTCACCCGGGAACTCTGTTTTGGTGGCCAGAACAGGGGTCTGCAGCCTGGGAACTCTGTTCTGGTGGCCGGAACGGGAGTTTACACCCTGGGAACTCTGTTCTGTTGGCCGGAACAGGGGTCTGCATCCTGGGAACTCTGTTTTGTCGCCGGAACAGGGCTTTTCACCCTGGGAGCTGTGTTTGGTGGTGGAATGGGGTGGGGTTTTCACCCTGGGAACTCTGTTCTGGTGGCCCGAACAGGATTTTCACCCTGGGAACTCTTTTTTGGTGACCGGAAAAGGGGTCTGCAGCCTGGGTACTCTGTTCTGGTGGCCGGAACAGGGATCTGCACCCTGGGAACTCTGTTCTGGCAGCTGGAATGGGCTTTTACCCTGGGAACTCTGTTCCGGTGGCCAGAAACAGGATTCTGCATCCTGGGAACTCTGTTCTGGTGGCCGGAACAGAGGTCTGCACCCGGGAACTCTGTCTGGTGGTGGAACCGGGCTTTCACCGGGAACTCTGGGCCGGAACAGGGGTCTGCAGCCTAGAATTCTGTTCAGGTGGCCGGAACAGGATTTTCACCCTGGGAACGCTGTTTTGTGGGCCGGAACAGGGTCTGCAGCCTAGAACTCTGTTCTGGTGGCCAGAAGGGGGTTTGCACTGTGGGAACTCTGTTCTGGTGGCAGAAACGGGGGTTTGCACCCTGGGAACTCTGTTCTGGTGCCAGAACGGGGGGTTTGCACCTGGGAACTCTGTTCTGGTGGCCAGAACGGGGGGTTTGCACCTTGGGAACTCTGTTCTGGGGGCCAGAACGGGGGGTTTGCACCCTGGGAACTCTGTTCTGGTGGCCGGAACGGGGGTCTGCACCTGGGAACTCTATTCTGGTTTGCTGGAACGGGGGTCTACACCCTGGGAACTCTGTTCTGTGTGGCCAGAACAGGTTTCACCCTGGAAACTGTGTTCTGGTGGCCAGAACAGAGGTTTGCACCCTGAGAACTGTGTTCTGGTGGCCAGAACATGGCTTTTCATCCTGAGAACGCTGTTCTGGTGGATGGAACAGGGGTCTACAGCCTGGAAACTCTGTTCTGGTGGTCAGAACAGGGGTCTGCATCCTGGGAACTCTGTTCTGGTGGCTGGAACCTGGCTTTTCACCCTGGGAGCTGTGTTCTGGTGGCCGGAACAGTGGTCTGCATCCTGGTAACTAAGTTTTGTGGCAGAACAGGACTATTCACCCTGGGAACTCTGTTTTGGTGGCCAGAACAGGGGTCTGAGCTGGGAACTCTGTTCTGGTGGCCGGAACGGGAGTTTACACCCTGGGAACTCTGTTCTGTTGGCCGGAACAGGGGTCTGCATCCTGGGAATCTGTTTTGTCGCCGGAACAGGGCTTTTCACCCTGGGAGCTGTGTTTGGTGGCTGGAATGGGGTTTTCACCCTGGGAACTCTGTTCTGGTGGCCCGAACAGGACTTTTCACCCTGGGAACTCTTTTTTTGGTGACCGGAAAAGGGGTCTGCAGCCTGGGTACTTGTTCTGGTGGCCGGAACAGGGATCTGCACCCTGGGAACTCTGTTCTGGCAGCTGGAATGGGCTTTTTCACCCTGGGAACTCTGTTCCGGTGGCCAGAACAGGATTCTGCATCCTGGGAACTCTGTTCTGGTGGCCGGAACAGAGGTCTGCACCCTGGGAACTCGTTCTGGTGGCTGGAACCGGCTTCACCCTGGGAACTCTGGGCCGGAACAGGGGTCTGAGCTAGAATTCTGTTCAGGTGGCCGGAACAGGACTTTTCACCTGGGAACGCTGTTTTGTGGGCCGGACAGGGGTCTGCAGCCTAGAATTCTGTTCAGGTGGCCAGAACAGGGGTCTGCACCCTGGGAACTCTGTTCTGGTGGCCGGAATGGGAGTTTACACCCTGGGAACTTGTTCTGTTGGCCGGAACAGGGGTCTGCAGAGTAGGAACTCTGTTCTGTGGCTGGAACGGGGCTTTCACCCTGGGAACTCTGTTCTGGTGGCCGGAACTGGGCTTTTCACCCTGGGAACTGTTCTGGTGGGCCGGAACAGGGGTCTGCATCTGGGAACTCTGTTCTGGTGGCTGGAACCAGGTTTTCACCCTGGGAACTCTGTTTGTGGGCGGAACAGGTCTGCAGCCTAGAATTCTGTTCAGGTGGCCAGAAACAGGGGTTGCACCCTGGGAACTCTGTTCTGGTGGCCGGAATGGGAGTTTACACCCTGGGAACTCTGTTCTGTTGGCCGGAACAGGGGTCTGCAGAGTAGGAACTGTTCTGGGGGCTGGAACGGGGCTTTTCACCCTGGGAACTCTGTTCTGGTGGCCGGAACTGGGGTTTTCACCCTGGGAACTTGTTCTGGTGGCCGGAACAGGGGTCTGCATCCTGGGAACTCTGTTCTTGTCGCCGGAACAGGGCTTTTCACCCTGGGAGCTGTGTTCTGGTGGCTGGAATGGGGGTTTTCACCCTGGGAACTCTGTTCTGGTGGCCTGAACAAGGCTTTTCACCCTGGGAACTCTGTTCTGGTGGCTGGAACAGGGGTTTGCAGCCTGGGAACTCTGTTCTGGTGTTCGGAACCGGTCTGCACCATGGGAACTGTGCTCTGGGGCTGGAATGGGGGTTTTCACCCTGGGAACTCTGTTCCGGTGGCCAGAACAGGATTCTGCATCGGGAACTCGTGTCTGGTGGCCAGAACAGGGGTCTGCACCCTGGGAACTCTGTTCTGGGGGCCAGAACAAGGGTCTGCTCCCTGGGAACTCTGTTCTGGTGGCCGGAAAAAAGGTCTGCCATCCTGGCAACTCTTCTGGTGGCCGGAACAGGGCTTTTCAACCCTGGGAGCTGTGTTCTGGTGGCCAGAAACGGGGTTTGCATCCTGGGAACTCTGTTCTGGTGGCCGGAACAGGACTTTTCACCCTGGGAACTCTTTTTGGTGACCGGAAAAGGGGTTGCAGCCTGGGTACTCTGTTCTGGTGGCCGGAACAGGGATCTGCACCTGGGAACTCTTTTCTGGCAGCTGGAATGGGCTTTTCACCCTGAGAACGCTGTTCTGGTGGCCGGAACAGGGGTCACAGCCTGGAACTCTGTTCTGGTGGCCGGAACAGGGGTCTGCATCCTGGGAACTTTGTTCGGGGGCCGGAACAGGGCTTTTCACCCTGGGACAATCTTTTTTGGTGACCGGGAAAAGGGGTCTGCAGCCTGGGAACTCTGTTCTGGTGGCCGGAACAAGGCTTTTCACCCTGAGAACGCTGTTCTGGTGGCCAGAACACGGGTCTACAGCCTGGAAACTCTTTTCTGGTGGCCGGAACAGGGTTTTTACCTTGGGAGCTGTTTCTGGTGGCTGGAATGGGGGTTTTCACACTGGGAACTGTGTTTGGTGGCCTGAATGGTGGGTTCCACCCTTGGAAGGGTCTAAGCCTGGGGAACACTGTTCTTGTGGCCAGAATGGTGATAGTGCAGCTGTTTTGGGGGAGAATATGGCTAGGGTTGGAGGAGATTTTAAACTAGGTTGGGGGGGGAGGAATGTTTAACTACACAGGGGGAGATAGAGAAGTTAGGGATCTGGGGGCTAGTAACACAAGGAGAGGAGGAGAAGGGGGAGGGGGGAGCATAGAGGATAAGGAGGCATGTACGACCATGTATGAAGTAAATCAATTGATTATCTAAAATGTATGTTTACAAATGCAAGGAGTCTGGCTGGAAAAAACGGCAAACTTGAAATAATAGCGTTAAAGGAAAGGTATGATGTAATTGGTATAGCAGAATCATGGCTTAATGATTCACACGACTGGACAGTAAATATTGAAGGATACACCTTATTTAGACATGACCGAGTTAATAAGAAAGGAGGAGGAGTATGTATGTAGTTAAACAGGATTGAAGCCAAATTAAAAGATAGAATAGATGGGGAGCAAACGATACGGCAGAAACATTATGGGTGGAACTGTGTACAGGAAGCAAGAAGGTAGGTAAATTGTTGGAGTATGTTAAAGCCGCCAAATGCCGGGGAAGAGGTGGAAATGAATCTCCATATGCAGTTGGCGAAGGCTGTGGTATGGGGCATGTTCTGGTTATGGGGGATTTTAACTACCCTGAATAGATTGGAGTAATGGAACTGCCAGCACCTCTAAAGTATAAAGTTCTTAAATTTCCTATATGAGCATTTTCTTTCACAGATGGTAGAAGTTCCTACTAGACAGAATGCGTTGTTGGATCTGGTGATATCTAATAACCCTGAGCTCATTTTGGAGATGAAGGTAATGGGAAGCTTAGGGAATAGTGACCATGATATAGTATCATTTAATATAGGTTGCAAAAAACTAAAGTGCACTGGCTTAACAAAAACTTTTAACTTTAGGAAAGCTAATTTTATGCTTTTAAAGGAATCGCTCCTGCTCAAGACTGGGGGGGAACTGTTTCTAGGTAAGAAAACTGAGCAGGTGGACCACTTTAAAGGGATATTAAACTATTACGTTTCCAAATTGGTACCTTTAGGTAACAAGTGTAAAAAAATTAGGTCCACTCTGCATGGCTTAATGCTCAGGTAAAAAGGGAAATTGAAAAAAAGAAAAGGGCTTAAAATTTTGAAAACAGAAGGCACAGAACAGGCTTACAGGGAGTATAAAAGTTGTAATAAAGAGTGCAAGAAAGTAATTAAACTAGCTAAAATAGAAAATGAAATACGGATTGCCGAACAAAGCAAGTCCAACCCCAAAATGTTTTTTACGTATATAAAGGTAAAAAGATGAGGACTGAGAATGTGGGACCATTAAATAATGGAGCTGTGTGGTTGTAGAGAATGCCGGAAAGGCTAATCTGCTAAACCGTTTTTTTACATCGGTTTTTACTGTTGAGAATCCTTGTCCTTACAGTAGGGATTGAGCAATGTGCAGGGAAGAAATGAAGTTTTCACATTGGATAACAGAGGATATGGTACGGAAACAATTAGACAAAGTTAATATCAAAAAGCGCCAGGACCAGATGGATTGCATCTAGGATTTTAAAGAGTTAGTTCAGTTCAAGCTAGACCACTGTTTCTCATATTTTCAGATTCGCTTTTGTTTGGGGACGTGCCGCTGGATTGGAAAAAAGCCAATGTAATACCAATATTCAAAAAAGGTAGCGTTCACAGCCTGGTAACAATAGACCTGTAAGCCTAACATCAGTGGTAGGGAAGGTGATGGAAACTTTGTTAAGAGGATATATCCTTGCTTTGTCTCCAGAGATCATCTTATTAGTAGTAGTCAGCATGGATTATGAGAAATAGATCATGCCAGACAAATTTAATTGGTTTTTATGAAGAAGGAGTAAGAAGTTGGACTCAGGCACAGCAGTGGATGGTGGTATATTTGGATTTTGAAAAGCTTTTGATACTGTGCCACATAGGCGACTAATGTATAAACTGAGGACTGTTGGCCTTGAAGAAAACTTTGTTCATGGATAGAGAACTGGTTATTGGACCGCAAACAGAGAGTGGTGGTTAATGGATCTACATCTATGTGGGCTAAAGTTCTAAGCGGAGTGCCTCAGGGTTCTGTACTGGGGCCGCTTCTGTTTAATCTGTTTATAAATGACTTAGAAGGGGGCATTGAGAGCAAGGTCTCTGGTTTGCTGAGAAACTAAATTATGCAGAGCTTTGGAAACTTCCAATGATGTGCAAGTGCTGCAAGCAGAACCTAGATAGATTATCAAAATGGGCAGCAGAATGGCAGATGAGATTCAATGTAGATAAATGTAAGGTGATGCATTTGGGATTAATAATCCCTGTGCATCTACACCATAAATAACTCTGTGTTAAGTTCATCTGTAATGGAAAAAGATTTGGGGGTTCTGGTAGATAACAGACTTAGCTGTAGCAAACAATGCCAGGTAGCAACAGCTAGAGCTAGCAAGATATGTCTTGTATAAAAAGGGGAATAGATTCAAGAGAGAAAAATATTATTCTCCCTCTTTACAAGGCACTGGTAAGGCCTCATTTGGAATATGCGGTGCAGTTTGGAATCCCATATACAAAAGGGACATCTTGGAAATTGGGCAGTTCAGAGAAGGGCAACTAAATTAATAAGGGGAATGGAGGGGCTTGAATATGCAGGCAGATTAGACAAGTTAGGGCTGTTTACATTGGAGAAGCGGCAGTTGCGTGGGGACATGATAACCTTATACAAATATATTAAGGCCCATACAATGAACTCTCTGGTGCATTGTTCACTAATAGGTCATATCAGAGGACACGTGGACATCCTTTAAGGTTGGAAGAAAGAAGTTTCATCTTCAGGTTAGGAAGGTTTCTTTACAGTGAGAACGGTGAAACTGTGGAAGTCTTCCAGCAGATGTGGTAATGGCAAGTTCATTGAATAACTTTATAAAAGGCCTGGATAAGTTTCTAAAACTAAAAAATATTGAGAATTACTGGTATTATTGCTATAGATCTGGTTGATCCAGGGATACTTTCCGATTGCGTTTGGAGTCAGGAAGGAATTTTTTCCCCCTTTTTAGCTGGGGTTTTTTGCCTTCCTCTGGATCAATGTTAGGTAGGGTTAAAAAAAAAAAAAAAAAAGTTAAAGGTTGGACTTGATGGACTGTTGTCTTATTCAACCTTAATTACTATGTAACTATGTAGAATGGGGGAATTCACCCTGGGAATTATGTTCCAGGCTCAGAGAATGAGGAAATACTCACTGAGAAGTCTGTTTGGTGTCAAGAAAGGAGTTCTGTACCTGGGAGCTCGTTTCTGATGGACGTAGCGGGGTCTGCACCTTGGGAACGCTGATCTGGCAGCCATAACAGGTGCTGTAACTGGGGTCTACATTCTTGGAATGCTGTTCTGGCTGCCAGAATCAGGCTTGCTTCATTTAGACTCTGTTCTGGCTGCCTTGAGGTCTGCACACTGAAAACTGTTCAGGCGTCAGAACAGATATCTGCACCTGGGACTTTATTCTGCATGACAGAGAGGGAGGTCTTCACCCATGAGATTGTTCTAGCTGTTGGAATAAGGGTCTGCACACTTGGGACCTGTTCTAGCTGCAGTAAAGGGGGTCTAAACCTGGGAACAGTGTGTTTGGCCTCGATTTCTAAATCTTTGAGTTTTCTGCTAAAAGAGGCAATCTTGTACGAGAGCTGTGTCCAGACTTCATAAATGAAAGTTTACCACCCTATGCAGAGAAGGTGCTATATTCTCCGCAGCTGCATGGAAATTTCCCACCGCTTCTGGTTTAGATTAACTATAGTGATACCACATTTAGTGGCCCCAAGTGATACCCAATTCAGTGGCCCAGTGAATAACTGCCCCCATTACCACATTTAGTAGCCCCTAGTGATACATGATTCAGTGCCCCCCAGTTATCTGTGGGTCTTCTAGACCTTGGCACTTGAGCAAACTTTTCAAGCGCTCTACATTTTCCCACAAAATAGGGTGTGTGGCCTGTGGCCTGGACTAACTAACAGTGTCTGGTGAACTAGAAGGCTGGCCTAACAGTGGCTGCTAAACCCTCCAGCCCTCCCTTTCACCAGCCAATGTTAAGTCAGCCCCCCAGTTAAGCAGACACTGTCTGCTATACCCTCTAGTTTGAGAGACTGTCTGGTCAGCCCTCCAGTTAGCAGCCACTGTAGGTTAGCCCTGTATTCCAGCAGACACTGGTAGGTCAGCCCTCTATCTATAAGAAAATGTTAGGTCAGCCCTCCAGTTCACCAGACCCTACCAAGTCAGCCCTCCAGTTCCCCAAACACGTTAGGTCAGGCCTCCAGTTCTCCAGATGCTGTCAGGTCGACCTCCAGTTCACCAGACACGCAAGTTATCCCTCCATTTCCCCAGACACTGCTAGGTCAGCCCACCAGTTTAACAGACACTGTCAGGTCAGCCCTCCAGTTTAGCAGACACTGGTATGTCAGCTATCCAGTTCAGCAGATGCTGGTATGTCAGCTCTCCAGTTCAGCAGATTCTGGTATGTCAGCCCTCCAGTTCAGCAGACACTGGTAGGTCAGCCCTCTATTACACCAGCCAATGTTAGTTAGCCCTCCAGTTCACCAGCCACTGTAAGGTCAGCCCTTCAGTTCACCATCCACTGTTTACTTAAAAGTGTCTGGTGAACTGGAGGGCTGACTTAACTGTGTCTGTTGAAATGGAGGGATGACCAAACAGTGGCTGCTGAACCCTCCATCCCTCCAGTTCAGCAGACACTTTAAGGTCAGACCTCTAGTTCAGGAGACACAGTTCGGTCAGCCTCTAGTTCTGGAGACACAGTTAGGTTAGCCCTCCAGTTCAGAAGACACTGTTAGGTTAGCCCACAGTGTGACTGGTACATACAAGTTTGCTAAAACAGTAGTGGAGAGGCACACTCACACACTGCTAGTTTTCTCTCCATTCAAACTCCATTCCAAAGGGGCAATCAAAAAGGGAAACTACAGCGCCACTCAGATGAACAAGTGATAAAAGGGGGAGAACCCCTATAGTTTATTCAGACACAATTGAGTGCTATGTGTTGGAATAAAATATATGGGGTTCTCCCCCTTTTATCACCTGTTCAACCATGTGGCGTTGTAGTTCCTATTTTTGTTCTACATACAAGTTTGCCCACAGTGTGTGACTAGTACATGCAAGTTTGCCCACTGTGACTGGCACATGCAAGCTTTCCCATTGTTACTGACAGATACATACATGTTTGCCCACTGTGACTGGCCCATACAAGTTTGCCCACAGTGACTGAAACATACAAGTTTGCCCACTGTGACTGGCACATACAAGTTTGCCCACTGACTGGTACATACACATTTTCCCACTGTAACTGGCACATACATGTTTGCTTACTGTGACTGGCACATACAAGTTTGCCCACTGTGACTGACAGGAAAATAAGTTTGGCCACTATGACTGACACTAACAGGTTTGCCCACTGCAATGTTCTCCCCAGCATCTTCTAGCTGGGTGGAACCAATTCAGTGCCCCCCCCCCCCCCTTGGAAACCATACTAACCCACCAATACCACATTTAGGTGAGACAAGTCAGAACCCCCCCACCCACCCAAATATTAAATTTTGTGGCCACTGGCCTCCAAAAGTTCAGAGACCCCCAGCAATCAGAGGCCTCCAGCTCTGCCCTGCATCTAAGTCACGCCCCCTTCACTACCTGTTCAGGTTAGCCAAGTCTGAGAAGGGGGGTATGTTGGGGACTCCACACATACCAACAGGCACTCCTCCCAAACTCACCAACAGGCACCACTTCCACACACGACAGTCACTATTCTCATACACACTGACTGGCACTACTCCCATGACGCCAAAAGGCACTCCTTCCACACACCAGACAGGCACTACTCCCCACAACGATAGGCACTACTCCCATGCACACAGACGGGTGAGACACTACTCCACACACACAGAAAGGCACACAACAAGCACTTCTCACACATACACTGACAGGCACTTCTTCCTGCACACCCGACAGTCATTAACTCCCACACAACCGACAGGCACTACTGCACACACATGCCGACAAGCACTACTCCCACGTACAATGAACAGCACTACTCCCATGCACACCAACAGGCACTACTCCCACACACACTGACAAGCATTATATCCATGCACACTGACAGGCACTTCTCCCACACACCAATAGGCATTAACACCCATGCACACTGACAGGCACTACTCCCACACACACAGAGAGGCATTACTCCACACACACCAACAGGCACTACTTCCCCCACATGACAGTCACTACTCCCATGACACCGATGGGCACTAATTCCACAAGTACTGACAGACACTACTCCCATACACCGACAGGCACTACTCCTCCACACCCAACAGGCATTACCCATGCAAACTGACACACTCTACTGCACACACACTAACGGGCATTACACCAATGCACAGCGACAGCACTACTCCCACACACATGGAGAAGCACTCACACATACAGGCAGACAATCTCACAGGCACCACACAGACACTCTCACAGACAGTCTCACAGACAGACAGACACTCTCACACACAGACACACCTCACACAGTCAGACACTCTCACAGACAGTCTCACAGATAGACAGACAGTCTCACAGATAGATAGACAGTCTCACAGACACTCACAACAGACAACATCTCCACAGACAGTCTCACAGATAGACAGACACTCTCACAGATGACAGACAGTCTCACAGACGCCACCACACACAGACACACTCTCACAGACATTCTCACAGATAGACAGACACTCTCACAGACAGACAGACACTCTTACACACAGACCCCCCCACACACACTCTCACACAGACACTCTCACAGACAGTCTCACAGATAAACAGACACTCTCATAGACAGTTCACGACAGACACTCTCACACACAGACACACTCTCACAGACACTCTCACATACAGACACACTCTCACACAGACACTCACACACAGACCCCCCCACACACACAAACTCTCACACAGACACTCACAGAAAGTCTCACAGATAGACACTCTCATAGACAGTCTCACAGACAGACACACTCTCAAACTCACACGACAGACACACTCAAACTCTCACACAGACAGACAACTCACAGTCTCACAGTGTGGTTTTATTTAATAGCAGCAAACGGAATCCCAGTAAATCCAGAGGTGAAGTCCCTGCAGTGTCGGGTCAGTGACTCATTGGATAATTTGTAACTTAACTGCTCTGTCCACTTTGTGCTGAACTTCTTGCTCTACCTGCATGGAAACCCAGGGGACAGGGACAGGATTACTGTGTAAAAACTGGGTTTAATGCAGGTAGAGCGAGAGAGAACATGACATTGGGAACTTTGTAACTTAACTGCTCTGTCCACTTAAGTCACTGACCCGACACTAGGGACTTCACTTCTGGATTTACTGGGATTCCGTTTGCAGCTATGTAAATACCAGAACCAACATCAGACCTCACTACATTCCGGAAATGTTCGGGTTTTTACCTTCTCAGCCGGAATTGCAGGTAATTAGCCCTCCCATACGCAAGGGTCAGTGGGGTGCCTGCGGTTCTGTTCGGTTCCGGTTTTTATCTATACCCGTAAAATGTCTATTATACTATACGTGAGAAATATCGAATCCAAGAGTAAAATGTCTATTATACCTATACATGAGTAATATCGAATCCGCAAGTAAATGTCTATTATACCTATACGTGAGTAAATATCGAATCCAAGAGTAAAATGTCTATTATACCTATACATGAGTAAATATCGAATCCGCAAGTAAAATGTCTATTATACCTATACGTGAGTAAATATCGAATCCAAGAGTAAAATGTCTATTATACCTATACGTGAGTAAATATCGAATCCAAGAATAAAATGTCTATTATACCTATACGTGAGTAAATATCGAATCAAGAGTAAAGTCTATATACCTATCGTGAGTAAAATCGAATCCAGAATAAAATGTCTATTATACCTATACGTGAGTAAATATCGAATCCAAGAGAAAATGTATTTATACCTATACCCGGTAAATATCGAATTATTAATATGCGAGTTAAAATGTCTATTATACCAATACATAAATATCGAATTTCTTGAATCACGAGTCGTTCATGGGATAATTATCCAATGTTAGAACGCGAGAGCTTGAAAGTACGAGTGAGAGTAAAATTGAGTTTTCGAAAGCTGGATATTGGAACATGTTCCCCAGACCATTTCCCAGGTCCCACAGCCATTTACATTAAGTTACCATTGATATTTTAATTGTATTTCATTAGAACTTTTCTAACTATTTGACTCCCATTGACTTAATGGGTCCGTTTTCAAACTTTCGCACTTTCGAAGTTCGACCATCTCTTGTGTCGGGTAAGCCATTTCCCTGTCTGAACTGCTGACACTATTCTTTGTAATACTTTTTTCCCTTTCAACTCATCCAGAGACGCAAAGCTGCAAACAATACAAAACTTCTAATGCTAATTACTTTAAATGAAGACAGAACAGAGGGTAGGAAAACTTGCTCCTGCTCTGATTGAATCAGGGGTGTACTACCAGGGAAGCAGGAGGAGCAACTGCTGGGGGGCCTGGGAGCCAAGGGGGCCCCATCCTTTTGTTTTCTAAGACAGATATAGCCTCCTCCAGAAAACCCCTTCATAATTTTGCAGGGGGGCCAGTGATTACTAGTTACACCATGTAATAATGATAGATTTGTGATTGAGGGGGTGTTTTTAGGTTAAGTTGTCCTTAAGTCCTTAATGTCATTTGGTCTATGGGTGATAGTAATTATCAAGTCAGTCATTTCTATGAACTACTGTTATTTTGGATTCTAATATGCTGCAAGTACAAATTACATAATTTACATTATCTATTTAAATAGTATTGGGTTATGAAAAAGATAATGTTCTAACCTTTGTGTTTCTTCTTGCAAGTACAAAACTCCTACAATCATTAGACATGGAGTTCTTAATCCCTGTTCAATTAATCTTTGCACTAATGGTTTGAGATCCCACAGATCCAAATACTTGATCTAATTCATAAAAGTCACTTTGTTATAACCATCAAGTGCAATTGTTCCTTTGTGTGCATGACCACACCACAAAGGCACTGCACTCTTTGCGATGTCATTATCTGCAGCTGGATAATTGATTCTCTATATCCAATATATCATTAGAAGTGACTATCATATTTTCAGAATACCGTGACTGATAATAATAGTAGATGACAGATATCCTGTCAAGCATACAAAGCTCTGTTTTTCGTTTACAAACGCAAAGTCACGGTCACACACGAACAGTTAAATTGCATGAAATATACTTGTGTTGTATAATTTGGGATAATTATGGCCCTCCAGATGTTTGAAAACTACAATTCCCAGCATTCATTTTCAAACATCTGGAGGGCTTTGCCCTGTTGGATACTGTAATTAGTGGTTCTTCAAAATTTTTCAGACTGTGCACCACTTATACTCTCAATGATTTTTTAAAGGATTTGGATATGATCATACTATTTTTAATGAGATGTCACAAAATTTGATAAGCTAAAAGAAATATTTCACTCTTCAGATTTAGAGGTTAGCTCTGAGTTCTTAAGGCACATGCCAGGATCGGACTGGCCCACCAGGTTAAAGGGGAACCACCGGTGACTCCATAGTACTTTCACCAATCAAAACAAGGGTAAATGTTTAAAATGTATGTACAATGGAAGTGTTAATAAACCTAAGTCAGAAGGAGGAAGACAAGATGTAAAAGAGTGAAAAACTTGAGTGAGACCCTAAAGGAATAGTTCACTCTCAATGTGTTGATTGAAGCCTGGGAGGTTAAGGAGCTATGCCTTACCTCCCGTTCTTCAATCAATAGTGCAGGGTCCGGGACAAAGATAAGAAGAAACATAAGAGAAGAGAACTGTAAGAAATACTTCTGTATATGGTATGGATGCACCAAATAATGTAATTTAATTACACAAAAGGTGTAGGTAGTCACCACAAACTGTAAATCTGCAGTTATTACAGTAGTGTCTGCATTAGTGTTTTGCAGATGTGTGTTACTGGGCTCAGCTGCAGTAATGGTAGATAAATATTGTATGTAGATCCCATTTCATGTTCTGAAACAGAGCTAAATAAAAGATACTCTAAACCGATTTATCCTTTACCTTAAACCGTTACAGTGAGAACGGTGAAACTGGAACAGTCTTCTAGCAGGTGTGGTAAGGCAAGTTTGTTGAATAGCTTTAAAAGTGGGCTGGATACATTTCTTAAACAAACAAAAAAAAATAAAAATTATTTATTAATATAAAAAAAACTGTATTTCTGGCTGATCCAGGGATACTTTCCGATTACCATGCTTGTGAAGGTTCTCATTCATCCAGGTCATGGTATATCTGTGTATTCATTAGATCAACTGGACTTGAAATGTAGTTCTTGAAGACATTTCGCTAGAGTAAGGTGCCTCCTTAACACCTCTCTTGAACCAGTCACGTTCCTTCGCCAATATGTAACATTACAATCTTCAATTGTGCCACACTTATACTCTCAATGATTTTTTTAAAGGATTTGGATATGATCATACTATTTTTAGTGAGATGTCACAAAATACAATCTCAAACAATCTTCAAAGGACATACCTTGAAGATGTAATGTTAACATTTGGCAAGGAACTGGTTCAAGAGAGGGTGTTAAGGAGGCCATTATGTGAAAATAAAGAAACCAAGCCTAAATAGAGGTGGGGGGGTTCGACACCAACTGTCTGCCATGTACAATGCTGTTTTAACACCTTACTCTGGGGTTCCTATAACACCTCTTAGCCACTATCAATCACACCCTTAACACCTGGCTGTGATATGCTAATTGGGATTTTCCAGGTACATAATTGCCACAGATTTTGTACAAGTCATTCTGAATTGAGAAAGCCAGTCGGATAACTAGCGAAACATCTTCAAGAACTACATTTCAAGTCCAGTTGATCTAATTGAATACAACAGATATTTCCGATTACCACCTAAAATAAGGAAGGAATCCCCCCTCCCATCTTTTTTTGCGGTTTTTTTTTTTGCTTCCTCGGATCAACTGTTCAGAGGTAGCATTAAAGAGGAAGGTGTAAAGGTTGGACTAGATGACGTAGTCTTTATCAACCTCAATTACATACTATGTTACTATGTTCTGTTACAATAGATAAACAAAATAGTGTGACAACATTTGGATCATCTATAGATTATAGCCAAGGCTGTTGCCACCTGACTGGACATGGGGAGGCTGGACTGTAATGCTGGGTATGGTATTCACCTCTTTGACCATTTTGCAGGTTGAAATATGACGGTTGAATAGCAAAGTTCATTGAAGACTAAAGATCGGCCTGACCAATCGCACATGCTTCCAATATGGACAAACATGCAATTACATCGATCTGTTGCGCCAAAAAACTATTTCTGATATTTTAGCCAGAATATCGGACAGGGTAGTTTGTAGACAGAGTATTATTTCCCTGATTGCATAGGGGTGGGGGTAAACCATTAATGATAATAAGGTTAAATTATATCAGCTACAGTACATAGCCCTATCACCATCTTGGCTTTCTACAAAAACATATTTAAAATAGTTTTCTGTAAAATAGGCCTTTTGATAACCTTTAGGGGGATTGACTTTATTTCATCATTTATGGGCTCAGTAAGAAATATGAGCATTTTACCAAATGTAATCAGAATTTCTGAACCTCCGAATCCAGTTGTCACAGTGAATACTGGGGTCAGATGAGAGAGGACAATAGGTGCACTTGTCACATGGCGTTTTTAAACTGCATGAACAGAACCTTGAAAGCATTGTTAGCTCCAGGAACCCCTTCACTGTACATAAATGCAACTTAGGCTAGATAAATGCAAAAAGGCAAGATTTACATGACCGTGAATGGTCAAGCGCAATGCTTGTAGCATTTTTTAACCATGATTAGCCTTTGTTTCTTATTAATTGTTGTTTAGCCTATTTAATTTAATCTAAATGTGTACAGATGCTGGAAAGCCTGTTTGCTGAACCTTCTGGACTAAAACAATCTTACTTTAGTGAAATAATTTTAAGCATTCACATCAGGTTTGCCACTGACAAAACTCTACATGCAACTTTTTCAGCCACTCCAACATGGGAAATTAGAGGGATGCTATACGTGACCATACCCCAGCCATGCAGTAATTGCACTGTCAGGTCAGGTAAGTAGCGTGTTTTTTTACCGGCCTATTTAAAGACATTCAGGGGATCAAAAAAGTTCTTATCCTTTAAAATAGTACTAATTTTGCCCCAACCATTCAGATCTTATTTAACATTTGAAAGCTAACATCTGATTGGTTGGGGCAAATAAGCAACATTTAAACAATAAGAACTTTATTGAATAACCCTGATTGAATTTTACACTACATAGTTGTGTAAAATCAACACAAAGGAAACTGTGCAGTTGCAAACCTACACAACGAAACCTGCAGGCCCTGCAAATCCAACTAGAAAACTCATACTGACTCAATAGCGGGGATTTTCCAGGATGTATGGTGATTCCACCTGTTTTTTACGTCTCCCTGCAAACATACAATGTGCATTAATGACAAAAAAGGCAACTGAAGCTGGCCATTTTTCATCCCATAGACTAGAATGGTAGGTTTCCTTTAAATTTTGGTTAGTCTACATTCCCTCAGTATAAAACCTGAATTACCTCTGTTTGTGTGGGACGGAAACATAATTGAATTTTTGGGATTAGGAACTTTTTCCTATTTGCATTTTAATCACGTGTCCTATTTTATTTACACCAGCAGTCCATTTAAATAACATATTTTTTTCTGTGGGGATAAAAATGCGCAGGAATTTTATCAGAGATAAATGTTGTAAATGTACAACAAAGAGAGAACCTTTCTTTAATACCGTCAATGCTTTTTATTACAGCACTCATTTTTTATCCTAACAAATGAAATGAATTGCTTGTTTGTTGGCCTTATATAAAACAAATATACATTCTCTCTAATATTCACCTTATCTAGTCTTTTTTTGAGATATAACCTTTACATTATGATTTATGTTTAAAGTAATCTTCACCAATCTTCTTTGTTGTAATCATCGTCCTTAGAGCTAATTCTTTTGATCCTTCTCAGTTCTCCCTGTGGGAACAAAGGGGTGTGGGAACATTGATTAATATTCTTCGGTCTAAAATTGTTAAAGAATAACTGGTTATTTCAAAGATATAATCAGTGATTATTCAAAGTAAAGTAAGGTCCAACTTAAATAGGACAACAATTTTTTTTAATATGTAGTCTTTAAAATACTTACATCTGCCCTTGGTTAAGCTAATACTGCTTCTCTCCCATGCCCTCTAAAGCCAGCACAGAGTTGCGGTAACAGCTGTGAGAATTTGATGTCACTGAGGTTCCTATTATTTTCCCACTCATTGGGAAGCTTTGAGTATGCATGGCCTGTCAACTAAGCTGCACATGCACAGAGCTTACCAATGAGTGGGAGAAGTACCAGGAACCCCACTGATGTCATGCTGTTTGCAGCTGTTACACAACATTATGCAGCTTTAGAAGTCCATAAACAGAAGGCCTAAATAAGTACTTTTTAAGATTACATAATAAACCAAATTTCTTTCTGCTTAAAATTTACTGAAAATACAGTCCTGAGGATTTTGACAACTTAAAAAAAAATAAAATAAAAAAAATTATATAATACAAAAGGCAATGGACCTTGAATGGGGAGTGCAGTGGAATATATTCTTACATCTACATAGTAAGAGGTGTTAATAAGATATATCTCAATGCACCTCCCCATTCACTTTACATGCAGTGTGCCACACATAATTGGTAATAAATTCTGAAGTGTAAATGTTAATAAACATAGGCACAGACCTGGGCTTTTTAACATCCAAGCAAGGTTTTTTTTTTCACAAAGCAGACCGGGAGATAGTCACTGGTGGTGTATCTATTTTATTAGAAATGCATCTGGGTCTCTCTTCCGGTCTACATCTGTTGCATTTGTTTGGGGACCTTGTCCAGATCTAACATAAACGTGCACCTAAACACATATATCAAACACTACATTGCTTCTGATTTGACTGCATGGAAGGAAAGGTTCAATGTCAAATCACACATAGTATATTAACCATTTACTGCTTGTGTAACAGACTTAGAACTGTCCTAGGCTAGAGGTTCTCTGAACCAAGATACCCTTAACAAATGTATAGGTCTTAATGCAAAAGCCTTCTGTTGTAGCCATACTGCACTCCTGCATAGACTAGCAAATGGAAACAGTATTGAGCTGAATTTCAGGGCCCAACAGGGAAACCAATTTCAAGAGTTTGCCTAAAAAATATGATTGAAACAATTAAATTTAGCAATATAAGCACATTTCCCCATCCTACATGAAGTGTTCATTAAAATCAATATAACGAACTTCCTAAAGTTTGGTTAATTTAATAACATAGAACTTCAGTAAAAGTTAATAGTTCTATAGTTCGAAAACGAACCCATAAAAGTCATGGGGAACAATAGTTTAAAAAGTTCGATACAACGATAACCCCAAATGTAGCATTTGCTAACCCTGAAGTCAGCCATAACTCTCGAATGTGGCATTCGGCAACCTCAAATTCGTCCCATAACCCTCAAATGTACCAAATGCCGCATTTAGGGGTTTAAAGCACTAAAGTAGAGGGTTATTGATTGAAAATTCGATATCTTTGCATTTTCGATAATTAGCGAAAATATGTCCGCAAGATCAGAAAACCGGCAAGTTCATAGTTCGGAGAGTTCTAAAAGTCAGTGTTCATACAAACTCATAAAATCAAGTTTTAGTCTATCTTTAGTAGTTTAGACCTAAATCGGATTTTAGGTGAAAAACTAGTCTTCTTTACACTGAAATTTTATAATTTGACACAGAATTTTCACCTGACGACGTTTCAGCCAGTTCTGCAAGCCTGTCAGTAAAAACCTGGTGAGTCGTTGATGCTTTCTCCCGTGCATCCATGAACATGCTCACTGGCATTACAGTATGTTTGTCATGTCAAACTCTTTCATGTACTTCTGCATTTTTTTTCTTCTTTGTTCTTTTATGGTTCCTTCCCTTTGTTTTACATTTTTCTCTCCTTTTGCCTTTTACTCATTTTACTATTTTGTATCTTTCCATTACTTTTCTCAAAATTGTGCTTATTAAGATGCTGTTCCAAGTGCATAAAATTGGCAACACAAAAAAATTTTAATGACAAATTATAAATATTGCCAGGATTCTGTTACAATATTATCCCTGTATACCTGGTACAATTGAATAGAAATCACAATATACAAATACTTTTAGGAAAAAGTTTTAGCAATTTTTTTTTTTTTTTTTTTACAAAATATCCATTTTTATAATGCTACAGTATATCTCCAGTACATTTGTATTGAAAACTTTGTATTTGTTAAAGGACAGTTTGGTGGAAATTATCAATTTGTTAAATTGTTAGTTTGTGTAATATCTTTCTAGTTATTCTACCTTATTCTCTCCCATTTTGAAAAATCAGTTGATTTCATGCCTTTGCTGTTCCCTGCTGTTGATATTAGTGAGCTGACATTTCAGGTTCTAACGGTCCTTCTTCCCAGGATGCACCACTTCCATGGAATGTTCTAACAGTAATTTCTACTGATTGGCTGTTGGAGGGTCAAAAAGCTCAGATCTTTACTGAGCAACTGAATATCAACCCAGGCGCTGGGTCAAGGACAGACCATAATGGTCTCAACTAGGGATCCTGCAAACAGGAAGTCAGTATTTCGGTTGCATTATTTATACAAGACAAAATGCTGAATAGGCAGATTAAGGTCATTAGGATTGGAAAATACTGCTCTTTTTTCTGAAAAGCATATGATTAAAGACGAATTTTAGATGGCAGATGGCAGTTATAGAGGCCAGTCAGACTTGGGCCTATCAGCTGTCTATCCATTTCCAGGGCAGGCAGTAAGATCCCAAATGGAAGAGAAACAATACACTTTTCCAGCCAGCAGGCTGTCAGTAAGGGGAGGATTTATTTAAAAAGAAAGAAATGTGATATAAACAAAACAAGAAAGATATGGGGGAGCACACTAATCAGGTGAATTCACAACTATTTATTGTAACAACACATACAACGTTTCAGGACGCCCTGTCCCTTCCTCAGGAGTGTTCCTTGGACTGTATTGATTAAACAAAACAACATTTTCTAGCATGAAAATAAAAACAATGAAGTTTGCATTTTACGTCTTAAATTTACATTTTTATTATTGTTCAGTGACAAAACATTTTCCATTACTTTAGGATGGTCTGCACCTTTTAAAATAAATAATTTTTATGTATGAATCCAAAAAATGCAGCAGTTTCTATTTCCATCTTAACACATTTTTAGAGAAAAAAAAACGCAGTGCCTTTTGAACGAAATACCTACAACTACCTTTTAACTACAAAAGCCTTTTCACTAGCAGGTTTCTTGTGTTATAATAAAAACAGTTGTTTGTTTTTTTCATTGTTTTCCTCTTGAAATATCAAACTCCTTACATAAGATATATTTTTCTTAATATGAGTAAAGGCAGGTGGAAATATGTTCCAAGAAATAATCAATATACACTGTGGTAAATAATCGATCTATGCATACAGATTGTTTCACAAAAAACACAATTCCAGAGATAATTGAACTTCCTGCTGGAGGACAAAGTCTTTGTTTAGCATTGGAAGAAAGGGTTTCAAAGAACCCAAATCCATATCTGTGTAATATATATATATATGCTAAAACTGAGCAAACGTTTTGCAATGGTTATTGTACAGTCAGATACTGATAGATACAGTAGATATATAGACAGACAGACAGACAGATTGTCATAGTTATCAAACATGTTAGATTCTAAATCCATTTTGAGAATGGAATGCAAGTTAAACATTATATTTCCCTAACTATAAATTTGATAAAGAAGACTAAGGGGTGTTACTATAAACATATACATTTGCAGTAACCAATCACATAAAATCTTTACTGGGTTATTGCAGTTATAAAACATCCTATTGGTTGCTGCAATTAAGCAGGCAACATTTGCACCTTTTTTCAATCAGCCCCTCAGGTTCTTAATAGGTAATTCTAAATAGTGAAAAAGTCCACCAACATATATTAGAGTTAAAATAATCTACCCAAAGGTAAACTATTACCATTAAAAGTTCTTCCTTTAATTTTACTAAAGTACAAAGTATTTGCCTTCAATTGTATAAAAAGTATCATTTGTAACAGGACTTTGGCTAAATCAACTCATTAGGTGAAAAGATTCTGATGTCACTCCTGTTGTATCGATCTTTTAATAGAAAAAGTCATTGAGATTGTACTGTACCCTGATTGGTGGTGGATGCTGGATACTTGGTTTTTTTTCATTCACTTTTTTATCTCGTTCCACTTAAAAGTAAAGAGTTAAATTGCAAAGACTCCACAAATGGAATACTTGACTAAATACATGAAAAAGCTACAGTAACAAATACATTTACTTCATTACTGTCCAACACTGCACAAGAAATGGTTTCTATATACAACTAATGAGCTGAAATAATTTTAAGGCATGAACTGGGTCCGTTATTGCTTACCATTAGATATTACAAGTAGCTTACCCCATAGGAAACAATGCAATATTGAGTAGTATGTAAATATAGAACACCACAAGTTCCATACAAGAGATTCCAACACTTTTCTTTACAAACAAACATTGGGGATTCTCTTGGTTAAAAATTACTTCCTGACAGTGCATGGTAACAAAAAGCAAGAGTGAAAGATGTGTGAAATGATCCGTTTCTCTGTGGAGGCCTGAGTTACAGAAAAATAACTATATGAACTAATGTAACATATGGTGTAAGTGCAAGTCCCAAAAAAAAACATCCAGTGCAGTACATTGGACAAATAATATGGCAATACAACTGGAAACCTGATGGGACATTCAAGGCAAAGAGAAGGTCCACACATAAGCAATTTACCTTGAGATGGAAATAAATTTATTTTTGTTTTAATTATTGGGTTCAATTGGAACATTATACCCATTCCAATGCCCCTTCCATTTTTGCCAGGGAGCTGCAAACTGGCAACCCCAGGAACTGTACGGGTGGTTATGCATGAAGGGTCTCCCAGACCTTGTGGCCCCCTAGGTCTATTCCTTGTAGAGGTTTTACCCCTTTAGTGATACTCCTCAAACTTTAAAATATATTTTTTTTCTGCTCAATTGAATGTGCTAAAAGAACTAAAGAAACAGAAAAAAATAACTACAAAAACCATTTACTAAACAAAGTTTAAATGATGCTCTATTAGCCATGAAATGAATAGAACTTACGACTGCCAAAAGCTGCAGTCCGTGAGTCGTTCACCACTGTATAACCAATCAACAAGGATTTTTCCAGTTGGCACATTGATTGAAACCAATGTAGTAGCTCAGCATGAAGGGAAACAGAAATAGGTGTATTTAAGCTAAAACTTTTTTTTGTGTTACTGGTCAAAACTGATTGTGCGTGTAGAGAGAAACAATTAGAAATCAATATTGTAATTCCTATTTTATTGCACAGTTATATGTTTGGAAATAATAAAGAATTCTGCCATCCAAAGATTGGAGTGTGATCTCAATTGCCCTGGGCGATCCTTAAACTAAATAGAGTGATGATCTGTTTGACTACAAGTGCATTCCTGCTGTTTTATTTAACAACAACACTCTTACATTTAACCCTTTATCTGTTTCTCGACTACAAACAATATAATCTACTCTGGGACAATACAAAGTGTTTGGGCCTCATTTACCAGACTCGTGGGCAAATATATGGAGGTAAAGTCGCGGTTACCGGGTAAGCGCAACTTAAAAATCATAGCGTCGGATGCGGGGTTATGCAAAAATCACCCGCGCATCTAACACTCGCGATTTAATATGCGATTTGCGCTAGTTTAACGCAGGATTTTAATGCCAGCAAAGCGGCGTTTTAAATCCCGCAAAGTGTGAATCAATTACCGTGATTACCCACCATCGCAAAACGCCGGGTATTAAACAGGACTTTTCACCCTGGGAACGCTGTTTTGTGGGCCGGAACAGGGTCTGCAGCCTAGAACTCTGTTCTGGTGGCCAGAACGGGGGTTTGCACTGTGGGAACTCTGTTCTGGTGGCCAGAACGGGGGTTTGCACCCTGGGAACTCTGTTCTGGTGGCCAGAACGGGGGGTTTGCACCTTGGGAACTCTGTTCTGGTGGCCAGAACGGGGGGTTTGCACCCTGGGAACTCTGTTCTGGTGGCCGGAACGGGGGTCTGCACCCTGGGAACTCTATTCTGGTTGCTGGAACGGGGGTCTACACCCTGGGAACTCTGTTCTGGTGGCCAGAACAGGGTTTTTCACCCTGGAAACTGTGTTCTGGTGGCCAGAACATGGCTTTTCATCCTGAGAACGCTGTTCTGGTGGATGGAACAGGGGTCTACAGCCTGGAAACTCTGTTCTGGTGGTCAGAACAGGGACGGTAATGAAACCCTTCCTAACCTGAAGATGAAACTTCTTTTTTCCAACCTTAAAGGATGTCCACGTGTCCTCTGATATGACCTTAGTGAACAATGCACCAGAGAGTTCTGTATGGGCCATTAATATATTTGTATAAGGTTATCATGTCCCCACGCAACTGCCGCTTCTCCAATGTAAACAGCCCTAACTTGTCTAATCGCCTGCATATTCAAGCCCCTCCATTCCCTTATAATTTAGTTGCCCTTCTCTGAACTGCCTCAATTTCCAAGATGTCCCTTTTGTATATGGGATTCCAAAACTGCACCGCATATTCCAAATGAGGCCTTACCAGTGCCTTGTAAAGAGGGAGAATAATATTTTTCTCTCTTGAATCTATTCCCCTTTTTATACAAGACAATATCTTGCTAGCTCTAGCTGTTGCTACCTGGCATTGTTTGCTACAGCTAAGTCTGTTATCTACCAGAACCCCCAAATCTTTTTCCATTACAGATGAACTTAACACAGAGTTATTTATGGTGTAGATGGCACAGGGATTATTAAATCCAATGCATCACCTTACATTTATCTACATTGAATCTCATCTGCCATTTGCTGCCCATTTTGATAATCTATCTAGGTCTGCTTGCAGCACTTGCCACAATTGGAAGTTTCCAAAGCTCTGCATAATTAGTTTCATCAGCAAACACAGAGACCTTGCTCTCAATGCCCCCTTCTAAGTCATTTATAAACAGATTAAACAGAAGCGGCCCCAGTACAGAACCCTGAGGCACTCCGCTTAGAACTTTAGCCCACATAGATGTAGATCCATTAACCACCACTCTGTTGCGGCCAATAACCAGTTCTCTATCCATGAACAAATGTTTTCTTCAAGGCCAACAGTCCTCAGTTTATACATTAGTCGCCTATGTGGCACAGTATCAAAAGCTTTTCAAAATCCAAATATACCACATCCACTGCTGTGCCTGAGTCCAACTTCTTACTCGCTTCTTCATAAAAACCAATTAAATTTGTCTGGCATGATCTATTTCTCATAATCCATGCTGACTACTACTAAATAGATGATCTCTGGAGACAAAGTCAAGGATATGATCCCTTAACAAAGTTTCCATCACCTTCCCTACCACTGATGTTAGGCTTACAGTCTATTGTCAAGGCTGTGAACGACTACCTTTTTTGAATATTGGTATTACATTGGCTTTTCCAACCAGCGGCACGTCCCCAGACAAAAGCGAATCTGAAAATATGAGAAACAGTGGTCTAGCTTGAACTGAACTAAGCTCTTTTAAAATCCTAGGATGCAATCCATCTGGTCCTGGCGCTTTATTGATATTAACTTTGTCTAATTGTTCCGTACCATATCCTCTGTTATCCAATGTGAAAACTCTTCATTTCTTCCCTGCACATTGCTACAACCCTACTGTAAGGACAAGGATTCTCAACAGTAAAAACCGATGTAAAAAAACGGTTTAGCAGATTAGCCTTTCCGGCATTCTCTACAACCACATCAGCTCCATTATTAATGGTCCCACATTCTCAGTCCTATCTTTTTACCATTTATATACTAAAAAACATTTTGGGGTTGGACTTGCTTTGTTCGGCAATCCGTATTTCATTTTCTATTTTAGCTAGTTTAATTACTTTCTTGCACTCTTTATACAACTTTTATACTCCCTGTAAGCCGTTCTGTGCCTTCTGTTTTCAAAATTTTAAAAGCCCTTTTCTTTTTTCAATTTCCCTTTTACTGAGCATTAAGCCATGCAGGAGTGGACCTAATTTTTTTACACTTGTTACCAAGGTACCAATTTGGAAAGTAATAGTTTAATATCCCTTTAAAGTGGTCACATCTGCTCAGTTTCTTTACCTAGATACTCCCCCCAGTCTATGAGCAGGAGCGATTCCTTTAAAAGCAATAAAATTAGTTTCCTAAGTTAAAAGTTTTTGTTAAGCCAGTGCACTTAGTTTTTTGCAACCTTATTAAATGTAACTATATCATGGTCACTATTCCCTAAGCTTCCCATTACCTTCATCTCCAAAATGAGCTCAGGGTTATTAGATATCACCAGATCCAACAAACGCATTCTGTCTAGTAGGACTTCTACCATCTGTGAAAGAAAAGCTCATATAGGAAATTTAAGAACTTTATACCTTTAGAGGTGCTGGCAGTTCCATTACTCCAATCTATTTCAGGGTAGTTAAAATCCCCCAACAGAAAATGCCCCATACCAAGCAGCCTTCGCCAACTGCATATGAGATTCATTTCCACCTCTTCCCGGCATTTGGCGGTTAAACATACTCCAACAATTTACCTACCTTCTTGCTTCCTGTACACAGTTCCACCCATAATGTTTCTGCCGTATCGTTTGCTCCCCCATCTATTCTATCTTTAAATTTGGCTTCAATTCCTGTTAACATACATACATACCCTCCTCCTTTCTTATTAACTCGGTCATGTCTAAATAAGGGGTATCCTTCAATATTTACTGTCCGTCGTGTGAATCATTAAGCCATGATTCTGCTATACCAATTACATCATACCTTTCCTTAACGCTATTATTTCAAGTTGCCGTTTTTTCCAGCCAGACTCTTGCATTTGTAAACATACATTTAGATTCAATTGATTTACTTCCATACATGGTCGTACATGCCTCTTATCCTCTATGCTCCCCCCTCCCCCTTCTCCTCCCTCCGTTGGTTACTAGCCCCCAGACCCTAACTTCTCTATCTACCCCCTGTGTAGTTAAACATTCCCTCCCCCCCCATACCTAGTTTAAAATCTCCTCCAACCCTAGCCATATTCTCCCCCAAAACAGCTGCACTATCACCATTCTGGCCACAAGAACAGTGTTCCCCAGGCTAGACCCTTCCAAGGGTGGAACCCACCATTCAGGCCACCAGCACCAGTTCCCAGTGTGAAAACCCCATTCCAGCCACCAGAACACAGCTCCCAAGGTGATAAAACCCTGTTCCGGCCACCAGAAAAGAGTTTCCAGGCTGTAGACCCGTGTTCTGGCCACCAGCAGAACAGCGTTCTCAGGGTGAAAAGCCTTGTTCCGGCCACCAGAACAGAGTTCCCAGGCTGCGACCCCTTTCCGGTCACCAAAAAAGATGTCCCAGGGTGAAAAGCCTGTTCCGGCCCAGAACAAGTTCCCAGGATGCAGACCCCTGTTCCGGCCACCAGAACAGAGTTCCCAGGCTGTAGACCCCTGTTCCGGCCACCAGAACAGCGGTCTCAGGGTGAAAGCCCATTCCAGCTGCCAGAAAAGAGTTCCAGGGTGCAGATCCCTGTTCCGGCCACCAGAACAGAGTACCAGGCTGCAGACCCCTTTTCCGGTCACCAAAAAAGAGTTCCCAGGGGTGAAAGTCCTGTTCCGGCCACCAGAACAGAGTTCCCAGGATGCAGACCCCTGTTCTGGCCACCAGAACACAGCTCCCAGGGTGAAAAGCCCTGTTCCGGCCACCAGAAAAGAGTTGCCAGGATGCAGACCTTTTTTCCGGCCACCAGAACAGAGTTCCCAGGGAGCAGACCCTGTTCTGGCCCCAGAACAGGTTCCCAGGGTGCAGACCCCTGTTCGGCCACAGAACAGAGTTCCCAGGATGCAGAATCCTGTTCTGGCCACCGGAACAGAGTTCCCAGGTGAAAACCCCATTCCAGCCCAGAGCACAGTTCCCATGGTGCAGACCGGTTCCGAACACCAGAACAGAGTTCCCAGGCTGAAACCCCTGTTCCAGCCAACAGAACCGAGTTCCCAGGTGTGAAAGCCTTGTTCAGGCCACCAGAACCGAGTTCCCAGGGTGAAAACCCCCATTCCAGCCACCAGAACACAGCTCCCAGGGTGAAAAGCCCTGTTCGGCGACAAGAACAGAGTTCCCAGGATGCAGACCCCTGTTCCGGCCACCAGAACAGAGGTCCCAGGGTGAAAAGCCCAGTTCCGGCCACCAGAACAGAGTTTCCAGGGTGAAAAGCCCCGTTCCAGCCACCAGAACAGAGTTCCTACTCTGCAGACCCCTGTTCCGGCCAACAGAAACAGAGTTCCCAGGGTGTAAACTCCCATTCCGGCCACAGAACAGGATCCCAGGGTGCAGCACCCCTGTTTCTGGCCACCCAATCCCTCCTAGCCACCCGGAACGACCCTTAGCGCGACCTGTTCCGGCCCACAAACAGTTACAGTGAGAACGGTGAAACTGTGGAACTGTCTTCCAGCAGATGTGGTAATGGCAAGTTCATTGAATAACTTTATAAAAGGCCTGGATAAGTTTCTAAAACTAAAAAATATTGAGAATTACTGGTATTATTGCATATAGATCTGGTTGATCCAGGGATACTTTCCGATTGCCGTTTGGAGTCAGGAAGGAATTTTTTCCCCCTTTTTAGCTGGGGTTTTTTGCCTTCCTCTGGATCAACTGTTAGGTAGGGTTAAAAAAAAAAAAAAAAAAAAAAAAAAAAAGTTAATAGGTTGGACTTGATGGACGTCTGTCTTTATTCAACCTTAATTACTATGTAACTATGTAGAATGGGGGAATTCACCCTGGGAATTATGTTCCAGGCTCAGAGAATGAGGAAATACTCACTGAGAAGTCTGTTCTGGTGTCAAGAATGGAGTTCTGTACCCTGGGAGCTCTGTTCTGATGGACGTAGCTGGGGTCTGCACCTTGGGAACGCTGATCTGGCAGCCATAACAGGTGCTGTAACTGGGGTCTACATTCTTGGAATGCTGTTCTGGCTGCCAGAATCAGGATCTGCTTCATTTAGACTCTGTTCTGGCTGCCTTGAGGTCTGCACACTGAAAACTGTTCAGGCTGTCAGAACAGATATCTGCACCCTTGGGACTTTATTCTGCATGACAGAGCGGAGGTCTTCACCCATGAGATTGTTCTAGCTGTTGGAATAAGGGTCTGCACACTTGGGACTCTGTTCTAGCTGCAGTAAAGGGGGTCTAAACCCTGGGAACAGTGTGTTTGGCCTCGATTTCTAACTTTGGTTTCATGCCTAAAAGAGGCAATCTTGTACGAAGAGCTGTGTCCAGACTTCATAAATGAAAGTTTACCACCCCTATGCAGATGAAGGTGCTATATTCCTCCGCAGCTGCATGGAAAATTTCCCACCGCTTCCTGGTTTAGATTAACTATAGTGATACCACATTTAGTGGCCCCAAGTGATACCCAATTCAGTGGCCCCCAGTGAATAACTGCCCCCATTACCACATTTAGTAGCCCCTAGTGATACATGATTCAGTGCCCCCCAGTTATCTGTGGGTCTTCTAGACCTTTTGGCACTTGAGCCAAACTTTTCAAGCCGCCTCTACATTTTCCCACAAAAATAGGGTGTGTGGCCTGTGGCCTGGACTAACTAACAGTGTCTGGTGAACTAGAAGGCTGGCCTAACAGTGGCTGCTAAACCCTCCAGCCCTCCATTTCACCAGCCAATGTTAAGTCAGCCCCCCAGTTAAGCAGACACTGTCTGCTCATCCCTCTAGTTTGAGAGACTGTCTGGTCAGCCCTCCAGTTTAGCAGCCACTGTTAGGTTAGCCCTGTATTCCAGCAGACACTGGTAGGTCAGCCCTCTATCTTATAAGACAATGTTAGGTCAGCCCTCCAGTTCACCAGACCCTACCAAGTCAGCCCTCCAGTTCCCCAAACACTGTTAGGTCAGGCCTCCAGTTCTCCAGATGCTGTCAGGTCAGACCTCCAGTTCACCAGACACTGCCAAGTTATCCCTCCATTTCCCCAGACACTGCTAGGTCAGCCCACCAGTTTAACAGACACTGTCAGGTCAGCCCTCCAGTTTAGCAGACACTGGTATGTCAGCTATCCAGTTCAGCAGATGCTGGTATGTCAGCTCTCCAGTTCAGCAGATTCTGGTATGTCAGCCCTCCAGTTCAGCAGACACTGGTAGGTCAGCCCTCTATTACACCAGCCAATGTTAGTTAGCCCTCCAGTTCACCAGCCACTGTAAGGTCAGCCCTTCAGTTCACCATCCACTGTTTACTTAAAAGTGTCTGGTGAACTGGAGGGCTGACTTAACTGTGTCTGTTGAAATGGAGGGATGACCAAACAGTGGCTGCTGAACCCTCCATCCCTCCAGTTCAGCAGACACTTTAAGGTCAGACCTCTAGTTCAGGAGACACAGTTCGGTCAGCCCTCTAGTTCTGGAGACACAGTTAGGTTAGCCCTCCAGTTCAGAAGACACTGTTAGGTTAGCCCACAGTGTGACTGGTACATACAAGTTTGCTAAAACAGTAGTGGAGAGGCACACTCACACACCTGCTAGTTTTCTCTCCATTCAAACTCCATTCCAAAGGGGCAATCAAAAAGAGGAACTACAGCGCCACTCAGATGAACAAGTGATAAAAGGGGGGAACCCCTATAGTTTATTCAGACACAATTGGATTGCTATGTGTTGGAATAAAATATATGGGGTTCTCCCCCTTTTATCACCTGTTCAACCATGTGGCGTTGTAGTTCCTATTTTTGTTCTACATACAAGTTTGCCCACAGTGTGACTAGTACATGCAAGTTTGCCCACTGTGACTGGCACATGCAAGCTTTCCCATTGTTACTGACAGATACATACATGTTTGCCCACTGTGACTGGCCCATACAAGTTTGCCCACAGTGACTGAAACATACAAGTTTGCCCACTGTGACTGGCACATACAAGTTTGCCCACTGACTGGTACATACACATTTTCCCACTGTAACTGGCACATACATGTTTGCTTACTGTGACTGGCACATACAAGTTTGCCCACTGTGACTGACAGGAAAATAAATGTTTGGCCACTGTGACTGACACATACAGGTTTGCCCACTGCAATGTTCTCCCCAGCATCTTCTAGCTGGGTGGAACCAATTCAGTGCCCCCCCCCCCTTGGAAACCATACTAAACCCACCCAATACCACATTTAGTGAGACAAGTCAGAACCCCCCCACCCACCCAAATATTAAATTTTGTGGCCACTGGCCTCCAAAAGTTCAGAGACCCCCAAAGCAATCAGAGGCCTCCAGCTCTGCCCTGCATCTAAGTCACGCCCCCTTCACTACCTGTTCAGGTTAGCCAAGTCTGAGAAGGGGGGTATGTTGGGGACTTCCACACATACCAACAGGCACTCCTCCCAAACTCACCAACAGGCACCACTTCCACACACGACAGTCACTATTCTCATACACACTGACTGGCACTACTCCCATGCACGCCAACAGGCACTCCTTCCACACACACAGACAGGCACTACTCCTCCACAACCGATAGGCACTACTCCCATGCACACAGACGGGTGCAGACACTACTCCCACACACACAGACAGGCACACCAACAGGCACTTCTCACACATACACTGACAGGCACTTCTCCTGCACACCCGACAGTCATTACTCCCACACAAACCGACAGGCACTACTTGCACACACATGCCGACAAGCACTACTCCCACGTACAATGACAGGCACTACTCCCATGCACACCAACAGGCACTACTCCCACACACACTGACAAGCATTATATCCATGGCACACTGACAGGCACTTCTCCCACCCACACCAATAGGCATTACACCCATGCACACTGACAGGCACTACTCCCACACACACAGAGAGGCATTACTCCCACACACACCAACAGGCACTACTTCCCCACACTGACAGTCACTACTCCCATGCACACCGATGGGCACTAATTCCACAAGTACTGACAGACACTACTCCCATACACACTGACAGGCACTACTCCTCCACACCCAACAGGCATTACTCCCATGCAAACTGACACACTCTACTTGCACACACACTAACGGGCATTACACCAATGCACAGCGACAGGCACTACTCCCACACACATGGAGAAGCACTCACACATACAGGCAGACAATCTCACAGGCACTCACACAGACACTCTCACAGACAGTCTCACAGACAGACAGACACTCTCACACACAGACACACTCTCACACAGTCAGACACTCTCACAGACAGTCTCACAGATAGACAGACAGTCTCACAGATAGATAGACAGTCTCACAGACACTCACACACAGACACACTCTCACAGACAGTCTCACAGATAGACAGACACTCTCACAGATAGACAGACAGTCTCACAGACAGCCACTCACACACAGACACACTCTCACAGACATTCTCACAGATAGACAGACACTCTCACAGACAGACAGACACTCTTACACACAGACCCCCCCCACACACACTCTCACACAGACACTCTCACAGACAGTCTCACAGATAAACAGACACTCTCATAGACAGTCTCACAGACAGACACTCTCACACACAGACACACTCTCACACAGACACTCTCACATACAGACACACTCTCACACAGACACTCACACACAGACCCCCCCACACACACAAACTCTCACACAGACACTCACAGAAAGTCTCACAGATAGACACTCTCATAGACAGTCTCACAGACAGACACACTCTCAAACTCACACAGACAGACACACAAACTCTCACACAGACAGACACTCACAGTCTCACAGATGTTGGTTTTATTTACATAGCAGCAAACGGAATCCCAGTAAATCCAGAGGTGAAGTCCCTGCAGTGTCGGGTCAGTGACTCATTGGATAATTTGTAACTTAACTGCTCTGTCCACTTTGTGCTGAACTCTCTTGCTCTACCTGCATGGAAACCCAGGGGACAGGGACAGGATTACCTGTGTAAAAACTGGGTTTAATGCAGGTAGAGCGAGAGAGAACATGACATTGGGAACTTTGTAACTTAACTGCTCTGTCCACTCTAAGTCACTGACCCGACACTGCAGGGACTTCACTTCTGGATTTACTGGGATTCCGTTTGCAGCTATGTAAATACCAGAACCAACATCAGACCTCACTACATTCCGGAAATGTTCGGGTTTTTACCTTCTCAGCCGGAATTGCAGGTAATTAGCCCTCCCATACGCAAGAGGTCAGTGGGGTGCCTGCGGTTCTGTTCCGGTTCCGGTTTTTATCTATACCCGTAAAATGTCTATTATACCTATACGTGAGTAAATATCGAATCCAAGAGTAAAATGTCTATTATACCTATACGTGAGTAAATATCGAATCCAAGAGTAAAATGTCTATTATACCTATACATGAGTAAATATCGAATCCGCAAGTAAAATGTCTATTATACCTATACGTGAGTAAATATCGAATCCAAGAGTAAAATGTCTATATAACCTATACCCGAGTAAATATCGAATTATTGAATATGCGAGTAAAATGTCTATTATACCAATACATAAATATCGAATTTCTTGAATCCACGAGTCGTTCATGGGATAATTATCCAATGTTAGAACGCGAGAGCTTGAAAGTAGCGAGTGAGAGTAAAATTGAGTTTTCGAAAGTCCTGGATATTGGAACATGTTCCCCAGACCATTTCCCAGGTCCCACAGCCATTTACATTAAGTTACCATTGATATTTTAATTGTATTTCATTAGAACTTTTCTAACTATTTGACTCCCATTGACTTTAATGGGTCCGTTTTCAAACTTTCGCACTTTCGAAGTTCGACCATCTCTTGTGTCGGGTAAGCCATTTCCCTGTCTGACTGCTGACACTATTCTTTGTAATACTTTTTTCCCTTTCAACTCATCCAGAGACGCAAAGCTGCAAACAATACAAAACTTCTAATGCTAATTACTTTAAATGAAAGCAGAACAGAGGGTAGGAAAACTTGCTCCTGCCTCTGATTGAATCAGGGGTGTAACTACCAGGGAAGCAGGAGGAGCAACTGCTGGGGGGCCTGGGAGCCAAGGGGGCCCCATCCTTTTGTTTTTCCTAAGACAGATATAGCCTCCTCCCAGAAAACCCCTTCATAATTTTGCAGGGGGGGCCAGTGATTACTAGTTACACCACTGTAATAGAATGATAGATTTGTGATTGAGGGGGTGTTTTTAGGTTATAGTTGTCCTTTAAGTCCTTTAATGTCATTTGGTCTATGGGTGATAGTAAATTTATCAAGTCAGTCATTTCTATGTAACTACTGTTATTTTGGATTCTAATATGCTGCAAGTACAAATTACATAATTTACATTATCTATTTAAATAGTATTTGGTTATGAAAAAGATAATGTTCTAACCTTTGTGTTTCTTCTTGCAAGTACAAAACTCCTACAATCAATTAGACATGGAGTCTCTTAATCCCTGTTCAATTAATCTTTGCACTAATGGTTTGAGATCCCACAGATCCAAATACTTGATCTAATTCATAAAATGTCACTTTTGTTATAACCATCAAGTGCAATTGTTCCTTTGTGTGCATGACCACAACCACAAAGGCACTGCACTCTTTGCGATGTCATTATCTGCAGCTGGATAATTGATTCTCTATATCCAATATATCATTAGAAGTGACTATCATATTTTCAGAATACCGTGACTGATAATAATAGTAGATGACAGATATCCTGTCAAGCATACAAAGCTCTGTTTTTCGTTTACAAACGCAAAGTCACGGTCACACACGAAACAGTTAATATTGCATGAAATATACTTGTGTTGTATAATTTGGGATAATTATGGCCCTCCAGATGTTTGAAAACTACAATTCCCAGCATTCATTTTCAAACATCTGGAGGGCTTTGCCCCTGTTGGATACTGTATATTAGTGGTTCTTCAAAATTTTTCAGACTGTGCCACACTTATACTCTCAATGATTTTTTAAAGGATTTGGATATGATCATACTATTTTTAATGAGATGTCACAAAATTTGATTAAGCTAAAAGAAATATTTTCACTCTTCAGATTTAGAGGCTTAGCTCTGAGTCTCTTAAGGCACATGCCAGGATCGGACTGGCCCACCAGGTTAAAGGGGGAACCACCGGTGACTCCATAGTACTTTCACCAATCAAAACAAGGTAAATGTTTAAAATGTATGTACAATGGAAAGTGTTAATAAACCTAAGGAGTCAGAAGGAGGAAGACAGATATGTAAAAGAGTGAAAAACTTGAGTGAGACCCTACAAGGAATAGTTCACTCTCAAATGTGTTGATTGAAGCCTGGGAGGTTAAGGAGCTATGCCTTACCTCCCGTTCTTCAATCAATAGTGCAGGGTCCGGGAACAAAGATAAGAAGAAACATAAGAGAAGAAGAACTGTAAGAAATACTTCTGTATATGGATATGGATGCACCAAATAATGTAATTTAATTTACACAAAAGGTGTAGAGTAGTCACCACATAACTGTAAATCTGCAGTTATTACAGTAGTGTCTGCATTAGTGTTTTGCAGATGTGTGTTACTGGGCTCAGCTGCAGTAATGGTAGATAAATATTGTATGTAGATCCCATTTCATGTTCTGAAACAGAGCTAAATAAAAGATACTCTATACCGATTTCATCCTTTACCTTAAACCGTTACAGTGAGAACGGTGAAACTGGAACAGTCTTCTAGCAGGTGTGGTAATGGCAAGTTTGTTGAATAGCTTTAAAAGTGGGCTGGATACATTTCTTAAACAAACAAAAAAAAATAAAAAATTACTTTTTATTAATATAAAAACTGTATTTCTGGCTGATCCAGGGATACTTTCCGATTACCATGCTTGTGAAGGTTCTCATTCATCCAGGTCATGGTATATCTGTTGTATTCAATTAGATCAACTGGACTTGAAATGTAGTTCTTGAAGACATTTCGCTAGAGTAAGGTGCCTCCTTAACACCTCTCTTGAACCAGTCACGTTCCTTCGCCAATATGTTAACATTACAATCTTCAATTGTGCCACACTTATACTCTCAATGATTTTTTTAAAGGATTTGGATATGATCATACTATTTTTAGTGAGATGTCACAAAATACAATCTTCAAACAATCTTCAAAGGACATACCTTTGAAGATTGTAATGTTAACATATTGGCAAAGGAACTGGTTCAAGAGAGGTGTTAAGGAGGCCATTTATGTGAAAATAAAGAAACCAAGCCTAAATAGAGGTGGGGGGGTTCGACACCAACTGTCTGCCATGTACAATGCTGTTTTAACACCTTACTCTGGGCGTTCCTATAACACCTCTTAGCCACTATCCAATCACACCCTTAACACCTGGCTGTGATATGCTAATTGGGATTTTCCAGGGTACATAATTGCCACAGATTCTTGTACAAGTCATTCTGAATTGAGAAAGCCAGTCGGATAACTAGCGAAACATCTTCAAGAACTACATTTCAAGTCCAGTTGATCTAATTGAATACAACAGATATTTCCGATTACCACCTAAAATAAGGAAGGAATCCCCCCTCCCATCTTTTTTTTGCTGTTTTTTTTTTTTGCCTTCCTCTGGATCAACTGTTACAGTAGGTAGCATTAAAGAGGAAGGTGTAAAGGTTGGACTAGATGGACGTATGTCTTTATTCAACCTCAATTACAATTACTATGTTACTATGTTCTGTTACAATAGATAAACAAAATAGTGTGACAACACTTTGGATCATCTATAGATTATAGCCAAGGCTGTTGCCCACCTGACTGGACATGGGGAGGCTGGACTGTAATGCTGGGTATGGTATTCACCTCTTTGACCATTTTGCCAGGTTGAAATATTGACGGTTGAATAGCAAAGTTTCATTGAAGACTAAATGATCGGCCTGACCAAATCGCACATGCTTCCAATATGGACAAACATGCAATTCACATCGATCTGTTGCGCCAAAAAACTATTTCTGATATTTTAGCCAGAATATCGGACAGGGTAGTTTGTAGACAGAGTATTATGTTCCCTGATTGCATAGGGGTGGGGGTAAACCATTAATGATAATAAGGTTAAATTATATCAGCTACAGTACATAGCCCTATCACCATCTTGGCTTTCTACAAAAACATATTTAAAATTAGTTTTCTGTAAAATAGGCCTTTTGATAACCTTTAGGGGGATTGCATTTTTATTTCATCATTTATGGGCTCAGTAAGAAATATGAGCATTTTACCAAATGTAATCAGAATTTCTGAACCTCCGAATCCAGTTGTTACACAGTGAATACTGGGGTCAGATGGAGAGGACAATAGGTGCACTTGCTCACATGGCTGTTTTTAAACTGCATGAACAGAACCTTGAAAGCATTGTTAGCTCCAGGAACCCCTTCACTGTACATAAATGCAACTTAGGCTAGATAAATGCAAAAAGGCAAGATTTACATGACCTGATGATGGTCAAGCGCAATGCTTGTAGCCATTTTTTAACCATGATTAGCCTTTGTTTCTTATTAATTGTTGTTTAGCCTATTTAATTTAATCTAAATGCTGTACAGATGCTGGAAACGCCTGTTTGCTGAACCTCTTCTGGACTAAAACAATCTTACTTTAGTGAAATAATTTTTAAGCATTCACATCAGGTTTGCCACTGACAAAACTCTACATGCAACTTTTTCAGCCACTCCAACATGGGAAATTTAGAGGCATGCTACTTACGTGACCATACCCCAGCCATGCAGTAATTGCACTGTCAGGTCAGGTAAGTAGCGTGTTTTTTTACCGGCCTATTTAAAGACATTCAGGGAGATTCAATAAAAGTTCTTATCCTTTAAAATAGTACTAATTTTGCCCCAACCATTCAGATCTTATTTAACATTTGAAAGCTAACATCTGATTGGTTGGGGCAAAATAAGCAACATTTTAAACAATAAGAACTTTTATTGAATAACCCTGATTGAATTTTACACTACATAGTTGTGTAAAATTCAACACAAAGGAACTGTGCAGTTTGCAAACCTACCAGAAACCATGCAGGCCCTGCAAATCCACTAGAAAACTCATACTGACTCAATAGCGTGGATTTTCCATGGATGTATGGTGATTCCACCTGTTTTTACGTCTCCCTGCAAACATACAATGTTGCATTAATGACAAAAAAGGCAACTGAAGCTGGCCATTTTTCATCCCATAGACTAGAATGGTAGGTTTCCTTTAAATTTTGGTTAGTCTACATTCCCTCAGATATAAAACCTGAATTACCTCTGTTTTGTGTGGGACGGAAACATAATTGAATTTTTTGGGATTAGGAACCTGTTTCCTATTTTGCATTTTAATCACGTGTCCTATTTTATTTACACCAGCAGTCCATTAAAATAAACATATTTTTTTCTTTGGGGGATAAAAATGCGCAGGAATTTTATCAGAGATAAATGTTGTAAATGTACAAACAAAAGAGAGAACCTTTCTTTAATACCGTCTAATGCTTTTCTATTACAGCACTCATTTTTTATCCTAACAAATGAAATGAATTGCTTTGTTTGTTGGCCTTATATAAAACAAATATACATTCTCTCTAATATTCACCTTATCTAGTCTTTTTTTGAGATTATACCTTTACATTATGATTTATGTTTAAAGTAATCTTCACTCAATCTTCTTTGTTGTAATCATCGTCCTTAGAGCTAATTCTTTTGATCCTTCTCAGTTCTCCCTGTGGGAACAAAGGGGTGTTGGGAACATTGATTAATATTCTTCGGTCTAAAATTGTTAAAGAATAACTGGTTATTTCAAAGATATAATCAGTGATTATTCAAAGTAAAGTAAGGTCCAAACTTAAATAGGACAACAATTTTTTTTTAATATGTAGTCTTTAAAATACTTACATCTGCCCTTGGTTTAAGCTAATACTGCTTCTCTCCATGCCCTCTAAAGCCAGCACAGAGTTGCGGTAACAGCTGTGAGATATTTGATGTCACTGAGGTTCCTATTATTTTCCCACTCATTGGGAAGCTTTGAGTATGCATGGCCTGTCAACTAAGCTGCACATGCACAGAGCTTACCAATGAGTGGAGAAGTACCAGGAACCCCACTGATGTCATGCTGTTTGCAGCTGTTACCACAACATTATGCCAGCTTTAGAAGTCCATAAACAGAAGGCCTAAATAAGTACTTTTTAAGATTACATAATAAACCAAATTTCTTTCTGCTTAAAATTTTACTGAAAATACAGTCCTGAGGATTTTGACAACTTAAAAAAATAAAATAAAAAAATTATATAATACAAAAGGCAATGGACCTTGAATGGGGAGGTGCAGTGGAATATATTCTTACATCTACATAGCTAAGAGGTGTTAATAAGAATATATCTCAATGCACCTCCCCATTCACTTTACATGCAGTGTGCCACACATAATTGGTAATAAATTCTGAAGTGTAAATGTTAATAAACATAGGGCACAGACCTGGGCTTTTTAACATCCAAGCAGCAGGTTTTTTTTTTTCACAAAGCAGACCGGGAGATAGTCACTGGTGGTGTATCTATTTTTATTAGAAATGCATCTGGGTCTCTCTTCCGGTCTACATCTGTTGCATTTGTTTGGGGACCTTGTCCATGATCTAACATAAACGTGCACCTAAACACATATATCAAACACTACATTGCTTCTTGATTTGACTGCATGGAAGGAAAGGTTCAATGTCAAATCACACATAGTATATTAACCATTTACTGCTTGTGTAACAGACTTAGAACTGTCCTAGGCTAGAGGTCTCTCTGAACCAAGATACCCTTAACAAAATGTATAGGTCTTAATGCAAAAGCCTTCTGTTTGTTAGCCATACTGCACTCCTGCATAGACTAGCAAATGGAAACAGTATTGGACTGAATTTCAGGGCCCAACAGGGAAACCAATTTCAAGAGTTTGCCTAAAAAAATGATTGAAACAATTAAATTTAGCAATATAAAGCACATTTCCCCATCCTACATGAAGTGTTCATTAAAATCAATATAGCCGAACTTCCTAAAGTTTGGTTAATTTAATAACTATAGAACTTCAGTAAAAGTTATATAGTTCTATAGTTCGAAAACGAACCCATAAAAGTCAATGGGGAACAATAGTTTAAAAAGTTCGAATACAACGATAACCCTCAAATGTAGCATTTGCTAACCCTCGAAGTCAGCCATAACTCTCGAATGTGGCATTCGGCAACCCTCAAATTCGTCCATAACCCTCAAATGTACCAAATGCCGCATTCTAGGGGTTTAAAGCGCTAAAGTAGAGGGTTATTGATTCGAAAATTCGATTATCTTTGCATTTTCGATAATTAGCGAAAATATGTCCGCAAGATCAGAAAACCGGCAAGTTCATAGTTCGGAGAGTTCTAAAAAGTCAGTGTTCATACAAACTCATAAAATCAAGTTTTAGTCTATCTTTAGTAGTTTAGACCTAAATCGGATTTTAGGTGAAAACTAGGTCTTTAACACTGAAATTTTATAATTTTGACACAGAATTTTTCACCTGACGACGTTTCAGCCAGTTCTGCAAGCCTGTCAGTAAAAACCTGGTGAGTTCGTTGATGCTTTCTCCCGTGCATCCATGAACATGCTCACCTGGCATTACAGTATGTTTGTCATGTCAAACTCTTTCATGTACTTCTGCATTTTTTCTTTCCTTTTGTCTTTTATGGTTCCTTCCCTTTGTTTTACATTTTTCTCTTTCCTTTTGCCTTTTACTCATTTTACTATTTTTTGTATCTTTCCATTACTTTTCTCAAAATTGTGCATTATTAAGATGCTGTTCCCAAGTGCATAAAATTGGCAACACAAAAAAATTTTAATGACAAATTATTAAATATTGCCAGGATTCTGTTACAATATTATCCCTGTTATCCCTGGTACAATTTGAATAGAAATCACAATATACACAATACTTTTAGGAAAAAGTTTTAGCAATTTTTTTTTTTTTTTTTTACTACAAATATCCATTTTTATAATGCTACAGTATATCTCCAGTACATTTTGTATTGAAAACTTTGTATTTGTTAAAGGGACAGTTTGGTGGAAATTATCAATATTTGTTAAATTGTTAGTTTGTGTAATATCTTCTTAGTTATTCTACATATTCTCTCCCATTTTGAAAAATCAGTTGATTTCATGCCCTTTGCTGTTCCCTGCTGTTGATATTAGTGAGCTGACATTTCAGGTTCTAACGGTCCTTCTTCCCAGGATGCACCACTTCCATGGAATGTTCCTAACAGTAATTTCTACTGATTGGCTGTTGGATGGGTCAAACATGCTCAGATCTTTACTGAGCAACTGAATCAACCCAGGCGCTGGGTCAAGGACAAGACCATAATGGTCTCAACTAGGGATCCTGCAAACAGGAAGTCAGTATTTCGGTTGCATTTATTTATACACAGACAAAATGCTGAATAGGCAGATTAAGGTCATTAGGATTGGAAAATACTGCTCTTTTTTCTGAAAAGCATATGTATTTAAAGACGAATTTTAGATGGCAGATGGCAGTTATAGAGGGCCAGTCAGTACTTGGGCCTATCAGCTGTCTATCCATTTCCAGGGCAGGCAGTAAGATCCCAAATGGAAGAGAAAACAATACACTTTTCCAGCCAGCAGGCTGTTCAGTAAGGGGAGGATTTATTTAAAAAGAAAGAAATGTGATATAAACAAAACAAGAAAGATATGGGGGAGCACACTAATCAGGTGAATTCACAACTATTTATTGTAACAACACATACAACGTTTCAGGACGCCCTGTCCCTTCCTCAGGAGTGTTCCTTGGACTGTATTGATATAAACAAAACAACATTTTCTAGCATGAAAATAAAAACAATGAAGTTTGCATTTTACGTCTTTAAAATTTACATTTTTATTCATTGTTCAGTGACAAAACATTTTCCATTACTTTAGGATGGTCTGCACCTTTTACAAATAAATAATTTTTATGTATGAATCCAAAAAATGCAGCAGTTTCTATTTCCATCTTAACACATTTTTAGAGAAAAAAAACGCAGTGCCTTTTTGAACGAAATTTACCTACAACTACCTTTTAACTACAAAAGCCTTTTCACTAGCAGGTTTCTGTGTTTATTAATAAAACAGTTGTTTGTTTTACTTTTCATTGTTTTCCTCTTGAAATTATCAAACTCCTTACATAAGATATATTTTTCTTAATATGAGTAAAGGCAGGTGGAAATATGTTCCAAGAAATAATCAATATACACTGTGGTAAATAATCGATCTATGCATACAGATTGTTTCACAAAAAACACAATTCCAGAGATAATTGAACTTCCTGCTGGAGGACAAAGTCTTTGTTTAGCATTGGAAGAAAGGGTTTCAAAGAACCCAAATCCATATCTGTGTAATATATATATATGCTAAAACTGAGCAAACGTTTTGCAATGGTTATTGTACAGTCAGATACTGATAGATACAGTAGATATATAGACAGACAGACAGACAGATTGTCATAGTTATCAAACATGTTAGATTCTAAATCCATTTTGAGAATGGAATGCAAGTTAAACATTTATATTTCCCTAACTATTAAATTTGATAAGAAGACTAAGGGGCTGTTACTATAAACATATACATTTGCAGTAACCAATCACATAAAATCTTTTTACTGGGTTATTGCAGTTATAAAACATCCTATTGGTTGCTGCAATTTAATAGCAGGCTAACATTTGCACCTTTTTTCAATCAGCCCCTCAGAGTTCTTAATAGGTAATTCTAAATAGTGAAAAAGTCCACCAACATATATTAGAGTTAAAATAAATCTACCCAAAGGTAAACTATTACTCCATTAAAAGTTCTTCCTTTCAATTTTTACTTAAAGTACAAAAGTATTTGCCTTCAATTGTATAAAATGTATCATTTTTTGTAACAGGACTTTGGCTAAATCAACTCATTTAGGTGAAAAGATTCTGATGTCACTCCTGTTGTATCGATCTTTTAATAGAAAGTCATTGAGATTGTACTGTACCCTGATTGGTGTGGATGCTGGATACTTGGTTTTTTTTCATTCACTTTTTTATCCGTTCCACTTAAAAGTAAAGAGTTAAATTGCAAAGACTCCACAAATGGAAATACTTGACTAAATACATGAAAAAGCTACAGTAACAAATTACATTTACTTCATTACTGTCCAACACTGCACAAGATACATGGTCTTCTATATACAACTAATGAGCTGAAATAATTTTAAGGCATAGAACTGGGTCAGTTATTGCTTACCATTAGATATCTACACGTAGCTTACCCCATAGGAAACAATGCAATATTTGAGTAGTATGTAAATATAGAACACCACAAGTTCCATACAAGAGATTCCAACACTTTTCTTTACAAACTAAACATTGGGGATTCTCTTGGTTAAAAATACTTCCTGACAGTGCATGGTAACAAAAAGCAAGAGTGAAAGATGTGTGAAATGATCCTGTTTCTCTGTGGAGGCCCTGATGTACAGAAAAATAACTATATGAACTAATTGTAACATACTGTGTAAAGTGCAAGTCCCAAAAAAAAACATCCAGTGCAGTACATTGGACAAAATAATATGGCAATACACTGGAAACCTGATGGACATTCAAGGCAAGAGAAGGTCCACACATAAGCAATTTATCCTTGAGATGGAATAAAATTTATTTTTTTGTTAATTATTTGGGTTCCAATTGGAACATTATACCCATTCCAATGCCCCCTTCCATTTCTTGCCAGGGAGCTGCAACTGGCAACCCCAGGACTGTACGGGTAGGGTTATGCATGAAGGGTCTCCCAGACCTTGTGGCCCCTCAGGTCTATTCCTTGTAGAGGGTTTTACCCCTTTAGTGATTACTCCTCAAACTTTAAAATATATATTTTTTTTCTGCTCAATTGAATGTGCTAAAAGAACTAAGAAACAGAAAAAAATAACTACAATAACCATTTACTAAACTAAAGTTTAAATGATGCTCTATTAGCCATGAAATGATATAGAACTTACGACTGCCAAAAGCTGCAGTCAGTGAGTCGTTCACCACTGTATAACAGCAATCAACAAGACTGATTCTTTCCAGTTGGCACATTGATTGAAACCAATGTAGTAGCTCAGCATGAAGGGAAACAGAAATAGGTGTATTTAAGCTAAAACTTTTTTTTGTGTTACTGGTCAAAACTGATTGTGCGTGTAGAGACAGAAACAATTAGAAATCAATATTGTAATTCCTATTTTATTGCACAGTTATATGTTTGGAAATAATAAAGAATTGCTGCCATCCAAAGATTGGAGCTGTGATCTCAATTGCCCTGGGCGATCCTTAAACTAAATAGAGTGATGATCTGTTTGACTACAAGTGCATTCCTGCTGTTTTTATTTAACAACAACCACCTCTTACATTTAACCCTTTATCTGTTCTCAGACTAAAACAATATTAATCTACTCTGGGACAATACAAAGTGTTTGGGCCTCATTTACCCAGACTCGCTGGGCAAATATATGGAGGTAAAGTCGCGGTAACCGGTAAGCGCAACTTTAACTCCATATTAGCGTCGGATGCGCGGGTTATGCAAAAATCACCCGCGCATCTAACACTCGCGATTTAATATTGCATTTGCGCTAGTTTTAACGCAGGATTTTAATGCCAGCAAATAGCTGGCGTTAAAATCCCGCAAAGTGTGAATCACTTACCGTGATTTACCCACATTCTCAAACGCGGTATTAAATCGGCAACAGGACTTTTACCCAGAGCAATAGCGGCTCTGGGTAAATGAGCCTGTTTATGTTTGGAAATGACCAGGTGTCAGTTTCTCCATTGATGTCCATTTTACAATTTATACGAAAGATTTCCCCAGCAAGACATAGGGATGCGTGGCAGATATACTGTAGGAAGTGGGAAAGGTGTTAGCAAGTAGTTAGTTTGAGTATGGGTGGGAAAGTTTGTAGCAGATTCACTGTGGGTGGGTGGGTGGATGGGGGGGGGTCAAGGAAGGGGCAGAGTGAGTAGCAGAAGGGTGGGGTGTATCAAGTGAAGGGGTGGGAAAACAAAGTGGATAAATGAGAAGATGGGCAAGGAGGGGTTTTAGTCTAGATTACTGAGGACTTGATTAAGCCTAAAAGATCTACTGCTCTCTTTTACCTAAAGAGATATGCCTTTGTCAGAGCGACATCCCCAGTTCTTTTCAGGACTGGTACTTAGGAATGGAATTTTCCCTTACCTTATGTTGGGCCATGACAATTTATTAGCCCATTTTAGGGCACATAGGCTTCCAACCTCAGCGACCACTGGCTCCAGCAGCAGATACAGAGCCTGATGGAATCTATGGACATTGATCCTTCTGACCCAGCAACCATGCATCAAAATAGAAAAGGACCTAACCACTGGAGAGACTTAGCCTCAACCACCCTAGAACTGCACGGCTACTCTGCAGCAACAGCACTCCTTCCTCCAGCTGGGTTCCCAGGAGCAGAAGAATACAGACACGTGGGTCCCAACGTTGCATGCCGATGACGTCATCAATGTTAGCACCTTTATGTTCCAGAGCTGGAACTCCATCATCCGCACCAGGTGATTAGCCTCAGTCCAGCCATTCTCAAGTGGGATCTGGTCCTGTGCACCTGCAACCCCTTCATCACACTCAGTGGGAGCAGGAAAAAATCCTTCTTCTAATCACACCAGGAGAATATCTCCTCAGCCGGACAGGCATACAAACCCATGGCCTGGGTTCCTGCAGCAAGGGACCCAGATTCTGAAGAAGAGAAAAGCATACCTTCTCTTCAATGAATAGACAATCCTACTACAGCGGATTCTACCCCAGGGACATCCATGGCTGTTGGCACAGGAAGAGCTAAATAGAGATGGGATCTGATTCAGGCCTGGATTCATCACAGAACCCCTCGGTTCTGAAATCTGAATGTTCCGTCCAAAACCAGGCATATTGTTAGTATTTCTGGACTTAGGAGCACTTTTTCGATGATTATTGTATGTTCAAGGCTATTTTTAATAATCCTCGAAATTTAACTTGAATGTTCGATAATCCTCGAAAATTATCGAAGATTATCGAACATTCAAGGTTATTTTTGAGGATTATCAAAAATAGCCATAAATGTTCGATAATCCTCAAAAATGCACCCCGAAGTCCCGAAAGTAAGTTCCATTTTCAGATTTTCGAGTCTTTGGGATTTTCCCAAGACTTACCCGTTTTGGTCATTTCTAGAGCTGACTAGTTTAGGGGTGTCTTGTGACAAGAGTCACAGGATTGCACCACATCCACACTCACACCTTTCTGTGCATACAGACTATCACACACAGGATACATTAGGGTTTGGCAGTTTCTTTGCCGGTATGAGTGATTTTTTTGAGCCAATAGGTATAAAGGGGGGAGGGGAGTGAACAGGCCATATTGTTAAGTCTATGGGATCCATCTAGGGCTTTTGATACTTAGCCACTGACAGCAGGAGGGCTAACACAGATATTTCTTGGGAGGATTCCCTCTCTCAGTTGTGAAAGCACTAAAACATTTGTGGAAAACGGATAAAAACTGGAACCTGGAGAGGGAGAAGCCATCTTCATGAATATGTGAATGGGCCTAAGAGGAGACCTAACCTCTTTCAAGTGTAAATGGTATAAAACTGGGCAAACCTGACCCCCCACTTTGTTGATGATAATTAAAGTACCCTGGTCGGTCCTGTCCTAACTGCAAAGACAAATTTGGGTGCCACCAGTTCTCCAAATTCAGAAGGCACCAAATAAAGCCAAAGAAAATTACACTTTGAACAAAGTAACTTCAAAAGCCATATAATTTAGTGTATGATCTCTCACAAGGTTCTAAATATGTGTGCTTTGTGGGCACTTAGGTATACGAAAAGAAATACGAGAGATAATTTGGAAAGGTGAATACCTGGATATTTTCCCTTTACTACCAGTGGAGCGTTCTCCTGGGAATAAGCTTTCTAAGGTTGGTGATAGCAAAAAGGAAGATGAGGAGACAAGAAGGTTATGTTTAATCCCTAGAACTTTCTACAATTAGCCACAGTCAATTTAAATTTTTGAGGTAGCATTGTAGGTGAATGGTCCCCTAGTGAATGTTTTGGCCTTTTCTGTTACATAGATAGTATATTCGAAGCTTACAGAGCATTTGATTTGGGGGGGGGAATCAGCATGGCTCCGATATGACAAGCAATTCCACCAGATGAAGGCCGTCAGACACAGAATTAAATGGGATCACAGGGACGTTGGATTGTGGTTAAAACTTATGTTCCCAAGTAGACCTGCACAAAGCCACTTTCAGGGTGGGGTCGGTAGGGGTAGCCACCCCACCAGTGTCATCATCTAGGAAAGACTATTGCTGGTTCTTCAATGAAAGATCACTTACAGGCCTCATTGAAGAGGTGAAGGTTGATGTAGCCCTCATCTGGCAAGATATGCAAGCACTCTGACACAGGTTAGGAGAGGAACGAATCTTCCAAGTGGAGGATCAACTACCCAGCATATCCTCGGACATGGATTCGCTTAAACTACAAATACAGATACATTGGCATACCAGAGAGGAGAGAGGGCACACAAGCGGAAGTCTTTTTCGAACGCTGGCTTAAAGAACAGTTTGGAGATAATATGTCAGCCACATTTGCGATTGAACACGCACACAGAATGTCTGCAAAACCCCTGCCGCCCGGATCTAGGCCTAGACCGCTAATAGCCTGCCTACTAAACTGCTGGGACAGAGACCAAATCCTTCGAATGGCTAGGAATAAAGGTGAACTGCACCTGGAGAACACCTCCGTATCAATATTCCCGGACTTCTCCCTGGAATTACAAAAAAAAAAGGTCTACTTTACTGGAAGCCAAAAGATGATTTAGAGCTGCAGGTATTACATACTCAATGATGTACCCAGCCAAGCTTTGTGTGGCTCATAATGGCCACACTCACTACTTCAAATCCCCAACATTGGCCCTGGAGTGGATAGAAACATTGCCACGCTATTGCCACACTAATTAGACTGTTAAGGTACCACCACAATAAATACCCACCACATCCAACCATAACAAATGCTACCAAATCCCCTACACCTCTACAAACTGCCTCCTTACTATCACTTTACTTTACCCTCTCTATCTCTCACTACAAGACTTTTAATATATATAATAATCTAGGATACAAACTGAAGGTCCCCCTCCTACGCTAAACCAAGCCAAAGAAAACCTCTACTCTGAAACTATACAGGCAATGCCTTGTTTGTACATAGCTAAAACATGTTAGAGATAAGATACTTGAATATCTAATACAGTCTGGAACAAATACCATTTGGCTATACCTATCTATAACATACGCACGGAACTAATCCCTAATCTAGTACTTTCATACCTCTATAATCTACCTCCCTTCTAGCTCTATACTATACCTCCTTATAATATGCCTCAAACTGCTGTCGGTGCGACAAACTGGCCTATTAACATCTACAAAACTGCAATCTATGAGAGTGGACCTGTCGGAGCCATACCAGATAGCCAAGCTATAAGGCACCAACCCGCAAATCATAATCTGTTGACAACAAAAACCTCTTGATAGTAATATCACTTAATAATGCTCACCCTCATTGATATGTATGGATATACCCCCTATTCTACTATTTTAATACCTCTACTGAGTGCTCCCGTTCTACCTCTGTACTTTACCCTCCTGATGATCTGCTGAAAGTTACTGCTAGCACAACAGACTGGCTCTGAACGGCTCATATTATACTGGATGACTACCTTCATCATTACATACCAATTGGAACTACTAGCACCATAGAGCACACCCCAACCCGGCAAGGTGAGCTAAAACCCAATTGGGGTCACGTATTGAAAACTATAATGTATAACTCTACCTCATACATGGATTGAGTAATCACCAATGTCACTGCATTTACACCTCATGGTGTAGACCACTCACGTTCTGTGTTCAGGACGTATCTATAAGTTAACTTTTGTTTACTAATCGCACTATAAGTGCTACCTCTAATAGTTTAAATTGTTGAAAAGTTTATATTGTTGTGTTTTTTTTGTTTAATAATGGGTAGAGCGAGGCCTTCAGTCGCCTCCAGGGAGGTTTGGGAGGGAAAGGGAATGTTTATTTGTATAAATGTAGCTAGTCATGACTCTAGAATCTATATATCAAACCTGGTAATACAACCACTTAAGGAAAACCTACAAGATCGTAAACTGTCTCCAGATATACAACAAACACAAAAATGGGAACACAACTAAGTATAATTACATGGAATGTGCAGGGACTAAATGACCAATTAAAACGTATACCAGTACAGTCCTACCTAAAAAACTATGATCCGGATATTGTTTGTTTGCAGGAAACCCACCTAATAGCGTGTACTACCAAGTATTTACAAAAAAGATGGGTAGGATGGGCAGCACATAGTTATTTCTCAACATATGCAAGAGGGGTGTCAGTCCTGATCCACAAAAGATTAAAGTATAAAATACTGAAAGTACAGACTGTCACCCAAGGAAAATATGTACTTTTGGCTATTACAATAGATAACATACTATCAGGGTTATTCAATAAAAGTTCTTATCGTTTAAAATGGTGCTAATTTTGCCCCAACCAATCAGATGTTAGCTTTCAAATGTTAAATAAGATCGGATTGGTTGGGGCAAAATTAGCACCATTTTAAATGATAAGAACTTTTATTGAATAAACCTGTATATGTTTTAGGAGGATTGTAAAACACACCTCCCCATCTACATAAATACTACAACAGGTAATGCTATTCGCATTAAATTTCCTAGAGGCCCGTGCTATAATATATATAAGGAGGACCAAAGACACGGTCAAAAGGACCCTTCACCTATACGTAGGGAAAAATACTCCCTGCAGCACTCAGATACCATAAAGCCCCTAAAATGTAAGATGGTTAAACAGAGGTGACCAATTGGTCCAATAACCTGTTAACCAAAGGTGAACATAAAAACCAGTGTTATGCACAATCAACATTTCCTTTAATATATTGAAGTACACATTTAATTCACATCTATAAATATGAGAAATATAATAAACACATTGTGTATAGTTACAAAAAATGGTTCGGTAAAGTGAAAACTGATCCCCATTGTCCAATAATAGTTTGTTGGTATATTTAGGAACTCCAACTGTTAGAAAGGATTGAAGGCGGGGGATTTTTTTGCTCCATATGGTGAGTAGGTTACTGGTACATTATCCTATAGGGGTATATATAGGTTAGTAAAGGGCAGCAATTAATGTCATAGCATAGTTGTGTATGATAAAGGTCCAGGCGACAGTAATAAAGTAGTATGATGGAAACTCTGTATTTGCACTTGAAGTTAAATATATGTAGGCACAATCTTGGAGGAGACATAATAAGGAAAGTTCCATCCTAAATTACTCCATTTATGGTAAAATGTTAGCTCCAATTTCCACTATTAAGTGCTGATATCCAATTGAATTTACAGTACGTTTCTACAATACGTTGATGGATAAAAAATAAATAAAGTGCAGTGCTGAAGCGAATGTATAGCCGACAAGACAAGCATGAATAGTATAGCAGCAAGGATGCAAGCGTGTGGGTTAGTGCAGTGTATTAAATGGAAGGGGGGGTCAAGGCAATCTCACCCACTATAGATCCATCCTTCGGCCGTATTAACTTCTGAGAGTTACTGCGCCGCTTGACACCCCACCATGCAATGTAAGGCTGCCGATTCCCGACATCGCCAGGTCCTAGTATTGCAATTCCCAGAGAGGTAGCCGGAATAAGTCCTACATGCACGTGGAGCATACCAAACCCAAAGACGCCCGTGTTGACCGACGTACCTTTCGGGAGACTCCTCCCTTCTTCCATGTTATAATTATGGGAGACTTTAATTTAATTATGAACCCTTCAAAAGACAGATTGTCTACACATAATCCAACACCCCCAACAGATAAGCAAACACAACTCTCACAATTATACTTAAACTCTAGGACTACTGGACCCATAAAGAGTAAGACACCATACACTACTGGAGTATACGTGCAACTCGCCCACACATCACTCCGACTCCAGAATTGATTTCTTCTTGACAAATCATATAACAATGCCAGAGATTAAAGATATCCAGCATCTTTCCCGTGGCATCTTCGACCACTCTCCTGTATCCCGTGGCATCTCTGACCACTCTTACCTTATCTCACCCAGAACCCTATTCCACCATTAGACCCTGGAAATTTAATCCATTCAAGATGAGCTAATTCTCCCACCCCAATAATAGAGCAAATAGAAATGTATATAGAAATTGACCAGGGCCCTGTATCACACGGTGTCATTATTAAATTCTGATTACAAAATTATTGCTAAAATACTGACCAATAGACTTCAAACAGTAATTCAGACAATTATACATGAAAACCAAACCAGATTCATGCTCAACAAATCCACCTCCATCAACCTCCGTAAAGTACTTACACAATTGGCGACAGATCATGATAATGTGGGCAGAAGAGTGATGGTCTCACTAGATCCCCTGAAAGCATTTGACACTATAGAGTGGACATACCTTTGGGCATGCCTTAAAAAATTTGGTTTCGGTGATAAATTTAAAACCTGGATTCGAAAACCTATATAAACACCCACTGGCAACTGTTTCGGTCAATGGCTCAATATCTAGACAATTTAGACTGTACATGGGCACACGGCAAGGGTGCCCCCTCTCCCCATACCTATCAGCAATGGAAGCCCTATGCATACAAATACGCTCACACCCTTTAATTACAGGATTCTGACTGGGCCAGTTATAAGAATGCATAGGACTATATGCTGATGATATGATACTATATCTAGAGAGTTATGGAACCCCATTAAATACAGCCATGCATCTTATAGACCAATTCAGGCTTAACAATGAACTGGCAAAAATCAGTATTGTGCCTAATAGACACCCCTCAAACTGCCTTAATGTCCTTGGCATACCCACTAATAATAGCTAACTCCTTTAAATATTTAGGGATGATAATACCAACCAAGCATCAGAATTCTATGAGCTTAACATAATACCATATATCAATATAGTTAAAAACAAGTTTCAGGTCTGGAGAAACTTGCCTTTAAATCTGATTGGTAAAGTAAACCTAATAAAAATAATAATACCAAAACTTCTATATACTATGCATCACTCAGTGGTATACATACCAAAACATTTCTTCACAACAATTAACAGTATGGTAATAAGATTTGTATGGCAGTCAGGAGGAACACAAATCAAACTCAGCACTCTGCAACAACCCAAAGAAAATGGTGGTTTGGCACTTCTATATTATTGAGCCTCTCAACTACATTACATGCAAAACTGGGTTTGTAACGCTCAATGTCTCAGAAAGTATGCTGACAAGCTATCTAGATTGGAACTATGCGGTGTTCTTACAATCACCAAGAACGCACATGATAGGCCCAGGAAGAGGACTCCACACCCAATTCTGGAGAGTGTCGAAAGAAACTCTAAAGACTCTAGGTTTGCAAGGACCTTTTAATTCCACCCCACTATGGGGAAACCATACATACTCTGAATTATATACCTTTCAGGGTACCAATGACTGGACCAGAGTGGGTATTACCACCCTGGGACAAGTGTTTCAGGAAAACCATTTCTGTACCTTTGAATAACTAAAGGCAAACTATGATCTACCCCCACACTATTTATTTAGATACTTCCAATTCCGTCACTGTTGTAAAGCCCAATTAGGTTCGTTAAACGTGCCTCTTACTAAATACCCAGCCATAGGCATATTATGTACCCAGGGGCTTCAAGGATTAACATCTTGGCTTTATACCTGTCTCATTAAAGCTAAAGCCCAACCTTGTGCAGAAACAACAATGCTAAAATGGTTAAGATATATACCTAATCTACAACAACATGACTGGAGTTATATGGCATAAGCTTGTAAACTGGTATCACCAGCAGGCTGATACAACTGTATATACTACACCAAGCCTATGCATCCTCACTGATTACACAGATTTGATAGCACCAGACCAGATGAGTGCCCTAAGTGTTATGCATCAGATGCAGACTTTTAGCACCTAATGTGGAATTGCCCGAGGGTCATGTACTTCTGGCAGGAAATAGTCACTGCACTGTCATCTGTGCTTGGCATCCCTATATCCCTAGACAGTAAAATGTTGATACTGGGAATATTAGAAGATTTTCTTAATAGATACCAATCCACATTACTGAGAGAAACCTTTTATGCTAGAAAAACTATAATTACTAAATGGATGTGATCTAAACTACCTGATATATCTCAATGGCTGGGTGCTTATTAATAGCATACTTCCATACCAGAGGATAATGTATGCACGTAGGGGTTGCCCAAAGAAATTCCATAAAGTCTGGAATATTTGGTATGAATCCTCTAATATAACTCATGGTACAAACTAAGCAATAAATGACTGTTCATCCAAACATTACTCTTGTAAAAAAAACTGTATACAGGTAGTACATGCTACACAAACAAATTGAGTCAGACAGCTGAAGTTAAGTTTAGTTTTAATTTTAATTGTTAATCTTTTTTTTATTAAGTATGTTTTTAAAAATGTTACAATGTGAAACGCTGTACAACAAATAAGCCTAAGTGACAAAAAGTTTTACAACACAAATACATATGTGTACGTTACTCCTTCTACAACCTATAAATGTATATAATTATTGTATATGATATAAAAGGTGTGATACAATTGCACATTGGCATCAATAAAATGAATTGTGAGGATTCATATTTGCAAATTTAGCTCCACAGTTCTAAGTCCGACCAGTTAGGACAGGGTACTTTAATTACCATCAAAAATAAGGTTTTCCCAGTTCTATGTTATTTACACTTTCAGGAGGAGAGTACAGTTTTTAGTAGTTTTCCGCAAATGTCTGGTGAGGATGGGACTCCCTCCTTAAGATGGGACACATTCTTTCAGGATGCGGGCTGCCACTGAAGCCATAGTGTGGGGGATGGGAGAGGAGGCAGTCAAGCAATTAGGTAGATGGGAATCTCATAGGTTCCGCTCCAACGTTAGACCCCATACAAACTGGCGCATCCCACTGTTTAATAAGTACTCCCCTACCCTTGCTGTCATTTTCTTTACTAGGAGCACCACTGAAATCTGTATGGATCCTAGGATATTCCTATATCTTTCATGCGGCCAGACGTGCACTTGTTTGGTATCCATACCATCTTAGCTTTGTGGCCGGGACAGACTGTGACTGTCAGAGACTATTATGGCAGTGGTTCCATGGAAACTAACTGGAGTAGAGGCATTGAAAGGTGGCACATGGGGTGGCCCCAGAGATATATATATTATATATATATATATATATATATAATACATACACACACACACACACACACACACACACACACAGTTATCACTTGGTGGTGGAAAGGGCAAGCTGGAAAGTGGGGGATGAAATGCCCCTTGTTGTTGGGACAAGAATTATGTCCATCTAGTCATTTACCCTCACCTAGCTAGTGGAAAGCGGCTAAGCGGTAGCTTCCATGGGGGCCATTCGCAGGGTTTAATACCAGTTAACATGAGGTTATTACTGTTGTCATTATTATTAAAGATTGATATTTGTGCATTAGTAATAAGGTTATGCTAAAACATGTTGCAAACAAATTATCAATAAATGCTGTGCCCTTTTTTGTTCCATAATGTCATGCGTTGTGTCAGTTCTTGTGTGTATGTGTTTGCGGGGTAAATTGAGAAAATGTATCCGGCAATCTTCCTTATATCGGCCATGTGATCAATTCTGGAAGTGTTCATATATGCTTGTATCCTTTTATCATATTAGATGCATGTATTGTTTACTTTTTCATTGAGGGACAACAATGTCATGTTGCTTGATAAATTTAAGATTTTTGTGCTAATTATTATCTAAGTATTTACTTGCTGAAGTGCCTTGCATGGTAAATGATGAATTATGTCTCATATGTTATTTTTAAAATAACAAATGTCACAGATTTTCTTTCATAGTTTTCAATAATTAAAATATCAGAGACTCATGCAGTAGCTGACTGATCTCTGTCACCTACTCCCCAAGAATATGTTAATGAAGGGGAGGGGCAGACTGGGGAGGAGACAGAGATCTGTCAGTCAGCGCATGAATAGCTGTCATTTACTGCATGGGTATAGTGTAATGTACCTTTAACTCATTCATTTAGCCAAATTCCTGTACTTTCTATTTCTTCTTCATCTTCTTCTTCCCTTTTATTCTAGAAACCCCGAAATTTGGTACAGATGTGCAAAACACATATGAATCCTCTGAATCGTTACCGCGTTTAGCTGTGAATTTTGTGGATCCCCCCCCCCCATTGACTATAATGGGTACAAAATCCTCAAACAAGGACTTTTTGAGGTTTCAGTTTCAGCCCACACACAGATACACACACCTATTGACCTACCCTTCCATTCCCATGGCAACCATACTTAAAGGGTAACTGTAGTAAAAAATTGACCAATCATTAAAATAGTTAGTTTTTTTACGCCCCAACCAGACGCACACTTACTTATCTACCCATTTATTCATGTGGAAGCCATATTTAAAAGGTAACAATTGTCAAAAAACTAATTTTGGTCAATCATAAAAGTTAGTTTTTTACCCCTCAACCTGACACAGGTACACACACCTACTGACCTACCCTTCCATACTCATAATAGCAATAGAGTAACTATAGTCTAGTCAAAAAAATTTTGGCCAATCATCAAAAAAGTTTTTTACCCTCCAAGCCAACACAGGTACAGACACCTACTGACCTACCCTTCCAGTCTTGTGGCAACTGTATTTAGTAGGGTAACTATAGTAAAAACAATAACAAAAAAAACCAAACAATGTCCTTTTTCATTGCCATAGCATAATGATCAAGTTTTAAAATCTGCAGCGCAAACAGCCACATTCCCTTCCAAATGCAGACTTTCAAGCCAAAATTTAAGTTTTTCCTTAAACTGTCCCTTTCTGGTTATATAGTGTAAAGTTCCTTAAACTCATTTTCAGGTAAGGGGTATGTTGAGAAACCCTTTCTTTATTAAAGATGATACAGTAAGAAGCTTAATAGCAAGTAATTTTTTCTTAATAATACTTGTAAAAATGTAATCTGGATTTTGATAATTACAGAGGAGGTAGGAGCAGTTAGTTCTACCTTTTGTCTAGTAGAGATGGATTTTCGTTTCTGGAAAATCCCAAAGATCCAAAACCGGAACAAATTTACGATAATTTTCGAAAATAGCCTTGAACGTTCGAAAATTCTCGAAAATACGATGAGACCATTTTTGAGTTTCCGATCGTATTTTCAAACGTTTGATGCTATTTTCGAAAATTATCGAAAATTGCTTTGTACATTCAAAAATTATTGAAAATAAGTCCCAAAATCCTTTGGACGGATCATTCGGATTTCGGAACCGAGGAGTTTTGTGTCGGATCCGGGTTCTTGTCGGACCTGGATCCCATCTCTATATTATGCAATTCAATATTAAAGTTGGGCATGAACACTTACAGCTTTTCTCCCAGGATACCTGGCTTGGGGAAACAGAATGGAGGGTTGTCAGCCACAACCATAAAAAATCATTTTCAAGTTATAGATGAGAGGCTCAGAATGAACTAAAGTAAAGAAAGTGGTGTCCTGATAACTTTTGAGATATGTTTTTTGCAGTGACTTTTTTTTCATTTGTATGTGCATTCTGGCATTGGAATAAAGTCAGATGAAAAGTTAATGCATTGTGCAAAAACAATCTTCAATTAGAAACCTTCAACATAATGAACTGTACTGACTGTTGCCTATGCAGTACAGCTCTGATCCCAGAGGGCAAAGTAGGGTATATCAACATATTTTAAAGTGCACATTCTTTCTAATAGATGTCATTATGAGGGTGGAGTTGTCCTTTAACATCCTTTAAGAAAGACTCCAGCATCACCTTTTGGCTTTCAGACAAGGGAAGATGCACAGTGGCACTCAACACCTAGGACACCATCTCAACACCATGCTAAGTAGGGATGGAACTTTAATAGTTCTAAATAATTTTTAGAACTTCCCAAACTACGAACTTACGTGTTTTTCTGAACTTGCGGACATATTTTCAATAATTGTCGAAAATTTAATAATTCTCGAATCGATATCCCTCGAATGATCGATTTTGCCCTTAACCTTCAAAGGAAGCGTTTTGATGATAACCCTCCAATGTAGCATTTTGGCGATAATCCTCGAATGCAATCATAATCGTCTAATGTATCGTTTGGTAACCCTCGAATTCGTTGATAACACTCAAATGCACTTTGAGTCCTTTAGGAGAAAAGCTCTTTACAATGTTATTGTATTATTATTGTATTGAATGTAGAAAAAACTCAATGCAGAAACCCGACAATTGCACAATTGAGGGGAAAGTTTCAGGGAGATATAATAAAAGTTCTTATAGTTCAACATTATTTGTCTACAATGTACAATGCTGTTTTGACACCTTACCCTGGGCAGTTTTGATAACAAATCTTAGTCACAATGCACCTACACCATGCTGTTATATGCTGATTAGGGCACATTCCAGGGTATTTATTGTCAATAGATTCTTGTAAAAAGAATTAAGTTCAAGTCCAGTTGATCTAACTGGATACCACAGATATACCATGACCTGGATGAATGAACTTTTACAGACATTTCTTCTTTTGTTGTTCCTGGTTTGATGTTATACCTATGCTGGACAGTTATAATGTTTCTTTGCAATTCTAGATTTGTGAAAAGTGAGAAAAATGTGTAATTTGATTGCTCTTAAAGGGTATCTCCACTGCTAAAAGTCACCTGGGTTGTAAGGATAGATATGTGGATGGTGGAAATGTACCTGCAGTATCCTGTGTCTTTGAGCAGTAGTTTAGAAGAAATCCAATGAGTTTGTCCCAGAACGCTGTGGATGGTGCAGGTCCGCCCACTCTCATTGACTGCCTGCATGTAAAATGTCCGACGCGTGTTTTCCTTTAGTGCATGCGCAGAATGTGAGAGGATACGTCGGGACTGCTGTCTGGTCGATTCTACACACACACACACACACACACACACACACACACACACACACACACACACACACATCACAGCTCTCCAAGCTACTGAGTTCACTGCTAAATGGAGGAATAATCACATGACCATCACAGCAGCTTGCTGACCTCACTAATTAATGGAGGAGTAATCAGGTACTTCCTTTTTCTCTCTCCCACTCCCTCCCATACCAGATTGCCTCATATTCCCAGCATCCCCTATGAAATCAATCTTAGAGTTAGACACAAACAAATCTTTATTAAAAACAACACAAGTTCCCCTGTATTTGTTACAGTAGTGTGGGAAGAGGGTTTAACTTTTCCTCCCCTGTCTCTCTCTGCATAATCAGCTGGAAAAATGAACTTAGAGAGTCAGGGTGGAAAGGATTTCTTACTGCAGCCAAGTGGGTGTGTCTGCTACCATGATGATGCACATTGAGTGACAGCACTCCCAGCACAGGGGAAGACACACCCCCAGGAACCTGCACATCTTTCCCATGCTGCTGCAATCAAACGAAAAGGAATTCTGGGAAAAAAAAGGTAGGGGGAGGGTTGGGGGATGGTGTACTTTAAAATAAACCAAAAAAAAAAAAATGCTTTTTCCTCAGTGGAGATACCCTTTAAATCAGAAAGAGACTTATTGGAGAAGCATTTGGCATAGGGTGTTACCACTAGAGATGGACTAGAACTCGAACCCGGGTTCGAGCCAAACTATTCGAATTTGAACGAATTCGGACTTCTCGAACTATCCCGGATTTTCGATATTTTCAGACTTTCGATAAATATCGAATGTTCGACCGTTCAAATGTGGGAGTAAAATGCCTATTATACCTATATGCGAGCATCGAATCCGCGAGTAAACTGTCCATTAAAACCTATACTCGAGCATCGAATCTGCGAGTAAAATATCCATGGTATCTAGGCGCGAACGAGTTGGAAAATAGCGCGAGTGAGAGTAAAATTGATTTTTCGAATGTCCTGGATATTCGAACATGTTCCCCAGACCATTTCCCAGGTCCAACAGCCATTTACATTAAGTTACCATTGATATTTTAATTGTATTTCATTAGAAATTTTCGAACTATTTGACTCCCATTGACTTTAATGAATCCGTTTTCGAACTTTCGAACTTTCCATATAGTTCGAAACTTCGAAAACAGACCGAACTTTCGAAAGTTCGGCCATCTCTAGTTACCACTTAATGTTTCAACTCCTATCCTAAAAAGCCTTTACAAATAAAATACATCTAAAATAACACAACCTCCCCATCCCCCTCAAACATGACAATATTACTTGAGAGAACTTTCTGCACATTTATATTACATTAACTTATTTTGAGCATTTGTTCCCCTGTAATGGATTGTTCCACTAGAATCCATAAACATGTAATATTTAACCATAGATTATTTAACCATTGTAATTGTATACAGTAAATGTGGTCTATCAATATCTAACCAATGCGTGATTAGGAAGCAACAGTTTTCTTAAGCTGACTTTTAAAGTCTTACTAAGAATATTATAAACTAATATTTTCTTTAATTATGTATTAATATCAAGGGGAAAATCGTTACTACTATTTTGTTAAGGTATAGCCTTTAAAGGGTCATTATAGTGGGGAAGAAGCAGATTTCTTCCCTTTACAGAAGAATAATATGGAAGGTAGAAGGCCATATTCTTGATATTGAATAGGGGTCACACTAACTGATATTAAATTGGTTATATCTACTTATTACAATTACTACTATGTTGTTAAGGTATAGCCTTTAAAGGGTCACTATAATGGGGGTAAAAAGTGAATTTCTCCCCTTAACGGAAGAATAAAATGGAGGCCATATTCTTGAATTGCTCATGACTGAAGACCAACCTGCTCCTCTCGCACAACCAGATCAAAGATTGCATAAAGACTTTTTTTGTGTTTTGTTGTTAGAAGGGATGTGCTAGAGTTTCGACCCATACCTGGTGTTACACCTTTTAAAACTACAGACACAATTTTGATGCAGAACTAACATTTATTTTTTTGTGAAAACCTGGTTTTGATGCAGAACTTTGGTTTAGATGCTGAAACTCGAAACTTCCACATAATCCGTGGACCCGCACAAATCCTCCTTATTTGATTTTTTTACCTGTAGCTTTGCTAGTCAAGGTCAAGTATTGCCAGTTTCCATGGGACGCTGGCATGGCAAGGAAAACTAGTAACATATAAAGATTACAGTGCAAAAGGCTTCAGAAGACTAATCAGTAAAGAATGAAATTACTACGTAAATAATTATAATGCTACATTGCCACAGCTGTCCAAATTTTTTTCATAAAAAGTAATATAATTTCCAATTTTAAATGCAAGAAATTCTTTTAAAATACAAAATGCTATGTAATGCTGTTAATGTTTCTGGATGATTAGATAAAAAGGACTTTGATTGCTGTCTGCAAAAGTGTATAATTAGAAATAAATTGTATTAAAATGGCAAGGAGAACATAAATTATTCATTTCTGTATTCAACTTACAATATAATTGTTAAATATGATTTTATCAAGTCATGCATTCATTAATATTTGTCTTTTTCCTTCACAATTTCTTAAAGCTTTTTCTCTGGTACACCACACTGACTTCCTTCCAGCTTAAACTTTTTTCAACTTTTTCCAAGGCCATAGACCTTTGATTAAAACAATGTATCACTTGTTTTTCTAACTAGAGTATCTGCTTTAGCTTTTTGAGCTTAGGCATGCTCAGTGTGAGAGAGATAGAGATAGAGGAGAGGGAGGAATTCTCAAGCATTTTTGTATTGATTTCAAACAGAAAATATGGTCCAAAGTTAAACGCAGCTATGTAAAGTACTTACAAAAATATCTAAATCAGAAAAGTAGGAAAGCCAATTCCTACCTCCTTCATTGGTTTCTTGCATGTGTGGTGAGCTTTTGAAGTTCTGCTCATGCTGTGGCTGGAAGCTCAGTGCTCATTACTCTTGACTCTTGAGTATAACTATCTAGCATTAGGAGACATAGTGACACATGCATATGTATTGTTTGATCTGTCTGTGAGTGAGGAATATGTTAGATAAGGATTAAGTTCTGCAAACCATCAATTGTCATATTTATATATTCATTTCTAAGCTATGCTTAGCAGGGGAAACAGGAAAAAAATAGTAATCCACCATGTTCATGTTTTTTTTTTTTTTTAAATGACAGTTTAGACTTAACTACAAATAGTGAAAGATATTTATATTGTGCAGGTTTGCTGGAGAAAAACTATCAAGAGCCCCTAAAAGCATCCTTGCTGATCAATAATAGGACCTGCAAATCAACAATTTTCTTAAAGTACATTCTTTTTCAGAAAGCTTTACTGCCTGATGTGAATATCTATTTTATCTGATTTTAGATTTATTTCAGTCTTGTAGAAGAGCTCTGTTTCAATGGACTCCGTTAATATAAATGGATGCAATGCTATAAAGGAGAACAAAGTTAAAGAAGAATAAATCTTTAAATAGCTACTTAACTAAATTCTTGTTTTTTTTGTCTGTAATACCTGTGGTAACAAAACCAGTAGGGAAGTCTCCTGCAAACTTTGTTGTCCATGTGTATGATTTTCCCCAAAGTTAAAGGGACACAATACTGAAAAAATGACAATGCCTCATCTTAATCTATAATTGAATACATGTAAGTAGCACTTAATCATTTCAATCCAGCACACATTTTGTTTAGGAGCAGTATCCCCCTCCCTTTTTTAGCCACTCCCACTTCCACTCGACATGACTTTTTTCCCACAAACCAACTGTCAAGCCTGCACACAGCATTCCAACTGTCAAAACTCTGTCACCATTCCAGCTACAGTAAAACTACTCACAGAAAAATAATTTTTGAACTTGATTGACAGCTGAAATATAAGCAGTTATAGACTGGATATCTAAAGAAATAGGGAGCAGATCAACAAAAAACAATACAGTGGTGGTTGGGAAGCATTACAGTTTTCGGTTATGGTCAATTTAAAATAACCTATTTTTCAGTATAGATGCCCTTTAACGACAACTTAGGCTGGGATATTTATGGATTGAAAAAAGCATCTTTTTTTTATGGCAAAACAGAATACACATATTGCAGATGCAATGGAGGGGAAAAAAATCAAAAAATCAAGAGCCTCCTTTAGAGCTCTTGCTGTTTCTCAATTATAGGAAGATAATTACTTAGTTGTACATTTTACATCATTTCTACATAACCCTTAATAATAAAACAATTATACCTTTCAAAGCTTACAGCACCAGTTGTCATATGCAGACATAATCTTCATTACATCAGAATACAAACCTAATAAACTCATTTGCTTAATCTAATTTGCTTTCTGTCCTTTAAATGTATCTGTCAACTTTCCATCAAATTCAAATGTAAAACGTTACCAATCAAAATTAAGTTTTTTTAAAAAACAGAATACAAAAAAAAAAAATAGGATTCACATGCTAAAATAATTGCAAATTACATAAAAAAATTATCTTATTGATGTAACGATATCTGCAGTCCACGATATCATGCCTGTGCATGTTGTTTTTCTATAACTTGTATCTATCTGTGTCATATCCTTGTTTGAGTTATTGAGTTAAGACGGAATATAAGAAAGTATAAAATAAATCATCATGGATCTTAGTACGAGTCTGTTGAGACACATATTCTGCTACAGATTTCGATGGCCATAAAATAAAACTGGACTGCTGCTGTTTTTCCAGAAACAATACAGAAACAGTCACCTGAGTATTAGAAAAGCACAAACATTACTATGAAACCTCTAATAGTACAGCAAATTGATTTTCTCAACCCTGTTTTATATGCCGTGTTATATTGATGGGACGTACAGTTATGGCAAAGGGTAATTTGGCCACATTCTGCAGTTAAAAATGCTTGAATTTATCTTAATAAACAAGCCTTGTATATTGAGGGCCTTTTGATAAAGGTGTCATATTGGTATATATTAATACATATTAATTAATATATTAATACAATACTGTGCAATATTAAATAGACCTTTAAGTTTATATTACAAATATTTAATGTGTGGGGGAAATGTGTGGTTGCCCTGTTTTGTTAGATCGATGGAGAAGACATACTACTGTATGCATATATATTTTTTCTTTTGTATAAATTTAATAACATTCAAATAAACCATGAGACGGCCAATATTCTTTCTTCATGTATCAGTTAAGTGAAAGACAGGCAACTATTATTTATTTATTTGTACATATTTGTAATCTTTTATGTTAGAGAAATATTTGTGCCTTCTGCCACAAGGGTGGCGTTGAATCAAGAGTTAAAGGAGAACTATAGTGTATATAATGTATTTGGGACAGAGATAAAGGGCTGGTAATTCCTACCTCCTAATATTGTTTCTGTGAGGTGCACCAGCCCAAAGGAAACTGATTCTGCCAGTCTTCCTCCTAGCTTCAGAACTATAGTTAATACTGGAGTGTTCCTGGACTAACCTGACAAATGAAAACCATACATGCTGTAGGTGGGAATAATCAATCCTACCTCCCTGCATCAGGTACTTTCCATTTTTAAAAGTACAATTTTTAGTATATTTATCCTTTAAATGTATGTTGACTGAAAAAGTTAACATTCCCTTTTTACATAAATTTAAGAAAAGGAGGTAAAGGACTTATGTCTTACCTCCCGTTCTTCAATTAATCCAGCAGGAGCAGGGAGCCAAATACTTAAACTTGATCATGCTCCTCCGTTGCTACCTCTAACAGGTCCCCTGACTACATCCACGCTCCCTTATACAATACGAGTGTGTACGTATTATATAAGGGAGTGTGGATGAAGTTGGCACATTCGGCACGTGGATGAAGTCGGAACACGTTTTATGCAAAATCTCCAACACAGTTGAAAATCAGAATGTAATTTGTCGACCAGTTTGGAGTTAATTTATTTTATGCAAAACCGGTTAAAAATACAGATTGGACATGTAGGTAAATCACATCTGATTCTATCTTTTGAAATAACACTTTTGGTCTATGGAGCCAAAAGCTGCACAACTTTAGATTGGACTGTGTACAAGCCTTAACACTTTGCAGTAACTCGCCAAAACAACATATTGTGTTCCATAGTATTATAATTTACATGTGTCGTTATTTCTGAAATTTTGTGTATGAAAATGTCTTTTAGTTCAAAATGTATTTCTGGAGCTTGCACACCAGGGGCCCTATTTATAAAGGTGCAGTATTGCTAAGTGTAATTGTGTAAAAAAAATGGTTATAGCAAAATGAAAAACGGATGCGCAAACCCCACGTGCATCGAAAATTGTGTGAATTGTTGCATTCCCGCAATTTCAATTCTAACCAAAATTGCATGAGCAAACCTGTGGAAAAACGCATTTGTGTGGCCTAGCCCTTAAAAAATGTCCCCAGTTTTATTTTCTAGCATTCCATACTTACGTGTGTTTTGATATCTTGTGAGTAAGTTGCTTTAGTTATCGCTTCTCCCTAGAATATGCTTGTTAGATTGACATTATTTAATGTGTCATCTCAAGTGTGCAATTCTTTCTTTCTGAAACCCCCATCTTCTTAGGGGTGAAATGAGCAGCCTGTTACCTTAGGTACACTTTGTCCGCTGTCAGATAATCTTTGGAAAAATAAATATAAAGGTCACAACACACTTTTTTCCAGATGCAAACTATTATGCAGCACAAGAAAAATATGGGGGAGCACACTAATTAGGTGAATCCAAAATGATTTATTGTAACAACATACAATGTTTTGGGACGCCCTGTCCCTTCCTCAGGAATACCTGAAACATTGTATGTTGTTACAATAAATCATTTTGGATTCACCTGATTAGTGTGTTCTCCCATATTTTTCTTGTGCTGGAGAACTGTTTGGCCCCTGGAGTGGAGGGCTAGGGGGATTGCACCTACCTACCTGTCTGGCATACAGCCAACAGTGGTGTTCTGGAGTGTGCTCTAGACTGTATTGTGAAACAATTATGCAAACCTTGCCTCAATACAGAGACCTGAGCTTCACAGATAGGAGGATCTGTAATGTATCATGGATTTTCTATTAGAATATTTCATATATGTTCTGTGCTTTCTCATTTATTCCACAGTCTATTCGGTCTGAACCTACACAGCAGTTTGATTTTGATTTGCAGGTATTTGTGAATTTTCTGTGATCTGGTCCTCCTTGCATGCACTGTTAATAAAGATAGAAATCCTATTGGTTAGAAAGGCTATAAAAGCCCCCCCCCTGTACCAGCTTCCCTCACAGTGACACTGAACTTGACTTGAGTTTCCCAAGCCAACCCCATAGCACATAATCGAGCTTGAGCATCACATGCATGTTCAAGCTCATAACAAGCTCATGAACTAGGGGTCAGAGGCAGACACCTTTATACAGGAGGCAGCAAAACTTTGCAGGCTGATACTGAATAACCAAGATGATTTTATTAAAAGAGTTAAGTGGTTGGGCCTATGTACCTTAAAGTAAAGGCAAGCTGTTTTTTTATTTAGGGGGCAGACATTCCCTTTAACCTTTGTTTTACTATTGTTGGACTACAATTTAGAGGGCTGGAGGAAAATTTGACAATGACCTCAGAGCTCTGTATGTTAAAGATCTAGAGTACACATTAAGATCAAAATATCTCTAAATTCTAAAAAAGAATAATAAAAATACATAGCATAAATCCTTAGTACAACCCTTATCGTATATTTATTTTAATGGCATTTATCCAAAGATTAAAATTAGGTCTGCATAGCAGTAGAACAGATACATTATTATATCTAATGTTTTCTAATATTATTCTGAGCTTTTCAGCAGTTTGTCAAGTTGCATGTATTCTTCTGCATTCCTTAATTTTCTGTAGCATTGAAAATGTCAACGCAGGATGTGGGAAGGCCCTACAGGCACCCTGCCCAACTTCACCCAGGACACAGTCCAAGACTGCCTGATTCATGGCCTTGACCATCAAACCTACACACTCTGGGGCATGGCATATCGACCCCTAGACACTTTAGGATCATTAAAAAATGAGTGTTTAATTTGGAGGCCCAGATGGAGACCCACTCCTTGCTAAGCAATGCTGTACATGGGAATTATCTACATGTTCTCATAGTTTAGAAAGGCAAGTCAGGAACATTGGTAGATTATTATGCTTATGGTTTTTGAAGTTTTTTTCAAAATTTATTGCATTTTTAAAATTGATTAATAATATTAGTATACTGCAACACAACAGTGTTATATATATATATATATATATATATATATATATATATATATATATCTTATATTTTATCTTATCTTATATTTTTTAATTGTGTTTTTCATTCTTTTCCCTACCATTTATCACAAAGTAAATACTAAAAATATTTATAAAATTGCTCGTCATTTACCTCTCAATAATATTTGCCATGTCATTGTGTTTGTTTGTTGGTGTAGGGGGTTCACATGGTTCAGTTACACATTTACCCTGTTCCATTCACAGAATTTATCAACAAAAAACCCAAACTGTGTAACTGATATTAAATTATAGCCATCTGATCCTTGCAGGACACAAAGTGTTTGCTCTCCAGCTACCCTAAAAATCAATTCTCTCTACTGAATTTGACAGATTCATTTACTTTAATCCAGCTCTGCTTTAATCCCTATTTTCTTGGAAAGCTTTTGTTGATCTCTTTCTCTACTGAAACAGACCAATGTTCTCTATACCGCCTTTGCTCTTTTTACAAGCCTAGCCTTTGCATTCTGTTTAGTCTTTATAATGAATTTAATACAGTTTTTTTTATTTAAGCGAGAACCACAAATTAACTTCCTAAAGCTTGCACTAGGAGACTTTCTGTGGCAATTCAATGACTGTTAAATTAACTGCACTGCTTTGTATTTCTTATACAATCTTAAGTACAGTTTAGTAATGTTTAAAGTGAACTTGCTTGTAAGTATAAAGCCAACTATCGATTAGAGATGCCGAACTTACTGAAGTTTGGTTTGTTTCCTAACTTCCAAACTTCAGTAAAAGTTCTGAAGTTCATAAATGAAACCCATTAAAGTCAATGGCAGATAATAGTTTGATAAGTTTGTATGCATAACAGATAAAATAAATAATAAATAGTAATTTACTGTAAATGGCTGTGGCACCTATAAAATGATCTGGGGAACTGGCACCTATCACCAAAACTTATTTTAACACTTCTTACTTCATGATCGGGCAATTGTTGTGTTTCCGCATGCTACATTCAAGGTTTATGGCCAATTTGAGGGTTACTGAACACTGCTTTTAAGGGTTACCGAAATCGACCACTACATTCGAGGATTACCGAACGCTGCATTTGAGGATTACCGAACGCTGCATTTGAGGGTTACCGAACGCTGCATTTGAGGGTTACCGAACGCTGCATTTGAGGATTACCGAACGCTGCATTTGAGGATTACCGAACGCTGCATTTGAGGGTTACCGAACGCTGCTTTTGAGGTTACCGAACGCTGCATTTGAGGATTACCGAACACATGCATTTGAGGTTCCGAAAATGAATGCTGCATTCAAGAGTTACTGAAAATGAACATAACATTTGAGGGTTACCAAATGATACATTCGAGGGTTACCGAAAACAAACATTACTTTGAAGGTTACCGAAAACGCTATATTCAAAGGTTATCAAAGGTTATCAAAGATAATGTCCGCGCATTCGGAAAACTATGTCCAAACTAGTTCGGATAGTTTGAGTTCGTCCGAACTTATAAGTTCGGCCCAAACTCGGGTTCGGGTCCATCACTACTCTTGATCAGGTTTTTGGGAATATTGATGAATTTACCAGAGATCCATTATGATCCATTTCACATGCAATGGTGAAACTATGGAACTGTATTCTAGCAGATGTGGTAATGACAAGTTCATTAATGGCTTTAAAGTGGGCTAATTGGTAAGAATTAATATATATATACTGTGGTGATGTTTTTTTTTTAGCTGTTTATTTTTTATTTTTTGCCTTTCTCTAGATCAACTGTTAGCTGGGTACACACAGTACAGATCATTGAAAATGACAGACAGGATCTGCAAGATCCTGTCTGTCATCTTTCAAAGATCTGCATTCCACACAGTCTGTGTGTTTCCATCAGCCGCGCATACTCCTCTATAGGGAGTCTGCACGGCCAATGGAAATTTTCAGTCTTTCCCGAATGAGCGTTCGGCCGACCCGATTGTTCAGCACTGCGTGCTCTTCGGAAAACTAAGCCCTGGCAGTATCGGGCTTATCGTTACTGTGTGTACCCAGCTTTAAGTAGGAGGTGTAAAGGTTGACTAGATGGACATATGTTTTTATTCAACCTCAATTGCTACTATGTTACTATGTGCATAGTAAGAACTCATCCTATGACATGCAGGATTTAAGACCGTTGATAAATAAAACATGCTTATTCAAATATATCTAATATTTAATATATTTACCTTTAATATAATAACAACAATAATATCAATAATAAAATCTTTATTGTTTTAACCATCTGACATACAGCCTGTAAAATTAAATAAAAATGAAGAAACATGACTGCATTACATCAACATTAAAAGTCTTAATGGCATTATGCCTAAAAGTTTTAGTTTATAAAGTTTAGAGAGCAATTTAGTGTCAAATATTGTGCAGTACAAGGCAAAAATATTTCTTTGCTCCATTGCCTACTTTAAAGGGGTGATTAGCTGAAATGAAGACAAAACGGAAATGTAGCATCTGAGATTTTGAATATTACATGGTTGAGAATGATTTTTATTACAAAATGCCTGTTAAGACATGTTAGGAGAAAGGGAAAAAATCTTATTAAGCTGTCAAAAATCTACTAGCTGTTTTCTAAAACAAAGTGATTGGTATACCTTTTTGCTACCATATGTTTCCTAGAAAGGTACTATTATTTCAATGATCCAAATGTTATTTTTATCGCTTACATGATTTATTCATTTAGGCATACTGTATGGATTCATTTTACATGCATCACAATAATATAATGAGGCAAATACCAAATTTTTACTTGATAATGAATTGATATTAAAAAAATTTATCTAACGAGCAAACAAACTTTTCAAGAAACTTCCAACTGAATTTTTTTAAGAACCTCTGGTATTACCTTCTTCAATTTGATGGGTAATATAACATGCCAGGGTCGATAACAAGAGAGATTCATGCTAATATACAGGCTCATATTTTTATGTGGTTAATAAGTTGACACAAGTGAGCTACATGTAGCATAATTGTTAATTATTATTTTATTCCAATGTACAAGGTTCTTCATCAGGTGAAAGACACATGTAGGTTCAAAACATGTCATGCTTTCTGCCAATAAATTATTATTTAACAATTATGCTATGTGTGTTCTTGTGTGTCAACCTTATTAACTTATTGAATCTATTGGGATGATGGTGAATCCTGACACACTTGGATTGAGCATGGACGGATTTGATACTTTACTGGCACTCAGATACAACTGCTTTTGAAGTTATCATATTTTATGTAGGTTTAATCTTTAATAGTGTAGTTAGTATATTTTAATGGCATTTGGCATTCACATTTCAGATTTTTCTGTGTATGCATGAGTTTGAGGCCCACTCAGTCAGAACTAATAAAGAAACAGGAAGTTGTTAGTTTAGATACAAAAAAACTCCAATATTACCATTTCCATTTTGAAAAGGTTAATTAGGTCAAGGTTAACTAGAAAGGGAAAGTTTGAATTTGGCTTAAAAAAAGCCACATTTTGGAAGGGAATGTGTGTGTTTGTGCTGCAGATTTTAAAACTCAAAAATGCCAATGATTAGGACATTTGTTTTTTATTACCTTTAAATATGGCTGTCACATGAATAAATGGGCAGGTCATTGGTGTGTGTACTCATATCAAGTTGGGGATAAAAGACTAACTTTTTTATGATTGGTCAAAATGTGTTTTTTTTTCTTTTTACTATACTTAACATTTAAATATGGTTGCCATATGAATGAATGGGTAGCTCAGTTGGTGTGTTTACCTGTTCGGTTGGAAGTTTAAAAAAAACTTTTTTGATTATTGATCAACATTTGTTTTTTGACTATAGTTACCCTTTAAGTAAGGCTGTCACAAAAATGGAGGGTAGTCATTAGGTATGTGTACCTGTGCCAGGTTGGGGTTAAAAAACTAACTTTTGGATTATTGGTCAAAATTTGTTTTTTGACTATAGTTACCCTTTAAGTATGCTGCTGCAAAATGGAAGGGTAGGTAAGCAAGTGTGTGTACCTGGGTCAGGTTGGTTTTTTTTTTTTTTTTAAAAAACTTTGTTGATGATCCAAAATTATTTTTAACTATAGTTACCCTTTAAATATGCTGCCAAAGAAATGGAGAGTAGGTCAGTAGGTGTGTGTACCTGTGTCAGGTTGGGGGTTAAAAAAAAACTTTTTGATAATTGGTCAAAAAATTTTTGGACTATAGTTACCCTTTAAGTTTGGCTGCCACCGAATTGGATAAAGGATCAGTAGTGTGTGTACCTGTGTCATGTTGGGAGTACTGTTTTTAGGATTGGTCAAAATTAGTTTTTTTTACTATAGTTACCTTAAGTATGGCTGCAACAGTAATGGAGGGGTTGGTCAGTAGGTACTTGTATCTGTGTCAGGTTGGGGGTTAAGAAAAAAAACTTTTTAATGATTAGTCAAAATTTGTTTTTTGACTATAGTTACCCTTTAAGTTTGGCTGCCATGGAATGAAAGGGTAGGTCAGTAGGTGTGTGCCCTGGGTCTGAGTGAGGGGGTATTTTTTTGTGTTTACACCAATAAATTAACTTTTATTGAGGATATATAAAATGTGTTTTTTGACTTTATTTACCCTTTAAGTTGGCTGCCATAGGATAGAAGGGTAGTCAGTAGGTGTGTATCCCGTGTGAGGTTGGGGGTTATGTTTTTGCATGTATGACCATATAACTAACTTTTATTGGTAATATCAAAATGAGTTTTTTACCCTTTAAGGTACAGTGCTACATTGGGACTACAGTAACTCACAGGCAGCATCTAACTGCAGGATTGGGTTTATCTGCACAAAAAGAGCACAAGAAACAGATAATGCTTATCCTTCCTGATCTTAATGCTATCAATTAGCCATGCAGTGACAGAGAAATAAGCTTTACTTTTATAGAATGGATATGTCTACATGTAGTGTGTCGGGGGAGGGCTGGGTGATTGACAGTTCTTTACTGACTAGCTGTGCCCCGTCCTCTTTAAAAAGCAAGAGCTAAAAAACGGGATAGAAGGCAGAAAAGGGAGGGAAGCAGATTTAAGGTTGGTGGTAATTTATCCTAATTAGTATGTGATTAGTTAAAAATGATTTGCCCCATTTTATATGTCGTCAGGAAAGTGTGTAGTGACTTGGCAGAATGGGTTAACTAGTGGTATTAGTTCTTGCAAAGGACCAATAAAAATACCATTCCACCCTGGAACAGTCCTATTGTTTATATACATTAGTGAACATGAACCAGATCCCTTTTCCAGACAATGTGGGGTCGAACCGTGTATCTGGAATTCTCTTCAGCTAGGGGTCGGTGGGTACCTTAAGAGGTCATTTAAGAGCAACCATACATGGAAAATAAATGTATTTCGGTATTGGAATATGTAAGACAAAACCAATATTATATTTGTGAATGGGAAAGTAAGCCCTTCAAATGATACCCAACATGGAGCCCTTATTCCCTTGCCAAGGCAAGTTATTATACTTGTGAAATATGGATTACACGCAGGTCATGTTTGGTATTGGAGGGATTGATAATTAATACAGGAGAGAAATGTGGTCAATATCCCAATCCAATGTACATATCTACATTTATATGGATCTGCCTAACGTGAGGGAATAATGCTTTTGGCTAGTCGTAAATCTTGACATTCCTAGACACTCCCACCTATGCAATAGCCCATAGGATGGGGGTGGTTCAACAAGGTTTTAAAAATCCTTGTTGCTCCTATAACTTTGTTCATACTGAGGGACAGGCTAAAACCGGTGTATGGACCCGATGTTTCTTCCCGCCCGGGATACAGGACTACTTCTAGTGCGTAGGGTCTGTGAATAATTTTATCCTTTTTATTTTTATAACTGTTGTACTTATTGTATTTCATTTTTATTATAACACCATTTATTTTATTTTTGTATTTTATGCACTGTCCACCTTTTGGAATATTAAATCTAAAATTTAATATGTTTGGTCTTTGATGCTCTAAAAGAACTCAGTTAGCCTCTGATAAGTTTTATGTGGTTGAATGGAATGGAAATGGAATGTTGCAGTGTAAATGCTAATTAACTCTGTGACTGCTTGTGAAGGACTGATGCTAATTAACCAGTTAGTTGCTGGAGTGAATGGTGTAGTGTTAACCATTTAGCTGCTAGGACAGGGGTGTGCATATAGGAGAGTCAAGAGTGTTTTGGGGTGTCTTTAAGGCCGTAACTTAAAGTGTTGCCAGCAAGTACCGATTGATTGGTCAGATCACATGCCCGCGAACTGGCGTTCATGACAAATCCTTTAAGACTTTTCATATTTCGATTTTCTGGTTATGCATGAGTTTTGAGGCATGGAGACATTTTCCTGCCCAGCTCAGAATTAAGCCATTGTCCATGATCTAACATTGTAATTCTTCTCAAACAAGAAGTGAACAACAAAAACCTATTCTTCCATATCCTTTTTTATAGATGATTTAAACCTGTTGATTGCTGTGCTGTTTCCCTGATTTCCTAGCAAAGATCCTGTTTCATTTATACTGCTTATTAATATCAGCCAGTTGGTGATGCGCCCACATATACCAGGCTTTCCTTCAGTGATAATTCCTTATGTTGGTTTAAGGGCATGTCCACCCCCAAAACTATAATTAACCTACTATTGCCCCATGCTGTAGTTTAAAATAAACCTTACCTTACATCTCTCTCCCTATGGTTCCCAAGATATGCTTTTCAAAGTCCAGGAAACTGAAATTCCAAGCTGTCTGTGAGGCTTCTGATCCAGCTGATTCCTAGTCCTCATCAAGGTCTGGGCTGCGCAGAAACCCCCCCTCCCACCATCCGGATCCATCCTCAGCCATCGTAGTTCCTATCTCAAATCCTTTGGAGGTAATTTAGGTTACCCCTGCCCACCCCAAAGGAACTCCTGCCCGCCCCCAAATCCACAATATTTTTATAAAAAAAATCCACACATTTCTACTTACAGAGACTTTTCTCCCTGGCATTTCACATGACGTCAGCCGCATCTGGGATTGGCTGCCTCTCAGCCAATCACAGACGTGCTAAGGTCCGGCCCCTGTTTGCAAGCAGGAGACCGGATCAGATCCCATGGGAGAGAAGGCTGAGTAGTAGAAATGTGGGGATTTTTTTACAGAAATATTGTGGCGGTTGGGGTGGGTAGGGGTTACCTACCTTAACCCAAAGTTAGTTTTGGGGGTAAACCTTAGACAACCCTGTTTATCACTGGCATTAGCACCTAGACAGCATGGTTGACCCCAGGACTTTAGGTGCAAGGAATCAACACCGAGGCCAGAAAAACATGAAAGTGTGGCGCAATAGAAGGAAATCAGCGCCAGATGGTCAGAACAAGAACAGTCTTAGCAGACTAGAGGAGAATGAAACTTAAGTATAGAAGAGAATAGCAGAAAAAAGTTGGTAGTATATGGTCAGGCTGGCCACCAAGTAACAAATCAGTGAAGAGTGGAGTCAGACTAACCAGTAAAGGTCAAATGTAATAGCGTGGTACAGAGGGGTGAGACAAGGATGTAGTCACTACTAGCCAGGTCATATACCAAAGTCAAGCAACACAGGCGAGGTACAGAGGGGTCAGCGCAAATCAGATCAATGTAGCAAAAGTCGATCCAGGCAGCAAATAATAGAATGGTCAAAAAGAGTAATCAAGTCAAAAATGGAGTAAACAGATCAGAACACACCACCAGCAAAGTAGCAACTAAATGCTATACGGACAATAGTCAGAACAACATGAAGAGAACAAAAAGGCTTCACTAAACAATGGGTTGATGATAGGCTAAAGTAGTTAAAACATAACACACAAACATAGCTAACGATATATACAGATCCAAATAAACAGTCAGCCAGAGATAGACAGCCAAAGAAGCTATGCGTGCGGAGACACCTCTGAATATGAGTACACCTGCGCGTACAAACACCACGGGAAATCGCACAAATGGTTTATTTCCTGACACCAGTCACATGTAATTGCTTTGTGTAATTGTTGTTTATATGGCCCAATAATCTTTCATTTCTAGCAGGTGCAATACTTTAGCTATACAGTATATGTGTGTTGCCTGTGAGTCCTATTTTAACTCTCTAGCCTGGTTTGCGTCTAGCCCGTATATTTCTACCTTGAGATATTTTGCCTAGTTAATGAATGGATTCCTGAACTTTGGTTTACATATACCCTATAAGTCGAGATTTCATGCTTTAAATTAGCCTGAAAACCTAACCTCGGCTTATACCGGGTCAAGTCCTAATTTGATCCAATGCTGCAATTGTGGATAGTAACCAGTAGGCGCTGTTTTAAAAATCCTTTGACTGCATAGTTACAGGAGCTGATCTGCCTTTACACACTTCCTGCTTCCTGTAGTCTGGCTGCTGACTCACTTAGCACTGTCACTGCTCATCTGGATGCTGGAAATATGATGGTATTCTCATGTGGGGCAAAAGGGCTCTCTCAGTGACATTTCTATTGGGGTCAGAGAGCCCTTTACTATATGGGGGTCAGAGGGCCCTTTACTATATGGGGGTCAGTAGAATTGTAATGATGGTAAGCTTAATAAAAAGTTTATTGAACCTTGCCAAGCCAAGCAAAGCAGGCTGGTAGTTGTAGTTTCCAAACATTTGAAGTGCCAAGGAATTGGGGGTTACTGGTACTATTTGCTATTACTTACGGGACTACTGTATGGGAATTCAGATGTCCTTTAAAGGGCAACATAATCCACAAAACAATTAAATCAGAAGGCAGAGTGGTCATAATTTCTACCCTCGGCTTATACTCGAGTCAATCAGTTTTTACAAAGTTTTCAGGTAAAAATAGGTACCTCAACTATACTCAGATCGACTTATACTCAATTATATCGGTAACATTTCTTTGCCTTTTCTCTTTTGCATATTTGCCAGTTTGGACTATTTCTTTAACCATCCAGCATCTGTTCCAATTTTCAGCCTTTCTGGTCTATCAAGCACCTGTTTGCCTGTCCTGCTCATCCTGGTAATTTTGATGGTTCCTGTATCCTGTCCATCTGCTCTGACCTATCTTTCATTCATTCAGTGCATCACTCGATCTGTTTTGAATTAAAGCTCCTTTCACCATAATGTGACAAGCAGTTTCCCCTGTCTGCCTGTTAGTAACAGTTGTGATTTTCTAACCAGGATTTGGATTACTAAACATGAGCGGACTTCCCCAACTGATTGCTATTAAAATTTTTGGCTGGCTTGTTATTCAATCAATTCAAAAGGAAAGTAATGTAATATCGCCTCAAGCCTTTTCTAGTCTTCCATTAGGCCTTTGCTCAATAGACTAAATTCGTCTTGGGTCAATGCATGTTGGCTCAGGTTGTATACTAAATCTAATTCGCTGCATTTGAGGGTTACCGAACGCTGCATTTGAGGATTACCGAACACTGCATTTGAGGGTTACCGAAAATGAATGCTGCATTCAAGAGTTACTGAAAATGAACATAACATTTGAGGGTTACCAAATGATACATTCGAGGGTTACCGAAAACAAACATTACATTTGAAGGTTACCGAAAACGCTATATTCAAAGGTTATCAAAGGTTATCAAAGATAATGTCCGCGCATTCGGAAAACTATGTCCAAACTAGTTCGGATAGTTTGAGTTCGTCCGAACTTATAAAGTTCGGCCCAAACTCGGGTTCGGGTCCATCACTACTCTTGATCAGGTTTTTGGGAATATTGATGAATTTACCAGAGATCCATTTATGAAATCCATTTCAACATGCAATGGTGAAACTATGGAACTGTATTCTAGCAGATGTGGTAATGACAAGTTCATTGAATGGCTTTAAAAGTGGGCTAGATTGGTAAGAATTAATATATATATACTGTGGTGATGTTTTTTTTTTTAGCTGTTTATTTTTTATTTTTTGCCTTTCTCTAGATCAACTGTTAAGCTGGGTACACACAGTACAGATCATTGAAAGATGACAGACAGGATCTGCAAGATCCTGTCTGTCATCTTTCAAAGATCTGCATCCACACAGTCTGTGTGTTTCCATCAGCCGCGCTAGACTCCTCTATAGGGAGTCTAGCACGGCCAATGGAAATTTTCAGTCTTTCCCGAATGAGCGTTCGGCCGACCCGATTGTTCAGCAGCTGCGTGCTCGTTCGGAAAACTAAGCCCTGGCAGTATCGGGGCTTTATCGTTACTGTGTGTACCCAGCTTTAAGTAGGAGGGTATAAAGGTTGGACTAGATGGACATATGTTTTTATTCAACCTCAATTGCTACTATGTTACTATGTGCATAGTAAGAACTCATCCTATGACATGCAGGATGTTAAGACACGTTGATAAAATAAAACAATGCTTATTCAAAATATATCTAATATTTAATATATTTATCCTATTAATATTAAAATAACAACAATAATATCAATAATAATAATCTTTATTGTTTTAAACCATCTGACATACAGCCTGTAAAATTAAATAAAAATGAAGAAACATGACTGCATTACATCAACATTACAAGTCTTAATGGCATTATGCCTAAAAGTTTTAGTTTATAAAGTTTGAGAGCAATTTAGTGTCAAATATTGTGCAGTGACAAGGCAAAAATATTTCTTTGCTCCATTGCCTACTTTAAAGGGGTGATTAGCATATGAAATGAAGATCAAAACGGAAATGTAGCATCTGAGATAATTTGAATAATTACATGGTTGAAAGATGATTTTTATTACAAAATGCCTGTTAAGACATGTTAGGAGAAAGGGAAAAAAATCTTATTAAGCTGTCAAAAATCTACTAGCTGTTTTCTAAAACAAAGTGATTGGTATACCTTTTTGCTACCATATGTTTCCTAGAAAGGTACTATTATTTCAATGATCCAAATGTTATTTTTATCGCTTACATGATTTATTCATTTAGGCATACTGTATGGATTCATTTTACATGCAATCACAATAATATAATGAGGCAAATACCAAATTTTTTACTTGATAATGAATTGATATTTAATAAAAATGTATTACTAACGAGCAAAACAAACTTTTCAAGAAAACTTCCAACTGAATTTTTTTAAGAACCTCTGGTATTACCTTCTTCAATTTGATGGGTAATATAACATGCCAGGGTCAGATAACAAGAGAGATTCATGCTAATATACAGGCTCATATTTTATGTGGTTAATAAGTTGACACAAGTGAGCTACATGTAGCATAATTGTTTAATTATTATTTTATTCCAATGTACAAGGTTCTTCATCAGGTGAAAGACACATGTAGGTTCAAAACATGTCATGCTTCCTGCCAATAAATTATTATTTAACAATTATGCTATGTGTGGCTCTTGTGTGTCAACCTTATTAACTTATTGAATCTATTGGGATGATGGTGAAATCCTAGACACAATTGGATTGAGCATGGACGGATTTGATACTTTACTGGCAGCTCAAGATACAACTGCTTTTGAAGTTATCATATTTTATGTAGGTTTAATCTTTAATAGTGTAGTATAGTATATTTTAAATGGCATTTGGCCATTCACATTTCAGATTTTTCTGTGTATGCATGAGTTTGAGGCCCAGCTCAGTCAGGACTAATAAAAGAAACAGGAAGTTGTTAGTTTAGATACAAAAAAACTCCAATATTACCATTTCCAGTTTGAAAAGGTTAATTAAGTCAAAGGTTAACTAGAAAGGGAAAGTTTGAATTTGGCTTTAAAAAGCCACATTTTGGAAGGGAATGTGTGTGTTTGTGCTGCAGATTTTAAAACTCAAAAAATGCCAATGATTAGGACATTGTTGTTTTTACTTACCCTTTAAATATGGCTGTCACATGAATAAATGGGCAGGTCAGTTGGTGTGTGTACTCATATCAAGTTGGGGGATAAAAGACTAACTTTTTTATGATTGGTCAAAATGTGTTTTTTTTCTTTTTACTATACTTAACATTTAAATATGGTTGCCATATGAATGAATGGGTAGCTCAGTTGGTGTATGTACCTGTGTCAGGTTGGAAGTTTAAAAAAAACTTTTTTGATTATTGATCAACATTTGTTTTTTGACTATAGTTACCCTTTAAGTAAGGCTGTCACAGAAATGGAAGGGTAGGTCAGTAGGTATGTGTACCTGTGCCAGGTTGGGGGTTAAAAAAACTAACTTTTTGGATTATTGGTCAAAATTTGTTTTTTGACTATAGTTACCCTTTAAGTATGCTGCTGCAGAAATGGAAGGGTAGGTAAGCAAGTGTGTGTACCTGGGTCAGGTTGGTTTTTTTTTTTTTTTTAAAAACTTTGTTGATTAATCAAAATTATTTTTTGACTATAGTTACCCTTTAAATATGGCTGCCAAAGAAATGGAGAGGTAGGTCAGTAGGTGTGTGTACCTGTGTCAGGTTGGGGGTTAAAAAAAAACCGTTTTGATAATTGGTCAAAAAAATTTTTGGACTATAGTTACCCTTTAAGTATGGCTGCCACCGAATTGGATAAGAGGATCAGTAGGTGTGTGTACCTGTGTCATGTTGGGAGTACTGTTTTGAGGATTGGTCAAAATTAGTTTTTTTTTACTATAGTTACCCATTAAGTATGGCTGCAACAGTAATGGAGGGGTTGGTCAGTAGGTACTTGTATCTGTGTCAGGTTGGGGGTTAAGAAAAAAAACTTTTTAATGATTAGTCAAAATTTGTTTTTTGACTATAGTTACCCTTTAAGTTTGGCTGCCATGGAAATGAAAGGGTAGGTCAGTAGGTGTGTGTACCTGGGTCTGAGTGAGGGGGTATTTTTTTGTGTTTACAACCATAAAATTAACTTTTATTGAGGATATATAAAAATGTGTTTTTTGACTTTATTTACCCTTTAAGTATGGCTGCCATAGGAATAGAAGGGTAGGTCAGTAGGTGTGTATCCCCGTGTGAGGTTGGGGGTATATGTTTTTGCATGTATGACCATATAACTAACTTTTATTGAGGATATATCAAAATGAGTTTTTTACCCTTTAAGGTACAGTGCTACATTGGGACTTACAGTAACTAACACAGGCAGCATCTAACTGCAGGATTGGGTTTATCTGCACAAAAAGAGCACAGAGAAACAGATAATGCTTATTCCTTTTCCTGATCTTAATGCTTAATCAATTAGCCATGCAGTGACAGAGAAATAAGCTTTACTTTTATAGAATGGATAGTGTCTACATGTAGTGTGTCAGGGGGAGGGGCTGGGTGATTGACAGTTCTTTACTGACTAGCTGTGCCCCGTCCTCTTTAAAAAGCAAGAGCTAAAAAAACAAGGGATAGGAAGGCCAGAAAAGGGAGGGAAGCAGATTTAAGGTTGGTGGTAATTTATCCTAATTAGTATGTGATTAGTTAAAAATGATTTGCCCCAGTTTATATGTCTGTCAGGAAAGTGTGTAGTGACTTGGCAAGAATGGGTTAACTAGTGGTATTAGTTCTTGCAAAGGACCAATAAAAATACCATTCCACCCTGGAACAGTCCTATTGTTTATATTACGATTAGTGAAGCATGGAACCAGATCTCCTTTTCCAGACAATGTGGGGTCGAACCGTGTATCTGGAATTCTCTTCAGCTAGGGGTCTGGTGGGTACCTTAAGAGGTCATTTTAAGGACAACCATACATGGAAAATAAATGTATTTCGGTATTGGAATATGTAAGACAGAAACCAATATTATATTTGTGAATGGGAAAGTAAGCCCTTCGAAATGATACCCAACATGGAGCCCTTATTCCCTTGCCAAGGCAAGTTATTAATATCTTGTGAAATATGGATTACACGCAGGTCATGTTTGGTATTGGAGGGATTGATAATTAATACAGGAGAGAAATATGTGGTCAATATCCCAATACAATGTACATATCTACATTTATATGGAATCTGCCTAACTGAGGGGAAATGAATGCTTTTGGCTAGTCGTAAATCTTGACATTCCTAGACACTCCCACCTCATGCAATAGCCCATAGGATGGGGGTGGTTCAACAAGGAGTTTAAAAATCCTTGTTGCTCCTATAACTTTGTTCATACTGAGGGGACATGCTAAAACCGTGTGTATGGACCCGATGTTTCTTCCCGCCCCGGGATACAGGACTACTTCTAGTGCGTAGGGTCTGTGAATAATTTTATCCTTTTTATTTTATATAACTGTTGTACTTATTGTATGTCATTTTTATTATAACACCATTTTATTTTATTTTTGTATTATATGCACTGTCCACCTTTTGGAATATTAAATCTAAAATTTAATATGTTTTGTCTTTGATGCTCTAAAAGAACTCAGTTAGCCTCTGATAAGTTTATATGTGGTTGAATGGAATGGAAATGGAATGTGTTGCAGTGTAAATGCTAATTAACTCTGTGACTGCTTGTGAAGGACTGATGCTAATTAACCAGTTAGTTGCTGGAGTGAATGGTGTAGTGTTAACCATTTAGCTGCTAGGACAGGGGTGTGCATAGTCAGTGAGAGTCAAGAGTGTTTTGGGGGTGTCTTTAAGGCCGTAACTTAAAGTGGTGCCAGCAAGTACCGATTGATTGGTCAGATCACATGCCCAGCGAACTGGCGTTCATGACAAATCCTTTAAAGACTTTTCATATTTCTGATTTTTCTGGTTATGCATGAGTTTGAGGCATGGAGACATTTTCCTGCCCAGCTCAGAATTAGAGCCATTGTCCATGATCTAACATTGTAATTCTTCTCAAACAAGAAGTGAACAACAAAAACCTATCTTCTTCCATATCCTTTTTTATAGATGATTTAAACCTGTTGATTGCTGTGCTGTTTCCCTGATTTTCCTAGCAAAGATCCTTGGTTTCATTTATACTGCTTATTAATATCAGCCAGGTGTGATGCGCCCACATATACCAGGCTTTCCTTCAGTGATAATTCCTTAGTGTTGGTTTAAAGGGCATGTCCACCCCCAAAACTATAATTAAACCTACTATTGGCCCCATGCTGTAGTTTAAAATAAACCTTACCTTACATCTCTGCTCCCTATGGTTCCCAAGATATGCCTTTTCAAAGTCCAGGAAACTGAAAAGTCCAAGCTGTCTGTGAGGCTTCTGATCCACGCTGATTCCTAGTCCTCATCAAGGTCTGGGGCATGCGCAGAAACCCCCCCTCCCACCATCCGGATCCATCCTCAGCCATCGTAGTTCCTATCTTCAAATCCTTTGGAGGTAAGTTAGGTAACCCCTGCCCACCCCAAAAGGTAACTCCTGCCCGCCCCAAATCGCCACAATATTTTTATAAAAAAATCCACACATTTCTACTTACAGAGACTTTTCTCCCGTGGCATTTCACATGACGTCAGCCGCATCTGTGATTGGCTGCCTCTCAGCCAATCACAGACGTGGCTAAGGTCCGGCCCCTGTTTGCAAGCAGGAGACCGGATCAGATCGCCATGGGAGAGAAGGCTGAGTAAGTAGAAATGTGGGGATTTTTTTACAGAAATATTGTGGCGGTTGGGGGTGGGTAGGGGTTACCTACCTTAACCCAAAGTTAGTTTTGGGGGTAAACCTTAGACAAACCCTGTTTATCACTGGCAATTAGCACCTAGACAAGCATGGTTGACCCCAGGACTTTAGGTGCAAGGAATCAACACCGAGGCCAGAAAAACATGAAAAGTGTGGCGCAATAGAAGGAAATCAGGCGCAGATGGTCAGAACAAGAACAGTCTTAGCAGACTAGAGGAGAATGAAACTAGGTAAGTATAGAAGAGAATAGCAGAAAAAAGTTGGTAGTATATGGTCAGGCTGGCCAGCCAAGTAACAAGATCAGTGAAGAGTGGAGTCAGACTAACCAGGTAAAGGTCAAATGTAATAGCGTGGTACAGAGGGGTGAGACAAGGATGTAGTCACTACTAGCCAGGTCATATACCAAAGTCAAGCAACACAGGCGAGGTACAGAGGGGTCAGGCAAAATCAGAGTCAAATGTAGCAAAAAGTCGATCCAGGCAGCAAATAGATAGAATGGTCAAAAAGAGTAATCAAGTCAAAAATGGAGTAAACAGATCAGAACACACCACCAGCAAAGTAGCAAGCTAAATGCTATAACGGACAATAGTCAGAACAACATGAAGAGAACAAAAAGGCTTCACTAAACAATGAGGTTGATGATAGGCTAAAGTAGTTAAAACATAACACACAAACATAGCTAACGAGATAATACAGGATCCAAAATAAACAGTCAGCCAAGAGATAGACAGCCAAAGAAGCTATGCGTGCCGGAGACACCTCTGAATATGAGTACACCTGCGCGTACAAACACCACGGGAAATCGCACAAATGGTTTAATTTCCTGACACCAGGTCACATGTAATTGCTTTGGTGTAATTGTTGTTTATATGGGCCCAATAATCTTTCATTTCTAGCAGGTGCAATACATTTAGCTATACAGTATATGTGTGTTGCCTGTGAGTCCTATTTTAACTCTCTAGCACTGGTTTGCGTCTAGTCCAGTATAATTTCTACCTTGAGATATTTTGCCTAGTTAAATGAATGGATTCCTGAACTTTGGTTTACATATACCCTATAAGTCGAGATTTTCATGCTTTAAAATTAGCCTGAAAACCTAACCTCGGCTTATACCCGGGTCAAGTCCTAATTTAGATCCAAATGCTGCAATTGTGGATAGTAACCAGTAGGTGGCGCTGTGTTAGAAAATCCTTTGACTGCATAGTTACAGGAGCTGATCTGCCTTTACACACTTCCTGCTTCCTGTAGTCTGGCTGCTGGACTCACTTAGCACTGTCACTGCTCATCTGGATGCTGGAAATATGATGGGTATTCTCATTGTGGGGCAAAATGGCTCTCTCAGGTGACATTTACTATTGGGGTCAGAGAGCCCTTTACTATATGGGGGTCAGAGGGCCCTTTACTATATGGGGGTCAGTAGAATTGTAAATGATGGTAAGCTTAATAAAAAGTTTATTGAACCTTGCCAAGCCAAGCAAAGCATGCTGGTAGTTGTAGTTTCCAAACATTTGAAGTGCCAAGGAATTGGGGGTTACTAGTACTGGATTTAGCTATTACTGTACGGGACTACTGTATGGGAATTCAGATGTCCATTTAAAGGGCAACATAATCCACAAAACAATACTAAATCAGAAGGCAGAAGTGGTCATAATTTCTACCCTCGGCTTATACTCGAGTCAATCAGTTTTTACAAAGTTTTCAGGTAAAAATAGGTACCTCAACTTATACTCAGATCGACTTATACTCAATTATATACGGTAAACATTTCCGTTGCCTTTTCTCTTTTGCATATTTGCCAGTTTGGACTATTTCTTTTAACCATCCAGCATCTGTTCCAATTTTCAGCCTTTCTGGTCTATCAAGCACCTGTTTGCCTGTCCTGCTCATCCTGGTAATTTTGATGGTTCCTGTATCCTGTCCATCTGCTCTGACCTATCTTTCATTCATTCAGTGCATCACTCGATCTGTTTTGAATTAAAGCTCCTTTCACCATAATGTGACAAGCAGTTCCCCTGTCTGCCTGTAGTAACAGTTGTGATTTTCTAACCAGGATTTGGATTACTAAACATGAGCGGACTTCCCCAACTGATTGCTATTAAAAGTTTGGCTGGCTTGTTATTCAATCAATTCAAAAGGGAAAGTAATGTAATATAGCCTACAGCCTTTTCTAGTCTTCCATTAAAAATAATAATGATTTTGGACAAGGCTTTTTTAGAATTGCCGAAAAAACAAATTCTGGATTTGATTTCATGCGTGCTCTATTGGGAAAAACAGGGATTTAAATAATTAGGGGGAAATGCAGATGCCTAAATAGGAGTAAAACCCTACCCAATGTAATATCGTGTCAGTGTGTGTTTTACTCCTAGCTAGCTGGGCCTGCTTGAGCCTCAAACAGTAATGCCTGTGAGTTCCATGCATGTGCGTGTGGATTACTGTTTGTGGCTCATGCAATGTAGTGCACGGAACTCACAGGCATTACTGTTTGATTCTCAAGCAGGAGAGTGCACAGAACTCACAGGCATTACTGTTTGATTCTCAAGCACGAGAGTGCACGGAACTCACAGACATTAATGTTTGAGGCTCAAGCAGGAGAGTGCACGGAACTCACAGGCATTACTGTTTGTGGCTCAGGCATTAGAGACCACGGAACTGACAGGCATAACCATTTGAGGCTCAAGCAGGAGAGTGCTCGGAACTCACAGGCATTACTGTTTAAAAATTGCAACACCCAGGATCCCTGCCATTTATAGTTAGACTACAACACTACTACCCAGTACTAGCCCTCTTAAGTTGGACATTTTCTGTGCTCATTAGATTGTTTTGTTACTTACTAAATAACATTGGTTTCTGCAGGAAAAAACGTTTTCCTTATTTGCCACCATTACATATTTTGGCATAGTCGGCAGGATCGATAACTAAATTGCTAAAATGGAGAACCCTGCACCTGCCATTATGATGCCTATTGGAGCAATACTGGCTGGTATTCCTAAATTTGATGGTGCAAATATTCCATTGTCTGATTGGGTTGAAAGACTTAAAAGTGCTGCACGGCTATACCAGAGTACATCAGGCAGATATTGCTATAAATGCACTGGAAGGAGATGCACGCAAAGCAGTGTTACTGCTTCCTGAAAGTGAACGGACAACTATAGAAGAAATTGTGACTTATTTAGAGGGAATTTATGGTGAGGTGGTGTCAGCCGCAGACCTTCCGAAACTATTTTTCACTAGAGGGCAGAAAGAAACTGAGACATTACAACAGTTTGCTATTGCTCTGCGGGAATTATGGCAAATGTTGACCAAAAAGGAAGGCAGTGAATTCTCCGCAGTTGCAGAACCAGATAAGCTTCTAAGAGATCAGTTTGTGTCTGGGGTACGCAATCCAGTACTAAAAAGGGCACTGAAGGACTTGATCAGGGCAGATGCTGATCTCACATTTCAGTCTACATTACAAGAAGCTATTGAGAGACAAGAGGATGAGGGAACTGTGTGGATGGCCACCCAAAGTGTTACAACCACAACCCCTGCAAGTACTAATAGTTCAACTGTGACTGTTTTAGAGCGATTAGTGAAATATTTACGTGACTCACTGGCTGCTGTTCAAGAGGAAGTATCGGCTCTAAAAAGGGTGGTCCAAGGCAACAGTACCTCTGTTAAAGAAAGACGCAGTGGGCAAAGCAATACCAGACGATGTTGGAATTGTGGTCAGAGTGGGCATCTGGTAAGAGCTTGCTCTGCAGACAGGAGAGGCGGGTCTGGAGCTGCTCCGTTAAACTAAAGTCCCCCGCGGTTGAGAGGCACATCGCAGGGTTTCAGAAATTAGGCCTCAGCTTCAACAATTAGAGACTATCAGGTTCCTGTCCTATTGTCAATGCAATAATAAATGGGCAAACAGTACCCTGTCTGCTGGACACAGGGTCAGAAGTAACCACTATATCCTACCAGTGGTATACTAAAAAACTTCATGGAGAGCAAGAGTTGCAGAGCCCATTCCCTTAAAGCCGCTAATAACCTCCAATTCTGATTGTAGGAGTAATATGGGTGGACATTGTTCTTTTCAACCAGAGATTAACAAATAAGAGTGTTGTTGGTAGTAAATTAAGCAGCCTTTCCTGAAATACCCCTTATTGTTGGCATGAATGTGCTCCAAGATCTGGATGTCCTTCTCTTCAAAATGCTGGGACCTACCTATTGGAATACTGTAACAAATAGGCAATCAGAACAACACACTCTCCATAATCTGAAACAAGTGAACACACTCTCCATAATCTGAAACAAGTGTGTAGTTGACGGCAATTATTGGCTACAGCTAATGGACGTGTTGGCATTGTCTGTACGTTTCACAGACATACATCTCTCCTTCCCCCGTCTCATGAAGTTCTATTGCAGTTAAAAGTTGGAACTCATTTAAAATTGAAGGGAGCAGAGGTCCTAGTTGAGCCTTTCCAAAGCCAGACAGCACAGGAAGACTGGATGTTAGCACTCACCTTGTGTACTGTGACACATGGTATGGTGATTGTACGGATCATTAACCTAGGCCCAAGGAAAATTCAATTGCCAGAAAACTTTCCTGTTGCAGAGGTTCATATAGTCCCTGGTGTAGGTATTCACTCTCTGGGATATTGGGAAATAAAATGGTGCAATCAGATAAAAGAGACTAATACCTTAGATGTTAACAATACTGAGTGGCTGTTCCAGCAATTAAAGCTAACCTCTCTTACCCCTTTCTGATGCCCAGAAAGATGTACTAAAACAACTTTTAATGAAACATTTAACTGTATTTTCCAGACACGAAGATGATTATGGGTGTACCAATGCTGTCACTCACCCTATCCATACTGAACAAGCAGCTCCTACCCGAGAAAGGTATCGTAACAGTCCTCCTGCCCTCTATCAAGAGGTTAAAGTGCTAATCAAAAAAATGTTGGATAGCAAAGTTATAAAGGAGAGTCAGAGTCCATGGGCTGCACCTATTTTTTTTGGTAAAGAAAAAAGATGGCAACTTGCGTTTCTGTGTGGACTATCGTAAATTAAATTTGTGTACTATCAGAGATGCATACCCCCTCCTGCGGATAGAAGAGTCTCTAACAGCACTGGGACCAGCACAATAGTTTTCTACCCTAGACTTAGTGAACAGATGCTTAGGTGACTTAAACTATGAGTCTGTGCTTATCTACTTGGATGACATTGTGATCTTTTCAAGGACATTCAATAATCATTTGAAGCATTTAGACAATGTTTTGTTGAGGTTGGGGCAGTATGGTCTAAAGGTTAAACCAACAAAATGCCATCTGGTACAAGAACAAATAACCTATCTTGGCCATCTTATTAGTGCTGAAAGCATTGCACCCGTAGATAGAAAAATCAGTGCAGTGGAGAAGTGGAAAGTGCCACCCACGGTAGCAGAGTTGAGATCCTTTTTAGGTTTTGTTGGATATTACCGACATTACATTAAAGATTTTGCCAAAATTGCTGCCCCGTTAAATACATTATTGCACGGACATGCTTTGGAATACAAAAGGAAAAAATCCCACCCCTTGGCCGCACAGTGGGGTCACGTACAGCAGCAAGCTTTTGAAATGTTAAAACAGACTTGTAGCTGCTCCTATTCTGGCCTTTGCAGATTTTAATACACCTTTTCTACTGTACACTGATGGTAGCATGCAAGGCTTGGGTGTTGTTCTGTCTCAGAAACAAGGAGGCCAGGAGAAAGTTATTGCTTTTGCTAGCCGAGCCTTAAGGCCCACTGAGAGAAATCCAGACAACTACAGCTCCTTTAAATTGGAATTACTAGTGATTGTGTGGGCAGTGACTGAAAAATTTGCAGAATACCTGTTTGGTGGAAAAGTGGAAATATTCATAGATAATAATCCCCTGGCATATCTGGACTCTGCCAAACTAGGTGCCCTGGAACAGAGGTGGGTGGCTCGATTCAACTATACTATACACTACAAACCAGGAAAGACTCACCTTAATGCAGATGCTTTATCCAGGTACCCCAATGAAAAACCATCTGATGAAATTGATGACATATTGGAGATCCCACCTGTTGAAGTAATTTGAGCCCTGACCAAGCAACTGTAATATCTCTTTTACAACAACAAGAAGAAAACATGCCAGAAATGTACAGTAAAGCTGAGTGGGCCGAATTACAAACTCATGATCATGACATACAGCAAGTTGTTTTATTTTTAAGACAAGGTCGTAAGCCTAACACTAGAGAGCGAAACCAGCTATCCCCTAGGAGCCGGCAAACCATTCGCCAATGGGACCGGCTGACTGAAAGAGGTCAAGTGCTTTATAGGCAGGCATTTTGGTCACCTGAGCAGCGAGAGGTCTGGCAGTTAGTCCTACCACATAAGACAGTTTCTAATATGTGTCGGGTTATGCATGAGGCAGGGGGTCATTTTAAAGCTGAAAAATGTGATCAAATGATTCGACAACATTTTTATTATCCTAATCTGGTAAGATTTGTAGAAATGGTATGCCCAAAGTGTCCATCCTGTGCAGTACATAAAGCAAGGGAAGAGCATACCACTCCAATGACTATTCATACTGGAGAGCCCTTTGAATTAGTGGCAATGGACTACCTTACTATTCAGGATGCCACTTCTGGTCATCGATATTCATTAGTAGTGATCGACCATTTCACTAAATTTGCTGTGGTAATTCCTACCAGGGATCAGACTGCTGCTACAACAGTAAAGGCATTATGGACCCATGTCATACGACATTATGGATGTCCCCAAAGATTTTCATCAGATCAAGAGCCCACATTTGAATCTCAGCTAGTTGAAGAATTGTGTCAAAAGCATGGAATAAGAAAAGCACACACTACCCCATATCATCCCCAAGGAAATGGGGCATGTGAACGCTTTAACCGTACGTTACTGAACTTGCTTCAAACTTTAGGGCATGAATTTCAAAAGAAGTGGCCAGAATATGTACAAGATGTTGTGTGGGTCTATAACAATATGGTTCATAATGCCACAAAACATACTCCATTCTTTTTAATGTTTGGGCGACATGGCCGAATGCCCCTAGATTTACTGCTCGACAGCCCAGAACCCAATATCGTTCGAAATGTGGATCAATGGATTAACGAACATGGTAGGAGGCTGAAAACAGCTCGGGACATGTTAACTGAGGAATTCGGCCGCCAAGAACCCTTCACAACCCAAAAGGTAATTTCTGAACTTCCACTCCAGGAAGGAGATCGTGTGATGGTCAGAAATTCACAAGCTAACAGGGGTTGTAAATTAACACCCAAATGGGAAACAGAACCATATGTAGTGGTTGAACGATGTAACCCTAACTTGCTATATCATGTGCAAAGAGAGAGATGGAACTCATCGGAGACGTCTTCATCGCAATCTTTTACGGCAATGTGTATTTGAAATCAAACAGACTGTACCTGCTCAGAATTCTGCATTGCCTGAATCTTCATTTTAACAGTCTGCCTTTGAGCATTGGTTCTTACCGCCGATGGATGACACAGTGGTGCATGCTGGTGAACAAAGTGAGGACATTTTGGAATCACCTGCTTCTAGTGATACTCATCGGTTCCCTATAAGAAGTACTCGTGGATTGTTACCTGCCAGATATCGGGACTGATTTACAATTCTTGTGACAGGGACTGTTCACATTATGTGATGGAGGTATGTAAGAGGGAGCAGGGAGGCATGGTATAGTATAGTTAGAGAGATAAGACACGTCTAAGCAGTAAAACCCCTCCCATAATTTATACAGTCAGTGTGCACTTTTTGGACCATAAGAGCATCCTTAAAAAAGATGTCTGTACCCAAGGGGGTGGGGTGAAAAGAGGAAGCAAAAAAAAACAAGGAAGAATGTGAAGGTCTGCATTGAGTTGGACTCCTTGGACCAGTTCTAAAGCAACAGGCTGATCAACCCTTTAATGCCAAAGATAGTAAAGGGGAATACAAGTGGGAGTTTACAAAGTCTCTTCTGTTAATGTTTTGTGGATGTAAGTTGGACAAGTTAACAAACTGTGTATGTAACTGGGACTTACCAAGTTTCTTCTGTTAAAAATTGCAACACCCAGGATCCCTGCCATTTATAGTTAGACTACATCACTACTACCCAGTACTAGCCCTCTTAAGTTGGACATTTTCTGTGCTCATTAGATTGTTTTGTTACTTAATAAATAACATCTGTTTCTGCAAGAAAACCCTTTTTCCTTATTTGCCACCGCTACATGCTTCCCTAACAACAGAACACAACACGTGGGCAACCAGGATTGTCCTCTCTTTCTTTTCAGCAGCTTCCACACTTTCTACAACAACATGGTAAGTCTACAATACCTTCCACTTCCTGGATCTGCATGTCTGTTTGTGCATCACTTACATGCTACTAACCAAAGTTAGAAAGTGCACATTACATATTCATTATTTTAGAGTAGCAGGTCAATGTATTTTATGTGCCTTTCCTAAATCAGATGACAATTATTAATCATCTCTGGTGCACTAAGGAGCCTTTGAATGCAGTTGTTAAAACAAATACAGGAGACCAGCTTGTTGAAAAGACAAATTAAACTCGCATGGTAGATACTCCTCCAAGAACTAGCAAGGTTATTCAATAAAAGTTCTTTCATTTAAAATGGTGCTAATTTTGCCCCAACCAATCAGATGTTAGCTTTCAAATGTTAACTAACATCTGATTGGTTGGGGCAAAATTAGCACCATTTTAAATGATAAGAACTTTTATTGAATAACCTTGCTAGTTCTAGGAGGAGTATCTACCATGCGAGTTTAATTTGTCTTTTCAACAAGCTGGTCTCCTGTATTTGTTTTCATTGTAGCACACTCATGCCAAGCAGCCTTTATTTTCATTTTCCAAGGACTACAAATGGTCCATCTCTTGGTGGTATGTGGCCAGTGGGGGCGCATGCAGGCAACGTCTTCTAGGTGTCATTTGGTACAGCGTGTATCAAGTTGCAAGGGGGATGACTGCAAGAGTAACAACCAGTCAGACAGGCATGCATAGCACTGGCAGGAGTGTAAGGGTACCCATCCTAAGAATAGAAAGCAGAAGTAAGTTGGCAGCCCAATCTTAGAGCGAGTCTGAGGAATTGTTGTGGAATCCAAACCTTTTGAATTGCCTATTTTGCCTTTGTACTGAAGGGGCAGCAGCGCCTGATCTATCCAGAAAAATCATCCACCAGTAGAAAGACACTGACATTGAGGTGTCCAGTCTGTATGTACATAGAGATTATTCCCATCAAATTAACATAGGTGAGAGACAGCAGACAGACAGGAATTGTCTACACTTCTAAATACAATATATCTGCACATACACAAAGCAAATTATGCATTCATTGTGGTTCTGTTTAGCACATTAAACAGAATAGGATATTTCAATAAAATATTCCATAGTTCCTCTACTAGATGTCCAAATAGTAACTGCTCAAAATGGCACTGTCTTAAGTGTGGACAGAGCTGGTGCCTACATTCCAGATATATAATAGGATTTACAGTTGCTGTATTGCTTCTACTGCCATGGGCTCCTAATGCTGGATACTGAATACTGTACAGATATCTACATTGTGAGAAAAGGTACTGCTATATTTGGCATGGATCTCTTGTCTGCCCTTAAATTTCAGTTAGTAGGTGGTCCTGTCACTTCCCTCTATAAACCGTTTTAAATAATATCACCATTCAGCAACATTACTTTAGGATGTTCAAAAAAGCTTTGTTTATAGAAATTACGTGTGACAAAATATCAAATCACTCTTTCCCTACTGTCCTACTGTAAATTAAGAATTAAGATACAGCCGTAGTGTATATAAAAGTAATTTACCTAACTTTTTGCACTGTATCTTTAGATTGCAAGCATCAAGTGTTGCCGCATGAGGAATGCAGAGACCTCACTGCATTTATTACCCACATTGTCCTCTCAAGCAAGTACCTTATTTACTAGCTTCAGCTTACATTTGTCTTCAGAGTCTTCTCTGCTCAGTAACAATCCTGGGGGTCTTGGGCAACTCGAAAGGCAATACTATCGCTTAAATCTGGATCTTCAGAATTAAAAACCTTAAAGTAGTTATTACTGGCACTGAAACAACAGGACTAGAAATGACTCTTTATAAATGTCATGCAGACAAACCAAACTGTCATTCCTGGGTCATATAATATCATTGTCTGGCCCTGAACATATCAAATCTGTCATATAAGCACCTGCTCCTTTTAGATTGCAGACCTTATGTGCTATCTTACAGTAGGTCTTACCGGTACTTTATATAATTTCCAACTTTATACCTAATTAGTAATTCCTGCATTCATAACAGAACTATCCTCTGTAATTTTCCCATACCACACTGCTTTCTCTTGCCCTATTTCTTCTGTTGTTCCTTATTTTTGGTATTATAAACCTTTCTTTTAACAAACTTCTATCAGTAGGTTTAAATCTAATCTTGTTTCCTACCTATTAGAGAACCAACACAGTATATGATTTAATTGGGATTTATTGATATTAACTACAGCAGTTTCTGTATGCCATCCATCCATCTAGATTCTAAGCTCTCCAGGGCAGGGACCATTTCCCCCATGTCTTATGGATTAAAGCACTTTTACAATATTTATCTATTCATGTATTTATTACTTACATTATGTATTTTTTTTATTTCTCCTATTGTATGAGTTTTATGTATTGTTATATTGTACAGTGATGTGTATGTACGGTACATACATTCAAATTTCTTGTTTCTATCAATTCTATTCATTACAGTATCAAGTACTTTATAGAAGCCATAATCTCTATCAGACCATTTTGCCGTTTAGAGAAATGATTCATGTTAATCATTATTAAATGTACAGTACTAACCAAGAAGCACACAAAAGAATAGAAAGACAACTTTGCAATTCATTATCAATTTTTAGAGAATGTGTATTTGAAATACTGTAATTTCTTTCTTATACCTATTTAAACTTAAACGGTTATGGTCAAATTAACATTTTTTAAACTATTTAAAGAAGTTGACTCATTGTTAAAAAGACACATTATTATTAATATAACCCCTCATCCCAATCCTAGGTCATGAAGATTGAATTAAATTAAGCCAATACCCACCTGCTTTTTGAGAGTTATACTGATGATGGCACAATAATACAGTAATTGGACTACAACTGGAACTCTGGTTTGTTCTCATAGAAGGTATAGCATTTTCTCAAGAGCTAACATATCAATTACCCAGAAAGCTCTGATACTTGTATTTGCATATGAGAAAGTAAGATCTAGCCTGAACACTCCCTCACTTTAAAAGGCACATCACTATGAAGTCTCGAGACCTATATTACACCGATGTTGGCTTGATAAATCTTAAAATGGTTGGCATCTGGCACTTTGGATCTGCATTTAGCTTTTGCAATGTGTTTAAAAGCCTTTTTACATGGTTTAACATTTGCTCAAAGATTACCATGGAAATAAAGAAATTACCCAGAAGTCCCTCCTACCTTTATTTACTTCTGAGATCTATACAGAACATTTGGTTTACAGAGCATAATGGAATGTATATAAGCACTTCCCTACCAACAGTATTTGAAATGGATAGACACAAGGGCTTTCTAAATCTCAGTAAAAATGGCAAACTGGGACTTGAGCTGGTAAACAGGAATTATTTTGTGAATTACGTAAATTTTAAAAGAAAATTAGGGGGAGATTCAATACTCACCTCCTACTCCTCTTCCTGCTGAGTTCTCACGAAGCATTACTGCATTACAGGAACAAGGCCGGTAACGAGCACGGTGGTAACAGCACCTTTGAAATTATGGTCCATTTTCACCCTAAAAAGTAGTGCAAAAACAAACGTTTTTTAGTTTATTTTATTACCAAAAGCACAATATTACATCTACCTGTAAATGTATATGCCTTGTGAGGGATCAGCTACAAATGGTAAGTACTCAGCGGGAGTTAGCAGCACAGACAGGTGTGATTTCCAAAGCAAACAAGAGTTTATTTGTCAGAAGGCTTCAAAAACAACAGTAGCTTGGCAATTTGTCAAATACAGTTCAGTCATAAAGCAAAAAGGGCCAGTTCTGGCCACAAGCTTACATTCAGCTTGAAACACAGTCCACAAGCAGCCCGCACTGGCTCCAGAGCAGAAACAGCCAACCTCCTCAAAAAACAGCAAAACTAAATGGACTGTTCTGGTCACACCCCCTCCTCCCTTCTGCTGAGACTTACAAAGCTGCTCTGTTAACTCTTTGTGAGCCTGGTTTCAGCAGAATCTCTTAAATGGAACAATCGATCCACCTAGGATCTGGCAACCAGCTACGCCCACCCACTCTGCAACTGGTCAGCTCCAGACCCAACTAAGGTTTTTTTCTAACCTCTGACCATGTGACAGACCGCAAAACCCTATTCTGGAGCTGCTACAGAACATAGTGTCTGACCCCAGTTGGAATATAACTCCCATCCACCACAACCTGCGACAAATCGGTCGACTCCTGGGTATCGACTTTGTCACAGCCTATATTGGCAAATGGTGTAAAGAAGGATTAAAGGGCATATCCACCCCTTTTGCCAAATTTTTATATATAGTAGGGATAGATCCCCCAACCGCTATAATATATTTTCCAGAGACTCCCCCAATCTTTACTTACCTTCCCTCTGTCCTCCGCCGCACTGCCTGGCCCTCTGCTTGCATGGAACTGCAAGCAGGGGGCGGGACCGGCAACCACGTCCCTGATTGGCTGAGAGGCAGCCAATCACGGACGTGGCTGCCGGCAGTTCAGAACGCCGGAGGAGAGAGGGAAGGTAACTAGAGTTCGGGGGAGTCTCTGGAAAATATAATATAGCAGTTGGGGCAGGGGAAACTAGCACTAATATTTGGCAAAGGGTTTTTACACTAGGGCTAGGGAGAACAAAACAGAAGGGAGAGGGGGGGAGGGAGTAAAGGGCTGCTCTGAGCAAGCCAAAAACCTCTGAGAGGACAGCTCAGAGGCGGAAACAATTTCCCTTGTGGTCCGTTTTCTGAATTTTGAGGGGACTCTACAGGAGAACCATTTGGAGCTGGAATGTAAGGTAAGGATTTTTATACACTAGAGTGGGGCTAGTAGTGGGGAAAATTATAGTTTTGGGGGTGGACATGCCCTTTAAATATTATCAAAGCCACAATTTGTCTGCAGAAATCTCAGAAACTATAGCACATAGAAAAGTGAAAAAGCACTCTATTTAACCCTTTATAAAATAGCATTATATTAAAGTTAAGACAAATTAATGTAGGCAAAAAACATCTATCACAATATTGGCACTTTGTATAGTATTTAGTAATTTCTGATGATGTGAAATAGAACAGAGATGTGCATTTAACACAATAACTAATCTGCCACTTACATTTAAAGAGGAGTTTTTAATTTTTAAATATAGGGTACGCTTTAAGTTGACCTTCTTTGATACAGGGAACATGTAATGAATGAAAGTGATCCATTAAATTGCAACAATAATTTTTAAAAAAAAAAATGAAATATTTGAAAAAAAAAATCCCAATGTTTAATTGGAGAAATTATTGTGATTTAAAAAAAACTTTTTACTGGTCTACTACAGTTAGAAATGATGTAATAGTAAGATGATTGATAGCATCTTAATATTAGAGATGGCCGAAACTCACCAGTTTCGTTCTGTTTTCGGATTCCCAGAACTCGGGAAAAACCCTGAAGATCCAAAAATGGACAGAATTTTCGATTATTATGGAATGTTTGAGGCTATTTTCGATAATTTTTGAAAATAGCCTTGAACGTTTGATAATCCTCAAAAATACGATCGGAGACTACTTTCGAGTTTCCAATCGTATTTTTGAAGATTGTTGAACGTTCGATAATTATAGGAAATATGCTCAGAAGTAGCGAAATCCACATGGACGGATCATTCTGATTTCGGAAATGAGGGGTTCTGTGTTGGATCCAGGTCCGAGTGGGACCCGGATTCCATCTCAACTTACTATTAAAGGGCATGTCCACCCCATTTAATAACTTTTGGGGTATAGTAGGTCTCCCAGCCCCAACCGCTATAATAGTTTTAGCAGAAACTCCCCCGATCATTACTTACCTTACCTCTTTCCTCCGGCATACTGTCCTGGTCCTCTGCTTGCATGAAACTGAGGCTGAGAGGCAGCCAATCAGAGATGCGGCTGCCGGCAGTGGAGAATGCCATAACTAATGATCAGGGGAGTTTTTGTAAAAACTATTATAGCGGTTGGGGATGGGGGAGGGAGCCCTACTATACCCCAAAAGGATTACACACTAGGGGGAGGGAGAGCAAAACAGGTGGGAGAGGGAGGGAGAGGAAGGGAGGGGGGGGCTGCAGTGCACATGGCAAAATTCTCCCAGGGGAGAGACAGGGACTCTGCCAGGCTCCTGGTGCCCAGTTTTTGGGAATTTGGAGCGACATTGCAGGGCAGCCATTTGGAGCTGGGATGTAAGGTAAGGTTTTTATTACACTACAGAGTGGAGCCAGTAGTGGGTTAAATTATAGTTTTGGGGGTGGACATGCCCTTTAAATGAGCTCCTAAATGTTTTTAGTAGTTTACTTTTAGATTATATTTCTATACCCTATCCTTTACAGTTTACCATTTCACATCCCTTTATCATTTCATAAAGGTTTAAAGGATGCGTACACTGGTAAACTTTAGTTTTTTTTAAATTGCCCATTACTGATAATTCTTCGTAATTATCACTGTACCATTTTTTTGAACTTGTCCCCTATTTCTTTAGATATCAAGTCTGAAATATCTTAAATTCCAGCTGTCAATCAAGCTTAGTATCATAAACTCTTCTGCTATGTATATTTTTGCTGTAGCTAGAATGGTGACAGTTGGAACGTGAACTGCATGATGGGAAATTCCCTCTCCAAATGCTGTCTCATAGGGATTACAGAGTGTGCTTGCCCTCACAAAGAGTTATATAGTCTGGCAGGGGGCTGGGGGACTGAGCATAAAGGGCATGTCCACCCCCCAAACTAAAATTTTACCAAGTACTGGCCCCACTGTAAAAAAAAAAAAACTTACCTTACATCCCTGCTCCTTGTGGTTCTCCTGTTATGCCTCTTCAAAGTGCAGGAAACTGCTGGGTAGGAGCAGTCAGTGCCTCATCCTGTGCCTGTAGCTTGGCTAGCCTCATCAAGGTATGAAGCTTGCTCAGTAGATCCCTTTCCCCCCTCTCCCTCCCTGCTTCCCATTCCCTCTGTAGCTGGCAGTTCTGTAGCTTTAAAAGCTTTTTCCACCATGCAGGGGATACCCTCCCACCCCCAACACCGATATATTTATAACTTCAGAATCGCTTCCCTTCTTTTCTTACACTTCCTCGTTCCAGCACCGTTTTCATTAATGGCAGCCGCGGCTGTGATTGGCTGCCTCTCAGGCCAGTCAGGCCCCTGCTTGCAGATCCGGTGGGCAGGTGAGCCGTACAAAATCAGCGCAGGATTGAGGAGGTGTAAGTAAAGAAGGGAAGCAGTTTTGAAGTTGGGAATATAGCGGTTGGGGGTGGGAGGGTATCCCTTGCATGGTGGCAAAAGTATTTTAAAAAGGTGGACATGCCCTTTAAGCAAACAAGTACTGGAATGAATTTATGCAGCAACACAAACACACCAGAGTAAGTGCTGGTTACATGTAATCATTTATAGATTGAAATGAGGCAAAGTCATTGTCTCAGTACAATTCCTTTAATCAAATAGAGGTGATTACCATCTTGTGCCTTGATTCCTGAAATGTCTGCAAAAAAATTGGATACTTTATTTGCAATTTAAAAAAATCTGTAAACTTCTAAACAATCATACCTTATCAGCAATTCATATTTATTGATTAAAAATGGAAAGGAAAATTAATATTTAAATACTTTTCAGTGAATCAAAAGTTAGACCTTCTGACAAATCTGATTAAAACCCAATAAAATAAAATTTATCAATCACGATTTTCGACTTTTTTACTGAAATTTTCAACTGCTTTTTCCATCTTTCGCCGGGATTTTAGACTATTCGTTATCAATTTTTAATTTTTGACGCCGCTTTCTGAATTTCAGTTTCTTAAATCTTTGATGAGTTACGATTTTTTGCGTTTCTGAACTTATCTCTAGAGATGGCTGAAACTCAGTATTTTTGTTCCATTTTCGGATTCCCAGATCTCAGGAAAATCCCAAAGATCCAGAACGAATTTTCGATCATTTTCTAATGTATGGGGCTATTTTCGATAATTATTGAAAATAGCCTCGAACGTTCGAAAATTATCGTAAATACGATCGGAGACCATTTTCAATATTCCGATCGTATTTTCAAAGATTTTCGAATGTTCGAGGCTATTTTCGAATATTATCGAATATAGCCTTGAACGTTTGACTTTTCGAAAATACGATCAGAAACCCGAAAATGGTCTCCGATCGTATTTTTCGAAAGCGTTCAAGGCTATTTTTGAAAACTAGCGAAAGTAGCCCATACATTATGAAAATTATCGAAAATGTCTTCTGAAGTCCCGAAATCCGGAGGATCCGTCGGGATTCGGACGGATCTTTCGGATTTCGGAACCGAAGGGTTCCATGTTGACACAAATCCTGATCCCATCTCTACTCATCTCAAGTCTGGAATGAAAAGTAAAGTGGGGTTAAGTAAACCCAAAAGTTTTCTGCATTTGAATTAATTTGGATAATTTGGTGGAAAAGTCGACTAATGCCGAGGGTAAGCTTTGGCCACAGTACAATGCGTGGTTTGGCTACACTACAATGCATGGTTACAGGTGTGAAATACACAATGCACATTTAATGTGTTTTACACATTTTGCTGAGATTCCGGCGATATTCCATTATTGGAGCGAATGTGATTCACAAATAGAGGTGATCTGTATACAGATCAAAGCGCAGCGCACACAGTGTGGCCACCCACATTGTGTTAGGCTGGCATGTGATTCTCACATGTTAATGAATCACAAAACACAATGAAAAGCCTTGGGAAACATGCTAGTGTGACTTAGCCCTAGATAACTGATATTGTGTTGGTTGTGTGTTTGGGGATAATTAACATTTATGGTTGATTGAGAATTTTAGTCCTACAAAGAATTAGATATTTTTCTAGGGTTTAAAGGACCATTAGGCAGAGGACACACTACAACGCACCAAAATGTGCACGCAATTGCAAGCATTATTGTGAGCGTTTTCTTTGTGTTTGTGCGCGTTGTTTCACGTGTGGCATGTGTTTTCGCAAAAAAATGCTTGAAGGGAAAACGCATGCTATTGCGCAAAAAAGTTTGACTGCAAAGAGCGAACGGATGCGCAATCGCATATGAAATGGCAGGAATGTTTGCGTTCCCGCGGTTTCCATGTTAGCGATAATCGCAGGCACACACTAAACGTGTGTGCAAACGCGAAAACGTGTGTGCAAACGCTTGAAAACCGAACTAGGGTGCCCTACCCCTAAAATGCCCAAATCCTTTTCAAATAAAAAAAACTGCCCTTGTGCAGTATATTATAATTCTGTCCTTTCCACTTCTGCTTACTTAAAGTAATCACCTGTCAAAAAATCAAATTGTTAGATACAGGAAGCTAGGCTTGTTTCCCTGCTCAGACATGCACAGTAAAACCTAGATGCAGGAGGGTAGACCTAGGCTAAGTGTTGCATATGCTTGGGCATAAAACTATGTTGGTGAAGGAACAACATGTTTGACTGGGGCCAACTATGTAAGTAGGCACTTTTTACTGAAAAAAAATTAGGGGGTAGGGGGCAGTTTAGTGGTGCTTTATAACAAAACTTAAATGGTACCTCCACCCTTAAAAAAAACTTTTCATATACTGTAGTGCACCCTAGCCCACCCCAAACAGCCAGGTTTGTTTGGTAAAAAAGCATCAAAACTGTACTTACAGTCCTTTGATCCCCCGACAATCTTTTCCCGGCCCTCTGCCTTACAGAATTTGCAAGCAGGGGGCCAGACTGCCAGCCGCATCTGTGATTGGCTGAGAGGCAGCCAATCACAGACGCGGCCGCCGGCAATGCAGAGAGCCAGGGAAACGAAAGGACTTTAAGTACAGTTCAGCTGCTTTTTTTATCAAACGAAATTGGTGGATGGGGATAAACTAGGGTGCCCCACACTACAGAAAAAGCTTTTATAGGTAGGGCACCAGACAGCAAAGCTCCAGTCCATGTCAGAAACCTCTCAGAGGACAAGGAAGCAACAGGGACCGGATGACTTGGATCCTACTCTTACTCCTACTCACTGACAGCTCCTACTTTTCACTTTTTGGAACTTTATACAGGCACTACAGGAGAACCATTTGGCGTAGAGATGTAAGGTAAAGATTTTTTAACACTACACAGTGGGGCCAATAATGGGTTAAATTTTTGTTTTGGGGGTGGACATGCCCTTAAAGAGAAATCTAAAAATAAATGAGCTCCTAAATGTTTTTAGTAGTTTACTTTTAGATTATATTTCTATACCCTTCCTTTACAGTTTACCATTTCACATCCCTTTATCATTTCATAAAGGTTTAAAGGAGCGTACACTGGTAAATTTTAGTTTTTTTAAATGCCCATTACTGATAATTCTTCGTAATTATCACTGTACCATTTTTTGAACTTGTCCCCTATTCTTAGATATCAAGTCTGAAATATCTTAAATTTCAGCTGTCAATCAAGCTTGTATCATAAACTCTTCTGCTATGTATATTTTTGCTGTAGCTAGAATGGTGACAGTTGGAACGTGAACTGCATGATGGGAAATTCCCTCTCCAAATGCGCTTCATGGGTTACAGAGTGTGCTTGCCCTCACAAAGAGTATATATCTGGCAGGGGGCTGGGGGACTGAGCATAAAGGGCATGTCCCCCCCCAAACTAAAATTTTACCAAGTACTGCCCCACTGTAAAAAAAAAAAAAAACTTACCTACATCCCTGCTCCTTGTGGTTCTCTGTTAGCCTCTTCAAAGTGCAGAAAATGCTGGGTGGAGCAGAGTGCCTCCTCTGTGCTGTAGCTTGGCTAGCCTCATCAAGGTATGAAGCTTGCTCAGTAGATCCCTTTCCCCCCTCTCCCTCCCTGCTTCCCATTCCCTCTGTAGCTGGCAGTTCTGTAGCTTTAAAAGCTTTTTCCACCATGCAGGGGATACCCTCCACCCCCCAACACCGATATATATAATTAGAATCGCTTCCCTTCTTTTCTTACACTTCCTCGTTCCAGCACCGTTTTCATTAATGGCAGCCGGGCTGTGATTGGCTGCCTCTCAGGCCAGTCAGGCCCCTGCTTGCAGATCCGGTGGGCAGGTGAGCCGTACAAAATCAGGCAGGATTGAGGAGGTGTAAGTAAAGAAGGGAAGCAGTTTTGAAGTTGGGAATATAGCGGTTGGGGGTGGGAGGGTATCCCTTGCATGGTGGCAAAAGTATTTTAAAAAGGTGGACATGCCTTTAAGCAAACAAGGACTGGAATGAATTTATGCAGCAACACAAAACACACCAGAGTAAGTGCTGGTTACATGTAATCATTTATAGATTGAAATGAGGCAAAGTCATTGTCTCAGTACAATTCCTTTAATCAAATAGAGGTGATTACCATCTTGTGCCTTGATTCCTGAAATGTCTGCAAAAAATTGGATACTTTATTTGCAATTTAAAAAAATCTGTAACTTCTAAACAATCATACCTTATCAGCAATTCATATTTATTGATTAAAAATGGAAAGGAAAATTAATATTAAATACTTTTCAGTGAATCAAAAGTTAGACCTTCTGACAAATCTGATTAAAACCCAATAAAATAAAATTTATCATCACGATTTTCGACTTTTTTACTGAAATTTTCAACCCATTTGGCGTAGAGATGTAAGGTAAATATTTTTTAACACTACACAGTGGGGCCAATAATGGGTTCAATTTTTGTTTTGGGGGTGGACATGCCCTTAAAGAGAAATCTAAAAAAAATTCTGGATAAAAAACAAAGTAATAAAAACTAAATTTTTTATATAACATTCACACACATATATAGTACAGCTTCTGTGAAGTCTGTTGTTATGTGCCATTTTAGTCTACACTCTTGTAACCTTCAAAGGACTTACAAGCAAAAAGTTTGATGAGCATTGAAAAAATATTCATCCATGACCCAACCTTATCTCGACTATCTTTGATTCTAACAAGTTCTTCCTTTAAATATATTTATAAGCATTGAACCATCTTCAGATCTCCCTGCCAGTTGAACTGTGTATTGAACAGATCATCAACTATATATCTGTTTCCAGTTTAATTGGTAACACTGCAGTTATATAAAGCTACATTATAAATGCCTTCATTCAGTAAATGCTGCAATTACAATAGGCCTCTTAGCACCACCTATGGCCTAGAATAATATAGAACTTGCTTAGAGATGATTGATTTCTGCTTTTTGTGAGAAGAGCAATGCTGTTCCGAATCCAGTAGTTCCCAATCCAAACCAGGTTTGCTTAGAAATCTGGACTCGTCACTATTCACCTCATACGTTGCACCATGTGTATAGTCAATTTTTTTATTCCGGTTGACATTGTCAATTTGTTGCATTCTGTTTGCTATAGCTTCTTTTCATTGTGTGGTACAGCATCAGTTAGTTAATGTAATTAATTCCCTTTGCCATTTCAACACTTCTATAAAAATCAAACCTTTATAAAAATTTAACTCTTAAAGGGCCACACTAGCACATTTTAATACGCCATTGTGATCTGATTGCACGTTAAAAATTGCACGTTAGTGTTGGCTGCAATCTGTGTATGCAAATCACAGGAGTCAAAGCACAGCCCCTAAGCTAATACAGTATAATGTAATTGCAATGTTGCTTAAAGGGCATGTCCACCCCCAAAACTATAATCCCCCCAACTACTGGCCCCACCATGTAGTGTAGTTTAATCCTACCTCCCCAAAAAAAAAAACATCCAAGCTCCATAGGGTTCTCCGGTAGTGCCCCCCAAAGTCCCAAAAACTGCCCACCAGAGGCTAGCAGGTCCATATAGGACACTGCCTGCTTCCTGGCCTCCCGGAGATTTTGGCCATGCGTACTGCAGCTCTTCTCCCCCCTCCCTTTCCCTCCCTCCCCCTCCCTCTCCCTCCCTCTCTCGATTCCCTCCCCCTCCCTCTCCCTCCCTCCTCGATTCCTCCCCTAGCGTAAAATGTTAATATCGGAAGTTCCAAAGGGCTCCCAGCCCCAACCGCTAGATTTGTAGCTTTAGAAATCTCCCCAAACTTTACTTACCTCTCCTCTTTCCTCCGGCAAAGTGAGCTGCCGGCAGCGGCGTCCGTGATTGGCTGCCGCTCAGCCAATCACAGACGCGGCTGCCGGTCCCGCCACTCTGCTTGCATTTTCTAGCAAGCAGAGGGCCGGGAGCTCGGCGGAGGAAAGAGGGGAGGTAAGTAGAGTTTGGGGGGCTTTTTAAAAAAATAAATAATGCGGTTGGGGCTGGGAGCCCATGGGGAATGCCATATAAAAAAATAAATATTCGGGTGGACATGCTCTTTAACTCCATGTTGAAAACATCCTGCCAAGAACATCAATAAACTGTAAAACACCACTTCAGTAAATGGCATTAAAGTTCATGTAATCCACTAAAGAACTGGATAAAATAACTGTATCTATGTGTGAATACTTCCAGACCGTAGTCACATGCTACCTTGCCTGGACTCTTACAAGATTTGCTGTAGACTAGAAGTGGGCATGAACTGTTGTATCAAGTTGCTGCAGTAGCTTAGGTATGGGTGAAGAACATAACAGTCATTGACCAAACTGTGATACTGGAATGCTGGGAAATAAAGCACAAACCCCACGTTGTATGTATAATTTTATTTATATGGCGCCACTTGGATATGCAGCGCTGTACATTACAAAATATGGAGTATACAAATGGGGTATAAGTGCAAGCAAATATATAGATAAATTAAAAATATATAAAGTTTTATAGGTTAAGAATACACACATGCATATACCTATATATATATAGTAATCAAATAGCGGAGCACTCGTGGGTCTTTAGAAAAGCATTATTGTTTATTCACACCGTTTACGCGTTTCGGCTGACTACTACAGCCGTCCTTATAAAATAAGTGTAGTGTGCCTTGACATATTAGGAAAGTGAACCCTGCACCGAAGAGCTTACAATCTAAGTGAGGGGAGCTACATACAGAAGTGGGGGGAGGTATAAGTGCTCAGACCTCTAAGAATCATTAACAGTGCTGGTTTTCAGAACAGTAGGATAACAGTTTAGATTTAAAAGAGCTTATGGATGTCACCAGGCGAAGTGAGAGAGGGAGAAGGTTCCAGGGAGATAGTATGAGTAGAGTAGAGATGGCCGAAACTCACTAGTTTCATTCCGTTTTCAGATTCCTAGATCAGGGGAAAATCCTGAAGATCCAAAAATGGAACAAATTTGTGATTATTATCGAATGTTCAAGGCTATTTTTGATAATCTTTGAAAATAGCCTTGAACGTTCGATAATCCTCTAAAATACGATCGGAGACTACTTTTGAGTTTCTGATTGTATTTTTAGGGATTATCAAACGTTCAAGGCTATTTTCGATAATCTTCGAACGTTCAATAATTATAAAACATATCAGTTTAAAATGACACTTCCATATTTTAAAATTCTTAAAACACTCACGTGTGCTTATCCACCACATGGGGCAATGCAGGCTTTACTCTGTGCTGTTTCGATGCTTGCTTGGTCTGTATAGCTCCCTAAAACCTCTACACACAGGAATAAGGTTGCCAACAAACTTTATTATAGCAATTAAAAACAACAAAAAGCACTAAAAAACCTTGCAGGAACAGTCTATTAGCAGTTGTTGAAGTTGCACCTCTCTGCTATGGTGCGGCCCCTTTAAATCGTGGTGGTCTTGTGGTAAGGTATAATCCACTTGGTAATGGCTTGTGAGGTAGTTCCTACATGTTTCACTGTTTTAATCCTTACAGCTTCATCAGGGGCCGCACCATAGCAGAGAGGTGCAACTTCAACAACTGCTAATAGACTGTTCCTGCAAGGTTTTTTTTTTGCTTTTATGTTTTTTTGATAAAATCCTCAACCCAAGAGCAAAACTGCATTATAAAACCTTTCCTTAAAATTATATCAATACATTTTATACAATTTGCATTTTAGACTTTATGTCCCACTGAAGAAATGCTGTGACTAAATACAAAACTGGAACAGTCCCTGGAACCAGAACAGAAAATAGGGCTGTGGATGCTTTTTGCGCTGTTCTGGACACCGGAACGAGTGTCTGAACCCCTTTGGCTCTGTTCTGGCTGCCAGAATGGGGTCTGGATGCTTTTGTCTCTGTTCTGGCTGCCAGAACAGGGGTCTGGAAGCTTTAGGCTCTGTTCTGACCACCAGAGCAGGGGTCAAGACCCCTTTGGCTCTGTCCTAGTTGCTAGAAAAGGGGTCTGAACGCTTTTGGCTCTGTTCTGGCCACCAGAATGGGTCTCTGGGCCTTTTTTGCTCTGTTCTGGCCACTGGAAAAGGGGTCTAGATGCTTTTGTTTCTATTCTGGCTGCCGTAATGGGGGTCTGAATGCTTCTGGCTCTATTCAGGGGTCTGTGCACCTTTGGCTCTGTTCTGGACGCTGGAACAGGGTTCTGGATGCTTTTGGCTTTGTCTTGGCCACCAGAATATGGGTCTGGACCCCTTTGGCTCTGTTCAGACCACCAGAAAAATCTCTGGATGCTTTTGACTTTGTTTTGGCTGCTGGAACGGGGGTTTGGATGCTTTTGGCTCTGTTCTGGCTGCTGGAATGGGGTCTAGACTCCTTTGGCTCTGTTCTTGTCACTGGTAAAGGGGTTTGGACCATTTTTGCTCTATACTGGCCACCAGAACAGGGGTCTGGATGCTTTTGGCTCTGTTCTGGCAACCAGAATGGGGATCTAGACCCTTGTGGCTCTGTTTTGTCGCTGAAACAGGGGTCTGGAAACTTTTGGTCTGTTGTGCCCACTGGAACGTGGACAACTCAAGCAAAATAATTTTCCCTAGTAACAGATCCAATGTTGTTAAAATCATTTTCTATGGTTAGGTTAGCTTTAATTAGCTTGTTAGGCTAGGGTTAGACTACAGTATTTAGGTTAGTTAGGGCCATGCCGAAAGAGTCTACCTTGATGTGGTGGCAGGCTCACAAATCTTTTGGCTAAAAGCTTTTATACTACAGAATGTAGCATAAAACTATGGCATTTCTAATGTATTGTAACACTTGAACTAACATGTATAGCACAGGCTATAAAATAAGTTATTTTGATTTGAGCAACAAAAACCTGAAAGAAGCAAAATGTTACTGGCAACACAAGCTAATATCTGTTTCTAATAATTTACATTATTGCTAATTGACTGTCTGAGGAAATGTTTAAATACCTATGTTATAGGAAGTTTGCAAAAACCCTAGAAGTGTCCCTGAGTAACAGTGTCTATAATCAGAGCTTTCTGTATTTCATCTAATACTTTCCCTTAACTACCAAAGTAAGATGACATTTCCATTGCCACACTGGCTTGTGAATAGTAAATGGAATCTCTACACCTGTAGTATGGCCCAGAGCCCCAATCATGACCATACAATGCTTGCTTTTCTGCTCAGTTATTCCTGCAGATATAACCTACACAATTTAACAAAGAATCTATCAATATACCCTGCTACTCTGAGGCTATATCCATAGAAACCTGAAAATGAAAGTTTATATAATGTTTTTGTTTTCCATATAATAAGTCATGACGCGACATACAATGCTCAACTCAGTATGTATCATTCCCTATTCAAAATAATGTTAAAGATCTAGGATGTGGAATCTGGCCCTCCAGATGTTTTCAAACTACCACTTCCAGGATACCCTGGATGCATACTGCAGAAAGGGAATGCTGGGAGTGGTAGTTTGCATACATCTGGAGAGCCACAGGTTTTTATTTAACCCACTTTTTTCTGGCCAGATGTTTTATAGAAAAATTCAAACAGAATCTGATAGATGAGATGTTTCATTTTCAGATTTACACATTTTTTGTTCACAAAATGATAACAGGCGAGTAAATTGAAATAATGCATCACAAGATTCCAGTTTTAGTTCCACCTTCAAACCCCCTTTTTCCGCAACTTTATAAAAGCCACAAAGCAGATATTGAATAGCTTCCGGCAGCTGAGGTAGTAACATTTGTGATACCCTAACCCCTGCTGCAAGTCGCAGTATCGAACACCGGTTAGCGCAAATTTATCCCTAGAACCCCCCGCTGAGGCCAGTGGGGAGTTCCCCAGTTTATCTTGTAAGGTGCCTTTTTAATTATTTGGTCAGCAGCTAGGTATTCTATACATGTATACTAAATTGTACAGTGTTATTACATGTTTTATTTATAATGATTTTTTAAAAAACTTCATATATGCTAAATGATTTATTTAATAAATGGGGGAATTCAAATGTAAATCTTCTTTATTCATTTCTACTACACATAACCCCTCATTTGAAAACTGTTCGTTTACAGTTCTGACAGGACTGGTAAACACAATCCAATATTTTTGGTCAAGGCAAATATAAGTGCAACCACTTTAATCCCTGGCTTATTTCCAATCCATATATTGATGGCAGATCTGTCAGCAGGAATATCAGCCACAGATATGTCTGTGTTTACCCTTAGTTTTCTGGAAATGGAGCAGGATGTACATAATTATTTTGCTTAGCTGTCTTTTATCCGAGTTAAACAGCATTCAATTTCCTTTATATTCCATCTGATTCCTGAGAATCAGAGTTAGAATACATTTGAGATAGAAGCTGCTGACATCACTGCAGCTCCTTCATCAGTCTCGTCTGCTAGAAGGTTAACTAAGCAATCCTGTATTAGTTTCTATGTCCCTCTCTACAAAGTCATTAGAGACAAAATTGCATTAACACACTGGGTAAGGAAGTGAGAAGTAGCTGCAGTGGTATAAGCTTCTACGTTTTTTTCTTTTTTGTAAATGAAATATTGGAAACCAAATAGAATATAAAGGCCGGTCAAACGCTATTTTATCAAACCTTTACTTCTTCTTAAAATTTGCTTATATTTCTGGCTAATGTAATTCCCAGACATTGTAATATAAAAATGCTTTTGAAAAGCTTTGTGTTAAGGCAGTAAAAGGTTTAATCCTACTGATAATTATAGTGAAGATAATAGCCCATTTTATGCCTCTGCATTTGTTTTACCAGGAAAAGAGTTTGAGATTTATATGAAACATGAAGAATAAAGTGTTGTGCTGTTTTTAGAACTGTCTTTTCTATAGAGGGTAATGGTACATATTTAATTCTCCAGCTACAATATGTGAATCTGCGTTGCTAAGAAACAAGATTTACATTGAACATAACACCGAGATATTACATATTGACAACAAGGACATTAGATGTGTTCCCCCGTACTGTAATTATTAATTTCTTATTGGTTTAATGGAATCTTATATTCATATTGTAAATATTCTAATATATTCTAATAGGATTATTAAATGCATTTTGCCTAAATAATTCTAATTGACTGTTTTGTTGAATGGCTCTATATTTTCAACAAATGTGTGTACACAAATCACCATGGGCAGTCGATATTGTGTAAAGGAATAAATATTGTAAATACCCCATTTTAAAGGGAAGCTAAAGCAATATGAATGAATTATGTTTGAATTCTCTCAGCAGCATCTTGGAGAAATTGTCTTTTCAATGTTGAAGGTTTCTGGCTTTTACATAGACCCAGATATAGAATCTGAGACAAACATTCTCTAGTCCCCTTCTCTTCCTGTCTGAGCAGGTGACCTTCCCATGGCTTCTCTGTAGTCAAGACTAAACAGTCAAAAAACCAATTGTTACCCAATAAGAATGTAGACTGCAAATATTAGACAGCTATGCACTGTGTTTTTTCTTTAAAAAGCAAAATATAGATGATTTTTCCACAATGCTGATGATTTGAAAGGTGAGGGTTGCTAACCTGGAATTATTGAATACATATTGTACTTTGTTAGATTTGGGACCTTCATCTAGGGAAGAAAATAAATCGAACACCTAGATACATTGGGACTAGGTTTTAGACATCCCCAAGAAATCGTGAACATTTAATGGTGTCCCATACAGGTACAGAGATGTGCCAGCCTTACACATTACACATATAATTATTGGCCATTTTAGCTCATGGAAAACTAGTAGATAATAATAATATGACCACCCAGTCCACTGTTACTGTCAAACTTAAAAATAGCACAAAACTTAATTTAATATTTTATGTGAATTGTATAGATTGTGAATTATGGAGTGATTGAACAGGAGGCTTGTTTAATAAGAGGTACAACATTGTGCCTGAGTTCTTAAGCTTAGTTCACACTATGTTGCGCTTTGGTGCGATGTCAATGCACCAAAATGCATGTGCAATGTTACTGAATGGCACCATTCACAATGCAATGCTGTATTGTAGTGTGTTTTAAAAACGCACTGCATGCAGCAGTTTGGTGCATTAACGCACAGTGTTGCCATTGAAAAACACTGTGCATTAACGCAGCGTAACATCGCACTGAATCGCAAAACACATTGTTCCACTGACAGAGGAGGAGGAGGAGGAGGAAAGAGGTTGTAACAGACATTCCCACCAGCCAATGACAAGTGTTATGTTAACCATGGCCCTGGGCCGTCTAGGAGGTGGGCTTTTAGCACTCATATATTTGATGTGTGATATCTAAGGGAGGGCAGCACGGCTGTAAATGTAAGTAAGTGATTTCAGCTGCTGGAAGTGTGGACATGTAATTGGGTTGATTACTTGTCATTGGCTGGTGGGAATGTCTGTTACAACCTCTCTCCTCCTCCTCTGCCAGTCAAACTAACTTGAAATGTCCTGTTGCTAGGATACAGCCTACATAATCAATGGTGGGTGGAGGAGTGTTTTCTCGCATGCTAGATTTGAATGACAGTTATAGGCAGACAGAATAGTTACGCCCCCTTCACAGCATGGCTAATTGAAGGCTAATTAAAGGCAGAGAGAGGCTCGAAATCAGGAAAAAAATGTATGAGGGGGGCTGCATACCTTTACTCTTTTTAAAGCAATTTTAGGCAATACAGTTATCCTTTAAGGCTTTAGTTTTGGTATGTATTTGTTATATATTTGGGTAGGCGTAATTTAGCATACCGTAGGTAGCCACCAAAAATGCCCAACAATTAACTTGTAAAGTTGCACTGCAGTACAACGACTAACTAAATACTGTCAGGAAGATTCAATAAAAGTTCTTATCGTTTAAAATGGTGCTAATTTTTCCTCAACCAATCAGAACTTATTTAACATTAGAAAGCTAACATCTGATAGGTTGGGGCAAAATTAGCACCATTTTAAACTTTTATTGAATAACCTTGTGTATGCTTTATTTATGTAAGAATGTGTATTATGAGGAGGCTAGATTGTTGATGTGATTATTGATTTGACTGTGCATGCATCTTTTTCCTTAGTATTGCTATTTTTTATACATTGTTTCTTAGCTACCTGATAGATACTTGTTACAAGAAATCTTCTACATGCATGCATGGACTTGTCACAAACTAAATATAGCAGCGATACAGAGACATTAATGGCCTTGTTGGAGTAAAAAAACGTATGCAGTAGGTGCCTGTCACAGGGAAGACTGGGATTTTTATTAGTCTTTCTGCCAGAATGTGAGGAATCTCTAGTGGTCATTAGTATATCAGGGATAGCAATTAAGCTTACTGGAGTGACATATTGAATGAGAATGTGATGTCTAATGACTATATTATGACATAGATATGAATAAAAAAAAGAGTATGAATCTACATGTAGAATATAAAATAAAAAAATGTATAATACACTCAGAAGTCTGTTTCTGCTTCTTAGAATCTGAAGCCATATTGACTTCTTAATCAGCCATCTGAAAAGAATACGGAGATATGTAGAGACACTTTAATATATACTAACATAATAAATAAAATCATAGTTCACAAAAAAGCCAAAAAAGTACAATGTTTGTATAACAAACACATGGGCAGAATATATTCATCATGTAATAAGAGCTGCAGCACTTGAATTATTTACCAGCGGTTAGCGTCATTTTAAGGCAGGCTTCACAAAGGACCCTGTGCAAGTTATTTAATATGGCTGCTCTTTTTGTGCAACACCTAGGGCCAGCTAATAGCTGCTGTTAGAATTGCACATCAGGGGCAACCCAATTGTAATTCACTCAGAGCCACAAACGCTATATTGAATGAGAACAATTGTTTTCTTGACACATATCTTAAAAACTGCTAATTAAAATGAAGGATCCTGTCCAGTGTCGGACTAGCCCACAGGGTTACAGGGGAATCCCCAGTGGGTCCACAGCCCATTTACCCAGGATAACAGATAAATAAATATAAATCCAAAGAGACAGTAAGTAATGCATTTTAATAAACTCATATGTAAATGAGTGGTAATCTTGATATCAAGTTTTAGATGGGCCTCTACCCTCTGATTTACTGGTGGGCTCCAGCAGTCCAATCTGACACTGATCCTGTCTTCTTTTTTTCTGTCTTCTTTTTGAATAATATACTGTATACAGTGACCTGTAGTGTCCGCTATGGTGGTTTATTTCTATGTACTTATTAAAATGATGATTCTCCCTTTTTATTTCCTTCTTGTTAATATTCTGCACTGTACAGTGAAAGGTTTTACTGAGCTTTCGTGGGTGGATTTTTTGTATCAGAATCGATTAGAAAGGCCTATGGCACAATATCAGCAATTTCTCATGTTAACATGTTGCCTCATCCACCACAACCCAGAAATCCTAAATGCAACAAAGGTAAGCTTTAAAATGATCTTTATGTATAAGGCACAATCAGGGTTATTCAATAAAAGTTCTTATTGTTTAAAATGGTGCTAATTTTGCCCCAACCAATCAGATCTTATTTAACATTTAAAAGCTAACATCTGATTGGTTGGGGAAAAATTAGCACCACTTTAAACAATAAGAACTTTTATTGAATAACCCTGAATGTCTAAGGCAATCACTGTCGCGGCTGCTGGTTCCGGCCCTTTCTGCTTGCTTCCGTGCACGGAAAAGGCATGGAAAACAGGCAGAAGGCAGACAAGAGAATAAGGGCTGGCTTGCAAGGTCTAAAGTGTGAATAGTTTCTAGGCATATAGTCCAGCCTTAATTAAACATCACCAGGTGACAACAAAAACAGCTGTATAAGGCTAGGTTCAAATCCTCTGTATTGCCGGTACAGAAAAAAAAATAAAGCTGGGTACACACAGCAAGATCCTGTCTTTCATTTTTCAAAGATCAGGCTACATACAGTCCCGAGCGCTCCCCCTATGCACAACATAGGGAAAATGCTCGGGACTGTGTGTTTCCCTCGGCCACGGCCGACTTCCCTAATAGGGAGTCTACCGCGGGTGAGGAAAATTTTCCCTCTTTCCCAAATGAGTGCTTGGCCGACCTGATCGTTCATCGGCCTTGCTTGTTCAGAAAGCTAGGTACACACAGTACCGATAAAGCCCCAATACCTAGCTTTAGGGAGATTCAGTATCGAGTTAACATAGGTTTCACCCTTATTTGAGGGTACTGTGCTATTTACAAATATTTACTATTTATTTTAAAAATCTTTTTGGAAATAGCGCAGCGCACCGATAAGATTACTATTTAGTTAACTTCTAAAACCTCCGCTTACAAGCAGTGTCTTACAGCAGTGTCCTGTGATGAAATATTGGACATAATTGCGTATACGTCTGCATTGCATTGCAGGATTGCAGAAAGGTAAGATGCTACTGTTAGGCATATTACATCTCCCAGTATGAATTTCAAACATAATGTGCTCCAAAGGGGTTACATTGGATTAACAGAACTTTCTAGTGATTTGTAATATTGCTTTAAACTAGCATACTACATTATATGTATCACATTTAATTACTAATCAATAAATAACTTCAAGCACTTTAAGGCCTTTTTTATACCTCCCTATGTAAAAATGCGTGTTTTTTTAAACCGACTTGATGTATACATTAGTCTGCAAACTGTTCACTCTCATAAATAAAAGGATAAACAAGTATAAAAAGTGAATAGCCAAATTTCTTGGTGCAGTTACAATATCCATGTTATGTTACGTTACATACTGCACATAATTAAAATTTTTCCATCTTTAAATTAGCTCTGTTATAACAAATCATCCTGTCAGAATGAGCTAACATGACCCCCACAATTACCAGGGCCAAAACCATAAGAAGCTGGTCTTAATGTATAAGGGATTTTTAGAAACGTGCAACCCGTGTAACACATTTCAAACATCATTTTGTTATCACGTTCCTGGGTATGATGAATATTGATAAGTCAACCAATTTAACAATGGTAGATGGTAAACTAGAGCTGACCCTGATTTGGGGCATCCTGTGTGAATTAATTTATTGGTGAAACCTGAACCTATATTACCCCAATGAAATCATGATATAAGGACATCAAATGGAAATGTCATGTCACCATGCACATGAAAATGCAACATCCTACTAATAAAAAATGAAACTAAACCATAATTGATTTCACAATGTCTACCATTAAGTGTCTTTCTATATAGGAGAGAAATCATATTGTTTACTTACATCATTGCAGCCTTTTAATGTTCATCTGTTTGCTGGTCTCTGACAAAATACAAATGTTTTTCTAGACCCCCAGTCCCCATCTCACTCATTCCAAGAAATGTAAGGTCATTGACTAAGCTTATTTAGAATAACAGTGTGTTGTGATACCTTTTATTGGTTAATTAGACTACAAAAATAACAAGCTTTCGGGAGTCCTAAGCCCCCTTCATCAGGATGTTGCAAAAAACTATAAAACAAATTTATACACATTGGAACAGTAACTATCAAACACCAGTGATAAGTTGAACAGATAACCAGGTACAGATACAGACTAAAGGCTCGTACACATGCTCGATTTTCGAGCGAGGCACGACCCCCGATGGCAGAGTGGTACACCCGACGAATGGCCGTCTTGGTCAAGAATCGTTTGTGTGTATGCGCTTGGTCGGGGGTCATTTGTTGAACCGCCTGGCGGATCGGCGAATGACCCCCGACTAAGCGCATACACATGGACAATTCTCCGCCAAAACGTCCGTTCGACGGGTGTACAACTCTGCCATCGAGAGTCGTGCCTGGCTTGAAAATCGAGCGTGTGTATGATCCTTAAGGAGGGGAAACACAGTAGTGGAGGTGTGAGAACAGTGTCCTTTGAAATGGAAAGTGTCTTTTGAAATGTATTAAAAAGTACAAGACAGTGTCCTGGTGAGTGGGTTTAGTTTGGGTGGTGATGTGGAATAAGTTGTTATTTGGCCATAAAACTCATGTCCCTATTTAGTCTGCCATTCAGGAAATTACATTTCTGAATGAATTTGTATTCCCACTACTTCCGCTGTTTTTGATTGTGAAAATTGCACATACGAATGGTGATCTTGAGGTCTTTCATACTGTGACATCTTTTACAAAAGTGCTCAGCTACAGGGGCATCCGTTAATCCCTGCATGATGTTGAATCTATGAGAGTTCATCCGTTTGCGCAGTGTTTGTCCTGTTTCTCCCACATAGAAATTTGTGGTAGGGCACTTCATGCACATTATTAGATACACCACATGGGCGCATCCACAGGAGAATCTTTTAATTTGATGATTTTGTCTGCAATGTGGTATTTATATCTGGTCTGCCGTGTGGATGTGCACGCAGGTTTTACAGCTAGGTTGTTGGCAGGGGGAACTGCCATGGATGGTTGTTTTGCCCAGGGAGCTGTGTACCAGTAGGCGTTTCAAACTAGGTGGCTGTCTGTACGCCAGGAGTGGAGGCACTGGAAATATATTTTTTAAACTTTCATCTCTTTGTAGTGTGCGATGGAGTTCTTATATGATTTGCGATAAGATCTCCAGGTGTAGATTGTAAGTGACTACAAGGGGAACCCGGTTGCAGTTTTCTTTCTGTTTGTATTTCAATAGTTTGTGTCTGGGAATAGATATGGCCCTTTGGATTTCCTTGTCCGTTGTTTTGGGATTGTATCCCTGTTTAATGAACTCACTTAGTTGCTGTAGGTGTTCCTCTGGTGTTCCTCTGGTTTTCACCGTGTTTGGGGTGGAAGCTGTCATCTCCAAGGTAACTACATCTGTCTGTTGGTTTGCGGTATATCGAGGTCACTATGGTGAAACTTTCTGGACACCACAATTAAAATACAAAATTGAATTCCACCCAACACAGTACAAACCTCAACTATTGCTTTAACTAAGCTAATTTAGACTTAAATTATAGTTTTCCTTCGATTTACCAATTTTTTTTAATATCTATAATTCTATACATTTACCTTATTTATTTATTCATTGCTAAACTTTCATTTTTCACAACCAGAAATATCATGATACTGAGAGTTAAATATATGTGCAGTACCAGACATCTTTTACAAGGGCATGTTCAGGTGTCAATTTCTATTGAAAAAGTACAAGATAAAGATGTAATTATGTTAGTTGTGTTGTCAGTCATCATATAGATATGCAAATTCCTCTGCCCTTGGAAAAATATTTGCACTCAATAATGACTACATACAGCAGAAACTTTTTAGTCAAACTGAATTAGTACTCAGAAATGAATAAGCATTATATAATATTGAACTTCTAAACCATATTTTCAACTAGTTAACTACTGTTACTGTATCTAATTTAAATTTGAAAATTACATTAAAGAAGAACTAAAACAAACATTTTAAACTCCACAGTCTGAAAGCACACCCCCCCCTTTAAAATACCACCCCAGTAAATTACAGTAAAGTAAATATAATCCCCTTAAGAACTAGATAAGATAACTGTGTGTATGTGCACTGTCTGGCCACTCCTTCAATCAAATGCTCCCCTGCATAATATGGACTGTAACAGGATTGGCTAGAGACTACTAGTTGGCATGAACTGTTGTGACAAGTTCTGTGACCACACTGTGTGATACTGGAATGCTGGAAAATAAAACACCAACCCCTTGTTAAAAAGGTACATTTCCATCATGCACATCAAAATGAAAGGTGAGACACAGATTACTGCTTTCAAATGAAAGTGTTCTGCCTTCTGTGTTGTTTTGATGCTTTTGTTGTACTTTAGGGTTCAGTATTTCACTCCCCCAGCTACTCACTGGCTTTGATAAGAACAAAAGAAACCTCACATCCAATGCTCATTGTCAAAGGCATAAGATCTCCAATTTAAAGGGGTGGGGTGCTACTAGCACATGGAATATTGGCCTATATTTCTACTGAGTATCTCTGCTAAAATACATATAGAAATGGGTATGAGTAGGAAACTGCTTGTGAAAAAATCCTATTGCATTATGGTGGAAGTGCTACTGCGCAGTTAAAAAGCATTGAACTACACTGGGATCTTGTGTGGTTAATTGTTGGTGCTTGATAAAAGATTGAGTATTCAGTGGACCTCTCTTAAACGGTTGAGCCCTTTAAGATTCAACTGAATACCTGCTGTCTTGGGTTCTGATTTGCTTGTAATTCCTACATCCCAATATTATTTCTGTGGGGAGACAACGGCTTTTAAAACAATAATAGATAGGCTCAGTCACACACCTGCTATTTATCTCAAATGCTGCTCTGTTCAAACCCCATTCCAAAAGGCCAATTGTCACTGCAGAACAGAAAAAGGAACCAGAATGCTACATGGAGGAGCAGGTGACAAAAGGGGAGAACCCCTATAGTTTATTCAGACATAAAGCAATCCAATGTTTCAGGGGGTGTATCCACCCTTCCTCAGGGATGACAACAAACAATTGAAGCAGCAGCTATATCACAACAGTAGGAGGAGTCTAAACTCTCTCAGAAATGTAACCATTTCCATACAGGAAAGATAAGTGCCACAATAGTGCAAAATACAATATAAATATACAGGGTTATTCAATAAAAGGTCTTATCATTTAAAATGGTGCTAATTTTGCCACAACCAATCAGATGTTAGCTTTCAAATGTTAAATAAGATCTGATTGGTTGGGGCAAAATTAGCACCATTTTAAATGATAAGACCTTTTATTGAATCTCCCTGATAATATCATTGCTCAATCCACAAATATACTAATAAACATAAAAGTGCACATTATATCTAAAAACAGTGTAAAAGAGCTGTATACATTATAAAACACCACCTCCATAGAGTTACCTAATATTGCAGAGTAAAAAAAAAAATTAGTCTATAAATATATATATAAAAAAACTAAAAAAAAGATAATAAATGATGCAGTAGTCACAAGTTACGAATAATTACATATTCGATACATTTCCTGAGGTAATTACAGCCTAAAGAAAAATTTAAGGGGATGTTAAAGGGATATTTAAAAGGAATGTTAAAGGGATATTTAAAGGGCTATTACCCTAAAAGGAGACATCCAACACCTGATGCTGTGCATCTAAAAAGCAGGATTTCTATTACTAATAATTTACAAATAACAATTCATAAGGTACTCATAATTTAGTCCATGAGGTTTCAAGGATTTTAGAGTTCAGATCCAATAACATTTGCGTTGGGACAGTTTTTTGCCATATTACCTTGGCCTTTTATTTTAACATGTTCTAAAATGATCCATCTTAACTGAGATATATTATGTCTTTTCTCATTAAAGTGTGTCGCTAATGGCATTTTCTTATTTATACGAAAATCACTTTTGTGTTCATTTAAATGAACTTTTACTGGCCTAATTGTTTGGCCAACATAATAAATGCCACATGGACAACGTATCCCATATATGACATTTCTGCTATTGCAGTTTGCAAAGTCTTTCAGCGGAATGTTATGTCCAGAATGTGGATGGGTAATAGAGGTTCCTCTGGTGATCCCATTACATTGAGAACAATTTGAGCCGGGGAATGTCCCTTTTGGTTTCTGTCCTGAAATTGTGGTCTGTGTTCTATTATCCTGTATATCATATTTCACCAATCGTTTACCAATAGAGGCACAGTTCCTGTTTAAAAACAGTTTCCCATATATTTTATCTTCTTTTAAAATGAGACAACGGCTTTTGCCAGGCTTCATTACTGCTTCAGTGCTAATTTTAATACAGGAAAATCCAGCACACTATAAATTGGCAGATAAAAACTGTACCTGCTGGTGCTCCTCAACAGACATTAGGAGGTAGGAGTGATCAATTGTACCTCTCTGTCCCAGGTACTTTTTGTTTTTTAAAAATTAATTTTTACAGTTTAGTTGTCCTTTGTTAATCAATACCTTTTATATCTCCCCCCCTACATATTTCTATCCATGTTTAATTCATTTGCACATATTGTGTATGCAAAATTATGTAGAAATACCACAGACCAAATAAGCATCTTTTCTATCAGCTTGAAAAAGGAACTACCAGACTCATTTACAGAGAGACACAACCACGAGAACTATTCCTAAAGTCACGCTAACCCATTTATCATGACTTTGAAAAGAGAACTGCGGCTGCTGCAGGGGGCTCACAAATGCCCCCCAAGATGAGCAGTCAGGTCAATATTGCATTAGCAGTATTTTTGTGCAACTTTTTACCATCAGCTACTTACTGGGTAAAGCAAAATAGTGTTTACCCAGTAATTCAAACAAAATATTGAACCTTATAAGGTAGACCTGGTCAAAGTAAGGATGGGGGCCATGTGCAGCCTTTTGGCTTCCCCTGACTGACCCCTTAATGCTAGACCTAGACCCCCCCCCAAATTTTTTTTTAAATTTTTTGGAATGGATCCAGTGATCCAACAATATTCATTTTATCTGTTCTCTATTATGAGAACTGAAATGAACCTATTGACCCAGCCCTTCACAACAGTTTTAGTTCCTCATGCGGCCCCCTGAGAAATGTAATTTCCCACCCCTGCTATAAGGGGAGCACTAGAGGTAGTGGCCCCTTAAGGACCTAGATATTCAATAGTGGTATTTAAATATGCTTAAGAAATGGATGGTAGTAGATAAAATAATGATTCTTTAAGTGGAAAGTTCACCCAACTTTGCTTAATCCAATTTATGGACAGGAGCACTTGGAGACATATTGCCCTCTAGGTTCAGAGCTCATTACTTACCAAACCACAATCCTGCGGCTCTGCTGTGTCTCCCACACTCACTCCTTCTCCACACTCTTGTGTGCATGCATGACTATCTTGGCCACAATCTCTCAGGGTTATTCAATAAAAGTTCTTATTGTTTAAAACGGTGCAATTTTTGCCCCAACCAATCAGACCTTATTCAACATTTGAAAGCTAACATCTGATTGGTTGGGGCAAAATCAGCACTATTTTAAACGATAAGAACTTTTATTACATCTCCCTGTCTGTTTGGTAACAAGTGAACTCTCAGCTTAGGGGGCAATATGTCAGACAGGAGCAAGAGCTCCTCTCTCCATTAGAATTTTACATTTGATTAAGGGTTACATTTTGGGAAAATCCCTTTAAAGAAAAAAATAGTTCTCTGTTAATTGTAACTTGTTCATCATTTAGGTTCTCTCCTTCATTTGTAACAATTATCTGATTTTAATCAAATCAATCTGAACCTCATTAATGGCTGTTTTCTGATTCAGCGATTGAAGATTTATTTTTACCTCGCTTTCTCTGCAAGTTAATGTCAGTTTATTTATTTATTCATCCTGTATTGCGAAGAATGACCTTTTTTTTGCAATAGGTAGTAATTCATGAAAACGCCAGACTGCAGCAAAAAGCATCAGTGATTCATCTGCAGTTGTGTATGCAGTGTCCTCTGTTTAATGATTAGAATATGCAAAAGTTGTAGTGTAACAACACCAAGATAAACGGACACCCAAAGTACAATTTTGCTGCCTCCAGCATTTTTGAGCTGCAGCAACTGGCATCACTTGAACACGTGATTATAATTTTATAATAGAATAGTAGTAGCCAATAAAGCTTTATCTGCATTCTGTAAAGAGAAGGGCTAATGAAAGAAAATGTCCTGCTGTGTAAAAGGGGAGGGCTCCAGGCTAGATAATAGTTAATAGGCAGAATGATGACAAGGTGGTCCAAGATACTGTACTATATACTGTAAAGCAAAGAAATAAACCAAAATAATATACATGAGGCACAGGTTTAAAAGCCTGGAAAATAATAAACATATGCACTAAGAGGGTGAATCTCATTCAACGCATATTACTGACCTGTGTCGCCTGTGTAAAATTTTGCCATTGTCAATTTAGGGCAAACACTGGCATTTCTTATAAGTCATCTAAAGGCTTCATATCTATCCAAGGGTTAAGCATGTATATGTACAGATGGGAAAATACCATTCGACCTCCAAGAAACAGGTATCCTAGCTGAATACCTGCAGGATCTACTGAGAGGGCAACCCAGAAAGCCCCCACTAGCAAGAGTAGGTACCTCAGCAATAGTCACCACTACATAGTTCAAGGCAGAAACATCCATAAAAAAGGCAACAAAATGATGCAAACAAGTCTCTGAAATCTGTGTGCAACAGTAAATAAATGGGAAAATAATAGAAGGAAAAAACACTAGAGGGCTTATTTATAAAAGTTTGCTAACTTTTTGTCACCGTTATCGCTGCCGTTTCACCAATTCTGATCTTAACGCAATAAGAAAAAATAAAGCGCAGTTAGCAGGCGACGTAAATGATTTCCCGGCGTGATCGCCATTTCACTTATTGCTATGGTAACCGCGTGATCGTATTTATAAAAGGCTATAAGTATATACTTGCGTTAACACTGAGTACCCATATATCTAGTCTGTCCATGGGTCCTTGGAAGGTGTGGAGTATGTGGAGCATTTCATCAATAATGATCGGTGATTTTCCATTTTACCAAGATCACTTTTTAACCTTTGCTTGCAGACATTTTTCCGTTTGCCGCAATACCTGGCGTGCGCCCATTTTTTGTGCCAATTTTTTGCAGTAGCATAATGGCGAAGTCCTTTTAGGCAGGTGGGACAAAGTGTGGGAACACACGTTCTGGCATGTTACCAGTGGCTTGAAAGATCAGAGTGGACCAAAGAGATGAAAATCTGTGCGTAAAAAAAGACATATGGGGGGATTCACTGCCGGCCCCAGCCACTGGGGCTAAAGTCACGCTAATCGATTCACTGAGAGTTATCGTGACTTTAACCCCTTGCGAGTATTGTAAGGGAAAGCAAGCTTATCATCAACAGCAGTGTGGCTTTTCAGTCTTGAATACTTAACGCCAGCTAATATTTGGTGTAAAATAGTCGCATTGGGTTAAATTTACACAAATGCGCTGGTGTTTACTTGTGGTCCACCAGATTGACTGCTAAACACCAAGACGTTGCTCATGTGTAAGTAGCTTAAGAGTAAAACTGAGGTAAAAAAACTCCAGGGGTCTACCAGCCCTATTATTATACTGTTCGTTCAGGCAAAAACAGAAGATTGTGGCATTTACAGGTAAATGCCAGGGCTGGAATATATGGCTATCCCTCTTTGTGCCTGATTACATAACTATTGATTAATATTATATATATTGGGCCCTAGCACTGTCTTAGTTGCGTGGTGGAATGTGCATTTTTAAACATTTCCACTTCCCCTGGGATTTAGAGCTATTTTTCGACTTTTAAAAACCGTTAACCCTATAGAAAATTGCAAAACAAAACTGACAATTTCTTCCAAATACTGTACTGCTGATTTCTGAGGTTACAGACACATCATTCTAATAATAAGCAAGGACAGAATTCCAGATCATGTCAATTTTTGCTTTAGTTCACCTTAAATACATTTTAGGGTCACCATTATTTGCAAACTTGGTTATGAATGTGTTTCCTTTCATTAAGTGATTAAAATAATTTGAATGAAGAATACCTTGCACTTTTGGGGTTGTGTTACAGATTAAAATTGAAAATAGCTTTTCTTCTAAATCAATTTGATTGCAATAGAGCAGATCCAGAGAGTCAGAAAGATAGATAGAGATAGAGAGAAAGAGAGTGAACAAGAGAAAGAGAGATAGAAGAGGGGGAGTGAGAGAGAGAGAAAGAGAGTGAGAGAGAAAGAATGATAGAAGAGAGAAAGAGAGTGAGAGAGAAAGAGAGAGAGAGAGATAGAAAGAGAGTGAGAGAGTAGAGAGGGAAAGCAAGAGGAGGTGAGAGGGGGTTGAGAGGAGAGAGAGTGAGGGGGGGTTGATAGAGAAGAGAGAGTGCAAGGGGGGTTGATAGAGGAGAGAGAGCGAGGAGAGGGGGGTTGCTAAGGAGAGAGAGTGAGAGGGGGGTTGATGTGGGGGGATAGAGGAAGAGAGTGAGAGGTGGGGGGGGATGGGTGTGGGTGGTGTGATAAAGGGAGAGAGAGTGAGAGGGGGTTTAGGGAGGAGAGATAGTGAGGGGGGGCTGATAGAGGAAAGAGTGAGAGCTGTTTATAGAGGAGAGGAAAGTGAGAGGGGAGTTGATAAAGAAGAGAGAGTGAAAGGGGGGGGTTGAGGAGTAGAGAGAGTGAGAGGGGGGTTTGCCAGGTAGAGAGATAATGAGAAGTGGTTGATAGATGAGAGTAGTTGAGGGGGGTTGATGATAGAGGAGAGAGAGTGAGTGGGGGTGATAGAGGAGAGAGAAGAGGGTGTTGAAGGGAAAGAAAGTGAGAAGGGGGTTGATAGAGGAGAGAGTGAGAGGGGAGTTGATAGAGTAAGAGATAATGAGAGGTGGTTGATAGAGGAGAGCTAATAGAGGGGGGTTGATAGAGGAGAGAGAGCGTGAGAGGGGGTTGATAGAGGGTGAGAGGGGGGTTGATAGAGTAGAGAGATAGTGAGAGGGAGGTTGATAGAGGAGAGAGAGTGAGATGGAATTGATAGAGGAGAGAGAGAGAGTGAGAGGGGGGTGTTAAAGGAGAGAGTGAGAGGGGGTTGATAGAGGAGAGAGTGGAGGGGGTTGATAGAGGAGCGCTAATTAGAGGGGGGGTTGATAGAGGAGAGAGAGAGTGAGAGGGGGTGTGATAGAGGGTGGAGGGGGGTTGATAGAGTAGAGAGATAGTGAGAGGTGGTTTGATGAGGAGAGAGAGTAAGAGGGGGGTTGATAGAGGAGAGAGAGTGAGAGGGGGGTTGATAAAGGTGAGAGAGTGAGAGGAGGGTTGATAGAGGGAGAGGTGAGGGGGGGTTGATAGAGGAGAGAGAGAGTGAGGGGAGTTGATAGAGGAGAGTGGGAGGGGGGTGTGAAGTGTAGAGAGATAATGAGAGATGGTGATAGAGGAGAGCTAGTTAGAGGGGGGGTGAAGAGGAGAGAGAGTCAGAGGGGGTTGATAGAGGGTTAGAGGGGGGTTGTAGATTGAGAGGGGGGTTGAAGAGTAGAGAGATAGTGAGAGGGAGGTTGATAGAGGAGAGAGAGTGAGGTGGAGTTGATAGAGGAGAGAGAGAGAGAGTGAGAGGGGGGTGATAAAGGAGAGGAGTGAGGGGGGTTGATAGAGGAGAGAGTGAGAGGGGGTTGATAGAGGAGAGCTAATTAGGGGGGGTTGGTAGAGGGGGAAGGGGGGTTGATAGAGTAGAGAGATAGTGAGAGGGGGTTGATAGAGGAGAGAGAGTAAGAGGGGGTTGATAGAGGAGAGAGAGTGAGAGGGGGGTGATAGAGGAGGAGAGAGTGAGAGGGGTGTTGATAGAGGAGTGTGAGTGAGAGGGGGGGTTGAAAGAGGGAGAGGAGGAGGGGGGTTGACAAGGAGAGAGAGAGTGAGGGTGGGGTTGATAAAGGAGAGAGAGAGGGGGGGGTTGATAGAGGAGAGAGATAGTGAGAGGGGGTTGATGAGAGAGGAGAGTGAATGAAAGGGGTGTTGATAGAGGAGAGTGAGAGGGGGGTTGATAGAGAAGAGAGAGAGAGGGGTATTTATTAGAGGAGAGAGAGAGTGAGAGGGGTTGATAGAGAAGAGAGAGAGGGGGTTGATAGAGGAGAGAGTGTGAGGGGGGTTGATAGAGGAGAGAGAGAGGGGGTTATAGAGGAGAGAGAGTGAGAGGGGGTTGTTAGGGAGAGAGATAGTGAGAGGGGGGTTGATAGAGAAGAGAGAGAGGGGGGTGGGGTTGATAGAGGAGAGAGATAGTGGAGGGGGGGGGTTGATAGAGGATGAGATAGTGAGAGGAGGGTGATAGAGGAGAGTGTGAGAGAGGGTGTTGACAGAGGAGAGTGAGTGAGAGGGGTGTTGATAGAGAGAGAGAGTGAGAGGGGGTGTGATAGAGGAGACAGATGTGAGGAGAGGGGTGTGATAGAGGGAGAGAGCGTGTGAGAGGGGGGCTGAATAGAGTAGAGAGTGAGGGGGGTTAACAGAGGAGAAAGAGATGAGGGTGGAGGTTGATAAAGGAGAGAGAGAGAGGGGGTTGATTAGAGGAGAGAGATAGTGAGAGGGGGTTGATAGAGGAGAGAGGGGGTTGATAGAGGAGAGAGATAGTGAGAGGGGGGTTGATAGAGAAGAGAGAGAGGGGGGTGATAGAGGAGAGAGATAGCGAGAGGGGTTGATTAGAGGAGAGAGGGGGGGTTTGATAGAGGAGAGAGAGGGGTGGGTTTCATAGGGGAGAGAGAGGGGGGTGATAGAGGAGAGAGCGAGTGGAGGGATGATAAAGGAGAGAGCGAGTAAGAGAGGGGCTGATAGAGGAGAGAGAGTGAGAGGGGGGTGATAGAGAGAGAGAGTGAGAGGAGGGTGTGAGAGGAGAGAGTGGGGGGGGGGTTTTTAGAGGAGAGAGAGAGTAAGGGGAGTTGATAGAGGAGAGTGAGAGGGGGTTGTTAGAGGAGAGTGAGTGGGGGAGGGGGGCTGATAGAGGAAAGAGAGAGTGGGGGAATCGATAGAGGAGAGAGAGTGAGAGGGGTTATTGATTGAGGAGGGAGATAGAGAGGGGGGGTAGGTGATAGAGGAGAGAGATAGGGAGAGGGGTTGAAAGAGAGATAGGGAGAGGGGGTGATAGACGAGAGAGAGAGAGGGGGGTTGATGAGATAGAGAGAGAGAGAGAGAGAGAGAGGAGAGAGAGAGGAGAGAGAGAGGAGAGAGGGGGGTTGAGAGAGGAGAGAGAAGGAGAGTGAGAGGGGGTTGAGAGAGGAGAGAGAAGAGTTGAGGGGGGTGAGAGAGGAGAGAGAGAGTATTGATAGTAATGAAGATGAAATGTTCCCACACAGTTCAGACAGTTGGAACAAAGGGAAAAAAGATCCCATGGCAACAGTAAAGTAGAAACATGAAATATTATATGAAGTAACATTCTTAAATAAAACGAGCAGAAGGCAAACATAATAATTGCCTGTATATATCTATTTCAATGAAATAATCTATTGCATGGGTGATCTGCTCATCTCAGACATGAGTTGTGCAGTAACCACATTTGTTTTAGGAGAGAGAGATAATCTAATGTAATAGACTTCAAAGTAGGTTTTCCCCGTGTTAATTCTGAACTGGATTGTGGATTGGCTATTCCAGAAATATCCATTAGGGGGCAGTAATAGTATCTTCTTCATGACTTGCAGTTGCAGCAGGCTAGAGAATGCATTCAATCAAATGAGGAGATCTTGTTGAAACACTGGATTCATTTATGCATTGCAGTTTCTCTCTCTCCCCCCCTTTTTTTTCTCTATCTGTGCTTGGCTTTAACCTCCCCTTCCCTTCCTCTTTTTTTTCCCTCCTCCTTTCTGTTCTGATTTATTTGTTTCTGGATGGTGGGCTGTTCATCAAGTTTCATTGTCATCTTTATTGGAGATTAGCATCATTCGGAGCTAACAGACAGCTTTGGGGGATTTTTTTTTTTATTCTTTTTTATTTTTCCCAGAGCATTTGGGAGGTGTTAGGACCTGGGAGACACCCATATTTTTAACCAGCAGGAGTTCTAACCACATAGCGGTACAGTGTAAGGAAAACCCCATCTGATCTGTTATTGCACGATACTTGGGAAATATACATGTAAGATCAGCTGCTGCTGCTGCTTTTTCTTTTTTTTTTCTTTTTTTTTTCTTTTTTTTTACTATTATTCCTGTGGCTGCTTCCTGACTATGGAGATCTTGCCTAGTGGAGCCTTTCCAGTGAATGACTGCAGATGCAGTGAAGATTCTCTCCTGTCCTGTTGATAACAGAGACTTCCCAGCCCTTTCCTTCTCATTCTCCCTCCATCCTCCTGTTCACACCTGGATTGGATCTTCCACAGTGATTGTATAGCTGGGGAGGGAGGGGGGGGGGTTTATTGTAACTTGGAGAGATCAGCATAACCCTGAATTGGAATCTTCAGGGTCTACATGGAATTAACCGGTTTGCTGGGGCAACTTGGCACCTGTTTATGGGGATCTTCTTGCTGATTGCTAGCACCGTTTACACGCCAGTGTTCCTGGGAATTAGAGAGAGGGGTGAAAAGTGGATTTGCTAGAAAAAAAGGCTCCCTGAGATGACCACTGACCAACCATCACCACACTGACAGATCTTCACCCAGGAACAATTCGGAAGATCTTTGCTGGGTAAGGTCATTCTCCCCCCATGACAAGCAGTTAGAGGTGGCATAACTACTGTAAACTTGGTAAGGAATAATCAGGTTTTGTCTGAGCCTTATGCATATACATTGAGTCTGTGTTTCAAGCCCCAGGGCTGCATAGCAGGTTTAAAACTGATAATATTATGCTCCATACATTGCACTGGACTGGATTAGAACTGGCTGCATATCCCAATTCTATACTAATGGGTTCTTCTTCTGCCTTTGGTTTATCTTCAAATAAGACTGATCTATCATTAGGGAATATGGTTATCAGCTGATCTGTAATAATATAAGCTATAAATATTCATTTAATGTTCTGGCTATTTTTTTTTTTAATCACAACTCTGTTTAGTTGTATTCTGCTGCATAGATCACAAAAAAACTGCAGCAGCCTGCATGGGAATATATTGCTACTGATGTAGTTTTTTCCCCCTACTTCAAACAGAGCCTTGTGATGTTTTTCTTTCCTGAAAGGGTTAAATGTCATCTCTTGTATTGGTATATTGTTATGGATTCTCGAGATTGTGCAGAGAAAAATATACTTGGAAGCTGTTAGGGGAGAGAAGAAGCACTGTCCAGATCTTGACTCATGGTACCAGTTCTTGCGGAATCCCTATTTCCTGTTCTGTCAAGCTTAGCTTACTACAGCAACATTGCCAATTAATGCCCCCCCCCTCCATCTATACATGCAAATAGCAGCACAAAAGTGCCATTCTGATTATGTGTGCAATGTACTCTGGGTTGGAACAAATAAAACTTTGGTTGCAACATAAGGTAACTTAGATATATACGTCATCACAATGAATTTCCCCCCATGGTGGGAAGGTTGGTGCTGAATGGACAGCGGTGCAAAATTTACAGGCAGACTATAAACTCTGTATTTTTCCTTAATATAAAACAATGAACATAGGGAAGCATTGAGATGACGATGGAAGGGGTATCATTTATGAAATCAAGGCACAGATGTTGATAAATAGAATGGTTTGTGTTCATAGACAGTTTAACTTTTGAATGTCTCTGTAGGAAAGAGTCCAAGGGTGAATTGACAGGGAGAGTGTGGGTGTAAGAGAGAGGAGGCTTAAAAAAAAAAGACAGAGAGGCAGAGAGTGGGAGGGAAATGTGGAGAGATGAGATTTTGCTGCAATTCTTAATTTGTCTGCCATGTATTTGACAAGCACCACGGTTTTCTCACAGTGTAGTTAGTGTGGGTCAAATGTTCACCAAGAAAATCTGTTTGGCTTACACACTACTTTAGCCACATTCATAAAAATAGCAAATGCCAAGTGCAAGTCTGCACAATGGACTCATTGAGTAAGAACAGTTCACACAGTCTTTGTCAAGGTCAGAATTAAGGCCAATGTTTTCATGCAGTGTTTTCAGACAATAAAGTGGGGTTATAGAGGTAGACAAAAGGTCCTGGGCTGACCACAGGGAGAAGCCACAGAAAATGATAAGCACCACAGGTTCAAAAACAGGGCTGCTGTATCTTTAGTATGCACACATGTATGTTTATTTGTAATATTTTGCATTGTATTTGAGGGGTTTAAGGGTAATTAGCATAATGTTGTCCGAGTGTAAGGAATAAACCCTACTGGATTCTATCAGCTTTAATGTCTTTACCAGGGACATTTCGGGTCCTTTGTTAAAGTTTGGAAGATCTTGGAACAAATTCTACTATGGAATGACAATAAAACATTTTTCAATTGAATTCAGCTTATACACATTCTCAGTCCAAATCATCCTCCAGCTTTTAATGTGACCAAAATATTAACCAAAGTACCCATCCTTTCCAGATAGATGTCTGTTATCAATAGTCTTTCAATTAATAGCATGGTTGATCAGTGGGCAGCTTTTAATGTAAACTTCAAACCTGGTAATGTAACAGATCTGCTTCATAAGCTACTGGCTGCACAGGATACTGTAACTATTTTCATATATTTCACAGTGTAACAAGGAGATGGAAACCAGAGGCAGATGTCAGGCATAAAGTACCCCATTTGTTTAGCTTTACTTGCTGCTTGGTATAATTAGCTTCTAGATAGGAAGATGGATGTCTTGTAAAAGCACTTTGTCTGGAACCCCATGCTAAATGTGATAATGAAAGATGCTATCTGCAGTGACCATGGCAAATTGTATTTGTAAAACCAATACAAAATAACCGAGATAAGTTTACTGAAGTCTTTAGACCCCAAATGGATCTATGTGGAGGATTTGATTGCAGTGCTCTGTTAAAAACTAGAGTTTGATAATGATCTCCTAGTATAGGAATGTGCTGAATTAGAAAGTGCAGTGCTTTCCATTGATTCACCTGATGATCTTGACATACCTATAGAAACTGTGTTTAGTAAGGTTAGATTGTTCACATACATGGAAGAGTCTGTTTAGAAAACAAGTAGTTCTAAAAAAAATAATCATTTTCTCATAGCTGGAGAAAATTCCAGTCCTATATGAATGCAGCCATGTATAACAAGGATGTCAATCCCTCTGGCCTCAGCAGCTGTTATAAAACTACAACAATCCATGCTGAGAACTGTAGCTCAATAACAGCTGTAAGGCCACAGGCTGGACATCTCTGATGCATAATGACTATGTGGATCAGCCACCTCATTTTCATTAGTCATCGTTTAGAGGTGTCAGAGATGCAGTGTGCTGCTGGGAAGGCTTTGAAGTGTAAGGTCGAACTTTCAATTCCTTCCTTAAGGGGTCACAATACCACTATAACTGAAGTATTGTATTACATTGTATTTTGCTCCTCACTAAATTGTATTACCTATTTGCATTAGTGAGGCATCATATAAACAACAGGTTTCCGTCTTGAATTTATAATGGGATTTGAGACATACTTATAGGTTGTATGTGTAAATGATGTGATTAGACGGTAAGCTCTTCGGGGCAGGGCCTGATATAAATCCATACATGTACAGAGCTACAATAATAATAATAATTCTAAAAATATTATATTTCACTTTCATTTTTCACACTATATTGTTATTGCACAGTTTTTCTTACTGCAATTGATTTATAAATGTTTATTCCTAGTGTAAAAATAGGCAGCCTCTGCCTGTAGAATTCCTAACATTGCAGTTGAACTAAGGAGGATTGTGGGAGTTGTATTTCTGTACATAAAATATAGAAAACAATGCAACTGGGTGTTGCATACAAAATCATCACTATGCATAGCACACAATTAAATGTTGTTTTAGCTTTGTTTGTTGAATTAAATAGAAAAAAATATATGTAGAGTTATTTTTTAAATAATAGGGACCCAAAGATCTTAAGGTCAATTTAAATACTGCTGAAAGCTGTCATGAACTGTGCTGGTATGAATGTAGTGCTCTGCATTTAATAGTGCATAAAGCAGGTGCACACTTAACTGAAACAACTAATGCAGAAAAGATAGGCCTAAGGCAGTACTGAGTATTCAGCTGTAGTCAACTTAGACCAAAGCAAGTTGGTGACGGCACCTCGCTCCAACTGGTAGAAAATGCCCCTGAGTGTCAACATGCTTCTGATGGCAGCGCCATGTGTAGCCAAGCGAACAAGCAATTTATAGCTAGAGCATGGGAATTGAAACTTGTGGAGACAGAAGCCTATGTGTGAAAAAAAGAAAACAATTAAAAAGATCATAAATCAATAACAACAGCACTTGTAGATAAGAAACGTGTGCAGGACTGTCTGCCATTGCTGATAAACTCAGTGCTGCAAATGCCAATATTTCCAGGCCTGGGTTCTGTCTGGTGTAGGAAGATTTTCTTATTTCATTCATGTAATAGAGGATAGGAAAAATCTGCAAGGTCCTAAGCAGATCTTATGCCTAGGGTGTCCAGATTTTAACATTTTGAAATATAAAATACAGAACAAACGTAAAGGGTGCTAGTGGCGCTCCTAAAATTCATGCTCATGCCCAATTTCCAGAAGCCACACCCACTTTGAGGTAACCACCTGGTACGCTATAAACATACAGGGAGATTCAATAAAAGTTCTTATAGTTTAAAATGGTGCTAATTTTGCCCCAACCAATCAGATGTTAGCTTTCAAATGTTAAATAAGATCTGATTGGTTGGGGCTAGATTAGCACCATTTTAAACAATAAGAACTTTTATTGAATCTCCCTGTATCAGGGAGATTTTATTGAATCTCCCTGTATCAGAGAGATTCAATAAAAGTTCTTATCGTTTAAAATGGTGCTAACCAATCAGATCTTATTTAACATTTGAAAGCTAAAATCTGATTGGTTGGGGCAAAATTAGCACCATTTTAAACGATAAGAACTTTTATTGAATAACCCTGGCCTCGTTCCGACTAGGACTGACAAAAATGGACCAAGTAGATTGAATATCTACATCACAGGAACGAAGCAGGTAAGGGGCAGCTTTTAAAAAGCATTTGTCTCACGATACAAAGTAGTGCAAAAACGAACCGTTCTTATTTCATATTGGGTCCCTGTGCCGTTAAAAGAAAACGGAGCAGGCCCCGGAAAACACATGCTTACCCAATATTACATTGAGAAACTTGTGTTTAACACAAGTTTAACACTGTACCACACATATTACATCTCCCTGCTAATGTATATAGTTTAAATAATCAAAAGGTCAATGCAATATACGCAAGCCGTGTTACTTACCTGGCCGAGATCCTGTGATGCATTAATCCCTTTGCAAGATTTACTGCATCACTGGATCAGGGTGTGGTAAGGTATGTCAGCTTTTGCCTTCATTGACTAGATGTTAACTTGTAGGCCAGTAAAACCAGCGTAAAACCCTGTTAAACCGCTGTTAACCTTTATATGTATTTTGTATTTGTGTATTTTAAAGAATTGATTATTGAGCAGGAAAAAAATGTTCTGCAAGCATAAAAAGGTTGAGAAACACTCAGTTATGTAGCCAACAGTAATGTGTCATAACCATAAATGGGATACTGTAGAACATTAGTATATAGGAAGAGAGTCAGAGTTATGTATCCATGCAGGGTCTCAATTTACAAAATTGAAAATAAACTTGGATAATTTCTTATTATAACAAATCATGCGTAACTTTACAATGCATTTGAAAAAAAAATCCCTCCTCATCCTCACTACTGGTAAAGCAGATGTTTGCAAATTTTACTGTCCAATTCAGTCCGCTTTGACATGCCCACCTTTAAAGGGACACTAAACTGCCTTGCCTTTATCCATTTCTAAATTTTTAATGCTGCCAGGAACTTGATCTCTTTTTGCACTCAGTGCTCCTTGTCACTAGATTTCCTCATGTCCTGTTCAGCTCACTCCTAGTTAGTAGGCTTGTCTCTCTTTGTATCCACCCCCTCCCAAAACTGAGGCACAAATGGAGTGTGGAGCATGTGCAGTGGAGGTGATCTGTGCCTCACTACAGCCAATAGCATTCACGCAGTGATTTTGTGTTATAGTGAAAGTGAAAGTAAAACTGAAGAGACGAGGGACATGCAGCTCATGATGTGGATGTGGATAAAACTGCTTTGCTATGGGAAGGTAAGCAGCACTGGGAGCTGTAATAATTGCTGTAATCAAGTAAGATTTTCTTTTAGCTGTAGGAGTTTGAAGGTGTGTGTGTGTGGGGGGGGGGGGGCACTTGGTAATTGATTCCTTTAGGTACAGTGTGCTACACTGGGACTTCATTAAAACAGCAGCTAACTACAGAATTTGTTTAATCTGCACAGAAAGAGCACACAGAAACAGATAATCCCTATTACCCTTCCTGATCTTAATGCTGAAGCTTTACTTTTATAGAATGGATAGTTTTACATGGAATGTGCCAGGGGGAGGGGCTGGGTGATTGACAGTTCTTTAATGACTAGCTGTGCCCCACCCACTACCAAAAACAAGGGATAGGAAGTTGAGAGAAGGGAGAGAAAAAAACAGATTTAAGATTGGTGATAATTAATCCTAATTACTGTGTAATTAGTTAAAAAAATATTTGCTACAGTTTACATGTCCTTTAATAGAATGACAGGACAATTTATGGGAAGGCATGAACCACAGGATTATTTCCCTCCCATAAGACCCTGCTCTAAGGGCAATGCATACCAAAGTGGACCTGAGCAGATGGTAGAGCAAGACATCAGGTAAGTATAATTTGAAAAGCGCTGCTTTACCAAGGTGAAAACCTAACATTTTAAATGTTTCTTCGTTCTGGGTATAATAAATGGGAGGGGTTTGTTTTAATAAGGAGTTCTCCATTAAGAATGCATTACCCATTTCTGTAACAGTGTACTATAGCCTTAAAACTAAAACCACTGGACTAACTGTAATAAAGACAAATATTGACACTGACTAAGAGAAAGTGCTCCACATGTTTCTACTCAGTTCTCATGATGGTTCAAATACATCAGCAAGCTCACCACTACAACTCTGTTCTTGTATTTTAAAATATACTCTGACTTACATACACTGGGGCCAAAGTATTAACCTTGCTCTGTCTAAAAATGCATTTTTTTTCTTAACATAAAACAGTCCCATTAAAATACATTTTGGTTTCAATGCTTTGAAATAAAAGTATCACAGAGAACTGGTCAAGGGTCTAAATACTTTAGATTACAGTAATTCACAGTCCTATACAAACACACTCAGAAAGAGGTTTCTAATGCTTTCAGCTATATAAAATAGAGCATTTAAGCATTCTTGTGCCTTTCACAGATTTTTCTTGCATCAGTATCGAGCAGGAAAAGGAAAACGTATGTATGGTGGCTAAAACTGATAGTGATAGCAATAAAACTGGGTAAATAATAAGTTCAGGCACATCAAAGGAAATAAATTACATAAGGGAGGAGAGAGGGGATTGAATAGGCAAAAACCCATAAAGTTGTAGCTAGCAGCAATAAGATCCTCAAACAATTGCTCACTTGCGGCTAGACATCAGCATAGAGCTCCAGGCTGTACTCCAGACCTTGCACTATCAATCATATTCCATTATATTATGGTAATCTGCCACTGATAATACCCCCTTTTCTGTTCATATTAAGTTTTGTAACCTTTGAAAGGCACAAGGGCCACCACTCTTGTAAAACGAAGATTAAAATAAGAGTAACATAAGTCTGTCTTTGAGTGATTGCTGCCATTTGGTATCTACAGTTGTCTCACTTTAACATATTACCTTAAATCCTAATTCATTTTAAACAGGAGTCATCCATTTTGTTTCCCATCCTCAATTATCTGTTCCTAATTTCTTCAGATGCTTCAAAGATCGCAGGGGCCACACCCTACACAATTGGAATCGTGTATATTGGATTTTAAGCAGGAGTATAATTTTCCCTATAATACACAAGAATAATGTATATCCTGTAAATTACATCTTTATAAACAGTGGCTAACTATGTCATCAGTTATAATCAGTTGTAGGTTTTATCATCAGTTACTCTCATGAATGTGTGTATTATAGGAAACAAAGCACAGCCTACCTGTACATGGCTTGGTAAAAAAATAGGCTTGGCTTGGAAATTTGTAATGGAAATGGACCTCCTTGATAACTTTTAATATCCTTCTGTTGTGTCTGTATTTACAGTATTGGTAATTCAACCTCCTGGTTACAATTTAAAGGGACACTAAACCGATATTATTAAGTATAGTAAATCTGTATATATTACAGCTTATTTCTGCCTCCTTGTGAATAATAAAATGCCCGAGTAACAGAGATAAACCTACCTACCTGTGCTCCACACACACACTGTCCTGACTGAGCTCCTATCTTTTGCACATGCGCGCCAGTACTAAAGATACGCAAGCCCTGTCAGCTTGGAAGAAGCTGCGAGTGGAGTGGCGGTAGGTAGGATTATCAATGTTACCCAGGCGTTCTATTGTTCTATTATTCACAGGAAGGTAGGATTAAGTAATCTCACTTCCCTGTGAATAATAGATACATATTTACTGTATGTACAGCATGCTTATGTCCTGATACATATGCATGTTTGTGCATGTCTACCCCAAAATCAAAATCATTTACACACATATTTATCCCACCCAACATGTTCGAGCCTCATCTGCTGCTGTAACATGTCGACACAAAAAAGCTGCTTTGGTATCAGTCATTAGCTTTTGGCTGTGACATCACCATCACAGCTTTGAAAATAGTTAAATTGTTAGTTATGTATGTAACATGTAGTTAAAGATACATTTTTGGGTGGAGATGCCCTTCAAGCCTGAAGTACAGAGGTCTGTTGCTATTATTGTGATAGGATATGTGTAGTTACAGTGACCACTTAGCGCCTAGTGCTAATATATTGTGGCGTGCGATGTCCCAAGTGTAAAACCCCCTTGCATTAATTCAACAATGTGTCCTAAGTGTAGCATTAATTTAACAATGAAAGCCATTTTTAGCCAATCAGAAATTAATGATTGGCTAAATTATTAATAAATTAATAATTAGAAATGATTTTCCTCAGTAAAAATTTATACAAATAACACAAATATATCAAAACTGCTGTCTTCTGTGTATTTCAAACCCTCTGATTGCAAAGATGAGAATTATAGTTCAGTTACACCTAACAGGGTACCAAGCACGTCAGCGATAACAATTTACCTTATCTGTGAATAGACAAACCACAAGATTTGGAACTCCACCTGGCGCCAAGCTACATTTCTTAGCATTCATTATCCAGTTTAGCTGAAAAATAAAGGGCAGCTATGAAAAAGTCATTAAAACCAATGTTTTTCAAATATTAAAGGAGTAATGTAGTAATTCTTGGTGAACGGATGGGGGTTATAAAAATGGAATACGGTAGATAGATTAAAGGAGTAATGTAGTAATTCTTGGTGAACGGATGGGGGTTATAAAAATGGAATACGGTAGATAGATGTTTTTTTGCTATTGTCAGTAGAATCAATCTTGGTTTGCAATCTATAGTGCATAGTATGTCACATGAGACAGCTAATGATAAAATAATGACCTTTGAGAATATGCTTGTTCTCATTTAACTTTGCCACTTGTCATTTTTCAACAATAACAAACATTAACTTAAGGTGTTAATTAAGTACCCACTTTGTAAATTGATTAATTGGTGAAAAACAGGTGTCATAGGGTTTGGCTTATTAATGGGAAACATAGTTCATCCTTGGGGTCTAGTTATTATTTGTTTGCTTTTTTTCCTTTCATGCAATAAATATTAACTAACATTTTATCTACAAAAGAGAGTGACAAGTTTCCGAACACTGATGTTACTGATATAACAGCATTTTTAGTAATCGTCTCTCATCAATACATCATACAATTTTATTCGATAACTCTTCATGCTTAATAAGCAACTTTATGGGGCTTTATTACTATGAAATATGTTAACCATTTCTGTTCAGAATTATAAATATATTGGCATGCAGTGAGATTGTATTAATAAAAAACAAATAGGGAGATTCAATATCCCTAAAATAAGTCTGAAACCCACGCAACCCTATGTAATAATGTTCGATGATCTAGTGTTTGGAAATAATGTAATGCTCCCAAAACAATATAAAGTTAACTTTTGTGCTACATCATAGCAAGAAACTTAACGTGATACTGTAGGGGAGAATGTCTTATCTTGCCACGATCCCACAATGATATAACGTAATCACATTATTAACGTGGTGTTAATTTTGTGGCCAGTGTTTTGATAAAGAACCACCAAAGGATATCTATTAATAATAAGTGACAGTGTTTCTTTTAAATAAGCAATAAAATGTGATGTGTGCATTTTTACATGTATTTTTCTGCATGTTACTATGAGTTTTTCCTATTTTTGACAATGAATGGTGTAATAAGCATTATTATGTGATTTTCTTTATGTCCCATTCAAATGTTTTAGTGTCCGTTGGTGTCCGCAACGTGTAAACCTGCATGCAGCATTCAACACAGCACAGGTGGGAACAGGACACATTGAATTGTATGTGTGTTATCACATAGCATATGTTATAATAGTTAATAATGTAAATCTTTATATGGTGGCTAAAATCAGAAGGAGAAAATTATCACCATTACCAACATAGATCTGGCCTACCAGGGCAAAATAAAAAATCCAGGTGAGCCAAGGTCCCTGAGGACACCCATTCACTCATACAAGCAAGAGAATTAACAATAACAAGTGAGATATATAAATGAGTACGGGAAGATGGAAGATAATACTTGCAATACATCTTTGTGGGTCGCTGGACCAATATTTCCTGATGGGCCCCAGTACGTTACGCTACGTTATAATAATAAACCTGGTATACAATGATGTGATCATTTGCTATTTAAACACAAAAACTGATTTCAATAAAACAAATTTACTAAAACCCAGATAATCTAGTGCATCTTTGGGAATCAATATTGCAATTGAATGCTAATGAATGTAACAGTCACATTTCATTATGCACGTTTGTTCAAACTTTTCAGCAGAATTATTAAACAAACCCTATGAACAGCACAAAATTGAAATTTCAAGGGAGAACTGAGTCTTATTGTAAATAATATTTTGGTTATTCAAAATTACTGGTGATACATCGGGTTGGCACTGTTCCCTCTAATTTCTTATTGGCTGAGTGTGCGCAGATATACATTATTTGTTTGGACACTATGGTGCCTGTTCATACAGCGCCACAAAGGGATAAAGTCAAGCTAACCAATTCACTGCTGGTTAGCGTGACTCTAACCAGTGGTGACTATGCAAGTATCACAAGATCACAAGCTCTTCACCAGCAGATGTGTGTTTCTTAGAATGTGTTTAACACCAGCTATTACTTTGTCATTTACGTTGGGTGAAAATCACCCAAATCTGCACAGGAGAACTACCCTGGCTCTGTGTTAATCAACCCTAATATCAAATTTTGTGCGCTACATACCGTATAAACCATATTTATACCATATTTTACTATTTTTGTGTGTGCTCTACTTTAAATTGTGTGCACAAGCGCACAGCATAGACAACATTGGGCGCTGCCAGCCCCCTCTCTTCCACTACATAGAAGTGCTTGGATTTACCCACTGACTTCAGCCACCATTGCTGGGTGTCTCACCTTGCCAAATGGGTGAGATGCCCCTAGTTCAGGTTATCATTTCTCTTTTTAATATGCCATCTACAAATAATATAATATCACCAATTACACTATAGACATTGTATTAGCCAATATACTTTTCTAAAACGCAATCATTTCTAATCCTAAAAGGGAAATTTACCAAACCCTTACAGCAGAATCTATCTGTAATACTACCATTATAACATATTGCTGATGTTACCTTCTTAGCTGAAATATGTATTATTATGCAGAAAACGGATATTAGCTGACAAATACATTTTGTAAAATGAGATATATCCTATTGTTTTTAATCCCATAAACCAAGAGCAAGACTCAGTAGTTGTGGTTCAACGATTGCATCTGCAGTTCAAACACTATTATATTGTTTCAAGCCCTAAGCAAATTTGGATAAAACTCAGCAAAGAATAATCCACATAATCAAGTCAATGGTGGTCAGTGTAAATGCCAAAAGAAAAATAAAAAACAATGATAAGGAAAGCCAGCATGCCGCAGTATATATTTTTAAGTATAATTTAAGTATGCTTTTTATTTTACACTGATTCACTTTCTTTTGCTCTGTTTAAAGGAACACTTAACCAATCCTCATTACTTTATTAAACTATATAGGAGAAAATATGCCTACCTCCTGTTTTTACATGAAAAGCTTATGGGGGGGGGGGGGGGGGGGGGTTAAAGATAGAACTCGTGCTGTGGCTTAAGGTGACCATACATTAGGCTGATTTTATGTACAACCCAACATACAATCCGACATTTCCATCTATTGGCCGAAAAAATGTACATTTTCCCATTCTTATCACACGACATTAGATCGTAAAATCAATCGTAATTACGATCGGGAAAGTCGGTTTTTAAGTTGATTGGTAAAATGATTGTAGTGTTTTCTAAAGTTCTGATTAAATGTTAATGTAATGTAACCTCACAATGGACGACATTCAACATTAATCACAAAACAAATTGAATGTCGAACAATATTTATTGTACATCTTGGTACAATTAACATTGTACATCTGTCTATCAAAGTATCGGTCGGTTTAAGATCATAATTACGATCGTAATAGTGTATGGCCACCTTTACAGATCATCTCACCCACTCTTCAAGCAGACCGGCAATCTTTAATGCAAGCATGCTGCGCCTATGTTACAGAAGGAGGGAAACAGATGGTGGAGACAAGTGGTAGAGGTGTTACCTGTCTTTGACACCTCCCTGATAACTTCACAGATAACAATGGGCAGGGGCGTAGCTACCAGGGGTGCAGGGGACGTGACCGCACCAGGGCCCTTGGCCAAGAAGTGGCCCAATTTTGAGCTAAGGTTCCAAAACTACCTGGTACAGTGGTCTGTATACAAAGTATTTTTACCATTGTCTGTGTGCCAAGCATTTAACCATTGCCTGGCTGTGTGCAGTGTCAGTTTCGCAACCAGTTTATCAGTGTCTGCATGCCAAGCATTTAACCAGTCTTTGTGCCAACTATTTTACCAGTGGTTATATACAAAGCATTTTACCTATGATTCTTTGGTTTGCAGTGCCGATATGTGTTTGCCACGGTGTTGGGGGGCCCATGCCCAAATTTTGCATCAGGGCTAATAAGTCTGTAGCTACGCCACTGACGATGGGCAGTAGGAGTACTCTGTCCTACCTTCCACAGAAATATAGAATTCGTTTCAAACCCTTTTCAGATACCCTTTAAATGTATTAATGTACAAAAAAAATGTACAACCCTCATTATAAGGAAAACATAATTTTTAAATATTAAATCATGGACTTGAATTTGAAACACCAGCCAAATTCACCCTTTTCCCCCCTCATTATTGTTTGGCTGGTTCAGTAGTAATGAACATGAAATCTGCCTGCTTACCATGTGCTGTGCATTCTGGGGGATTAACAGGATCTATAATATTCTGTAGAAAAATAACAATATATGCAATATGCCATACTTCTTTATGACAAACCATAACTAATACACGTGTCACAAAGCTGTGTATTCAAGTACAAAATATGGTGTGGTATTAAATAAAGGTCAAAAATATTAGCTTGCACACATGTATGCAGTGTATTGTTTAGTTTTCAGGGTAATGTTATTACAATAGATTAATTATTCACAAACATCAATAAACAAATAAGGCCATCTCTTACTTATTAGCATATCTGTGTGGGAGCTGCAGTTGTTGCTTGGTGGTTACAATATACATCTAAATTGTTGATTATGGCTGTAGGTAAAGTTACGTTTAACGGTTTTAAAGCTCTTACCTTTTTTATATGTATGAATGGATACATTGATAGATAAGATATCTTTCTTATGGTTCACAAATACACTTTTACATTGAAATAATGATTTTCTAGTTAGCTTCCCCTTTTAGTAGGTTAATTTTCTCTTCTAATACAAAGTACAAGGAAAAAAAAGACCCCTTAGTCAGCTCCCACTGCTATGTGAATAAAACATGATTAAAAACACATAAATACAATTCCTTTTGTTTGTTCTGGTCCTTCTTCCTGGCTGCAGTCGTCAGTCATGGCTGTGATGGTGACATGAAGGCCAATGACTTACGTTTGCATACATACACATTTCCTTTCCTCTGAACTCCTAAAGAGTTTATCGAGCTTGCAAAAGAGACAGAGGAGTCCAGGAGAAATCCAGGGCTCCAGGGTCCACAGTGACAAAGGTGAAAAAGGAGGGTTTTTTTTCTCAGTGTAACTTGCCATTATATTCTATCTAGTTTTATTATGTATCCGTGTAATTGTAAAGCGCTAAGGAAGATGTTGGCACTAAATAAATCCAAAATAATAACAACAACAACAATAATAATAATGATACAGCCTGTTAAATATAAAAACATCTAGTAGTAGAGGCACTTCACTGCAGTTTCCTATAAATCCCCACTCAAACAGTTAATTTATGCAATGATTTGTTGGGAAGGGCAGAGAGACTGGTAGCGATTCCGCTAGACATGGGAAATTTTAATTAATTTACAGTGCATACTATCATGTACGGGAAAAGCTTCCACAATGCACTATTAGATATTCAGTAGTGTAACTATATGCAGTCATCCAGGAGTGTTCATTCAGACATTGCCACCTGGGGCACAGACTCTGCTGATATTCCCCCCTTGAGAACTATTGTAATGTTAATCCTGAGTGGATGTCTGTCGACCCTGAGATTCTGACACTTGAGGTACTTGGAAGAAGCACCTCTGCAGGCATCCTTCATTATGCTGCTAACTTAGAAGGTAAAACAAAGCTGCCAAAGACTTATATACTAAATAAATATCGCAGCATATGCAGCAAGGTATCCAATGTAATGCAAGGGAGAAGTGGATGGGAAAAAGTGGACAACAAACACATTGAAGGACTTTTAACGGACATGTCCACCCCCAAAACTATAATCCCCCCACTACTGGCCCCACTCTGTAGTGTAATAAAATCCTTACCTTACATCCCAGCTCCAAATGGTTCTCCTGTAATTCCCCCCCCCCCCAAAGTCTGAAAAACTGGCCACCAGGAGGATTGCAGATTCCGTATAGGACTCTGCCTCCTGTCTCTCCTCCGGGAGAATTTTGTCGTGCGCACTGCAGGCCTCCCCCCCTCCATCTCCCTCCCTCCCCTTTTGCAAGCCCTTCCCCTACCATTAAAACCCTTTGCCCATTAGTAGCTAGCCCTCCCCCAGCCCCAACCGCAAAATAATTAATTTTCCAGAGACTCCCCCGATATTTACTTACCTTCTCAGCCAATCAGGAACGCAGTTCAGTGCAAGCAAAGGGCCAGGATTGTGCGGTGGGGGAAAGAGGTAAAGTATGTAACTATCGGGGCACTTTCTGGAAAATCTAATGGCCTGGGGGAAGGTGCCCTACCGCATCTAAAAATTTTTTTAAAAGGGTGGACATGCCCTTTAAAATTCACAATAATCTAAATAACAAAAAAAATCTTTGATGCTGTTATTGCATTTTACTTTTATAAAAACTGGAGTTATTTTGTAAGCATAGATTTTGAACCCTAACAGAATGATTTCAGGGGTAATAAACTCAATAGTCTGGTTAAAGGGTATGTCCACCCCTACCTTTAAAATCTATACTTACATTCCCCACACCCTCAAATCTCAAGAATGTCATACTTTAAACTGCATTTCCCTGCTACGGTCTTTCTCTAATGCTGATTGCAGCTGTTAGTTACCTCCCTGACGGTAATGTAATTGCTAATGAATTACAACTGAATTCCTTCATTCCTCCACTGAAGCTGCATAAGCTCTGCAGAGGAGGAGCAAAGAGGCCATTGTCTAGCTGAATTAAATGGTGTTGCACATGTTTTTATGTTTCATTTTTTCCCCAAAATACAGTAAGTAACATTTTTTTCAGTAGAATGGTAGTTCCTTATTAATACCTAACCCAGAGAGTTAAAGGACATCCACACTGTAAAAAGTAGATTTTTTTTAACAAAAAAAAAAAAAAAGAAAAGTGCCTGGGGCACTGGGGTAGAATTGATTACACCTACCTCCCATTATCAGTTTTGTTGAGGAGCACCAGCACATACAGTTTTCATCTTCTAGGTTAGTTTCCTGGCTTTTACTGTATTAAAGACAATGCAAAAGCACTGCTGGCACTCCTTACAGATGTGTTTTTTTATACCACATAATGCTCTATAATTTTCCTGGAGAATTGTTTTTTTGGACAGATTGACTGTTTAGCTAAACATGAATTAAATAGAGGGATGATACCATTTTTATAGAAAAAGCACTTGAAATTTAGTTCTTGAAGATGTTTTGCTAGTCATCCGACTGACTTTCTCAATGCAGCTGTTGCACCAATGTATATGGCCCAGCACAGAAGAGCCAATACTCCAGGTCAGGACTCAGTCATGTACCTACATTTTAAGGAAAAGGGACATACGTTTGAAAATTGTAATGTCAACATCTTGGCCAAGGAAGGAAACAATATAATTAACTTGTACTAAAGGAATATTCCTTTAATAATAGTTTCCAATACAACCAAATGATAAATGAATGCACAAAAGTAGAATAAATATAAACATCAATAGATAAATCCTTGAGTGATATATATCATTAAGTTCATAGAGTTCACAAATTCTCTGTAAATCCCAATATTAGTAAAATGATGATATGCTGAATGAGTCCAATGGTTAAATAACCAACCCTACAAAAGGTCAATACAAAAATATAAGCGGTCAGACTAACCAGGTAACAAACAACCCCCTCCGACACCTAGATGAATATATATAGCATCACGAACTTGGCCAAGGAACTGTAATGGTTCTAAAAAGGTGTCAAGGATTTTATTTTATTTTTTATTTATGTCAAAATAAAGAAACCAAGCCAAGCCAATTGTTTGCCATGTACAATGCTCTTTTGATGCTTTTTCCTGGGCAGTTTTGATAACACCTCTTAGCCACATTGCAATCAGTACCTTGCATTCAGGAGGTCACTGACACCTTGCTGATTGGGACACATTCCAGGGTATTTATTACCAACCGATTCTTGTACAAGTCATTCTGAATTGAGAAAGCCAGTTGGATGACTAGCGAAACGTCTTCAAGGACTTAGTCCAGTTAATCTTACCGAGTACAGTAGATATACCATGACCTGGATGAATAAGAGATCATTTGTAACTCACATGTGTACAAATATTGTGTAGATATCAACTTGGTTCACTTTGTAGACAAGTTCATTAAAAAAACAATATTTTATTCACAAAATTATAGCAAAGTTTGTTTTATGGACTGTTTTTAAAACTAGTCACTACCTTGTTTTCCTACAGCAAAAGTATAAAAACATACAATGCCTACCGAATAAGCCCATAGCATCGCACAAAGTAATTTAATTGTACAAATATAACTTTCAAATATCTAATGAAAACAGATTTAGTAAGTGTTTCTTTTGAAACTAATTTATACAGAATCATCTAGAAGCACTCATGCTTATGAATCATATTTATTATTTTTCTAGAAAATCCTTAGTTTCCTAGGGAACAGTTTTGAAGCAGGTGTTCTGTTTTTCATCTATCAGTAACAAATGGTCTTAGATGAAAATGTGCTTTCCTAATAATAATATTGTAAGTGCTGTTAGATTAAAGGTGCTTGTATTACCTTTAGATCTGTTCAAAATGGCTACACATTTACATTTGTTTGCTCCTTTAACATATTTGTTTTCATTATTGTTTCATATCTTCACATAAAAATCCTCCCTAGGTATATTTCTACATTGATCACGTTACAATTATCATCTCCCACTGCATATGGCAGAAACAAACAACAGTATTTGGCATGTTCTTGTTTTTTTTTTTTCAAATTAAGTCATTATTTTTTTAAAAAAGACTCAAGGAGGTCATATTTGAATATCATGACTGGTGCATTTGTATGTTGGTTTGCATTCAGGTCCAAGGATATGAGGAACTGAGATTGTTCGCAATGAGCCTTTAGTTTGCAAAATATAAAGATGATTTGCTTCCACGTAGACATGTCCTAAAACCGAACTAGAAATTAATTTAGTGATTTTATAGTATGATAGTATAGTATACTATATTATAACTACCGTATATACTCGAGTATAAGCCGAGGAACCTATTTTTACCTGAAAAATTATGACCACTACTGCCTTCTGATTCTTTATTGTTCTGAGGCTTTAGTTGCCCTTTAAATGGACAGCAAAATTCCCATACAGTAATAGCCAAATCCAGTACCAGTAACCCCCAATTCCTTGGCACTCCAGATGTTTGGAAACTACAAAGCCCAGCATGCTTTGGTTGCTGGGAATTGTAGTTTCTAAACATGTGAAGTGGCAAGGTTCAATAAACTTTTAATTAAAGAGCATGTCCACCCCCAAAACTATAATCCCCCCACTACTGGCCTACTCTGTAGTGTAATAAAATCCTTATTTTACATCCCAGCTCCAAATGGTCCTCCTGTAATCCCCCCCCAAAGTCCCAAAAACTGGGCATATAGGACTCTGCCTCCTGTCTCCCCTGGCTGCCTCTCAGGCAATCACAGATGCGGCTGCAGGTCCCGCCCCCTGATTGCAGTTCCGTGCAAGCAGAGGGCCTCGGCATTGCGGTGAAGGAGGGAGGTAAGGTAAGTAATGATCAGGGGACTTTCTGAGAATATAAATATAGCGGTTGGGGCTGAGGGAACATGGACTATAATATATTAAAAGTTTCTATAAAGTTGGGCATGCCCTTTAAGCTTACAATCATTTACAATTCTCCTGACCCCCTTATAGTAAAGAGCACTCTGACCCCCAAATAGTAAAGGGCACTCTGACCCCCATATAGTAAATAGTGATGGATCCAGGTTCGGATGCGCGGTGGATTTACCTCACGGATTTACCTCACGGATTTTCCGGTTTTCCGCCTTCCGAACTTTTCCGAACCGCGTTTTCGAAAATTTTACGAGGATTTCTCATATTTTCGAAAAATACGGGAAATTACGAGAAATCGCAGATTTCGTATTTTCGCAGAATCCTCGTATTTTCGAAGAATCCTCGTATTTTCGAAGACTCCTCGTATTTTCGAAAACTCTTTTTTTGAAGAATCCTTGTATTTTCGAAGAATCCTCATATTTTCGAATTTTAATAGGTTTTAATGGGTCCGAGTGAGTCCAGCAGCCTGACTGCAAGAATGAATGTAAAGGCAGATCAGCTCCCGTAACTTTCTATGCAGATGAAGGAATCTGAGGTAGGGTGGTAGGAATGACTATTCCTACCTCCCAATAAAATTTAATTGAGGAGCGCAATCACTTTATTTATATAATGTTTTTATCTGCCGGGTTAGTGTCCTGGGTTTCCTGTATTAAATATAGCGCTGAAGCCAGGAGGAAGCCTGACAGAAGCAATTTTCTCCATGCTGGCGCTTTTCACAGAAATTATATTGAGAGGTAGGGATTACCAATCCTACTTCCTTGTGCTAGGTACTTTTCAATTAAACTGTTTATTCAATAAATTTACATACAATATAGTTCTCCTTTAACTCCTTTTTAAACTCCTTTAAAATTGCTGGATAATCGCACAAAGCCTGGAAAATCTTGTTTATGTCCAGTATTGCATGAAGGGATTGTGTAAAGGTAAAAAGCCAGAAGTTGCAATATTGCATCTCTCCGAGTTTTGCTTACATTTTATGAAAAAGTGGTTCTGTATATATGTTCATGTATCATCCTAGAAGAATTAATGTAACATCTGAAATAATGATCCACTTCATTATGTGTATCATCAGATTTTTTTTTCTTAAATTAAGACTTACAAAACACAAGTCATCCCAAAATAGGAATATTATAAAGTGCTCTAACAGAGCCCCTGGGTTGCTATATGCTTGTCCTTCTGATGATGACAAATTCCCCTGCAGGATAATTAAATTCCCAAGCCATCCATGCATCTATCACAGTAATGAAATGTAATTCTTACTTTTGTATGCTGTTAGTCCAGGAAACATGCAGAGTGGATCAGAAGAGTCAATTCTGGTTTGTCTATGAACTTGGTGGGTTCTGGACCAACATTTATAATATTTAATAAGACTTTAAAGGATTGCCCAGTGTGAATGCCTAGTGTTGAAAGAAAGATTAAAACGTTATTATGATTGTAATTATATAATGGTATGAGTGGACTGAAGAATTGCAATAACAGATGTAATTGTACTTTTTGCATGTATTGTCTGTTATTCTGGAATATACAGTATTAGGTCTGCAAGTCCTAATAAGTCAAACAATGTTTTAATGTGAAAACTAAAATCTGACTACCGGGGGGGGGAAGATGAGGATGGGAAAGTAAAAAGAAAGATTTCCTGGTTGACAATAGGTCCTTTCCAGAAATGAATTTTTGTACTCTGCTGGACATTTTAAAACAAAAGATTAGCTTCTTGCTATTTATGTACATAAAACTTTCATCACAAAGAGGTAACACTTGTGGAAATATTAGTGTTTCTATATTGTTATAGAAGAACTAAAGGCTTAAAAGCCCCCTTCCCCATGTAAATGTAATACATCTGTCAATCCTAAGGCTCTTATTTTTAAGGTGCCTATACACTGAAATTTAACCTTTCAGTGTACATTTACCATCTGGCCCAATTTTGGCCTCACTTTGTAACTGATGTTTCCACCGTAATGTTGTTTAGAAAGCAGGAACATCGCAAGATAGGAACCACTGAAACTGATTTTACAGTTGAATCAAAATTTGTCAAAATGGACATTGAAGTAGCTGTAACATTTGCCAAGTGAAAAACCTTTAGTAGTGTTTGTGTGATATCCCTTACCTTTCTAACAAATGTGTGCTACATATGCAGTAGAGATGACAGAACTTCCTAAAATTTGTTCCCATTTCATATTTTAGTACCTTCAAAAAATGCGACAATCCAAAAATCTGAAATCAGACACATTAAAGTCAATGGAGAGCAATAAAGCCAAAAGTTTGAATAAAATTAAGATAAAATAGCAATGGTACCTTACTGTACTTGGCTCTGGGGCCTGGGAAATAGTCTGGGGAACACGTACAACTATCCAGAACTTGAAATAAAGTAACTTATTTTACATACAATTTCGAGCTTCCGCATTCCACATTCAATAATTAACTCATATTTTGAGGGTTCACAAATTGGTTAAACCTACTACACAGAATGGAGGGTCCCAAGGTGGTGGCACTGCTAAAAATAGCTCTGATTGAATCGTTTGCACAAATTCACTAAATACTGAATGCTGAATTTGGAAATCCTGGACCGTACCTTCGATAATATTCAAAACATTTGAAATTCTGAAAATACGAGAAATCAAAAAAGTCTGAGCCTGTTCGGGACTAGATTAGTGTTTTCTAACATACAACAAAGATGCTTATTTACTGGACCAGTATTAAGGGAGTGTCAGAACACCTGCTCTCGAACAAACAAGTAACAGGTGTCGGTACTTTAGCTTCATTGCAACAAAGACTTGGGGGCATATTTATAAAGGTTCGTTAAACTTTTTGCCTTCTTTAACGCAGCGTTTTCGCCTAATTTGGGCCTTTTTGCTATTTATAAAGCAGTGATAACCAGTGGCGAAAGGTCGTTACCGCTACATTTCGCTTTTCGCCATACATCGCTGCGGTAACCGCTCAAGCATATTTATAAAATGGAGAGAAGTGTATTTTTGCCACTCCAATTCGCCAAGTCTGAGGTGGCAAAAACGCATAAGTGACCATTTATTTATCCTGCCAATGGGTCCATGGAGGTGTCAGTACATTGTGGAGTGTTTCTCAATACTTAAGTACCCAGGGAGGTGTTAGACTATTTTCCAGCATTTACTGTAATACGATCTGAGATTTCACTGGTTAATTTTTCTCTTTTTAAAGATTTTTTTTTAAGGTTCCGATTATCTTTATTTACCAATAAAATCAAATGGGGGTCTAAGGTAAAAAATTAATAAAGAGGCATTATTTTTGCTATTTTCCCCACCAGCCTTTACTATAATCTAGCAAATTATCTAGCAAAAAGTAGCACTAATAATGCTGAAAAAGCTCAGCACATATGATGGTAAATAGGTAATACTCCATGGGGGTTTTCCAAAGCAGTATTAAATTGGTTAATACACATTGAACACCTATCTTTGTTATTTAAAATAAAAATTTGTTGTTTTTTTTCAGTCAAAGATATAAATAGTATAAAACTCAAAAGGCGAATTTTTTCAATTTTCTTAATAGAACACATTTTTTAGTATTGCTTATTTTCAGCAAACTACAGCTAATTATCAAACCAGTTCCATTAATATGGGAACATACCATAGTGCTGTGTAAGGAATAGTCATGTTAATGGAACATTCCAGTGAATAATGATGTTTGCCAAAAATTCTGTTAAAACTGCAAAAAAATGCCACAAAAGGGAGAAAAGGGGCAAAAAGGCGAAAATCCCCCTATTTATAAATGGCTGTAAATAAAAAAAAGTAAAAAATAGCTCTGAAATTACACTAGAGAGCAATCTCTCTTTTCACAGTGATACCACAGTTAACGCAATAAATAAGGCAAAAACTATCTCCACACATCACCGCAGCGATACTTTTCCGCAAAGGCGAAAGTGAAAATGAGCGGTTTTATAAATAAGGAAAAAATAGCGCTATTTGTCATTGCGATGTCCTGCGATAGCGAAATGGCGAAAATAGCGAACTTTTATAAATATGCCCCTTGGTAATGCATAAATATGTGTGTATGTGTTGGGCTATTAACACTTCAGTTTCATTTAAAGGAAAAAGGCAAAAATGATTTGGGGAGGCTGAAATGTGACATTTGATACTTTTCTAAAAAAATAATCCACAAAGCTTCAGGAAATGTTATGTTCATGTTACAAATCACCTAGCAATCTGCAATACATAGGAAAATGAATCAATATGAAATATACGAAAGCTGTGGTAATTATCTGTTGGCTAAAAACCAAAAATCTATACAGCATAAAATGATTTAGGTATTCATTCACAATTACAGTTTTTAACCATTTATTGCAACTGTTCTCTCATTTTCTCATCTTAGTTTTGGTATATCTTTTTAAGGGTATGTCCAGACCAGGGAGATTCAATTAAAGTTCTTATCATTTAAAATGGTGCTAATTTTGCCCCAACCAATCAGATCTTATTTAACATTTGAAAGCTAACATCTGATTGGTTGGGGCAAAATTAGCACCATTTTAAACAATAAGAACTTTTATTGAGTAACCCTGTTAGTCTGGTGGAGCACCTCCCCAAACCCCATTTTTGCATTATTTAGAAATCTCAAAGATGCCTCTGAAGGGACTTACCTGACCCTTGCCATCTGGGTGCCGCCCCCTGCTCCTGATTCGAGCAGAGGGTCTCTGACAGCCGTAACCTGGGAGCAGAGCAAAGGAGGAGCAGCAAGGAACCGGGTAAAGTAAGTTGCTTTAGGGGCATCTAAATAATACATAAATGGGGTTTGGGGGGTCCTCTATCAGAATATTAAAAGTTTATTTTAGGCTGGACATGCCCTTTAAACTGCCAAGCTGGCCGGTTGGTGGGGGCAGGCTAAAAGGCTATCTGATAGACTGTCTAGCATGTTGACTGCTAGACTAGCTGATAAGTAGACTGTCTCACAGAATGGCTGGTAGACTGTCTGGGAGTTGGACCATTTAACTGGTTTAACTAGTATGATATAGGCCTAAAGTAACAAACAACTTAAAAATTTCTAAAGTTTTATCTTGCATGAATGACCTGTGATCAGAATTTCCAACTATAGGCCATTAGTCCTTTATGGGCCTATGAAGTACTAAAAGAGTTCTATCTTACCTGACTGGGATTCCTTATGAGACTTACTGCATCACGGGATCCTGGTCAGGTAAGAAGTAACTTTTTTAGTACTATATTGGCCCTGTGCACGTAAAGTAGTAATGGCATTAAGATTAGAACAAAATTGTGCTAATCTTACATAAGCCATTACTAAATAGGCTACACTGCGCGCTACCCACGCTAACCCGTTATTACATCAGGTACCACGGGCTTTGCTCTAATTTGGCCAATATTGCATCGACACCTTAGAAACCAGGACACTCCCTTGTAGTTCTACTTTCTTAGAAAAAATCTTTCTTAGTAAATCTTCCACAAATGCCTGCTCATGACCAGTTAGCTAGTACCAAGTATAACTATTCTCTCCTAAGTCATTTCATCACTGTTTTATTGAATAGCATTATTTGCTTCATTGTACGTGCATTTTCTTCTAAGCCACTAGTCATACACATTCAGGGTTTTTCAATAAAAGTTCTTGGGGGAGATGCAATACTTACCTACGTGCTCCTCTTCCTGCTGAGTTCTCGCGATGCAGTACTCACTTAGCGTTAGTTACTGCAACGTGGGAACGAGGCACGTAAGGAGCGCGGAGGGAACGGCACCATTGAAACTACATTTGTTTTCACACAAAAACAAACCTTTTTTTGTATCGGATGCATGTGCCGTTAAGAGGGAATGGCAAAAATATTCAATATATTCAATATTCAAACTATTTCACATTTCTTAAGATGACTTTCTAGACATGCTGGCATGGCTGGCTGGTTTGGACAGGCTAGAATGCTGGTTGATGGACTGTCTAACATGTTTGCTAGTAAATGTACTTACAGGTGGACTGACTTGCAGGATTAGCTGGCTGACTTTTTGTTTTTGCTGTTTTCTAAGTTGCATACCAGTGCTGTACTACAAAGCAGCAGTGGTTCTGCAGTGTTTTCACTTGGTGGTTTCTGCATTCTGCATTTCCCATTATTTTGTAAGCTTTCTCATAAAATCTGAAACTTAGAAAAAAATAAGAAACTAAGTGATTCAGGGTTCTGGATCTATCTTTTAAGTTTCAAATGTTGCCTATACTTTCCCTTTAATTCTTTTAGAAATATTACTGTAAACTAAATTGAATGATTTGTGCTACAAAAAGTGACCATGCTCAAATGCTGGTTGTAGTTTCTTCAGATTTGCAAGTAAAATCTCTAATTTCTCTCTTAAACAGACCAGGCTCACTTCTCTCACACATATACACTTACTGCAACATTTATATTGTTCACAGTTTTCTTCATTATTTTATATTTTTTTGGACTTCTTAGAAGCCAGTGTGCATGCTGTATATGGCAGGGTACATGCTGTATATGGCAGTGTACATGCTGTTTATGGCAGTGTACATGCTGTATATGACAGTCTACATGCTGTATATGACAGTGTACATGCTGTATATGACGGTGTGCTTGCTGTATATGGCAGTGTACATGCTCTCAATGACAGTTTACAAGCTGTATATGACAATGTACACGCTGTATATGACAGTCTACATGCTGTATATGACAGTGTACATGCTCTATATGACAGTGTACATGCTATATATGACAGTATACACGCTGTATATGACAGTGTACATGATATATATGACAGTGTACATGCTGTATGACTGTAAACATGATATATATGACAGTGTACATGCTGTATATGACAGTGTACATGCTGTATGACAGTAACATGACATATATGACAGATTACATGGTGTATATGACAGTTTACATGCTGTGTATGACAGCGTACATGCTGTATATGACAGTGTACAGTACATTTAATGTAAGAAAATACTGTTTTGCTATGGAAAGTTACATGTATGCTCAAGAGAATATGCATTTGCTGTGTACATTGTTTGATGTATTAAGATAAATATTAGTTTTACTGTGACCCAGTGAGGGAAATGCTTGCTTGCAATTCATAGACTTTGTCATCTGGGTGCCCTTGGCAATAACAAACCATTCAGCCAAATCACCCTTTGTATTTAATAGTAAGTAAAACATGAAGGAAAAAATTATATTTTTAACAGTCCAATGAATGTGTAACAGTCCCCTTTCCAAATGACCTTTAGGTCTCATGCATTTTACGCCTATTTGGCTAACTTGATTTTGAGTTTAGACCTGATCTGTGCCAGTTACATATTATATATACAGTGTATATATACAGTGCAGCCAAATCAAGTGTTCTTTTTATTTGTTGTATTCAGTTTGATCAACTGGACTTAGTTTAGTTCTTGAAGACATTTTACTAGTGATCCAACTTTTTTTTAAATTCAGAATGACTTGTACAAGAATCCGTTGGCAATTAAGTACCCTGTAAAGTCCCACCTAGCATATGATAGCCAGGTGTCAGGGACCTTCTGATGCAAGGTGTGATTGCATTGAGGCTAAGGGGTGTTATCGAAACTGCCCATGGTAAGTTGTCAAAGCAGCATTTTACATGGCAGACAGTTGGTATCGATCCCCCCCCCCACACACACACACACCTCTATTAAAATATGTACCATACTGTACAAGTTGGCGAAATACCTAGCCAACAAGAGTCAAGATGTAGTACTCGGTGCAGAAAAAATATGGTGTCCTTGTAGACAGGTTTATGTGGGTGAAGCTACCCAGATGGTTAAAGAATGCATTTTCCAGCATTGTTCGAGCATACGCAAGAAAGAGATAAAATTACCTGAGGCAGGTCATTCAGAAAATGATCTTAAGTTTAGGGTACTTGAAATGGTCCAAACCCCTTACAGAGGTGGGGACTGTGATCTAGCCCTTAAGAGAAGGGAAGTGTGGTGGATACACCACATAAAGTGTCTACATTCTGGTGGACTCAATAGAGATAACCATCTGCATCACTTTTTGTAACAATGTAAGCGGCTCTAAACCATGTCAGTTCTCCTGTCTGTATATATGATTGAATATTGTGTGATTATGCTATAATTTAACAGTTATTTGGGTTTAATACAGGTGAATAAAATAATGTATAAAATAATCTTTGTGGCTTGTGGCTTATGATGTCATGTCCTGTTGGGAGTAGCCAACTTTGTACCTGAGGAAGGGGATAATTAATCCAAAAATGTTGTATATTACATAATTGCTAAATCAAAGCTGGAAGATAATAACCCTCTGTGCAGTGTGAAACAGTTTTCTACAAATTGTTAGAGTACAGCAGTTCAGCCACGCCAGGTACCAGGTACTGCTGTAAGAAGAGAGGTGTGCGGTGAATTCCTGTTTTTGTATATGCATATACTTATTATTACCTGTTGGATTACCTTGTAGTGGTGGAATAGCACCCAGGCAGATGGTCTGAGAGAGCAGTGAGCAGCCGTATATATATTGTGACCAACTATTAATATGCTATCTGCATCTCAATCCTTTCTTTGCCCTGTGCTACCAATTTGTGATTCTTTATATATATTAAAATAGTGCACACTGGGACTTGTTTAAAGTGCTTTTATTCACTCATGTGCAAAACCAGCAACGTTTCGGCCTACATCTTAGGCTGAAACGTTGATAAAGGCCTAAGATGTAGGCTGAAACGTTTCTGGTTTTGCACATGAGTGAATAAATAAAAGCACTTTAAACAAGTCCCTGTGTGTGTGCTATTATATGGATGGATATATATGTTTCTTGGATGTACTGTATTAGGGGTTAATTATAAGGGTTTGAATACCTTTAGCCGCCTCAGGTGCTACCCAGTAATTCACATATAACCATGTACCAGAAAGTTAGGTGCACTCAAGAGGTCTTTTTAGTGTGATTTTATTGTGCAAAAAAAGGCCTTTTTTGCACAATAAAATCACACTAAAAAGACCTCTTATATGTAAAACCTACAGACAAAAGACAATTTCTTCATTTCTTAAGTTTTCATCCTGCCCATATTAAAAAGGTTATTCCATATAGTCAGAGCAGGGTGGATCATATTTTAACTGGCCCAACTAGAAAGGAAGAGCAATTGGATATTATGAGCAGAAAATTTGAGGTTATCCGACTCATGTTATAGCTAAAGTCCGGGGGAAACTACAGAGTAAATCTACAATTGTTAAGAAAAAGACACAGACTGATAGGTTCAGGTTGGTATTTGTTTCAGAATTTAATTCATCCAGTCGAACTGTGGCCAGAATAATCAGATGACATTGGGATATTCTAAACAAGACCTATCCCAATGTTACCCATTTTTAGGCACCCCCTTTGATGTCTTACAGACGTGGTAAAGTCCTCTATTCACAAGGGTCTTATACACTTATGGTATTAGAGGTGATCCCTGATAACTTTGAATGTGATAGGATACTACTTTTGAAACGGAAGGAAGTATGGTGAATAAAAGGTTGCAGACCCTGGTTACTAATGGATTAAATAGGGACTACAACCTCTATTAGTTTTTATGAGGCCTATTGTGTGTATTAGGTGTATCTACCTTTGTGGTGCCTTTTAATCTAGCCAGTGTTCTCTATCCATCCCTATACTGTGTATTAGCTATAATATGCTTTGTCACATGTAACATGATGCAATTTTCTGTTAGAAGGTATTTAAGCTGCTTTGTAATGATAATATCCACAGCTTGACAAAGGGGGCACAACAACACATTGGTCATGCATAAGATTATAAGCAGTGGTAATGATTAAAAAGAAAATGGCTTCAGATATTCTTCTCAACTATGATGTAAATATTTTTTTTTATTTTAGTCTCATAACATATGTGTCTGCTAAAGTAAGTTTTTTTAGTCATCCAAAATGGCCCTAATAGCAATCTATTTAGGCTGCTTAGATGGTTTCAGACCCTTGTTGGAAATAGGTCATTCAGTGTTTCTATAGGCCACTCATATATATATATATATAGCCATCTTTGTACAATGTACAGAGAAGATACAGTGGTACTACATTTTATTATGTTCTTAGATAGCTGTCAGTTGTGTAATTAGCTACATAACATAGAAATAGCTAAATGACATAAGACCAATAATGACTCCTTTTATGGACTAAGCACCCATTATTACCACAGTAAGATTAGGTATATGAATAACATGAGCCTCTATTTCTTTTTGTGGCAGTAATGTTATAAACAGGAGATCATCCTACAGTTTTAGGGTGTAAGCCTAAAAAGGCATATTCAACACAGCATATTTTGTATATTGCAAATCCTTCCCCCCAAACTATATTAGTTGAAAGGCTTTCAGACATAGGGCTAATCTGTTATGTAGCAAAATTCGGCTTTCCCCCTTCCCTCTGCTACTTAAAAGTTTCTGCCTCCTTATCAAGCACTCCAAGCTTTTTTTTAACAAGCTTTTATATGGCAGAGGTAGCTAGAGCCATAACACTCAAACATTGGCTGCGATGTCATCTGTTACATCCATGGCAGATTGCTGCCAACTGGAACAATTACTTTAGGAAGTAGTGATGGATGAACTTCCTAAAGCTCGGTTCATTTTCAAACTTCTGAAGTTCTGAAGTTCAAAAACAAACCCATGAAAGTCAATGGGGAGAAATAGTTCAAAAAGTTCGGATTTAATACAATTAAAATAGCAATGGTAGCTTGTGTAAATGGCTGTGGCATTGGGAAATATTCTTGGCAACATGTACTTATCACCAAAACTTCTTTAAACATTTCCTTCCTCCACGATCGGGCAATTGTTGGATTTCCACATGCTACATTTGAGTGATATGGCGTATTTGAGGGTTGACAACAATCCATTCGAGGGTTACCAAAATCGATGGCTACATTCAAGCGTTACCAAAATCAAACGCTACATTCGAGGGTTACAGAATGATACATTAGAGGGTTACCGGAATAAAAGTCTACATTCGAGGGTTACCGCAATCAAAGGATACATTTGAGGGTTACCAAAAAAGAGAATTCGAGAATTCAATAATTATCTAATTTTTGCTTGAAAAAAAACAAACTAGTTCATAATTCAGGAAGATCGGAACAGTTCAAGATCATCCCAACTAGGAGGTAGAAAAAAAGGTAACAGAACATAAGGCTGCATTTCAGGTTATACTTGTATGCACTTTGCAGTGCATACATATACATAACCATGTATACCATATTTTATAGAAGGAAAAAACATCAATACTTGAATTTGTTTGCAGAGGTTCTAATCAACTTCCGGCATGAGATTCAGGGTTTCCAGTGCAATGCTGGAAAATTAGCATTATGTATAAAATATTTATTTATTTATTTTTTTAAGAACTGTAATGTGGGGATGTGAAATGAGAAATTTAAATAACAGAGATTTTTTTTTATATATATATTTTTTTGCTGTGGCCAATCTAGAAAATGATTATTTGTTTTTGAACTAGTATATCTGTCAAAACTTATAAAGAATCCTGATTAGCATTGGCTCTCATCTGGCACTTTTATATTCCCATATTACAGATAAAGAACTATAATCTAATTCATTTGGCTTTAATGTATGGTAATTATCTTCAATGTTCATACGGCATTAACATTCTTTTATTTCCTGAATAAATGCCCTTATAATAACATTTTAGTAAATGGTATTCAAGTATAATGAAAAGGTAGATGATAAAGGAGAAGTAAAGCATTAGAAATAAGCCTAAATAGAATATAACATTGATAACTGATAGCTCCCTTTGTCCTCTAATATGGAGCATTATGGAGAATGCATCTGCTTGAATTTTAACTTTAACAGAGTCATTCTTAAACTTAGAAACTTACAGGGAGATGTAATAAAAGTTCTTATCGTTAAAAATGGTGCGAGCTTTGCCCCAACCAATCAGATCTTCTTTAAAGGGACAGTTCAGTGGAAATGATCAATATTTGTTAAATTGTTAGTTTGTGTAATGCCTTCTTAATTATTCTACATATTCTTTTTCATTTTGAAAAATCAGTTGATTTCATACCCTTTGCTATTCCCTGCTGTTGACATTAGTGAGCTGACATTTCAGGTTCTAACGGTCCTTCTTCTTCCCAGGAACCACATCCTTGGAATGTTCCTAACAGTAATTTCTACTGATTGGCTGTTGGATGGGTCAAACATACTCAGATCTCTACTGAGCAACTGAATCCACCCAGGCGCTGGGACAAGGACAAGACCATAACGGTCTCTACTAGGGGTCCTGCAAACAGGAAGTCAGTATTTCAATTGCATTTATTTATACACAGACAAAATGCTGAATGGGCAGATTAAGGTCATTGGGATGGAAAAATACTGCTCTTTTTTCGGAAAAGCATATGTATTTGCACTGAACTTCCCCTTTAACATTTGAAAGCTAGCATCTGATTGGTTGGGGCAAAATTAGCACCATTTTTAACGATAAGAAGTTGAATAACCCTGTTATTGAATAACCCTGTTAGAATTTACATAGGGGCAATATAATAACGCTTATTTGCATTATTTAACTGCCCTCCATCCCGCAGTGATCATTTTGTGAGATTTACTGCATCACGGACAGTTGGAGAGTGCCACCTTATACCTCCCTTCAGGAAACCATAAGTTTAACTTTTCATTGTGCAAACATACCCCTCACCCCATTGGCTTCTCTCCCTCAGAGTATGCTTCGTGCAAGGGAAAGCGGGTGAACGGGTAAGGCTTTGTAGGAACCACACCATTGAGTTACAGCAGGCCCACTGCAGTTTGCCACCATTGTTGAAGAGCCAGGCAGGCTTGGCCCCACTGGACATACCCCTCACCCATTGGCTTCTCTCCCTCAGATTATGCTTCGTGCAAGGGAAAGTGGGTGAAAGGGTAAGGCTTTGTAGGAACCGCACCATTGAGTTACAGCAGGCCCACACTTTGTAATATGAGTACGCTCTAGTGCCAGGCAGGATTGACCCAGAGCTGAAAACATTAGCGCACAGAGTAGCTGCTTGCGGCTGTATGAGATGGTCAGAGTAGGTGACACCACAAAGGTGCCTCGTGGAGATAGAAGGAAGAAAAAAGTACTGCTTCAGGCCAAGTAGGATCGACCCAATCTTAGAAAAATTAGCACAAAGTAGCTGTTGTTGCAGAGCATTTGTTATTTCACAACTTGAATGCAGTGAGCAAGGTAGGACATATATGGCCCGCCAATAGAAAAATTTGCATTTGCCAGCAAGCTGGCATCAGCTAAGCCTCTAGGGGAAAAGGAGCGCGGGTGGCCAGGGGCAGGAGGCCTTCAGTCACGGGCATCAGCAATAGGGGTGCTGTACTGAGATGTGATCCACGCCTCATTCATCTTGATGAATGTAAGGCGGTCCACATTCTCAGTGGAGAGACGGGTCCTCCTCTCCGTTACAACAAGGTTAGTCCTTAAAAGGACTGTTGGGTCTCAAGATGTGTGAATACAGGGGTGGTTAACAACAAGTGCTAAACCACCATACTGAAATCCACACACAGAAAGCTCAAAAAAAGCTCAAAAAGCACAAAAAACTCTCTCCAACTCCTACACTGTCAGGTCTCCACTAAACACACTCCAACACACTGACAAAATGGCGCCTGTGAAGCAGCCTTTTATACCCAGGGGGCTGGCAATAATCATGTTAGCTGCCATTGGATAATTTGGGACATGTGGCTTGCTCCGTCTTTAAAATAATCCCCAAAATGCAGAAATTCTGCGAATTTACAAGAATTTCTCGTTTTTTCGAAAATTTGCGAAATTACGAGAATTCTCATAATTACGAGGACCACCATTTTCTCTGTATTTCAAAAATATGGAGATCCTCGTAATTACGAAAATTTTCGGGAAAAAAAATCCGCGGTTCGGAAGTTCGGAAGGCGGAAAATCCGGAATAATCCGCCGTTCGCGGTGGATCCGGGTTCGGGTCCGCGAACCGGCCATCTCTACTTACAACATGTATCATACAACATGAAGTAATTTTTTCAGTATACATACACTTTAAGTATTTCAAGTATCCAATTAAACAAGTAAACATTCTTCCTTGAAAGCTTTGTGTGCATATATGATTCAAAACCCACTTAAAAAATGCACTCAAAATGGGGTATAGGCACTGCTGCACATCCCATATAAAAGTTTACCTTTGAAATCACCCTGAAGGTCCCTACCTCAGTCTATACTGGGATGCTTGAAGGAGCAGCTTGGCAAAAACACTGGGAAATAAAAAACTGTACCCTGTAACACACAGAATCCTCTTAATTTTGGTGGGTTAGGCAACTGTTGTGCTGCACCCTTTTAGATCAGCCCAGACTTCAAGGTAAAGTGAAAAAAAAAAAACAGGGTACTGTGTATTGAACTTTCTATGGGGCTGTGTATATGGGACTTTCTATGGGACTGTGTATTGGACTTTCTATGGGGCTGTGTATTGGACTTTCTATGGGGCTGTGTATGGGACTTTCTACACTTAAAGTGCTTACTTTTAAAAAGTCATTGGCATTTTATAAAAAAGACTTGAAAATGAATAGAAACATTCTTCTCAACATTCACAGACAAAAATTAAGTGGAAAAAAACAACATTATTTGGACATTATTACTTTTTTTGTTATTTTGTTGGTCTGAAGCAACTTTGTCCCTCCAGAGTTTTGGAAACTATAACTCTCAGCATGCCTTGGTTGTTATGTTATTATTATTATTTTATTATTTTTTATCTGAAGATCCCATCTCTAGAAATAGCCTTTTTTAAAGATTTTTGTTTGAACAAAATATTAATCTTACTATGATTGACCATGAAATATTCAATCATGTATAATACAATGGAGTCTTACCTAAATTATCCACAAAACATGGAAAAATGTATTTGTTATTTGAATATCTAAAAGCTAATGAGAAAATATGGTCACTACCAATATATCATAGTTGCATGTGTACTTTATTTCTACACAACGTGAATGATTAGCTACTTAACTGATATAGTTCTGTATAGTGTTTTCATTTACATATATTTCAGGTTTTACATGCACAGCTCTGATCTGAATTAAACATTTGTATGATGAAAATAAGGCCACATCTTACTCAAAGCCTAATGCCATGTGGCATGGTAACTATGGCCTGATAAATCCTCTAAATTTAAATGATCAAGATTCCTGTTTTCCTTTTAGAAGTTATTTATAGCAGCTTCTTATTTTAAAAACCCATTATACCCACATTGTTAACTGCATTTAGCTTCTCGAGTTCAATATTTTGAATTCAGAATATCAATTCCTATTTAATTGTATAATACTAAATAGGGTACTGGACCCATTATTTATTGAAACCGTAACATTTTGAACATGCTGCTTGCGATGTGGTCATAAAGAAATAATGACACTGATAGTTATTGGTAAATTTCTGACTGCAGCATTAATGTCCAATCTTAGAAAATACTCCAGCTCTGTTTTTCAACCACGATAATGGAGCAGAAGAGTCATTGAAATTGTGATCAGTTTTTCTATTTAGTTTTTTACCTGCCAGTCAGTTTTGTATATTACTTGTTACATAGCCATAGAGATTGGATAATAAATAGGAGTTGTAGTTTTCAAACATCTGAAGGCACACAAGTTGGACTTTCTATCATAAAGCGACACACAGGTCAGTCGATTGTTAACAAATTAGATATTCACACATGCAAACAGACAACAACGCAAGGTAAAGCGCACGGGTGCAAACATGCAAATGAATGCATTGTAGTGTAACCTCGACCTAAAATAGCTTTCTCAAAAACCTTTCAAAAAAGCCTTGAATGTATCCAGCTGATGTCAATCCAAAGTTATAGGCGTATAAAAACAGCTGATCGCGACCCTCTTAGTCCCCGGTCCCCCTGCTGTTACGGGCCAGTAATTTCATCACTAAATACAGTAACACATTATACTTTAAATGAGTTCCCACATTCTCAATACCCTTAATACATGGGTCATTATTGGACTAATGGATCAATGAAATATATGCACTGTTAGCTCAGAGTGTATGTGACTCTTGTTAAGAGGAGAGGATCTTGAGTCCAGTTTAGGTTTCTGTGATCTATTTATAAAATTGAAAAAAATCTTTTCCCCCCTATCTTAACTCTTTTCTCTATTCACAAAACATCAAAATCACCTTTTTCTGATTTACTTGTACTGTCTGTCGAAGGCATAAATGGTGTTGATGGTATTAAATACATTAAAAAATGCAAAACAAACTGTTGCAGTGAATACATATGATTTCCTCCCTGGGTAATGATAACCTAATTGATATGTTTTTATCATTGTTTCAAAATTGCTTTTAATGTATGGGTCTATCTCTTGGGGTATTCTTTGCATAAATTAGAAAACTAAAACAGCACTGTGGGAACCATACAGACCTGTTCGTAGCTCAGTGTCTAAATCTACATAATATTTTTATTACTACGCAATATATAATTACCATAATGTTCTCACTAGACTAATAAATAGCTTACCTATTTTAAAGCGTCTTTGATGACCATAAGTAAGCAGAATAATTTGACAGAAGCCTAATACTTTTCAATAGTTTTTCCTTATGCAGTATCTTATAAGATTAATACTTACAGAGAATTTCTGGATCCTGCATGGGGGAATTCTAGGCCCTGTATGAGACGGTCTGGCAGTTGCATCATTAGAGATGAAATCCACTGAAACCTGTAGTATTCCACAATCATTGGTATTTGTAAATTTTGGTAACCTCTATCTATGCCTCCATCCTTCAACAACATAAAATAACTCAAAATAGAAGGTTGGTAGAGGTAACAATAAGACGACAGGCAGTATAACTGCAACCGGCAAGTATTATTACATGTGTAAACACAACATGTTTCGAGCCACACTGAGACCTTTCTCAAAATCTCCAAATTTATTATTTGGAGATGAAATCCACCCACCCAAAATAGTATAGTGGCTATACAAAGTGTAAAATGGCAGTTTTTTTTATTTATTAAAAAAAGACTGAAAATCTTACCTCGGTTTATACTCGAGTCAATGTTTCCTTACCTGTCCAGCGGCCGTGCGATCCGCATCCTCGTTCCACAGCCTCTGCGATCCGGATGATTTCACTACCCGGCGCCGCAAAGTGAGAGGCGCCGGATAGTGACATCATCCGGATGCGCAGAGGCTGTGGAGCAAGGATGCGGATCGCACGGCCTCCGGACAAGGTAAGGGAAACATTTACTTTATTTACACAGGGACACACTTAAGTGGCAAATACAACAAATAGGAGTAAAACCTTCTTTATTTGTGCATACTGTATGCACAAATATAGGAGGATTTACCCCTATTTGCAAGTATATGCCACTTAAGATGTTTGAAAACTACAACTCCCAGCATGCTTTATTGGTGGGAGTTGTAGTTTTCAAACATCTTAAGTGGCAAATACTTGCAAATAGGGGTAAATCCTCTTATATTTGTGCATACAGTATGCACAAATAAAGAGGTTTTACTCTATTTGTAAGTATTTGCAACTTAAGATGTTTGAAAACTACAACTCCCAGCAATAAAGCATGCTGGAGTGTAGTTTCCAAACATCTTTAGTGGCAAATACTACCCCCTCAGTTTATACTCGAGTCAGTGTGGTTTTCCTCCTTTTTTACCTAAAACTAGGTACCTCGGTTTATACTCGGTACAGTTTATACTCGAGTATATACGGTACAAGCTTTTTTCACCTTTATTGCAAAATTGACGTCTATACAAAGAAGTTAAATCAAAATCTAAGATTCTATCAGTTTGACACATATTAACTTTTTGCCCACTCCTCCTTGAAAAATGTTCAAGATCTATCAAAATGTGAAGGGTATCTCCTGTGCTCTCTGCAGACCACAGATTTTCAATCAGATTACAGCCTGGGCTCTTGCTGGGCTATTCCAGAACGTTAATCTTCCTTTATTGAAGATATTGCTTTGTTGATTTGTGTGCTTTGGGTTGTTGTCATGCTTAAAGGTGAAGTTCATAATCAGCTTCCTACTATGCTTACAGGTTTTGTGACAAAATATACTGATACTTCAAGCAATTCATGACTCTGTCCACATTGACTAGAGTACCTTTTCCAGATGAATAAAAGCTGCCTTAAAGCTTGATATTGTCTCTACCATGCTTCACTGTGGGCATGCTGTTATTTAATGATGGGCTTTGACGCTTTTGCACCAAACATGCCTTTTGGGATTATGGCCAAATAGATCAACCTTGATTTCATCAGGCCATAATGCATTTTTTTAAAAATTATGGTAGACTGTAACTGTAGTTAGGATTAGAGATGTCCGAACTTCGCAAAATCCGGTCCGCTCGAGGATCCGCAAATCCGCGTAAATTCGAAAATCCGCGAGTGGACCCGTTAAACTTAAAAATACCCTTGAAATAACGAGATTTTCGAAAATTTTCGAAATTACGAGTTTTCACGTATTTTCGTGAATTTCCGAAATTACGAGTTTTCATGTATTTTCGAAAATATGTATTTTCAAAAATACATGTAATCCTCGTAATTTTGAAAATTTTCGAAAATACGTATGTATGGAATTAAGAGAAATCCTTGTATTTTCAAAAATTTTCGAAAATACGTGTTTTCCCATATTTTCGAAAATTCCCGAAAAAAGGAGAATGAAAGCCAAATAATAAAACAAATTCAGATTATTCCCTTTGTTTTATTTTTAACCTATAAAAAAAATGATGTATGTGCGTGCTACTCCTCCTAATCTTTTTACTTGGCAAAGCACCATTGACATGATTTCTAATTAGACTTTCATTCAGCTTTAAGGGGATCCCCACTGTAAAATGTGTTTTGCCATTTAGTTTTATTGAAGAACGGGTGGTAAAAGAGCTGTGTCTTAACTCCTGTTCTTCAATAACCTGGAGGAGCCGGGAGAGAAGGTAAGGTACTTACTCGATTGCTCGCTCCTCCACTGCGTAGTCTGACAGGTACCGACAGACTTAGTATTCTATGCACATGTATAGAAAAATAAATAAATAAATAATGCACCCTTAAATAATGAAAATATGACTGCATTTAAATACAGTTTGACTACAGTTTGACTGTTCCTGTAGAATTATTTCTGTTATTCTTATACTTGAGATGCCACTTTTAAGTCCTAAAAAGGATGTATCATTAAAAGGTTTTAATCAGGGCAGGGATAAAAAAAATTTGGCATATTAATTATTCCCTATATGTGACAAGAATCAGTCATATTTCTTAAATGACTGGACTGAGGGGTGGTGAGGGTGCGTGAGAGGTAGGGGAAAAAGAAGAAAGCTCTTACAAAAAAACAACCATCCTACACTAGGGATGGCCGGTTGCGGATCCGAACCCGGATCCGTCCGGATTTATCCCGTTCGCGAACGGCGGATTTTTCCGGATTTTCCACCTTCCCAACTTCCGATTCGCGGATTTTTCGTATTTTCGAAATTTTTCGAAATTACGATTTTCACGGTATTTTCGGGAATTTTCGAAAATATGGAAAACACGTATTTCGAAATTTTTGAAAATACAAGGATTTCTCTTAATTCCATACAACACGTATTTTCGAAAATTTTCAAAATTACGAGGATACATGTATTTTTGAAAATACATATTTTTCGAAAATACATAAAACTCGTATTTCGGAAATTCACGAAAATACGTGAAAACTCGTAATTTCGAAAATTTTCGAAAATCTCGTTATTTCAAGGGATTTTTAAGTTAACGGGTCCACTCGGGATTCGAATTTACGCGGATTTGCGGATCTCGAGCGGACCGGATTTTGCGAGTTCGGACATCTCTAATCCTAACTACAGTTACAGTCTCACCATATTTTAAAAAAAATGCATTATGGCCTGATGAAATCAAGGTTGATCTATTTGGCCCTAATCCCAAAAGGCATGTTTGGTGCAAAAGCGTCAAAGCCCATCATTAAATAACAGCATGCCCACAGTGAAGCATGGTAGAGACAATATCAAGCTTTAAGGCAGCTTTTATTCATCTGGAAAAGGTACTCTAGTCCATGTGGACAGAGTCATGAATTGCTTGAAGTATCAGTATATTTTGTCACAAAACCTGTAAGCATAGTAGGAAGCTGATTATGAACTCACCTTTAAGATGACAACAACCCAAAGCACACAAATCAACAAAGCAATATCTAATAAAAGAAGATTAACGTTCTGGAATAGCCCAGCAAGAGCCCAGGCTGTAATCTGATTGAAAATTGTGGTCTGCAGAGAGCACAGGAGATACCCTTCACATTTTGATAGATCTTGAACATTTTTCAAGGAGGAGTGGGCAAAAAGTTAATATGTGTCAAACTGATAGAATCTTAGATTTTGATTTAACTTCTTTGTATAGACGTCAATTTTGCAATAAAGGTGAAAAAAGCTTGGATAAACCGAGGTACCTAGTTTAGGTAAAAAAGGAGGAAAAAACACACTGACTCGGGTATAAAACTGAGGGGGCAGTATTTGCCACTAGATGTTTTGGAAACTACAACTCCCAGCATGCTTTATTGCTGGGAGTTGAGTTTTCAAACATCTTAGTTGCAAATACTTACAAATAAGAGTAAAACCTTCTTTATTTGTGCATACTGTATGCACAAATATAAGAGGATTTACCCCTATTTGCAAGTATTTGCCACTTAAGATGTTTGAAAACTACAACTCCCACCAATAAAGCATGCTGGGGTTGTAGTTTTCAAACATCTTAAGTGGCATATACTTGCAAATAGGGGTAAATCCTCCTATATTTGTTGCATACAGTATGCACAAATAAAGAAGGTTTTACTCCTATTTGTATGTATTTGCCACTAAGTGTGTCCCTGTGTAATAAAAGTAAATGTTTCCTACCTTGTCCGGAGGCCGTGCGATCCGCATCCTGTCCCACAGCCTCTGCGCATGGACGGATGATGTCACTATCCGGCGCCTCTCACTTTGCGGGCGCGGGTAGTGAAATATCCGGATGCGCAGAGGCTGTGGAACGAGGATGCGGATCGCACGGCGCCGGACAAGGAGGGAAACATTGATGAGTATAAACCGAGGTAAGATTTTCAGTCTTTTTTTAAAAAAAAAAAAACTGCCATTTTACACTTTGTATAGCCACTATACTATTTTGGGTGGGTGGATTTCATCTCCAAATAATAAATTTGGAGATTTTGAGAAAGGTCTCAGTGTGGCTCGAAACAGTTGTGTTTACACATGTAATAATACTTGCCGGTTGCAGTTATACTGCCTGTCGTCTTATTGTTACCTCTACCAACCTTCTATTGAGTTATTTTATGTTGTTGAAGGATGGAGGCATAGATAGAGGTTACCAAAATTACAAATACCAATGATTGTGGAATACTACAGTGTTCAGTGGATTTCATCTCTAATGATGCAACTGCCAGACCGTTTCATACAGGGCCTAGAATTCCCCCATGCAGGATCCAGAAATTCTCTGTAAGTATTAATCTTATAAGAACTGCATAAGGAAAAACTTGAAAAGTTTAGGCTTCTGTCAAATTATTCTGCTTACTTATGGTCATCAAAGACGCTTTAAAATAGGTAAGCTATTTATTAGTCTAGTGAGAACATTATGGTAATTATATATTGCGTAGTAATAAAAATATTATGTAGATTTAGACACTGAGCTACGAAAAGGTCTGTATGGTTCCCACAGTGCTGTTTTAGTTTTCTAATTTATGCAAAGATACCCCAAGAGATAGACCCATACATTAAAAGCAATTTTGAAACAATGATAAAAACATATCAATTAGGTTTCATTACCCAGGGAGGAAATCATATGTATTCACTGCAACAGTTTGTTTTGCATTTTTAATGTATTTAATACCATCCACCATTTATGCCTTCGACAGACAGTACAAGTAAATCAGAAAAAGGTGATTTGATGTTTTGGAATAGAGAAAAGAGTTATAGAGAGGGGGGAAAGATTTTTTTCAATTTTATAAATAGATCACAGAAACCTAAACTGGACTCAAGATCCTCTCCTCTAACAAGAGTCACATACACTCTGAGCTAACAGTGCATATTTCATTGATCCATTAGTCCAATAATGACCCATGTATTAAGGGTATTGAGATGTGGGAACTCATTTAAAGTATAATGTGGACTGTATTTAGTGATGAAATTACTGGCCCGTAACAGCAGGGGGACCGGGGACTAAGAGGGTCGCGATCAGCTGTTTTTATACGCCTATAACTTGGATTGACATCAGCTGGATACATTCAGGCTTTTTTGAAAGGTTTTTGAGAAAGCTATTTAGGTCGAGGTTACACTACAATGCATTATTTGCATGTTTGCACCCGTGCGCTTTACCTTGCGTTGTTGTCTGTTTGCATGTGTGAATATCTAATTTGTTAACAATCGACTGACCTGTGTGTCGCTTTATGATAGAAAGTCCAACTTGTGTCCCTTCAAATGTTTGAAAACTACAACTCCTATTTATTACCATCTCTATGGCTATGTAACAAGTAATATACAAAACTGATGGCAGGTAAAAAACTAAATAGAAAAACTGATCACAATTTCAATGACCTTCTGCTCATTATCGTGGTTGAAAAACAGAGCTGGAGTATTTTCTAAGATTGGACATTAATGCTGAGTCAGAAATTTACCAATAACTATCAGTGTCATTTTTCTTTATGACCACATCGCAAGCAGCATGTTCAAAATGTTACGGTTTCAATAAATAATGGGTCCAGTACCCTATTTAGTATATACAATAAATAGGAATTGATATTCTGAATTCAAAATATTGAAATCGAGAAGCTAAATGCAGTTAACAATTTGGGTATAATGGGTTTTTAAAATAAGAAGCTGCTATAAATAACTTCTAAAAGGAAAACAGGAATCTTGATCATTTAAATTTAGAGGATTTATCAGGCCATAGTTACCATGCACATGGCATTAGGCTTTGAGTAAGATGTGGCCTTATTTTCATCATACAAATGTTTAATTCAGATCAGAGCTGTGCATGTAAAACCTGAAATAATGTAAATGAAAACACTATACAGAACTATATCAGTTAAGTGCTAATCATCACGTTGTGTAGAAATAAAGTACAACATGCACTATGAATATTGGTAGTGACCATATTTTCTCATTAGTTTTAGATATTCAAATAACAAATACATTTTTCCATGTTTTGTGGATAATTTAGGTAAGACTCCATTGTATTATACTGATTGAATATTTCATGGTCAATCATAGTAAGATTAATATTTTGTTCAAACAAAAATCTTTAAAAAAGGCTATTTCTAGAGATGGGATCTTCAGATAAAAAATAATAAATATAATAATAACATAACACAACCAAGGCATGCTGAGAGTTATAGTTTCCAAAACCTGGAGGGACAAGTTGCTTCAGACCAACAAAATAACAAAAAAAGTAATAATGTCCAAATAATGTTTGTTTTTTTCCACTTAATTTTTGTCTGTGAATGTTGAGAAGAATGTTCTATTCATTTTCAAGTCTTTTTTATAAAATGCCAATGACTTTTTAAAAGTAAGCACTTTAAGTGTAGAAAGTCCCATACACAGCCCCATAGAAAGCCAATACACAGCCCCATAGAAAGTCCAATACAACAGTCCCATAGAAAGTCCCATATACACAGCCCCATAGAAAGTTCAATACACAGTACCCTGTTTTTTTTTTTTCACTTTACTTGAAGTCTGGGCTGATCTAAAAGGGTGCAGCACAACAGTTGCCTAACCCACCAAAATTAAGAGGATTCTGTGTGTTACAGGGTACAGTTTTTTATTTCCCAGTGTTTTTGCCAAGCTGCTCCTTCAAGCATCCCAGTATAGACTGAGGTAGGGACCTTCAGGTGATTTCAAAGGTAAACTTTTATAGGGAGTTGCAGTGCCTATACCCCATTTGAGTGCATTTTTTAAGTGGGTTTTGAATCATATATGCACACAAAGCTTTCAAGGAAGAATGTTTACTTGTTTAATTGGATACTTGAAAACTTAAAGTGTAGTTATACTGAAAAAATTACTTCATGTTGTATGATACATGTTTGTAAGTAGAGATGGCCGGTTCATGGACCCGAACCGGATCCACCGCGAACGGCGGATTATTCCAGATTTTCCGCCTTCCAAACTTCCGAACCGCGGATTTTTTTTCGGAAATTTTCGTAATTACGAGGATCTCCATATTTTTGAAATACAGAGAAATGGTGGTCCTCTAATTATGAGAATTCTCGTAATTTCGCAAATTTTGAAAAAACGAGAAATTCTTGTAAATTCGCAGAATTCCTGCATTTTGGGTATTTTTTAAAGACGGAGCAAGCCACATGTCCCAAATTATCAATGGCAGATACATGATTATTGCCAGCCCCCTGGGTATAAAAGGCGCTTCACAGGCGCCATTTTGTCAGTGTGTTGGAGTGTGTTTAGTGGAACCTGACAGTGTAGGAGTTGGAGAGAGTTTTTTGTGCTTTTTGAGCTTTTTTTGAGCTTTTGTGTGTGGATTTCAGTAGGTGGTTTAGCACTTGTTGTTAACCACCCTGTATTCACACATCTTGAGACCAACAGTCCTTTTAAGGACTAACCTTGTTGTAACGGAGGGAGGACCCGTCTCTCCACTGAGAATGTGGACCGCTTACATTCATCAAGATGAATGAGGCGGGATCACATCTCAGTACAGCACCCCTATTGCTGATGCCCGTGACTGAAGGCCTCCTGCCCCTGGCCACCCGTACTGCTCCTTTTCCGCCTAGAGGCTTGCTGATGCCAGCTTAGCTGGCAAATGCAATTTTCTTATTGGCAGGGCCATATATGGTCCTACCTTGCTCTACTGCATTCAAGTTGTGAAATAACAAATGCTCTGCAACAACAGCTACTTTGTGGGCAATTTTTCTAAGATTGGGTCGATCCTACTTGGCCTGAGAGCAGTACTTTTTTCTTCCTTCTATCTCCACGAGGCACCTTTGTGGTGTCACCTACTCTGACATCTCATACAGCCGCAACAGCTACTCTGGCTAATGTTTTCAGCTCTGGGTCAATCCTGCCTGGCACTAGAGCAGTACTCCATATTACAAAGTGTGGGCCTGCTGTAACTCAAGGTGCGGTTCCTACAAAGCCTTACCCGTTCACCCACTTTCCCTTGCACGAGCTAATCTGAGGAGAGAGAAGCCAATGGGGTGAGGGGTATGTCCAGTGGGGCCAAGCCTGCCTGGCTCTTCAACAATGGTGGCACTGAGTGGGCCTGCTGTAACTCAATGGTGTGGTTCCTACAAAGCCTTACCCGTTCACCGCTTTCCCTTGCACAAAGCATACTCTGAGGGAGAGAAGCCAATGGGGTGAGGGGTATGTTTGCACAATGAAAAGTTAAACTTATGGTTTCCTGAAGAGGAGGTATAAGGTGGCGCTCTCCAACTGTCCGTGATGCAGTAAACTCACAAAATGATCACTGCGGGATGGCGGGCAGTTAAATAATGCAAATAAGCGTTATTATATTGCCCATTGTAAATTCTAACAGGGTTATTCAATAACAGGTTATTCAACTTCTTACGTTAAAAATGGTGTATTTTGCCCCAACCAATCAGATGCTAGCTTTCAAATGTTAAAGGGGAAGTTCAGTGCAAATACATATGTTTTCCAAAAAAGAGCAGTATTTTTCCATCCAATGACCTTAATCTGCCCATTCAGCATTTTGTCTGTGTATAAATAAATGCAATTGAAATACTGACTTCTGTTTGCAGGACCCCTAGTAGAGACCGTTATGGTCTTGTCCTTGTCCCAGCGCCTGGGTGGATTCAGTTGCTCAGTAAGAGTCTGAGTAGTTTGACCATCCAACAGCCAATCAGTAGAAATTACTGTTAGGAACATTCCAAGGATGTGGTTCCTGGGAAGAAGAAGGACCGTTAGAACCTGAAAATGTCAGCTCACTAATGTCAACAGCGGGAATAGCAAAAGGGTTGAAATCAACTGATTTTTCAAAATGGAAAAGAATGTAGAATAATTAAGAAGGCATACACAAACTAACAATTAACAATATTGATCATTTCCACTGAACTGTCCCTTAAAGAAGATCTGAGGTTGGGGCAAAGCTCGCACCATTTTTAACGATAAGAACTTTTATTACATCTCCTGTAAGTTTCTAAGTTTAAGAATGACTCTGTTAAAGTTAAAATTCAAGCAGATGCATTCTCCATAATGCTCCATATTAGAGGACAAAGGGAGCTATCAGTTATCAATGTTATATTCTATTTAGGCTTATTTCTAATGCTTTACTTCTCCTTTATCATCTACCTTTCATTATACTTGAATACATTTACTAAAATGTTATTATAAGGGCATTTATTCAGGAAATAAAAGAATGTTAATGCCGTATGAACATTGAAGATAATTACCATACATTAAAGCCAAATGAATTAGATTATAGTTCTTATCTGTATATGGGAAATAAAAGTGCCAGATGAGAGCCAATGCTAATCAGGATTCTTTATAAGTTTTGACAGATATACTAGTTCAAAACAAATAATCATTTCTAGATTGGCCACAGCAAAAAATATATATATAAAAAAAAACTCTGTTATTTAAATTTCTCATTTCACATCCCTACATTACAGTTCTTAAAAAAATAAATAAATAAATATTTTATACATAATGCTAATTTTCCAGCATTGCACTGGAAACCTGAATCTCATGCCGGAAGTTGATTAGAAACCTCTGCAAACAAATTCAAGTATTGATGTTTTTTCCTTCTATAAAATAGGTAACATGGTTATGTATATGTATGCACTGCAAAGTGCATACAAGTATAACCTGAAATGCAGCCTTATGTTCTGTTACCTTTTTTTCTCCTCCTAGTTGGGATGATCTTGAACTGTTCCGATCTTCCTGAATTATGAACTAGTTTGTTTTTTTCAAGCAAAAATTAGATAATTATTGAATTCTCGATTCTCTTTTTTGGTAACCCTCAAATGTATCCTTTGATTGCGAACCCTCGAATGTAGACTTTATTCCGGTAACTCTAATGTATCATTCTGTAACCCTCGAATGTAGCGTTTGATTTTGGTAACGCTTGAATGTAGCCATCGATTTTTGGTAACCCTCGAATGGATTGTTGTCAACCCTCAAATACGCCATATCACTCAAAGTAGCATGTGGAAATCCAACAATTGCCCGATCGTGGAGGAAGGAAATGTTTAAAGAAGTTTTGGTGATAAGTACATGTTGCCAAGAATATTTCCCAAGCCACAGCCATTTACACAAGCTACCATTGCTATTTTAATTGTTATAAATCCGAACTTTTTGAACTATTTCTCCCATTGACTTTCATGGGTTTGTTTTTGAACTTCAAACTTCAGAAGTTTGAAAATGAACCGAGCTTTAGGAAGTTTATCCATCACTACTTCCTAAAGTAATTGTTCCAGTTGGCAGCAATCTGCCATGGAGAAACAGATGACTTCGCAGCCAATGTTTGAGTGTTATGGCTCTACTACCTCGCCATATAAAAGCTTGTTAAAAAAAGCTTGGAGTGCTTGATAAGGAGGCAGAAACTTTTAAGTAGAGAGGGAAGGGGGAAAGCCGAATTTTGCTACATAACAGATTAGCCCTATGTCTGAAAGCCTTTCAACTAATAGAGTTTGGGGGGAAGGATTTGCAATATACAAAAATATGCTGTGTTGAATATGCCTTTTTAGGCTTACACCCTAAAACTGTAGGATGATCTCCTGTTTAACATTACTGCCACAAAAAGAAATAGAGGCTCATGGTATTCATATACTAATCTTACTGTGGTAATAATGGGTGCTTAGTCATAAAAGGAGTCATTATTGGTCTTATGTCATTAGCTATTTCTATGTATGTAGCTAATTACACAACTGAAAGCTATCTAAGAACATAATAAAATGTAGTACCACTGTATCTTCTCTGTACATTGTACAAAGATGGCTATATATATATATATGAGTGGCCTATAGAAACACTGAATGACCTATTTCCAACAAGGGTCTGAAACCATCTAGCAGCTAAATAGATTGCTATTAGGGCATTTTGGATGACTAAAAAAACTTACTTAGCAGACACATATGTTATGAGACTAAAATAAAAAAAAATATTTACATCATAGTTGAGAAGAATATCTGAAGCCATTTTCTTTTTAATCATTACCACTGCTTATAATCTTATGCATGACCAATGTGTTGTTGTGCCCCTTTGTCAAGCGTGGATATTATCATTACAAAGCAGCCTTAAACCTTCCAACGAAAATTGCATCATGTTACATGTGACAAAGCATATTATAGCTAATACACAGTATAGGGTGGATGAGAACACTGGCTAGATTAAAAAGGCACCACAAAGGTAGATACACCTAATAACACACAATAGGCCTCATAAAAACTAATAGAGGTGTTGTAGTCCCTATTTAATCCATTAGTAACCAGGGTCTGCAACCTTTATTCACCATACTTCCTTCCGTTTCAAAAGTAGAATCCTATCACATTCAAAGTTATCAGGGATCACCTCTAATACCATAAGTGTATAAGACCCTTGTGAATAGAGGACTTTACCACGTCTGTAAGACATCAAAGGGGTGCCTAAAAATGGGTAACATTGGGATAGGTCTTGTTTAGAATATCCCAATGTCATCTGATTATTCTGGCACAGTTCGACTGGATGAATTAAATTCTGAAACAATACACAACCTGAACCTATCAGTCTATCTTAACAATTGTAGTTTACTCTGTAGTTTCCCCGGGCTTTAGCTATAACAAGAGTCGGATAACCTCAAATTTTCTGCTCATAATATCCAATTGCTCTTCCTTTCTAGTTGGGCCAGTTAAAATATGATCCACCCTGCTCTGACTATATGGAATAACCTTTTTAAATGGGCAGGATGAAAACTTAAGAATGAAGAAATTGTCTTTTGTCTGTAGGTTTTACATATAAGAGGTCTTTTTGTGTGATTTTATTGTGCAAAAAAGGCCTTTTTTTTGCACAATAAAATCACACTAAAAGACCTCTTGAGTGCACCTAACTTTCTGGTACATGGTATATGTGAATTACTGGGTAGCACCTGAGGCGGCTAAGGCTAAGGTATCAAACCTTATAATTAACCCTAATACAGTACATCAAGAAACATTATATCATCCATATAATAGCACACACACAGGGACTTGTTTAAAGTGCTTTATTTATTCACTCATGTGCAAAACCAGAAACGTTTCAGCCTACATCTTAGGCCTTTATTAACGTTTCAGCCAAGATGTAGGCCGAAACGTTGCTGGTTTTGCACATGAGTGAATAAAAGCACTTTAAACAAGTCCCAGTGTGCACTATTTTATATATATAAAGAATCACAAAATTGGTAGCACAGGCAAGCAAAGAAAGGATGAGATGCAGAAGCATATAATAGTTGGTCACAATATATATACGGTGCTCACTGCTCTCTCAGACCATCTGCCTGGGTGCTATTCCACCACTACAAGGTAATCCAACAGGTAATAATAAGTATATGCATATACAAAAACAGGAATTCACCGCAACACCTCTCTTCTTACAGCAGTACCTGGTACTGGCGTGGCTGAACTGCTGTACTCTAACAATTTGTAGAAAACTGTTTCACATGCACAGAGGGTTATATCTTCCAGTTTGATTTAGCAATATATTATACAACATTTTGGATTAATTATCCCCTTCCTCAGGTACAAAGTGTGCTACTCCCAACAGGACATGACATCATAAGCCACAAGCCACAAAGATATTTTATACATTATTTTATCACTGTATTAAACCCAAAAACGTTATTATAGCAAATCACACAATATTCAATCATATATACAGACAGGAGAACTGACATGGTTTAGAGCCACTACATTGTTAAAAAAGTGATGCAGATGGTATCTCTATTGAGTCCACCAGAATGTAGACACTTTATGTGGTGTATCCACCAACTTCCCTCTCTTAAGGGCTAGATCACAGTCCCCACCTCTGTAAGGGGTTTGGACCATTTCAAGTACCCTAAACTTAAGATCATTTTCTGAATGACCTGCCTCAGGTAATTTATCTCTTTCTTGCGTATGCTCGAACAATGCTGGAAAATGCATTCTTAACCATCTGGGTAGCCTCACCCACATAAACCTGTCTACAAGGCACCATATTTTTTCTGCACACGAGCACTACATCTTGACTCTTGTTGGCTAGGTATTTCGCCAACTTGTACAGTATGGTACATATTTTAATAGAGGTGTGTGTGTGGGGGGGGGGATCGATACCAACTGTCTGCCATGTAAATGCTGCTTTGAACACTACCATGGGCAGTTTCGATAAACCCCTTAGCCTCAATGCAATCACACCTTGCATCAGAAGGTCCCTGACACCTGGCTATCATATGCTAGTGGGACTTTACAGGGTACTTAATTGCCAACGGATTCTTGTACAAGTCATTCTGAATTTAAAAAAAAGTTGGATCAATAGTAAAATGTCTCAGAAATAAAACTAAGTCCAGTTGATCAACTGAATACAACAAATAAAAAGAACACTTGATTTGGCTGCACTGTATATATACACTGTATATATAATATGTAACTGGCACAGATCAGGTCTAAACTCCAAAATCAAGTTAGCCAAAAGGATAAAATGCATGAGACCTAAAGGTCATTTGGAAAGGGGACTGTTCACATCATTGGACTGTTAAAAATATAATTTTTCCTTACTGTTTTACTTACTATAAATACAAAGGGTGATTTGGCTGAATGGTTTGTTATTGCCAAGGGCACCCAGATGACAAAGCTATGAATTGCAAGCAAGCATTTCCCTACTGGGTCACAGTAAAACTAATATTTATCTTAATACATCAAACAATGTACACAGCAAATGCATATTCTCTTGAGCATACATGTAACTTTCCATAGCAAAACAGTATTTTCTTACATTAACATTCTTTATTTCAATAACAATATGTACACAGCACTGTCATACACACCACATACACCATCATATAACCATGTTCACTGTCACATACAGCATGTACACAGTTGTTTACAGCATGTACTGTACACTGTCATATACAGCATGTACGCTGTCATACACAGCATGTAAACTGTCATATACACCATGTAATCTGTCATATATGTCATGTTACTGTCATACAGCATGTACACTGTCATATACAGCATGTACACTGTTCATATATATCATGTTTACTGTCATACAGCATGTACACTGTCATATATATCATGTACACTGTCATAACAGCGTGTATACTGTCATATATAGCATGTACACTGTCATATAGACATGTACACTGTCATATACAGCATGTAGACTGTCATATACAGCGTGTACATTGTCATATACAGCTTGTAAACTGTCATTGAGAGCATGTACACTGCCATATACAGCAAGCACACCGTATATACAGCATGTACACTGTCATATCAGCATGTAGACATGTCATATACAGCATGTACACTGCCATAAACAGCATGTACACTGCCAATATACAGCATGTACCCTGCATATACAGCATGCACACTGGCTTTAAGAAGTCCAAAAAAATATAAAATAATGAAGAAAACTGTGAACAATATAAATGTTGCAGTAAGTGTATATGTGTGAGAGAAGTGAGCCTGGTCTGTTTGAGAGAGAAATTAGAGATTTTACTTGCAAATCTGAAGAAACTACAACCAGCATTGAGCATGGTCACTTTTGTAGCACAAATCATAATTAGTTTACAGTAATATTTCTAAAAGAATTAAAGGGAAAGTATAGGCAACATTTGAAACTTAAAAGATAGATCCAGAACCCTGAATCACTAGTTTCTTATTTTTTTCTAAGTTTCAGATTTTATGAGAAAGCTTACAAAATAATGGGAAATGCAGAATGCAGAAACCACCAAGTGAAACACTGCAGAACCACTGCTGCTTTGTAGTACAGCACTGGTATGCAACTTGAAAAACAGCACAAAAACAAAAAGTCAGCCAGCTAATCCTGCAAGTCAGTCCACCTGTAAGTACATTTAAAGCAAACATGTTAGACAGTCCATCAACCAGCATCTAGCCTGTCCAAACCAGCCCCATGCCAGCATGTCTAGAAAGTCATCTTAAGAAATGTGAAATGTTTGAATATTGAAATATTGAATATTTTTGCCATTCCCTCTTAACGGCACATGCATCGATACAAAAAAAGGTTTGTTTTTGTGTGAAAAACAAATGTAGTTTCAATGGTGCCGTTCCTCTGCGCTCCTTACGTGCCTCGTTCCCACGTTGCAGTAACTAACGCTAAGTGAGTACTGCATCGCGAGAACTCAGCAGAGGAAGAGGAGCACGTAGGTATTGGATCTCCCCCAAGAACTTTAATTGAAAAAACCTGAATGTGTATGACTAGTGGCTTAGAAGAAAATGCACGTACAATGAAGCAAATAATGCTATTCAATAAAACGTGATGAAATGACTTAGGAGAGAATAGTTATACTTGGTACTAGCTAAATGGGTCAGAGCAGGCATTTGTGGAAGATTTACTAAGAAAGATTTTTTAAGAAAGTAGAACTACAAGGGGTGTCCTGGTTTCTAAGGTGTCGATGCAAATTGGCCAAATTAGAGCAAAGCCCATGGTACCTGATGTAATAACGGGTTAGCGTGGGTAGCGCGCAGTGTAGCCTATTTAGTAATGGCTTATGTAAGATTAGCACAATTTTGTTCTAATCTTAATGCCATTACTACTTTACGTGCACAGGGCCAATATAGTACTAAAAAAGTTACTTCTTACCTGACCAGGATCCCGTGATGCAGTAAGTCTCATAAGGAATCCCAGTCAGGTAAGATAGAACTCTTTTAGTACTTCATAGGCCCATAAGGACTAATGGGCTATAGTTGGAAATTCTGATCACAGGTCATTCATGCAAGATAAAACTTTAGAATTTTTAAGTTGTTTGTTACTTTAGGCCTATATCATATAGTTAAACCAGTTAAATGGTCCAACTCCCAGACAGTCTACCAGCCATTCTGTGAGACAGTCTACTATCAGCTAGTTTAGCAGTCAACATGCTAGACAGTCTATCAGATAGCCTTTTAGCCTGCCCCCACCAACCGGCCAGCTTGGCAGTTTAAAGGGCATGTCCAGCCTAAAATAAACTTTTAATATTCTGATAGAGGGACCCCCAAACCCCATTTATGTATTATTTAGAAATCGTAAGATGCCCTAAGCAACTTACTTACCCGGTTCCTTGCTGCTCCTCCTTTGCTCGCTCCCCGGTTACGGCTGTCAGAGACCCTCTGCTCGAATCAGGAGCAGGGGGCGGCACCCAGATGGCAAGGGTCAGGTAAGTCCCTTCAGAGGCATCCTTGAGTTTCTAAATAATGCAAAATGGGGTTTGGGGAGGTGCTCCACCAGACTAACGGGTTACTCAATAAAAGTTCTTATCGTTTAAAATGGTGCTAATTTTGCCCCAACCAATCAGATGTTAGCTTCAAATGTTAAATAGATCTGATTGGTTGTGGGCAAAATTAGCACCATTTTAAACGATAAGAACTTTAATTGAATCTCCCTGTAAGTTTTTTTTTATGGTCTGACAATACCCTTAAAAGATATACCAAAACTAAGATGAGAAAATGAGAGAGAACGTTGCAAATGGTTAAAAACTGTAATTGTGAATGAATACCTAAATCATTTTATGCTGTATAGATTTTTGGTTTTTAGCCAACAGATAATTACCACAGCTTTCGTATATTTCATATTGATTCATTTTCCTATGTATTGCAGATTGCTAGGTGATTTGAACATGAACAACATTTCCTGAAGCTTTGTGGATTATTTTTTAGAAAAGTATCAAATGTCACATTTCAGCCTCCCCAAATCATTTTTTGCCTTTTCCTTTAAATGAAACTGAAGTGTTAATAGCCCAACACATACACACATATTTATGCATTACCAAGGGGCATATTTAAAAGTTCGCTATTTTCGCCATTTCGCTATCGCAGGACATCGCAATGACAAATAGCGCTATTTTTTCCTTATTTATAAAACCGTCATTTCACTTTCGCCTTTGCGGAAAAGTATCGTGCGGTGATGTGTGGAGATAGTTTTTGCCTTATTATTGCGTTAACTGTGGTATCACTGTGAAAGAGGAGATTGCTCTCTAGTGTAATTTCAGAGCTATTTTTACTTTTTTTTATTTACAGCCATTTATAAATAGGGGGATTTTCGCCTTTTTGCCCCTTTTCTCCCTTTTGTGGCATTTTTTTGCGTAGTTTTAACAGAATTTTTGGCAAACATCATTATTCACTGGAATGTTCCATTAACATGACTATTCCTACACAGCACTATGGTATGTTCCCATATTAATGGAAACTGGTTTGATAATTAGCTGTAGTTTGCTGAAAATAAGCAATACTAAAAATGTGTTCTATAAGAAAAATTGAAAAAATTCGCCTTTTGAGTTTTATACTATTTATATCTGACTGAAAAAAACAACAAATTTTTATTTTAAATAACAAAGATAGGTGTTCATGTGTATTAACCAATTTAATACTGCTTTGGAAAACCCCCATGGATGAGTTTACCTATTTACCATCATATGTGCTGAGCTTTTTAGCATTATTAGTGCACTTTGCTAGATAATTTGCTAGATTATAGTAAAGGTGTGGGGGGAAAATAGCAAAAATAATGCCTCTTATTAATTTTTTACCTTAGACCCCCATTTGATTTTATTGGTAATAAAGATAATCGGACATTAAAAAAAAATCTTTAAAAGAGAAAAAATAACCAGTGAAATCTCAGACGTATTACAGTAAATGCGTGGAAAATAGTCTAACACCTCCCTGGGTACTTAAGTTGAGAAACACTCCACAATGTACTGACACCTCCATGGACCCATTGGCAGGATAAATAAATGGTCACTTATGCGTTTTTGCCACCTCAGACTTGGCGAATTGGAGTGGCAAAAATACACTTCTCTCCATTTTATAAATATGCTTGAGCGGTTACCGCAGCGATGTATGGCGAAAAGCGAAATGTAGCGGTAACGACCTTTGCCACTGGTTATCACTGCTTATAAATAGCAAAAAGGCCCAAATTAGGCGGAAAACGCTGCGTTAAAGAAGGCAAAAGATAACGAACCTTTAAAATATGCCCCCAAGTCTTTGTTGCAATGAAGCTAAGTACCACACCTGTACTTGTTGTTCGAGAGCAGGTGTTCTGACACTCCCTTAATACTGGTCCAGTAAATAAGCATCTTTGTTGTATGTTAGAAACACTAATCAGCCCGAACAGGTCCAGACTTTTTTGATTTCTCGTATTTTCAGAATTTCAAATGTTTTGAATATTATCGAAGGTACGGTCCAGGATTTCCAAATTCAGATTCAGTATTTAGTGAATTTGTGCAAACGATTCAATCAGAGCTATTTTAGCAGTGCCACCACCTTGGGACCCTCCTGTGTAGTAGGTTTAACCAATTTGTGAACCCTCAAAATATGAGTTAATTATTGAATGTGGAATGCGGAAGCTCGAAATTGTATGTAAAATTAGTTAATTTATTTCAAGTTCTGGATAGTTGTACGTGTTCCCCAGACTATTTCCCAGGCCCCCGAGCCAAGTACAGTAAGGTACCATTGCTATTTTATCTTAATTTTATTCAAACTTTTGGCTTTATTGCTCCCATTGACTTAATGTGTCTGATTTCAGATTTTTGGATTGTCGCATTTTTTGAGGTACTAAAATATGAAATGGGAACAAATTTTAGGAAGTTTGTCATCTCTACTGCTATGTAGCAAACATTGTTAGAAAGGTAAGGGATATCACACAAACACTACTAAAGGTTTTTCACTTGGCAAATGTTACAGCTACTTCAATGTCCATTTTGACAAATTTTGATTCAACTGTAAAATCAGTTTCGTGGTTCCTATCTTGCGATGTTCCTGCTTTCTAAACAACATTACGGTGGAAACATCATCAGTTACAAGTAGAGGCCAAAATGGGCCAGATGGTAAATGTACACTGAAAGGTTAAATTTCAGTGTATAGGCACCTTAAAAATAAGAGCCTTAGGATTGACAGATGTATTACTTTACATGGGGAAGGGGGCTTTTAAGCTTAGTCTTCTATAACAATATAGAAACACTAATATTCACAAGTGTACCTCTTTGTGATGAAAGTTTTATGTACATAAATAGCAAGAAGCTAATTTTTGTTTTAAAATGTCCAGCGAGTACAAAAATTCATTTCTGGAAAGGACCTATTGTCAACCAGGAATCTTTCTTTTACTTTCCCATCCTCATCTTCCCCCCCCGGTAGTAGATTTTAGTTTTCACATTAAAACATTTTTGACTATTAGGACTTGCGAACCTAATACTGTATATTCCAGAATAACAGACAATACATTGCAAAAAGTACAATTACATCGTTATTGCAATTCTTCAGTCCACTCATACCATTATATAATTACAATCATAATAACGTTTTAATCTTTCTTTCAACACTAGGCATTCAAACTGGGCAATCCTTTAAAGTCTTATTAAATATTATAAATGTTGGTCCAGAACCACCAAAGTTCATAGACAAACCAGAATTGACTCTTCTGATCCACTCTGCTCGTTTTCTGGACTAACAGCCTACAAAAGTAAGAATACATTTCATTACTGTGATAGATGCAGGATGGCTTGGGAATTTATTATCCTGCAGGGGAATTGTCATCATCAGAAGGACAAGCATATAGCAACCCAGGGGTCTGTTAGAGCACTTTATAATATCCTATTTTGGGATGACTTGTGTTTTGTAAGTCTTAATTTAAGAAAAAAAATCTGATGATACAATAATGAAGTGGATCATTATTCAGATGTTACATTAATCTTCTAGGATGATACATGAACATATATACAGAACCACTTTTTCATAAAATGTAAGCAAAACTCGGAGAGATGCAATATTGCAACTTCTGGCTTTTACCTTACACAATCCCTTCATGCAATAATGGACATAAACAGATTTTCCAGGCTTTGTGCGATTATCCAGCAATTTTAAAGGAGTTAAAAAGGAGTTAAAGGAGAATCTTATTGTATGTAAATTTATTGAATAAACAGTTTAATTGAAAGTACCTAGCACAAGGAAGTAGGATTGGTAATCCTCACCTTCATATATTTCTGTGAAAAGCGCCAGCATGGAGAAAAATTGCTTCTGTCAGGCTTCCTCCTGGCTTCAGCGCTATATTTAATACAGGAAACCCAGGACACTAACCCGGCAGATAAAACATATTATAAATAAAGTGATTGCGTCCTCAATAAATTTTATTGGGAGGTAGGAATAGTCATTCCTACCACCTACCTCAGATTCCTCATCTGCATAGAAAGTACGGGAGCTGATCTGCCTTTACATTCATTCTTGCAGTCAGGCTGCTGGACTCACTCGGACCCATTAAAACCTATTAAATTCGAAAATATGAGGATTCTTCGAAAATACAAGGATTCTTCAAAAAAAGAGTTTTCGAAAATACAGAGGAGTCTTCGAAAATACGAGGATTCTTCGAAAATACGAGGATTCTGCGAAAATACGAAATCTGCGATTTTGTAATTTCCCGTATTTTTCGAAAATATGAGAAATCCTCGTAAAATTTTCGAAAACGCGGTTCGGAAAAGTTCGGAAGGCGGAGGGGAAAAACCGGAAAATCCGTGAGGTAAATCCGTGAGGTAAATCCACCGCGCATCCGAACCTGGATCCATCACTATTTACTATATGGGGGTCAGAGTGCCCTTTACTATTTGGGGGTAGAGTGCTCTTTACTATAAGGGGGTCAGGAGAATTGTAAATGATTGTAAGCTTAAAGGGCATGCCCAACTTTATAGAAACTTTTAATATATTATAGTCCATGTTCCCTCAGCCCCAACCGCTATATTATATTTCAGAAAGTCCCCTGATCATTACTTACCTTACTCCCTCCTTCACCGCAATGCCGAGGCCCTTGCTTGCACGGAACTGCAATCAGGGGGCGGGACCTGCAGCCGCATCTGTGATTGCCTGAGAGGCAGCCAGGGGAGACAGGAGGAGAGTCCTATATGCCCAGTTTTTGGGACTTTGGGGGGGATTACAGGAGGACCATTTGGAGCTGGGATGTAAAATAAGGATTTATTACACTACAGAGTAGGCCGTAGTGGGGGGATTATAGTTTTGGGGGGTGGACATGCTCTTTAATAAAAGTTTATGAACCTTGCCACTTCACATGTTTAGAAACTACAATTCCCAGCAACCAAAGCATGCTGGCTTTGTAGTTTCCAAAATCTGGAGTGCCAAGGAATTGGGGGTTACTGGTACTGGATTTGGCTATACTGTATGGGAATTTTGCTGTCCATTTAAAGGGCAACTAAAGCCTCAGAACAATAAAGAATCAGAAGGGCAGTATGTGGTCATAATTTTTCAGGTAAAAATAGGTTCCTCGGCTTATACTCGAGTATATACGGTAGTTAAATATAGTATACTATACTATCATACTATATAAAATCTAAATTAATTTCTAGTTCGGTTTTAGGACATGTCTACGTGGAAGAAATCATCTTTATATTTTGCAAACTAAAGGCTCATTGCGAACAATCTCAGTTTCCTCATATCCTTGGACCTGAATGCAAACCAACATACACAATGCACCAGTCATGATTCAAATATGACCTCTTGAGTCTTTTTTAAAAAAATAATGACTTAATTTGAAAAAAAAAAAACAAGAACATGCCAAATACTGTTGTTTGTTTCTGCCATATGCAGTGGGAGATGATAATTGTAACCGTGATCAATGTAGAAATATACCTAGGGAGGATTTTTATGTGAAGATATGAAACAATATGAAACAAATATGTTAAAGGAGCAAACAAATGTAAATGTGTAGCCATTTTGAACAGATCTAAAGGTAATACAAGCACCTTTAATCTAACAGCACTACAATTATTATTAGGAAAGCACATTTTCATCTAGACCATTTGTTACTGATAGATGAAAAACAGACACCTGCTTCAAAACTGTTCCTAGGAACTAAGGATTTTCTAGAAAAATAATAAATATGATTCATAAGCATGAGTGCTTCTAGATGATTCTGTATAAATTAGTTTCAAAAGAAACACTTACTAATCTGGTTCATTAGATATTTGAAAGTATATTTGTACAATTAAATTACTTTGTGCGATGTATGGGTTTTCGGTAGGAGCATTGTATGTTTTTATTTTTGCTGAGGAAAACAAGGGTAGGACTAGTTTTAAAAAACAGTCCATAAAAAAACTTTGCTATAATTTTGTGAATAAAATATTGTTTTTTTTAATGAACTTGTCTAAAAGTGAACCAAGTGAATCTACACAATATTTGTACACATGTGAGTTACAAATGATCTCTTATCATCCAGGTCATGGTATATCTACTGTACTCGGTAAGATAACTGGACTAAGTCCTGAAGACGTTTCGCTAGTCATCCAACTGGCTTCTCAATTCAGAATGACTTGTACAAGAATCGGTTGGTAAAATACCCTGGAATGTGTCCCAATCAGAAGGGTCCGTGACCTCTGAATGCAAGGTAATGATTGCAATGTGGCTAAAGGTTATCAAAACTGCCCAGGGAAAAAGCATCAAAAGAGCATTGTACATGGCAACAATTGGTTGGCTTGGTTTCTTTATTTTGACATAAATAAAAAATAAAATAAAATCGGTGAATTTCCGAAATTACGAGTTTTCATGTATTTTCGAAAATATAAGTAATCCTCGTAATTTCGAAAATTTTCGAAAATACGTATGTATGGAATTAAGAGAAATCCTTGTATTTTCGGAAATTTTCGAAAATACGTGTTTTCCCGTATTTTTGAAAATTGCCGAAAATACGAAAAATCCGCGAATCGGAAGTTCGGAAGGTGGAAAATCCGGAAAAATCCGCCGTTCGAGAACGGGATAAATCCGCGACGGATCCGGGTTCGGATCCGCGAACCGGCCATCCCTAGTTAGGATGGTTGTTTTTCTTTGTAAGAGCTTTCTTCTTTTTCCCCTACCTCTCACGCACCCTCACCACCCCTCAGTCCAGTCATTTAAAGAATATGACTGATTCTTGTCACATATAGGGAATAATTAATAGTTGCCAAATTTTTTTTATCCCTGCCCTGATTAAAACCTTTTAATGATACCATCCTTTTTAGGACTTAAAAGTGGCATCTCAAGTATAAGAACAACAGAAATAATTCTACAGGAACAGTCAAACTGTAGTCAAACTGTATTTAAATGCAGTCATATTTTTCATTATTTAAGGGTGCATTATTTATTTATTTATTTTTCTATACATGTGCATAGAATACTAAGTCTGTCGGTACCTGTCAGACTACGCAGTGGAGGAGCGAGCAATCGAGTAAGTACCTTACCTTCTCTCCCGGCTCCTCCAGGTTTTATTGAAGAACAGGAGTTAAGACACAGCTCTTTTACCACCCGTTCTTCAATAAAACTAAATGGCAAAACACAATTTTTATCAGTGGGGATCCCCTTTAAAGCTGAATGAAAGTCTAATTAGAAATTCATGTCAATGGTGCTTTTGCCAAGTAAAAAGATTAGGAGGAGTAGCACGCACATACATCATTTCTTTTTACTAAGGTTAAAAATAAAACAAAGGGAATAATCTGAATTTGTTTTATTATTTGGCTTTCATTCTCCTTTAATATCATTACAAGCTTGGTCTAATTTTATTGTTTACATATTTATAATACTATATAGTCCCTGTAAAATGAGTCAACAAAGGCTGAAGGACTTTTTATTTAAATTATTTTGGGTTTGACATTGTAATGTAATTTGAGTATAATAATGCACAAAAAATGCCCAGCAAAATATGTTTTTGTATTTGCATATTAAAGGGCAACAAACTGTGTATGCAGCTAAAATGTTCTGTCATGTTCAATGAATATCCCTGATTTCCAGTGCAGAATTCAGAAATCATCTGTGACTAATGTGATGTTTCATGTTTATGAAAAAAAAATGTATAGGTTTTGGTGGCCTCTGTATTTGTATACATGTATGTATAAACTTACGTGTGAGTGTAAATAAAAAAAAAATGAGTTCATTTTTGCAGTGTTACAGGATAGGTATTATCTGCTGAAAAAAATTGATAGAAATATATGAAATCATTTTATATATTTTAAGAGCTGAGATTCCAGGATATCACTATTGCATTAGATGCCAGAAACCATTATTAGTCAAATCCAAAAATACCTCCAGGGAATTTGACTCCTCGATTTCCCTCTATGCCTCTACACGCGAGAAACCATCATTAGACCAATCCCATAATACCTCCAGGGAACCTGACTTCACAATTTCACTGTGAGTCTAGATGCTGGAAACCATCTTCCAATCAACCCCCATAATACCTCCTGGGAAGCTGTAGCACTTTCGGTTTATAATAAGGCAATGTGTGGGTCTAACTCTTTGTGTGCTACTTACACTTCTACTTACTAGAATAATAGTGATAAAGCACTGCATATCAGAATAAAATAGGTGTATTTCAATTATGCTTTGTCTCACTGGTGAAATATTTATACAATTACAATAGTGTAATGTCTGTGGATTGTACACTAAAACTGTCATCATGAAATTACCATCTTAAAGAAAAGCCAGTGAATATATACAGAATGTAGAAACAATGTCTCAGCAGCAGGCAGGTGGTGGATCTAAATCTATTTTGCAGGTCACTCATCTGGTAGTTATCATGAATGACATGTAAAGCAACAGTCAGAAAGGAGGCTGTATATTTGCTTTCTGTTCCAAATGAATCTCTACCTTAGTGATTTATTAAACGGGGGGGGAAAGGTAATGGAAATTACAATATTGATATTTTGCTAGTGATGTGGGTTATGTTGGTTTACTGATTATCGAAAAAATGTTTGAGTGAAAGCCTTTTATTTTCAGTATTTTCTAGGGATGGCCAAACTTCCTGAAATCCGTTCTGCTTGCAGATTTACTGATTTTTGAAAAAAATTGAGACTTCGAAAATCCACAAGGAACTCATTGAAGTCAATGGGAATTTAAACATTTGAAATTCTGCCTAAAATGAAGGTATAAATAGCAAGAGTAACTTATTTTAAATGGCCCAGGGACCGAGAAATGGTCTGGGGAACAAAACCACCCAGAACCGGAAATTTTATGCGCTTCCTGCTTTGACATTACACGTAGTATTTTCAAACATTTTCTAAATTTTGAGAAATTTAGAATTTACAAAATCGAAAATGTTCGGAAAAAGCCAAAAGTGTGAAATCCACAAAGTCTGAGTTCTAGCGGATCCATAAAAATCTGCTTTGGATACCAGGTTCGGATTCAAGTCCATCTGTAGTATTTACTTAAAAATAATTTTAAAAGGACCCCACAATTTAGTTTTGTACAGCAATTACATTAAAAAAAAGGAAAGTAAACCAAAATTTTGATAACCCGTTATTCTAAAAGCAACTCTTCAAAAAAAACAACAAAATACACTATGCAAGTAAATACCGAAGCACTTGCTTACTTGGAACCTCCTGAAGAATTGGATAAGCAAACTGTTGGTTTCCCCATATTGTATGATATCCAATACACAATGAACCCTTTAAAAAGGCAGTCCTGTGGTTATGTGTGCAACCACTGTTCATTGCTTTTGACCTGCCATAATCATTTGCTCCTGTTTTCTTTAATGATTCACTGTAATTTAATATATGAATGTCTTTTGTAAGGTGTCAACCTCCCCTCTCAATCGCCTGTTTGTCAGAAGCACAAGACTCTCAATATAGAAGATTTACAGTCTGTGACTAAACTGGGGGATTTACCATGGAAACTGGAATGCTGGAAAATATGGCAATACACCTTCATTTTTTAGGTGACTTTTTTTAAGACTAGGTGATTTGTCTTCAGAATCAATATTGTTTAGTGTTTTATTATCCTCTACAGAATATTTGCATGGTTGTACTGATTTTATATGGGTTGAGCATTTTTGTCTAAATTAATAACTTTTTTCTCTGTAAAGGTCAAATATATTATTATTATTTTTAAATATTATGGACTGATACATTCAAAATTTGTCCACTCACGCCAAATGGTTACTGAAGTAAATGTACATTCTCTGGAACATCTTGGCATACAAATTTGCTTAGGTAGATTTTTAAATTCATTTGGGAAATCTGCAGTGTCATTAAAATGCTGGTATGATTCGAGTCTTCTAGTGAATCTCTCTGTCTGTTGCAGTTAAATTATTTGTGTTCATTATGTGCAGTGAAATCATTTTTTCACTGCTCAGAAAATAACAGAAGATATTATTTCACTCAGGACTCATCTGAAATGATTTTCAGTCCTTTTATATTTTTCATGTTATATTTATTTAGTTGCTTCAGTATGCTTACCAGTTTTATATGCATGGTTGGGAATTATTTGCACAATGACATAAATTATCTGCTGTAAAATGCTTTTACAATGCTATTTTCTGGGGAAAAGTATGGTACTTTAGTTCTTTGTGTTAGCTAAAATACTGTAAAATGTTATGCTTTTTGTCTGTAGGACTTTGACAGGATGACTAATAATGACACGTATGTCTCCATGGCAATATATTATTAAGCCTAAAAGGTAATTTCTTTGTCGGTAAAGGTGTATATACTCTTTGTAAGCACTAAATGATGTAAAAACTAAACAATAACAAACACAACATGTTATCTGTAATAGTCTGAAATCAAGGCAAACATTTCATTCTGTTTTGCCCATTTCAATATTTAGGGATTTTGTCTGGCAAAGTGACATGACCCAAACTTCTCTGTCTATAGATTATTGAATACAATACTAATCGACAAAAAATAGCAGCAATGACCATACACAATACAGAGCAGCATTTTTATAAACCTCTGGGAGAGCCACAAGGTACGTTTTCTAAAAATCGCTATTAAACATTATTATTTAATCTTGAAAGCCTTGTGCAAGGATTTTTCCAAAATTGCTCATTCCATCTGTTCTTTATATTTGGTGAAATCACCCCTTGAGAGTTTTTATCAAACATGTAAACAATAAGCAATCCAATTTTCCATGTTTTTTTTTGTTTCAGAGCCTCTTACAAAAGGTGTCAGATGTGTACCCAGCATACCCTCTGTCCCTCTGTTTACACTAAATGACCCTTTTTAGACAGCTGTGACAGAAACCTATTTAATAGAAAGGTGGACATGATTGTGGAGATAATGATTAAAACACATCATACATCCAACATTTCTATATGCAGTGTCACCTGTTTAGTACACATATATGGAATGTAAATTCTCTTTTTTAATAGAATTTTTTAAGCTTAGAGTTGCATGAACTGTCTCGGTTTTGTTCTATGTGGGGTTTTGTGTAAGAAAAGTTTCATCTTGGAATTTTGACAGTCAAAACTGGAATTCTGCATTGAAACAAAAATTTTACATCAAAACCATAAAAGGTTCAATGGTCTTGGTTCAATGTTCTAAATTTCCACTGTTGTGGTTCACCCCCTATTTATATATCAATATATATTATTGTTCACTAGGATGCTAAAGAAAATTATTTATGAAAATGAAATTTTGTTTAATTGCCTATATTCTACAACAAGAAATGTTTTTGCCTTTGTTGTAAACTGAAGCAAAATATAAAAAATTTCAAAATGGGACTATTCGTTGCTTATTATTCCATCTTGGCCAGTGGTTAAAGGCATATTTCCTGTATCAGAATTTTTTTGTATACCGTATACTGACTAACCATGTGGCTAGTTTTGCTAAATCACTGCATTTTGGGCACACAAATGAATACCTACCCTGTCCAGTATATTTTAAAAAGAAGTGTAACAAGAATGAAATTTTTTTTTGTTAAAGTGATTTGACATGGATCATTTCTTCCTCTATAGCTAGTTCAGAAATCAGTGTATTGTTTGATCTGTTTCAAGATCATGACAATGTTAGCTCATAAATACATTATTGGCCCCAAAAAAAGAGAAGGTAAAAAAACATAGTAAAGGTGCCAATACACTGTTGTTTTACCTTTTGACCTGTCACAATCTTTTTTGTAATCAACTTTTTTTTTGTGTTTTGTATGAGTGGCTTTCTATACAATTTTTACAATGACTATGCATTTTACCAGCTAGATCTTTATTACAGCCTATTAAAAAATGGCTTCATTTTGATTTTTTTTCTTTAGAAGAAAACAATTTCGATTTTTCAAATCATAGGACATATTGATTCTATTAATAACTTTAACAGACTATTAAATATTTCTACTAGCTTTCACCCATGTAAAATGATTTGTTTTTTTAATGTGAGGGTCAGGATCTTTACATATTTGGATTTGAGCATAATGTTTTTCTCCTAGAAATAGAAATAACATTTATATTACTGATGGGATGTGCAGAGCTCCCAATTCATCATCTTTTGCAGGTGTACTAGATATATGAAATACTGAAGAATTCTCTTGAGCATAAATGTTAAATATAGTGTTTCTACTTTAAATTCTCTTTCTTATCTGATGCCTTTTCCCCAAACAAAATAAACATGTTAAATAAACATGTTAAAAAGCTATATCCATTAAAGACATTTAATATAGTTTTATATATATATATATATATATATATATATATATAATATATAGTTATATTATATATATAATTATAGGATAATACTGTTATATGTTATATTTGATACCTTTAGAAATGTCATAAACTCCCAAAGATTCACAGATTTTATGCTGATATCTTACTTGACTTTATCTGTTGAGGCAGAATGTTTTTCAGATCAATGAGTATTTATTTACTGCCAGGATAAATCTGGATATAGCTTGTCAAAGTTTATTACACATCATAACGGAATGATCTCTGTCTCTCTCTCTCTTTATATATATATATATATATATATATATATATATATATATATATATATATATATACTCTTCCAAACACAAGCACTCGACGGGTCTTGAAACAAGAACACTTTATTCAAACAACGTATTCAAACAACGTCTACGCGTTTCAACCCTCCAGGGTCGTCATCAGGACTAAACAAACAACAAAACTTCTCCCCCTTAAATAGGGCTAACCCCCACCCCCTGTGCCAATCCCTAAAAACACACCTGTACAATATTCAAGTGAACACGCCATCAACACAGCATTTTAAGTTTGAATCCTCCTTTTATATACAACGTCGTGGTACAGCGATGGGGTCTAATGTGGCCCCATCCCTGGCCAACCTCTATATGAAGCAGTTTGAGGAAATGTATCCTTCCTAGGTTGGGTACAGGGACGATTATTTACAAGAGATTTATTGATATTGTTTTTTATTTGGGAGGGGGAAGACTGTATGCTACATTCCATTATTGATGAAATCAACGGCTTGGACACACCCGTAAAATTGACGTGTGTAAGCAGCCAGACCAGTGTGGACTTCTTGGACTTACGAATCTTCAAAGTGGGCGAGAAACTTGGTACCACCTTATTTAGGAAAAACACTGACCGTAACACTGTCCTACATGCCACTAGTTACCATCCTCCAGCATTGCTAAAAGCTATACCATTCACTCAATACTTGAGAGTAATACGTAACAATACTGGTTCAATACATATGGAAATACAGTTAAAAGAGATGACGGACAGATTCCTTCAACGGTGCTGTGAATACACTTAAGATCAGATGATTAGGGCCTTGACTAGCCCAGAGCTGAAGAAAACTTGTGCCGGGTGTGATTGTGAGTCAGTATATTTTTGCCATGGACTTTCGTTCCTGAGTAAGGATATCAAAGGATTATACAAAAACATTGGGTTTAATAGAAACTGACAGCTCCCGCCTTTGGTAAACATAGGGTGGATTGCTCATAAAAGAGGTCGCAGTTTGAAAAATTGTTAGTTCGGACTGATCTATCTAAAAGCCCTAATTGGTTGTGTCTTCATTTGGGGAACCTAAAATGGGTTGCTATCGTTGCCCGAACTGTGGACATGTAATTCCATGTTAGCGGGAAAGATTTTCCCCATCCTCATACTGGAAAGCGCATCCCAATACGATTCAGACTGACCTGCACCAGCACTTTTGTAATCTATTTATTAACTTGTCCTTGCAGCCTTTTTATTTTGGGAAGACTTCATGGCGTTCAAGGAAGATGGCGAATCATCGCAGTTCGATCCGTAGGCCCTCAATAGTGCAATAGTAAAATGGAGAATAAGTTTGGGGACCTGTCGGTTGCACGTCATTTTAAAGATAAAGGAAACAATATTGCTGCGCTCAATGCATGATTTTTGATCATATCCCGGGAGGGTGTGCTCTGCCCTAAGGAGAAAAGTTTGTTACAACTGGAGACAAGATGGATTTGAAGTTACAGACTTCCCCCAGAGGACTTAATGAAATGGTTGCCATGAACGGCCTGCTGTATAAGGGGTCTTTTTTGCTTATTTATGTCCCCTTCCTATTTATGTTTATATATGATTGGTAGCTGGGGGGTTAATGACCTCCGTGCATATATTGCGTTTGACCGTATAATATGCCCTATTTATGTTTTTATATGTTTTATATGTTGGTGGTTGGTTTTATCTTTCTTACATTTAGGTGTGAGTTTTACACACCATTTGTCGGGTTAGTTGCCTCTGATGCTGTGTGGTTTTCACCCCGGGCCGACTGCGAGTGATGACCGATACTCGATGGATGTGTGTTTTGTCCCGTCACGAGGGTTCACTTTGGGATGTGTTGATGTGATGACGTTGTGTTCTGACGCGGCGGACGGGGGAGTGGCCTATGCTGCAACGTGGTGTCTGTTTATGGGGCGGTTTGCGTAACCCGCTGATGGCGTGTTCACTTGAATATTGTACAGGTGTGTTTTTAGGGATTGCAACTTGTTCAAAGTTAATAAAAACTCGTTCACAAGACCTGTGGAGCGTTGGTCTCTATCTACATTCTTTGCTGTGTATTGGAATTTGAAACCGGCAGCTCCAGGCAACCTAAACAGAAGGAACACTGAGTGCACACTACTGCCATTTCTGTTATATATATATATATATATATATATATATATATATATATATACTTGTGTGTGTGTCTGTCTATATCCTGGTCTATCTTTATCTGTCGATTGTATATGTCTGTCTGTCTGTCTATCTGTTAATCTATCTCTATATTATTTTAGAAACATGCACACAGAAAATATAACCTTTAAATTTAAAGGTTACCGTATATACTCAAATATATGTCGACCCGAGTATAAGTCGAGGTACTTATTTTTAAAAATATTAGTAAAAACTGGTTGACTCGAGTATAAGTAGTCCCATACAGTAATAGCCAAATCCAGTATGGCTATTACTTTATGGAAATACTGTATTTGAATTCTGCTGTCCATTTAAAGGGTAACTAAAGCCTCAAACAATACAGAATCAGAAGGCAATTTATTTAACAATAAGTACCATCCTCAGTATTGTTCAGGCATTAGTTGCCCTTTAAATTAACAGTAATCCCAAATTCATTGGCACTCCAGATGTTCGGAAACTACAACTCCCAGCATGCTTTACAAACATCTGTAGTGGAACTGCACACACTAAACCTGTTTACAACCCCAAAACAAACTATCCTGTCACTGACCCAAATGACTCCCTTACTCTCCCCCCCACCACCAGGAATAAAACCCTATTTCCCTCCACCCATTTTCTCACTTAGCAATGGTTCCACCCTGCCACTACAGTACCTCTTCTTTTTATGCAGCCTTACCTTTTTCCAGGTACTGTGGGGCAAGCAGTCATAGTTGCAGGAGAGTCCGGGCCCCCGACATCCCTCACTTGATGGAGAAATCCGGCTGCCGCATCCACTGATGGTCGCATCCACTGATGGCACTACTCGGCGACGGTCTCATTTCCCGGCGCCGAGTAGTGACGTCAGTGGATGCGATTATCAGTGGATGCGGCAGCTGGATTCCCCCATCAAGTGAGTGACTGACCTGAGTATAAGTCGAGGTTCAATTTTCAGTCTGTTTTTACATACTCGAGTATATACGGTATCTTGATATAATCAATTTGTTGAATTCCCTGGATCATTTTGTGTCCAGATAAATACAGTATATATTACACATGTGCTGAAGTAATTTCTGTTTGCCTCATACTACCCTCTTCTACACATAAAATACAGAAATAGGAATTATTGTAAATGCATTATAAAAAAATACATGATAGTTTTAATGAAGCCAAAATCATTCAACGCAAGTACTAATTAATATCAAAATAAAAGTATCTTCTTTACAGTACATTGCTTAAATTGCTCAAATTCAAGATGTTATTTGGTCCTAGGCATTTTTTCCATCAGCAGACAGTTTCTACATTCCTTATACTGTGGGATGGGTATGATTTTTTGTGAGTTAATTTTTTTGATTGTGTTCTTGTAAGAGAATTCCCTCCTCTTTATTTCCCATATATCACTTATTGATTTTCAGTAACATTCAACTTCATAATTTGCCTTTCTGGGAAACTAGCACAAAATTCTCAGAGCATGCTGGATTTCTTTCAAAGCATAATCATGCTATTTTATGAATAGTTTGTGTTATAGAAAGAACTTCTATCAGTACCAAGAAAATACAATTGTGTTACTTCAGATTAAAATTATACCATCCAAACCACCTTTCTTCCATTTGATATACCAAGGTTGGGGACCTAAACTGGTAGGTTTTACTCTTGGTCATCTTAGATCACCAGCAATACTTACTTAACCTTATGCTCACTGGTCTGGCCCAGTTTCTCCCCCTGCCTATGCCCCTGACTTGGGCTATGGGAAGACTCACTCCAAAAAGACTCACTTCCACCTCACTAGAAGAGCAAGCCTTGCCATTAACAAGCACAAATACTGTAGGTTTAGGTCCTCACTGTGGATATATCAAGTAGAGGAAATTTCCCTATATGAGAAATTCAGACTCTTAAAATCTTAACCATATTGGAGTGTTCACCTGGGATGTGGATTCGGTAGTAGAAGAGAAAGTGAAGAAGAGCAAAATATCTAAATGTAATTTTCAAAGTCAAAAACCTTTTGATGGATGCATTCCTTTTAAGATACAGATGATAAAAAATTTTTATATTTTTAAGTATTATTAACAGCAGGTTTATACATACCAATGCCAAAAGCATTTTCTATTCTTCAATTGTCTTTTTAGCAACAGAAACAATAATGCTCAGTATCACAGAATCAAAGCAGTGTTGGACACAAGCCAGAATGACACAGAGGAGCACTACCAGTAGCTTGCCAGAGATGAAAAGGTCAGCAGGGTTGCACACTACTGCTGCACATCAAATCTAGTATTTGCCATAGAAGGAATAGAGTGGCATCTCTTGTGCTTTGGTAATTAATTAATAATGAGATATATAGAGAAAGAGGAAGAGTGAAGGAGACAAACAAGAGACATAGATAAAGTGCAAAATAAAAGCAAATACTTTAGCCTGAATTTTCAGAGCAAAAAAGAACATTTGACAGGATATATAAACTAGCAAAGGTATTAAAGAAAAATTTGTTATCACATATTGTCATCTTAAGAAAACTTTTCCTAAATCTAAATGATAAGGAAAGGATGTGATGCATTCCAAATATTTTAGTAAATTAACATTCATTTTAGTTATTTTTGTTTCATCTTTGGCTATTTTTTGTCATCTTGAACTGACATCCCTTATGGAGCTTTTCTTCACCATGCTATTTTCAGTAACTGGATGCATCCCTATCTTGTAAATGGATGCATGGTAGCATAATGCATGGTCTGTGAGTCACCTTGCAGAAATTACCCAGCCCCTTGATCCCTGGCACCCGTGGAAGGGCCAGAGTTAGCAGAGGCTACTAGTATTTTCACTATGTATTTACACAGTATTAAAAAACACTTTTCATCAGAGCACAGGCAGCATCTAAGATTATATGCTTCTCCTGCATTACTTATCTTCCATGCTATGTGCTGCAACTTATCTAACTCATATTTCTCATTTCTAATTTAATAAAAAAAAAAAAATTAACAACTTAAATTCAATCTTGTCTATAAAATTAACTTAAATTCTACATATAGGGTATATTTATATTAGAAAACTCAGAAACCGTGGGTTTATAACATTATAGACATTAAGGGTGAGGCCACACTGCAACGCACAGGAATCGCGCACAAAATCACAAGCGTTATCGCACGCGATTGTGTGCGCAATTCTTGCGCATTTCGCGCTCGTGTTCGCGTTTTGCGCTTGCATTTTCGCCTTTTCGCGTTATGGACACACATGCGTTAATGCACCAAAAATGGTGAACGCATGCGTTACCAAAACGCGAACGGACGCGCAATCGCACGCGCATCGGAAATCGCGGGAATTTTTGCGTTCCCGCGATTTCTATTTTAGCGAAAATTGCGGGCGCAAACGTGAAAACGCGTGCGCAAACGCGCGAAAAACGCGCTAGTGTGGCCTAGCCCTTACTGTGCAGGACCAGCACTTGAATTATTTGTACTTTGTATTACTTGCACTACCCTTGTATGTAACATTTATGTTTTCCATATGTATATTAATGCAACTGTAAAGTGCCACGGAACATGCTGGCACTATATAAATTTACAATAATAATAATTAAGGCCACATCATTGTGTGGCTGCATTTCTTATCAACATTTTTATTAGAGATATGTTATCAATAATGTTTTCATTTTTTAGAGAAACACAAGATTTTATAGAATCTTCAATTATTACAAACACATTTAACCCTAAGCATTTAAAGGCTTAAAAATATTTACTGTAGCTTTAGAGTAAGTTAACCATTTGTCAGCAGAGTTTGGCTGAATTTTTTTTTTAAATTGTACACATAGATATACAACGTTTACGATCGCTCATAACTATAGTGACACAGCCTCCTCACTATTTGAGACTCCATATACATAATAGTAAGTCTTATGTTTGGTACACGTGGCATATGGAACCAAAATATTGGCCACAATTTGTTTGGGTCCAATCAAACTTGGTTCTGACAGAACTCGGATTGTGGAAGTTTCAGATTTTATAATTATCAAATAATTATAATTTTTTTTTAAATTTTCCAGCCAAATGAATCACCAACCACAGCTATTGTTAGCTGTGTCAACCCCAGGGTATAAATAAGCAGGGTTCCAGGCACCATTTTTATAAGTGGGTTGGAGAGTTTAGTAGGAGAGCTGACAAGTGTTTGGGGACATAATTTGTGCTCTTTATCATGGCTGGCGTTAAAGTCCCTGCAAATGTTTGTTATAATTTGCAACCAGAAGTACTTTACACAAATATATACTTGTATTAGAACAAGTACTTGTTTTTATGTGCTAATATTGTCTGGAGGCTTTGGTTGCCCTTTAAATTCTGGATAAAACAAATTCAAATGGAATCTTGTTGCTAGATTCTGCCAACTGGACTCAGATCGAACTGGAAATAAGACGGTTGTCTAAGTGAAATGCTTTTGTAATTAAGTCAAAAGTTAATGAAACTACCCTGTTCATGCTGTGAGATTTTTAAAGCCTGCTCTTCAAGGGATTGATTGACTTTAATAATTAGGTCTATATTGTGCTGTAGAATAATGCAAAACAAATGTTTTCATTTGCTACTACTTTGCAAGTTCAATGTCAATATTTTAGCAATGAGATGTAGCCACAAATGCCTCCAAATAATCTGAATCAGAGGTATAGGAACAAAAGACTTCCATTTTAGTAATTAACCTGTTACTCAAACGCTCTAGCTGCTTTCTTTTCTGCTTTACACATTCAGAGCGTAACTAAAACAGCTAAGCTGAGCAAACACTTTAAAATATAAAAACTTTTCTTAATATATAGCTTTCCATTTTTTTTTCTTAGGCTATGGAAATAAATGGAATAGATACGACAATTATATTTCATGCATGCACCATATACAGGAAATACAAATACTGTAAAAATGGCCAACTGGGAAATAAAAAAAGTAATTTTCATATACTGCCTTATCATTTACAGACTCCATGCCCAGATGTAAATGCAGTTATGCCTCCCATATAAATGGGTACTTATTAAAATTAGCTTGTAGTGCACAAAGGCAGCAGTATGTAATTAAATGCAAGATTGTGCCTCTTGGTATTTCATAGCTGTTTATTTCAGTACTGCATAATAGGGATGCAGGCAATACATGTTTATATTTTTAAGACTTTTTCAACATAATTATTGTTTGCCTAGGAAAAACAGGGAAACTACCATTTAATGTGTATTTTTTGTATTAACCACATATATCAATGCAGTTGAAGCTCTGTAAATATATAAACATCAGGAGACTTTTTTAGGGAAGCTGCAAGAATTTGATTAGATGTTTCTTTAAACTACACCTTAAGTTTATTCATTTTGTTAAAAATAACTTTAAAGGGCATGTCCACCCTTAAAACAACAAACTGGCCATATGTCTATTATTTGCTCTAAGTAACAGACATGTGCTCTAATCGCTGTGCATGGCAGCTCATTAAGTGTGGCCACAACAATTGGTCAGCCATAGTGTGCGCTTTTTAACACACAATGTGGTCGCCTGTTACAAGCAGGGTGGATTAGCCTATAAGGATAATTATTTATTGCCTTAATTCTAGCAGAGTAAGATAACTCCTCCCTCCATGCAGTCAATCAAGGGTGTGAGTGCTGACATCACAGCAAATGATTGACTGCTGATTTCCCTGCACATGCTGAAGCTTATAAAAAGCCTGTGAGCCAAGGGTAGAGGCATATTCCTTTTCCATAATGGAAAAGAACTTATGATAAAATATCTGGTAACAAATGCATGTAATACAATTAACAGTTGGGGTTGTGGGCAGATAACTGACAAGTAACCATTTTTATTTTTTTTTTGTTTTAAGGGTGGACATGCCCTTTAAGCAATGACCTATAGGTTTATCAATGGCACAGGGATAAAAACTATGATTGATTTAATTAAACATATACTGATATAATTACATGAACTAAAAATGTATTTTAGGCATTTTAATAAGTGTAAATTTTTTATTTGAATATGTATCTTTATTAATCACCCTAGAAACTTTCAAAGAATTGCGCAGTTAATATCAAGATCCATGCTTAAAAAAACAGATCTAAGAATGTAGGATTTATTTAGAAAAAAAATCTTGTGGAGCATTTGCTGATCCAGCCTCACCCTGTCTTCAGGACCTGGTGAATGAGAAGATATGCTTTTTTCGGAGTGGATCTTCTCATGGACTAGGTATTGGACACAACTTAAGGTAAGTTTTTAGCAGTAATATAATTTACCAACAATGGTGAGGATCTATTGGGCTCATCGCTCGTTACCTGAATGCACTCCCACAATGCCTTATTCCCTTAACAACAAATGCAGCATTGTGAGAGAGTATCAGGGAAGCAGCAATATCAAGTGGTAGGTTAATGGACTGAGATTATAGTTTAAAACTTTGGGCTACTTCCAAAAAGACAAGTAGGTCATGCCCTGTAAATTACATAATTAAGTGTGGATTTTACATTCATTTAATGCATTTTCCGTTAGTGTTTTAAGTCCTCTGCCTGGGTTCATTAGATGGGAGAAATTGTGTTTTGGATGGTATTATTCCCTATTGAGAGAACATCATAGGGCATCTGCTTTGCAAATATCATATTCAGTTCCTGTGTCCACTTTAAAAGAATACAAAACACCATGGATGTCTAACCCATGGTCCACTTGAACAAAAAGTGTCCTGTGGGGCCTAACGGGTGTGTGATTATGGGTCCAGAGCGGGCCAGGGGCAGGATGGCCCAGTTTCTGCCAAGGGTATCACTGTTTTGGCCTCCCAGCTTGTCCCAGGATGGGTACCGCTGCTCTATTTCTTTTAGTATTGCACATATAAAACTTAGTCTGCCAATTCATGAGTATTACATCTATTAGTAAATATATGCACACATCTTCAATATTATGGATTGGGTGAATGGAAATGTAAAGATGGGGAAAAACTGATATTTGTCCTAATCATAGTGCAGTGTATTTCAAACACAATGGAAGCTCGTGTTGTGCAAAAGGACAGATGGTTCATCTCTAGTGGATATCCTTATCACCTTCTCTGAGACACAATAGCCACTAATCATATTAGCTTTTAATTATATGTATTAATAAGTACCTTTTTAATGTAAATGTATTTACCATTTTTCATTTTGATATTGATCCTTTTTGTTAATTAAAATATTATTCTGAAATGATGGAATGGCCAATAATAATAAGCCAACTATAAATCACTGTACATTAGCACAATCTGATTGAAAATAACATAGTACTCTATTAAATAAAATGTTGAAATTCTCTGTAGTATAACATTTTAATATTCAATAGTTTTCAAGTGTTTAAAATTACGTATTTGCTTAAATGTTGACATTTTACATAAAACTGGCTCTTTTTTTTTCCTGTGTAATGTTTTGAATTTACAATCTTGCCAAACAAATATTTGAACTCCTGAAGAAGTCCCAAAGGAAATACAAAGAAGATATGCTTCTATTAACCTTGAAATTTCTCGAGTCTCTTTAAATTAGCATAGAAAAATTGCTTTTATGTAAACCCACAGTAAAGCAACTATGCTCTTTTTTGTTGTTAAAAGTTAAACACATTCTTGATTCTGTGTATTTTTTAAAAAAATATATATATTTGTGTTGATAATTAGACATGAGGAAAATATGGGTTGTTTATTTGTTTTTGTATATTTAAATTTGTGTAAAAGTTGTATGAATAAGATAATTTCATTTATTTAATTTTTTCAGTTGAGTCTCTTTAAATTAGCATAAAAATGTAGTGTAGGTGGGAATACACAATATTATATTATCTGTAGGAACAACTGGACTTAAAGTTTATCTATGTTTCTCTAGTCGTCTCACTGGTTTTTCTCAATTACCTTTCAAGTACCCTGGAAAGTCCCAATTAGCATATCACAGCCAGGTGTTAGGGACCTTCTGAATGCACAACGTGATTGCATTGAGGCTAAGAGGTGTTATCAAAACTGCCCAGGGTAAGGTGTCAGCATTCAAAATGCAAAAATGAGGGTCACTCCAAGAAAATCAGTTTAATAGTGAACCATACACATCAATATCACAACGTGTCAGGGCTCTTGCCCCTTCCTCAGGTGACCCAAAACATTGTGATATTGATGTGTGTGGTTCACTATTAAACTGATTTTCTTGGAGTGCGACCTTCATCTTTGCATTTTAGATCTATTACCTTGGCCACTAAAGGGTGGAGGCCCAGAGGACGTCAGCACCCATTTAAGTATAGTGTGCGTTTGTGTCTTTTTTTGTTTGTAAGGTGTCAGCATTGTGCATTGTACATGCCAGACAGTTGGTGTCGACCCCCCCCCCCCCCACACACACACACTTCTATTCAGATTGGTTTCTTCATTTTCACATAAATGGCCTCCTTGACACCTCTCTTGAACCAATCCTGTTCCTTTATCAAGATGTTGAATTACAATCTTCAAAAGTAGATGGCTCAAGGAATTGACTCTTCAGTGCAGGGCCTTATGTTGGTGCAGTTTGGTCTCCCCACATACAAATCTTTACTGCACTGCACTGCATATATGATATTACCCTTCTTATGTTTTTGTATTAGGTCTTTTAGATGCACCAATTGCTGCCTCAGTGTGTTGTTTGGTTTAAAGCAGACAGGGATATACAGGGTTATTCAATAAAAGTTCTTATCGTTTAAAATGGTGCTAATTTTGCCCCAACCAGTCAGATCTTATTTAACATTTGAAAGCTAACATCTTATTGGTTGGGGCAAACTTAGCACCATTTTAAACGATAAGAACTTTTATTAAATCTCCCTGATAGTGTTTTTTTTTAATTCTTCTTGATTTCTCAGAGACCCCTGCTACATATGGGATGACCATATTCTTTCTCCTGTCTTGCTTTCCCCCTTCACTGTTGGTATTCATGTTCTTTTCTTTCCTTCTACCCCTTTTCACAAAGGCCCAGTCCAGATATCCACACGTTTTAAGGGCTCCTCTGAGATGTTTAATTTCTTTAGCCTTTGCCTCTGTGCTAGTGGGAATGTTCTCTGCTCAGTATTGCAGAGTTCTTATGACACACAACTTGTGATCTAGAGGGTAGTGGGAGTCAAACATCAAATACTGATCTGTGTGGGTTAGTTTTCTGTAAACCTCTTCTCCAGTTAACCATTCTTCCTGACTTCTACCAAGCAGTCCAAGAAAGCCAGTGTGTTGTTTTGTACCTCTTTCCTTGTAAATTTGATGTTTTGGTCTACAGCATTGGTGTGTTCTGTGAAGGCTTGTACTTCCTTCTGGTGGATTTTAACCCAGGTGTTATCCATGTATCTGAACCAGTCACTGGGTGCAATGCCCTTGAAGGTATTATGAGCCCATGTTTCAACTTCCTCCATGTAAAGGTTTGCAATGATGGGTGTTAAGGAGGCCATTTATATGAAAATAAAGACACCAAGCCTGAATACAGGTGTGTGTGTGTGTGGGGGGGGGTTCGACACCAAATGTCTGCCATGTACAATGCTGTTTTCACACCTTACCCTGGGCAGTTCCTATAACACCTCTTAGCCACAATGCAATCACACCTTGCATCAGAAGGCCCTTAACACCTGGCTGTGATATGCTAATTGGGACTTTCCAGGGTACTTAATTGCCAACAGAAACTTGTACAAGTTGTTCTAAATTGAGAAAGCCAGTCGGATGACTAGCAAAATATCTTCAAGAACTAAACATTAATCTAACTGAATACAACAGATATACAATGACCTGGATGAATGAGAACCTTCACAATATATATATATATATATATATATAATATTTTTTATAATTGTGCCAAACATACTACACAGAGCTTTTATAATTAAATAAAATGAGATTACTGAAGTACAATTACAATTAGTACCTTACCAAATACAACCAGGAGGGAAAACTAGGAGAAAAAAGGAAACCAACTCAATAACAGGGAGAATATGAAATCTCCTTTTAGATAAACCTGGGACGCAGCACTACAAGCCATGTTGTCTATATCTTACAGCAATTATCATGTTTTTAGTTGCACCATGATTAGCATTGATGATTCTAACATCATGACGCACATTAGCATCCATTTATTTGAATGTTTCCAATTCAATAAATGCAAACCTAATTAGAGAAATACTAGTTATAAAGGCATAATTGGGATTTCATATTAATTCTGTATTTCCTTTTTTTCTTAACTACATTGTAGAAGGCAGTTAAACTGTAGAATGTAATTGTGTAAAATACCTTTAGTATTGTAAGTTGCATTCAGAGAATCTCACACATTAGTGCTATTCATAAAGAGAAGATTCCTAAATTAAATGCCAAAGTGTCTTGGAGAAAGAAAAATACAAAGAGAGCCTTAGAAAAGTGATAGGTGTTTGGCATTGTTGACCTTGCTTAGGCCTAGAACTTAACTACACCTGAATATAGACCATGAAGAAAAAATGTGAAAGATAGGATACTTTTATCTACTGAACATTCAAACGTAAAAATAAAAGAATCTTAAAGAAGAAATAAACAGACCAGTCTCTCCCCTCTGTTCTTTGAAAACAGGCAGCCCTAATTCTGTCATTCTTACCATTTGTAGTTTTAACCATTGCAGGGATATAAGTCCTCACAAGCCCACCCCCCATGTTACTCATCTTTAAGCTATGTCATTTTAGTTTATTATTTTATAGTTAAGTATTTTATTATATTAATATATTGTGTAGTCTTCTCCTTGCACAATTATGATTAAAATAAGACAGTTATGTTGCAGACATTAGCTTCTTATCGTCTTCATTAAGCTGTGCAATAATTGTTTATTTTTGTAAAGTTATGATTATTAATAAAACAGTTATACTAATGTTTATCATACTTTTTACGAAGAAACACATTTTGAAATTAACTAAAACTCAGAACTAAAATAGATTTATATGATTTTGTTTTGTCCCCACCTTTAAAGGGACGGTCCAGCCCTCTGGGCAAAAATTATATTGTTGTGCAAAACCCCCAAAACCTAGAATTTGTTTTCTTTCCAATCATTAAATCTTCTTCCAGCAAGAGATCTTATACATACAAGCTCCGCGATCCACTTCCGCAGCTCTGCAATCCACTCTCCACTTCCGCGTAAGGCAGTCAGTGTTGGCCATGACTGTCACGGCAAATCAATGACTGCCATTCCCGGAACAGTCTCCACTGCAGCTGCTCGGAAACATAGTGGAGACACAGGAAGTGGCGGTGGATCGTGGAGCTTGTAAGTAGAAGTTCTCTTGCTGGAAGCAATGGAAACAGAATGTTGTCCAGGTATTGGGGATTTTTGCACAACATAATCAGTTTTTCCCAGAGGGTTGGTCAGTCCCTTCAAATGTTCAACCCACTTATTTAATTATTCTTTAGGTCTGATATCTGCCCCATTCATTCTTTTTCTTTAGGTCTGACCTTCAAGTTTCTAAATGTGTATTTGGTGACCAAGCTTTTATAATAATCTTTGTAAATGAGCTAATGTCCAATTTAAAGGAAGTTCCAGGGTAAAACCCATGCTTTTGGAACTTAAGCATGCCTAGCAGCTGGCGAGTATTAGTGCATTGTGTAAGCAAACATTTTTTTTAACCTAAACCTCTCCCTGTAATATTGCTGTTATATGCAAGTTATCAGTAAAAAAATAATTTTGAGTTGTAATGTTCTCAAAACTTTCTATGATTTTAATCTCAGTAAACCAATAAAGGACTTTGCATCACTTCTTTTAACATGTTATCTTAAAGGGTATGTACACTGGAAAATTATTATTTTATTAATTTGCCCATTACTGGAAATTAAAATTCTTCCCAACTATCACTGTAAAATTATTTTGTTGATCTGTCCCATATTTCTTTAGATATCTTATCTGAAGATAAGATGCTTCAGCTGTCAATTAAGTTCCTTATAATAAACTTCTACGGTGTGCAAGTACTAGATTTTGCTTTTCATGGAAGGGTGTATTTGTAACTGGATTGGTGATAGTTGGGGAATACCTTCTCTCAGTGCTAGATGATAGTGGTTGCTGAGCATGCTCAGTTTAAAAAAAGGTCAGGTCAGAGGAATGGGGGAGTTGGTTAAGAGAGGGAGGGGGGATACTGAACCTTAGCAAAACTAATACTGTATTGAAGGCATGCAGTAACACACACACACCTCAGAGATATAATGACATATCTATTTAATTATAGATTAAGATGAGGCAAAGTAATTTTTTCATTATACACACACTACATATTACATATTAAGTATCAAATGGGGAATAAAGTATTGCCCTGCATTTGCAACTAGCATGAGACTAAGAATCTGTATAAAGAATAACTATGCATGGGGGAGGGGGGTTGCATCTAAATTAACTTCAGAAATCTTTGTCTTTTTTTAATCTTGTTTGCCCCCCTTTATACAAGTGACTATAAAGGATGCAGAAATGCGTGTTTCATAGGAGAAGTTCATTTGTATAGCTATTTCCTTCTACTGTTGTGTACAGCCATTTTTAAAAGTGGTTTTAAAAAAGTTTTTTCCTTTTAGCAGCTCTCAAACAGTGTATACAGCATCTACTTGTTTCCCAAGTGTTTTCCAAGACACAATCAGTGCTAATTCCTAAGGTTAACTGCCTGTAGTAACAAATTCACTCTGCCAGGCTAGTCAGATTTCATTAATTCCCTGCTAAAAGCATATCAAGATGACATTAAGCATGGTTTCTGCTCAGAACACAGAACACAAAAGAACCTTTTAAATAGTCTATATATTTGACTTTTCTGCAACTTGAAGATCCCATTCTTAAATTGGAAAGACAACTTTTTATTCAATGTACCTTCATATTTTTTTGTGTACAAAGGATTGAGGGTTTTTGTTGTTCACTAACATAAGGTATAATGTTAATTTTAATATTGTAAGTTTCTCATATTCCACTTGCTTTTATCATTTTATCTATGACATAGAAAAGAGCTTTACTTGTGGAATCTACTGATAGGAACTGTGACTCTTCCTAGTTTCTTTTTCCTAGACTGAAAATAAGCTAACCCCTTTTTAAGTGAACTGTAAATCATATTTCATCTGTCCCAATGTAATCAGTTTCATAATCCTGATTAATTGAATAAGCAATAGTGTGGTCAGGATTAAATGGATTTTATTTATACAGAATTGTATAATAATAAGAAATGTAAAATAATAAGTCTTTTCAAGGTGTTTTGACCAATAGCTTCCAGCAACCCATTACTTAATATTTCATGTTTTGTATAGATGGGGGAAAATGTGGTAAGGTTCTGATGTATAAAGAATGATTTATACCACCTATACAACCAAGTAAAATACACGCCACTGTGAACTAAACACCTCAAATTTTAATACAGTAACATTAAGGTTTATTATTTTACACATCTATTATTGATTTATGAAAAAAAAATTAACTTTATATGAAATGCTGAAAAAATCTTCCATTTTGTTTCATTATGCCATTGCCTGGACATCTAATTTGTTCATAAGATGGACTGTATGTCAATAAAGCTATTTGCATACAACAAATAATGTGAGTTTATTTTCACAGTTACATTTACACAGATAAAAAATGAGTATAAAATGATCTGTGTTACAGACTGAGCTACTGTATATATTGGTGGTTACACTTTTAGGGCAACTTAACAGTTAAGGTGTTAACACCTAATCACTATAAATCTTGTGCTTTGATTGCATATCTGGTGAATTTATTTGACACAATCTCACAGTGGGTGAAACAAGATGGCTGGGATAGTTGCTAAGAGGCCACCAATCAATGCAATATACAGAATTGTATTTAACATCCCTTGTGTGTCCATTTGCAGTGGCGTCTTTAGGGGGGGATTACTAGTGCCTGCAATCCCCCCTTTCTGCTTGCTGAGTGGAAATTTTCATTCTGCTGCTGTACTTCTTACAGTGCTTGTTACATAGAATGTTCCAATAGATTGTTCTACTGTTAAAGGAATAGTTCACGTGAAAAGTGAACTATTCCTTTAATGTATTGATTGTAGACCGAGAGGTTAAGGAGCTATGCCTTACCTTCCATTCTATAATCAATAACTCAGGAGCCGGGGACAATAAGTATAATTACCTTTCATGCGATCTACCGCAGCAGAACTGACAGGTCCCGATCACTTCATGGTTCTAAACAACTATAGCGCGCATGTGCGATTATTCATGCTAGAGTTGATTAGAACCAGGAAGCGGCTGTGAATTTTTAGAGCTGCTGCGGTGGATTTCGCAAAAGGTAAGTTTCTGCTATCTTTGTTCCTGGCTTCTAAGATATTGATTTAAGGTAAGGCATAGCTCATTAACCTCCCGGTCTTCAATCAATACATTAAAGGAATAGTTCACTTTTCAAGTGAACTTTTCCTTTAATTGAGCCTCAAGTGAAAAGATCTCTCTGCCCTGTGACTGACAGCAGAATAGAGATCTGTATCAACATTAACCCTACAGCTGCCTGAGGTAATTGCTGAGACCAGATTTAGATACAGTACTGGGCAACCCATTATATAGGTTTCACATTCTGCAAAAAAATTTTATTGTTTATTTATTATTTTCATAGTAAAGTTAAGTTATCTGATTCCTAATCATAGGGATGGTAGGAATGAACATTCAAACCTCATTTCAAAAGGTAAAATGAATATACTATTTTTGTAATAGAAGTGTTGTAAAGATGATATCTGTATTGGCTAATAGTGATAATATATAGAGAAAATATAATTTTATTTAATGATCCATATTTGATCATGAATTTCTTACTGGGCTTGATCAGTGGTGACCCATATTGAAACCCCCCCTTGAAAATCTTGAGCTTGCCCCTGTTTTATTTCTATTTGCATTGGATTGTGAGTGAATGTTTCTCTGTTTTCAGTTAAAAAGTACCCAAATCCAACCATACCAGCTACTACTACTACACACACACACACACACACACACACACATACACACACACACACACACACTCACACACACTTTAGTCAGGGTGGCAAGTTCTTGAATCTTACTATTTCAATATGCTACTTTACCATTTACATAAAACATGGATGCAATTATCAATCTTGCTTCCCCTTATGTTTCCCAGCACCTTTGTAAATACCTTATAGTCAGCATAATCTGCATCTGGCTTCTACTCCACTGGAATTCTGGAATTGGAATAATGTCACCGGCCTTAAACCATTGGAAACAGGAAGAGAAGCAACTAAGGTTGTTGTTACTGTTAGTGAAATTACAAATAGTCTCACTTACATTACATGTAAAACAACCTGAACCCTTTATTAGTGTTTTAATTCTATTTTAAATGGTATGCCCATTGCTTTTTTAACTTTTTACTGTTTTACTGAAGAACAGGAGGTAAATGTGCTATGTCTTACATCCCGTTCTTCAGTTAAACTTGCAGGAGCAGAGAAATAACTTACCCAAATCAATCCAAAAACTCCAACGCGTCCCCAGTCCTTGTGTAAGGAGAGTGGACACTGTCAGAGAAGCCGGCGCTGGACCGATCCGCGGGTAAGTTCTTCCTCTGCTCCTGCAAGTTTTACTGAAGAATGGGAGGTAAGGCATAGCACATTTACCTCCTGCTCCTTAGTAAAACAGTAAAAAAGTAAAGTTAAAAAAAGCAATGGACATACCCTTTAAATACTGCATACCTCACTTGCTAAACACTGTGTGGCTCATTTACCCAGAGCCGCTTGGCAGTTTTATGGAGGTAAATCAGTTAGCACGACTTTAACTCCATATTAGTGCTTGATGAGAAAGTTTTGCAAATGAAACCCGTGCATCTCGTGCTCGCAATTTAATACCACTACTTTTAGTGCAAGATTTTAACAGTGACTAATAGTTTTTCTCGCTGCAAAAATACAATAAATAGGAAACTGTTTCTGTTCTCCAAATGCTTCGTTTATGTATTTCAATGAATTTCTATGATCAGATTAAATATGTTTTCGTTACCAATATTCAATATTGGATAGTACATTTATTTCAGAGCCATTATGTTTTCAAGGCACTTTCTTAAGGAAAGAAACAGACAAATGGTGCTAAATATTGCTGAACATAAGGCAGATGAAGCACAATTAATTTATCTTCTTGTTGGGATTTTTCCCACTAAAGTTAACATGTCATTTGGGAATTACAGCAAACTATTGCAAACTGTTATTTAACAACAAACGGTTCAATAGGGAATTCTTATTGTGCATTGTGCCATTATTATGTACCATTTCTAAAGGTTTTCTACACACCACTGAGACAAAAGGATCTGTAAGCACAATCTCTCAACATAATTCAATTTTTTTTCTATTTTACCTTAAATTGTAAATACCAATCTAGAAGCCATTCCAGTACTGGAACATTTTTAACATTTTTTTAACAAGCCATATGGCTTGTTATATTTGCCAGAAATAATACATGCTTAAATACACATTAAAAATGCATATGAAATCATTAATGCAATAAGGTATAACGTAATAAGAGATTTCTTAGTTTGTCATGCCATTAAACAGCAGCAACCAACCAGATTTTTGCTGGTTTACTGCAGTTTAAATGTGATTGGATGTTAGATTAACACTCCCTTACTGCACAGTTAACATGCCCTGGCTAGACTGGTGCAGTTCTGGCTCGGTCATCAGTCCACAATCTGGCCAATGTGAAGACGGGCTTTCTTGCATAGATGTGGAATCCATTAAAATGTGATTTCTGGATAAATCTTTCAAACTTTTCATTTGCATGATTTTTTTAGCAAACTGATTAGTAGTATTTAGACAAAGTTTTGCCTGGTTTACTGAATATAACTTAGTTGAAGTGAGAGGGCATTTCTTTCTTTTAATAGCCGGCTTCCCATATTATACAGATATGACCTTTTGAATTCATTCATATGTGTTATGTTGTTAACTTCTTAAATGTCGAGTCTCACTGCTTCATTTATAATAATTAGTATGTTGTGCTTGGAACTGTAACTTTGTATTTGAGATATGATGGCTGCTCATTTCCCCAGAACAAAACAAAAATGAATGTGTATGTTAGATCTAATGGGTCGTCATTATACTTAACAGTAAGGGTCAATGCTAACATTAAAGTCCCTCCGTTTCATTTCGTTTTTCTGGAAGTAATAACAGTTTATGGAAAATTGTTTCATTACAATAATTGAACAAATACATATTAATCGACAGAGTAATAATGTTTTTTATCTTAGTAGTGGCAAAGGGGTTTTTCTTCTGATTGGTAATGTTGATACCCAAAGCATAGCACTTGGGGGCTGAAATGCAAAACTAGAAAACGTCCATAAACTATCATCTGATAGACAGGAGAAGGTTCCAAATTAAATATTTTTAAATATTAAAAAAAAAAAAAAGGAACGAGTCAGGTTTGCTATTAAATGGGGATCACATAGAGAGCCATTCTGCAATACAAGAAGGCCGCACTTTCAGTACTTGCCAATTTTGTTAACACATACTTAAACCATACAGCATCATCCAACACATTTCAGGGGGATATACGGTTTTAGTATGTGTTAATAAAGCTGTCTGCGGCCCTCTTTTTTCTATTACATGGGGAACCAAATGTTATACTTAGTGGCTAATTTTCCTTCAAGATAACCTGTGGAAATAGAAAAGAATGAATATAAAAAAAAACATTATTAGCAAAGGAGGAAGAGCATTTCAAGGTGGAAGCTGACATGTGCTTTTGACCATCAATGCGGATTCTAATTTCATTAGTTGCCCTTAGATCAATGATTTATAAAGCCATCTTGACAAATATATATTATTTATTGTACACTAAGATTGAAAAAAATGATTTAAGATGAAACATGCATGTATTTTCCTATCTTCGATATGTGATGCTAGTTATCTTCCAAGGAAAGGCAGTCTGATCAAGTACTCCATGTGCCCCACAAGCAATCAATATGAGGTATGATCTCTTTCTCTCTATTTGGTTCTAGTGGGTACTATTCTATTTACTATTTATTAAATACCTAAATTAATGCCCATTGCTATCATTTGTAGTATGTTTGGATATATGAAAGGGACTTATGTAATATGAGATGGAAAAGTTTGCCTTTTATATTAAAGGGCAATTATACTCTGTATCCCATTTGAAGTACTCAAGAGTGAGGACCTAGCAGTTTATGTCCTAACCTTGGGTACTCTGCAAGAAGCACATCTTACCATTGGCCTGATTGTGGATTAAAGATAGACATGCACCAGGCCAGCAAGGAAAAGCTACATAATAACTGTTGATCCACACTGTATCCAGAGGTGAGGATCTAGCGGTTTAGGTCCTCAACCTAGGTACTTTCAATGGCAAGAAGACAGGAAGGAGGTAGGTAAATATAATTGTTCTTTAATCTGTAGCATCCAATCACAGTTAATGTAACTACAGTAGAAAAGCAAAAATCTGATTGGTCCCTGCTGTGTAATGACATGGAAAACATAGAACTCTCCTATTATGTAAAAATAAGTCTATTATTATTTCATATGCATTTTAATATGTATTTAAGCATGTATTGTTTCTGGCAAATGTTATAAGCCATATGGCTTGTTAAAAATGTTCCAGTGCCAGAAGGGCTTCTAGATTTTTATCTACAATTTAACAACAAAAAATATTAATGAACTAATAGTTGGTTTCATATTTTGATTTAGCATAACTGTTGCAATAGTCTTATTTATATCCAAAAACTGCAGGTCTGCCATGTATATTATGCAGCTGCTGCCATGGTATATTATTACCTGAAGTTAAAGCTAGTTCTTGCCAAAGAAATTACTGCTTTAGAATATAAATGTATAATGTTCCCAATTACAATCTTATCCTCCTACGTGGAGAAAAATTCAGGTTGAAAAATAATGCATAATGCATTTTCTTCACCAAATGTAGCTGATTTCCTGTACATCAATTATTGATACATTTGTGTAGGTGTATTACAGAAAAAAATTAACCCTACCAATGAGCGAGGAGCTTAAGTGATTTTTTTTCCTGACAAAAAAGTTGTATAAATGATCATAATACTAGAGCCAAAGAAACTGAATGTTTGAATTAGAGTGTTTCAGAGACTACTTATTGCAATTCAGATTATAGTTCAAATATTTATTAAATTATTTGTAATGATTGTTATTAATCTTATTGCAGATCAAAAGGTTGCTAGATCACATACACCTGTAAAATATTTATAATCTACCCCCTTAATAGATCCCTATGGGACCCAACTGTCTGCTAATATACTTATAAATGGCACGTTACTATGTAGTAGAGCGCTGATTATAACCAGGAAGTAAAGTCCTTAACCCAGGTCAGGTCAATCTTTAAACTAGGGGGAAGGGGTAGATTATAATCGATAATGCACTCCCTACTTTAAATTATACAAATTTAAGAAGTCACCACTGGCCTGTGACTCCTAATATCCTTATAATTTACAGTAGGGGTGCATTATTAACTATATAACCTACACCTGTAGTGGATTTCTATGGGAGGAACTGTTTTATTATAGCCTTACAATCTTACAGTTCCGAATAACGAAACCAGAAGCCACAAAGGGGTAGGTTATAACAAATAATGCAACCCAAACTGTAAATTAAAGGGATATTAGAAGTCACCTTGGAGTTCCGTGCCCTATGTAAAAGGTACTTTTAGAAGTACCACTGTCTCAAAACGCGTCAGGGACAGGTTCCTGGAGTGATTTTCCTCACGTTGTTGGCCATGAAATACAATAAAGGATTGCTTTGCACTAGGTTAAAGACTCATCCCTATTATTTGCTATTTGAGATGTTCAGGAGTTTTTCCGTTGGAGGTGCCGGTCCTCCTGGGACTGGAAGTCTCCCTGTAGTGCTGAGTCCGATGGTAGACTGGAGTAGGTAAGACACCTGACTGTGTTTGTGTAATTCAGGATACAGCTCTTTGCTTCAGCTATTTGCCTTCAGAAGAGGAGAATGTCTATATTCAGATTTTATAAGTGATTTAGAACTATACTGTACTGGGGAACTGTAATATATACTCCCAATTTACTGTATACCTATTCTACTCAGCAACATGGAATCGTAAAATCCATGAAGATTGTGATTGAAGAATCCTTATGTACATTATTGCCCAATTCCCTTGCTGCTTGAATATCAATGTTCTCATTAAATAGAAAATATCTCTAAAATACTGGGGGGAAAGTAATGCACAATAAGTACAGTTTATTTTGAGAGATAATCTCTCTAATGAGCTTCTTAGTATTACCCTGTGCTTAGAGCAGTGAGAGTTCAAAGAACCTCAGATCCTCTGTATTGAGAAATGTTTTAGTTTTCTTGCACTCATTCAGTATATATAATTCAGTTAGAAAACTCTAAACAAGAGTTATACATTATTGTAATACATATCTTTTTAGCCTTCATTTCTCATTCCAGGTTTTGGTGAAAGTCTAAAGCTGGGTACACACAATCCCAATCTTTGCAAAATGACAAAATGACAACCATGTGACAACCATTTTTAAAAGATTAGGGTACACACAAAAATTAGGCTATATATAGTCTTCCTATATACATATTCCAAAAGGAAATCTTCCAAATGTAACAAGCGATCCCAATGCTGACAGTGTAGAGGGGTGATTCTGTTGTATCTGATGGAATTGTGCCTTTCTCATTTATGAAGTAAAGGCAGTTTACTTCACATGCCCTCTAGTGCACAGAAGATCAAAACAAGTAAGCTGCCGCCTTCCCACCAAGAAGCTGACAGCCAATGATATTGCAGTTAGGCACAGATCATGCTACAGATGTCACAGGTCCCACCTCTCAGGCACAAAAGAGGGATTTAACAAATGTTTAGAAGGGCATGTCCCCCTCTCAATTTAACTGTTCCAACACCTTAAGGACCTCCCAAACCCACATTTCTCTATACTTATTTACCAAAGATGATCCTAAACTTGGGATATTGTATAAAGTATGTTGCTATTTGTTTCAGATGCCTTAATAAAGCTTTCTTAATGTAATATGGAATCTTTTCTCTCTTTCCCATGCTTTTCCTACTGAGTCTAGTGACAATGCCCAATCTAGTACAGAGTTTCAACCATCTGGACAATTATATATGGTGGGAATCACAGGAATATCGCTTTAGGGAAATTATGAGTAATAATAAGTGCATACTGTACCAATATCATCTGATTAACAGCAACAACAATGTCTAGTTTTACTTATACAGTATATCTTTGACCTTGTAGGTTTACACGAATGGCTGTTTTCCATTTTGCCAGCATTTTTCCTAGCGGTTCTTATTGCCCTGCCCCAAGGAAAATGTTGCAAGCAACGTTTTTCTAGGGGCAAAACATCTGGGAACCAAGCCATATATTTCTACTTTACAGTTTTCTGACTTAAGATAACACACAGAGAATAATTGAGTTACTCTACAGCACTGACCAATGATTAGTCAACCAGTTTAAGAGCTGTAGAAAGTTAATGACCAGAAAGGACTCCTGTATTTTTTTAACAAACTTGACTAATGCAATTTTGCCATGGTTTGAGCATGCAATTAATTTGCATCATCCAATCAGATGTTATTTGACTGCCGTAAGCCTGTAAAAATGTAATCCCCTTGGTCTTTACAACTGGACCAAAACAAATGTAAACTTTTCAGAAATGACGATTTTATACAAATTCTAATAATCATAATTTTATGCTAAATATGTTTTAGTGCATCGTGACTTACAGTATATGTTTTTGGTTTTCTGTTTGGGTATAATTTTTTGGATGAATATTCCTTTAAAGGGCATGTCCACCTCCAAAACTTTGCCCCACTGCTGGCCCCACTGTGTAGTGTAAAAATCCTTACCTTTCTCCTGTGCTCCTTATGGTTGTCCTGTAGTGCCATCTGAAAGTCCAGAAAAGTAAAGAGTAGGAGCTCTATGTGTGTAATTCAGTACCTGCTCCTTCCCTGTCCTCCTTGAGGACTCTGGCATGCACAGGGGAGCTCTACCCACTCCCCCCCTTCCCCGGATCTCTTGACTCTGCAGTAAAAAAAATCAGGGTTATTACATTTAAATGTGCACAGAAACAGGCTTTTTTCCATGGTTTTCACCAGGTGCAATAGAAAACCATGGAGGTTTGAAACATGTTGTGCTGCACCTGAGTACATGAAACATGTTCTGCTGCCCTGTGCATCTGGCTCCCGTGGGATACTATATTTGTTATTATCATATTTGAGGCTTGGGTGAATCCTTCCCACATGGTTGATCCTGTTAAAAATACCTGCTGCCTGGGAACCCATATTGGTTTTCAAAATTAGCTGGAGTTTAAGAATATAACCAGTTTGTTCTATAAAAAAGAAGAAAAAAGTTTAATAGGCAAGTAATGATAAGAAAACACATTTCTAACCTTTCATTTAAAAAGAACCTTAATTTGAGCCTATACTTCTCTTTTAAAAGCATTGAAAAAAGCACAGATCTGTGACCTAACCCAGTGGTTCTCAAACTCTAGATCATGGAAATGCAAATCTTTCTTGCGGTAAACAGGTTTTTTTAACGATGGACAGGCACACGTGTCTTTTTAACGATGGACAGGCACACATTTGTTTTTAACGATAAACAGGCACACATTTGTTTTTAACGATAAACAGGAACACATGTGTTTTTAATGATGGACAGGCACACATGTGTTTTTAACGATGGACAGGCACACGTGTTTTTAACGATGGACCAGCACACATGTGATTTTAATGATGGACTTGCACACAGGTGTTTTTAACGATGAACAGGCTAACATGTGATTTTAATGATGGACAGGCACACACATGTTTTTAACGTTGAACAGGCACACATGTGATTTTAATGATGGACAGGCACACAGGTGTTTTTAACGATGGACAGGCACACGTGTTTTTAATGATGGACAGGCACACATGTGTCTTTAACGATGGACAGGCACACATGTTTTTAACGATGGACAGGCACACATGTGTTTTTGATGGACAAGCACACAGGTGTTTTTAACAATGGACATGTGTTTTTAATGATGGACATGCACACATGTGTTTTTAATGATGGACAGACACGCATGTTTTTAACGATGGACAGGCACACAGGTGTTTTTAATGATGGATAGGCACACAGGTGTTTTTAACAATGGACAGGCACACGTGTTTTTAATGATGGAAAGACACGTGTGTTTTTAATGATGGACAGGCACACATGTGTTTTTAATGATGGACAGGCACACGTATTTTTAATGATGGACTGGCACATGTGTTTTAAATGATGGACAGGCACACAGATGTTTTTAATGATGTACTGTACAGGCACACAAGTATGTTTTAATGATGTACAGGCACACAAGTCTTTTTAATGATGTACATACGCACATGTTTTTAATGATGGACAGGCATACATGTGTTTTTAATGATGGACAGGAACACATGTGTATTTAATGATGTACAGGCACAGGTTTTTTTAATAATGGAAAGGCACAGGTGTTTTTAATGATCGTCAGGCACAGGTGTTTTTAATGATCATCAGGCACACATGTGTTTTTAATGATGGACAGGCACAGGTGTTTTAATGATGGACAGGGGCAGTTGTCTTTAATGATGGAGAGAGGCACACATGTTTTTAATTCTGGACTTAATGTTGTAATTGGCCATTTTATTTTATGCACATTACAGAGTATGTAATCAATTTTAGTTACACTACATTGACTGCATTGGTATTGCATCATAACAAAAATGTTATACTGGTGAAAATATTTCCAAATTATTATTTTCCTAAGGCACCTCTCTGGCTCTTTTACCCTTTGAGAAACAATGACTTGAAAACCCATCAATATATTGTGAGAATGTAATGCCTTCTATTTGTTGGTTAAGCACACCCATTCAGTCAACATTCCTAAAGCATAAATGTCTTCAAAACTAATTATACACAATGCTATTTTTTTGTAAATAAAATTAAAAATACCCCCCATCAGTGTTACCCAATACCTATTAAGATAAAAAGAATAAATTAAACAATGTAAAGCTACTTTCAGCCCACTCAAATAGTAAATTTGTCCCATGCTAAATAGTAGCTCGAAATGTATCACTATTGTAATTATGCACTAAGACTGTAGGTAGAGGGGCAATCTTCCCTTTTAAAATGAGGGAAGAGGCCATCCACCCAGTGCTTTATATTAAAGGCATAGGACCTCCCATAAAAGGGGCATGTTGGGGGTGCTATAACCACATGAAAGCTTGACCTGGCTTCCCAATGAATGCATACAATTGTGAAAGCACTCCAATTAGGCTAATTTACAACTACATTTAGCAGAAGTGCTACTGATCTGGTCAAACATTTATACAAATACAACATGCCCCTTTTATGGGAGGTCCTATTCCTTTAATATAAAGACCTCCCAGACTGGGGTTACCTTGACATGGTTGGAAGGCTTTTCATTCATGTGATCACAGTAATGTATACTAAAACCCCTTTGTTTATAATGTATTCCAGTGTTGTATGGGGCCTAGGAATGTGCATTGATTATCTTTTCTATGTTTGTATAAATGTTTAACCAGATCAGTAGCACTTCCGCTAAATGTAGTTGTAAATTAGCCTGATTGGAGTTCCACAATCCTTGTATTGTATGTTTTCTTTTCCAAGGGTAAACCCTAAATGTGTATATGACAGCTACCCAGCAGCCTTCCTTCTAAAAATCCAAATCAAAGGATATTTCCTGGTAACGTTATATCTTTAATCATTTCTAGAAAGATAAAGCAGAGATGACCATTAATTATTTGTAGTTTGCGAAATCAGAGCAGTCAGCAGTATTAGAGCTGATAAGTAATAAGGAAGGAAGGTTTGCGGTCACAATAAAGATGCTTTGAGGATCTTTTAAGGGGATACATACACTAAAGCAATGGGACATGAGTTTCCAATGGGATTTTAAAAATTTCTACCCTGCAGATAATGTAGAAAATGTGTGTAGTGGAATAATTGACTTGTGGTTCTGTATATTTGTTTCTTAAAAGAGAACAAAAGCTAAAAACTCAATGAATCTAAATAGAATCTCAAAGAAGATAGTAGCTGTAACTCTCACCTCTTAAATCAGCAGCATTGTAAACAAATCATCTTGCAAACTGGCAAGTGAGTGAGTAACAATTGGTTTTCTGATTGTTAAGTCTTGAGAGAGGTGACTGACCGATCCTTCTCACAGGGGGGATAAGGTTTAGAGAATTCACTGAACAGGTATTCTGTTTGGGACCCACTTAACATACATAAGAGATGCAGCTATTGGTTATCTAACAATTAAGAGGCGTCTCATCCACTTACAGCCTACAGTCCCCAAATACACAATTTTTGCTACACTTAGCTTTATCAAAAAGGATTCTGTCACTACTTATAGATCCTGATTCTTCACCAGCAGCTAGATGCTACCTTGCTACTGTATAGGTTAAATATGTGCTACACAGCAGCAAAGTAGGCTTCTCCTCTACAGCTTTGGGAATGGAATTCAGTGATTGGCCACGCAATGGCAAAGACTGACTTCAAGACCCGGAAGCAGCATAGGAGGCAGCAGAGTGGTGAGGGTAGACTTGCTCTTTAAAGAATAAATGCTCATTTATATTGTGTATTTAGTTTTTGTGTAATCTAGGAAACACCTGATAGAAACCCATAGCCAATGAACAAATGTACAACTGGTTATCCCAGGAAATGAACCCTACAAATTAAAAAAGTTAAAGGTTTTCACCATCAAACAATTTCAAAGCAATGTATCAAAAGTGCTGCTGTCTGTTTAATATGGTGCATAAAGCATTAGACATATAATAGATAATTTGTAAAATCCGTTGTCAGGGATTAGTTCACCTTTAAACAAACATTTTTAGATAAGCATTATTGTGTATGCCGGAGGTGCATTTTCTTTTTGCACTTACAATACCCTCTTCTTACTGGAAATTTAATTAAGATGCTCTTCAGTTGATTAAATCTTTCCTCTTTGATCTGTTGCAATCAGAATTCTGTCTCTTCAAATAATTTCAAAAATTAATAAATCTAGAAGTCTGAGATTCCTACCAGTTTGGTTCACACAACAGAAGTCTAGCACATGGTATAAATGAAAGTTGTTCTTTACTAAAATTTCCCTTGGGAACTCACTGAAGAAATCTCTTGATGTGAACTCCCTGAATTATTTTTTTTTCACCAGAAAAAAGTCCCCTTTATCTTTGTGAACTGCTTTTATCTTTTCCTTTTTATTCAGTTACAACAGTTCTACTGCTTATTACTACTAAAACTTTCTATTCATTAATTACACCTGTAAAACTGTATCTGGGTTATTTATCCACAAATAAGCACTTTATTCTAGGCCTGTCATCTCGCCCTCAACTTACATTTCTCATTTTTGAGATCTGCGAGAATATCTTTGGTTATTTGATTACAGAATTTATAGAGGACCTGGATAACAATGTTATTATTGCTTTTTTGTTAGAAGAACTAAAGTTAAAATGTATGTAAAATGTCTATTCTATCTAAAGCATATTAATAAAGTATAATTAAATACCGCTGTCATTATTCAACAATGACCAGCAGAATTTAACAATCGATAGTCATACTAAACGTATTTAAGTAGAACTATAGTGGGAATATTATCTACATTTTTTTACATAATATAGTAATCTCTGCTCCCACAACCACACCATGGCCATTTTTTACCTTTAATATTGATATTCAGTAGAAAAATGTAAAGAGCTTATTCAGTAAGAGGTGCAAATTTCTGCCTGTGTCCTTTATCTGCAGCAACCAATCAGATGTTATCAATTTTTTTCTAGTCAACTACAGTTAGAACATATTTAACAAATGATTAGTTGGGGCAAATTAACAGCTCGGACAAATGTTTGCACCTCTTATAAAAAATAAGGCTGTAGGTGTTTTCAATGTAATCCCTACCTAATGACCCTGGGTAAATTTTTGCTGTATTGTTACCCTATAAATATAGTAATTATTGTTAAATACACAAATTAATTTAATAAACTGTTATTGGTTATAGCATTTTCTAACAAACCATTGAATATACAGCTATCACTGGGGATGTTTGTAAAGGTTCTCATTCATCCAGGTCATGGATATCTGTTGTATTCAGTTAAGTGGATTTAAAGTTTAGTTCTTGAAGACGTTTCGCTAGTCATCCAACTGGCTTTCCCAATTCAGAATGACTTTTCAGAATGACTTGTACAAGAATCAGTTGGCAATTATGTATCCTGGAAAGTCCCAATAAGCATATGACAGCCAGGTGTTAGGGACCTTTTCAATGCAAGACGTGATTGCATTGAGGCTAAGAGATGTTATCGAATCTGCCCAGGTTAAGGTATCAAAACAGCATTGTACATGGCAGACAGTTGAAGTCGAACTGTCAACTGCCAACTGTCTGCCATGTACAATGCTGTTTTGATACCTTAACCTGGGCAGTTTCGATAACACCCCTAAGCCTCAATGCAATCACACTTTGCATTCAGAAGATCCCTAACACCTGGCTGTCATATGCTAATTGGGACATTCCAAGGCACATCATTGCCAACAGATTCTTGTACAAGTCATTTTGAATTGAGAAAGCCAGTTGGATGACTAGCAAAACGTCTTCAAAAACTAAACTTTAAGTCCATTTGATAAAACTGAATACAACAGATATATCACTGGGGATGTTTTTCAATGCAGCTGTCTTCCAGTACCCAATTGTTATTTAACCACACTTTATTAAGCATTTCTGCTTTATAAATATGTCCTAAAAGTTAGCAGTATTGTGGAGAAATAATCTGTTATTCTGCAGTTTTGTTGCATTTTTAACTCTGCAGCTATTGTTCCTTGTGTTTAATATTTCTTTCTCTGACTGCTCGGCCTTGACTATGGAGTGGTCCCGTTATCCCACTCCTCCCAATAGTTCTGGGAGTATCCCACTTCTGGGGTGTTCTCCCACACATCCAAGAGGCCACCCCTAACTAGCATGAGGGCCCAAAGTCCAGGGATCCTGCATAGCACATTTACCAAAATGGGATGTCTGAAGGTGACAGTCAGGTCACCCAGTAGGTACTTGACTATTGTGGCAGAGATGAGAGAGGGAGAAGGACCAGAGAATTCACTGAGCAAATATGTATCTGGTCTGAGACACATACTGTGAAAGCCATAAGCCCATAGGGTAAAATTTAGGGCTGTTGATATTTTTGTTTTAGTTCTCTTTTAATTTTAAACACTTAGGAGATACATTATGTTGATTACTGTACTGGAAATTGAATCAAATGAATTCAATAAACTAAAATAAAAACAAAAAATTGGTGGCTGTTGCAGGGTGCAGAAATGGGAATGCTGGAAATTGTAGTTTTCAGACATCTGCAGGGCAGCAAGTTGGACATCCCTGGTGTAGTATGGGAAACAAAACATACACACATTTGGGGTCTGTGACCTTGATTTGAAAGGTCATAACATCAAACTGTGGGAAATCATCAACCATCACTTTCTATTATAATAAACTGATATTTCACAGAAATGCAGAACAGCTACATTGCAGGGATATAATTACAATTCTTTTCCTATTTACCTATGAACAAATGCTTTGTGTTGTATTACTCTTATGTATTACACAAAGGTTAAAATAAGTGTTTCAGGTATAAGATATCAGGGGAGGAATTTCAGCTAAACCAGCAATTTGGCTGCGAGATGGAATTTATAGTCTACTGCACATCTCACATTGCACATTAGGTATCCAGTAGAATGAGCACAGAAAGGTACAGTTAAAACAGAGCTTGGGAACATTTAAATAAAAGATCATAGAGTCTAGAACAATATCATCACAAGCGATGGGAGAAATTATTCAGCTACTTTGAAAATTCATCGATTTATCTCCAGTGAAACAAATTGCAAATGCAAAAAGATTCATAGACGATTTGCTAAATGTTCTGTGATACATTTAAGAAAAAAAAAACAGTAGGGAAGCATGGATTCATCAGATTGTGACCAATGTAATTACTGTAGGCACTGTGTCCTGCCTTCCATGTTGGCTACACACATTACAAGGGAATAAGAGAGAAAACACTGCCCAGGTCGAAATGAATTGACAAATACAAAATTAGGTAGGAGGAATGAAGACAAATAGAAATTTGAAAAGATTAAATCAGCTATCATTCCACTTAAACTTTAGAATGAGATATTGATAGTATAAGGCATGGGGCTAAAATATACCATGAAAAAATATTTCCTGTTGATAACATGCGCTGACCAACATAACTAAATGTAAAAACTGTATTAAAACATATATGCTGCTCTTTTATTATATTATTCTTAATAGAAAGAGTTTCAAAAAACATGAGGTTGGTGCAACAAAAAGTGCAAAGTTTGCCCATGCTGTTAATCTGCATCTACCAATCAGATGTTATCTAAATGCAGTAACCCAATCAAAGACTTTTATCTGATTGGTTGTTGCAATTAAAGGGTAAACTAGTAATAATTATATAAAAAGCCTTCCATCTTACCTTCAAAATAAAACCTAAATCACATCTCTAGATAAAATTTGTGAGAAGTTATTGCTGGAAAAGTTCAGCAACGTTACTTCCTGGTTGAACACTTCCTGTTTTCAGCCATGTGACCACCTTGTAGTCATATGACCAGCCTCTGCCTGCATTAATAGGCTCCCCTTCTCAACTGTCAAATTTTTCCTCACGTACTTCCTGGTTTCCCCAGCAATAAGTCTTAACTGAGCATGCTTCTCCCCTGGGAGAAAAGGGCCGGCCAAGGTCAGGTGATGTCACTCAACCTACTGGAATCAGGAAGTTTGAACATTCACCCCAATGTAATTTCCCGCAGGCTCCAGCCAGAGATGTGGTTGTCGGCTCAGTGTAAAGAAAATACTGCAGGCTTTCATTTAACCCTAACTTGTTTGAGCCCACAGTTGCCCTTTAATAGCACAGGCACACTTTTGCACCTCTTATTGCATCTGGGTCATAGGACGGTATTTATAAAACGCTGTTATCATGAAATAACAATATTGTTTTTTGCACGGTGGTTGTTATTTTACATGGTTGTCTTTATTGTACATGGTGTTTTAAAATAAAGGATGCACTTGGTGCCTTTATTATGTGACATATGTACTGCTGGTTTCTTTTGAATATGGCATTTTTATGCAAATGAAACAAGCAGTGCATATGTCAAATAATAAAGGCACCAAACACATCCTTATTTTACAACACCATGTACAATAATGACCGCCGTGGAAAATAATGATTGTTGTGTAAAATAAAGAACACTGTATAAAATAACAATATCGTTATTTTACGAAAACAGTTTTATAATACCGCCCCATAGAACCTTAGTAACATACAGGGAGATTCAATAAAAGTTCTTATTGTTAAAAATGGTGCTAATTTTACCCCAACCAATTAGATTATATTTAACATTTAAAAGCTAACATCTGATTGGTTGGGGAAAAATTAGCACCATTTTTAATGATAAGAACTTTTATTAAATCTCACTTATAGTTTCTCAAGCAAATGACAAGTGTTTCCAGTATTGTTCCGGCTCAACATTGCAAGTGGCACAAATTTAATCAATGACATCACTGACATTCACTACTTTAGAAGGTGTCTTCCCACCCACTAATTGGCAGGAAGCAGGGGGAGCCCGGGAGCCAAGGGGGCCCCATCTTTTGGCAGATATGACCTCCTCCCAGAAAACCACTGTGGATAAAGCACTGATAGGGGCCCCATCATAGTTTTGCAGGGGGGGGCAGTCATTCCTAGTTACACCACCTACAGGAAGAAGTTACACTATATTATCAGATGACAAAATGACAATTAAAGCCTAATGTAGATTTGGGCAGGTAAAGTAAGACGTAGATATGAACAAAACTGGAAAGTGTTTATTCAGACAGTGATTTTACAGAACCTACTGAAGTTCCGAAAATCCGATTTGTGGGGGTTTTTTTGTTTTTGTTTTTTTGTGATTAGTTCAGAGTTTCAAAAACATTTCAAATTCTGTCAGATCCACAGATTTTCAAAACATACAGTTCCGCTTTGAATCCAGGTTTGTTTTACTATTAAGATGGTGTCTAATAATATGAGCAATACAATATTGCAAGAATAAGAGGAATAGAGCTTAGCTTGGAATCACATAGAAATGAAAGTGAATAATCATTTTAAATGCTTCACTCATTTTAGTTACAAAATCTTCATGGCTGCTTGTGCCAGATGCCCCACTAAAATCTGCATTGTCTGTAGAAATATAATAGTCTTGCCTTCTATAAAGGATTCCTTTAAACTGAGATGCTGTGAGTTGGACAATGGCCCTTTATCATGTAAATGCTACTAATATAAACCATGTAGGTTATCATTTGAAAGAATACATCCCGACCTTGACTTCCTATTACACTGTCGGCACACTGGCCAGCTAAGCTTTGTAGTTCTGCATCTGGAGTGACAAATATAATATATCACTGGTATAGCTTCTTCCACAATTACTGAAACGAAATGTGCATTTCACAGTGTATAAAATGCACTTTTACATTATTTCTCTGTGTTTGATGGAATTCTCCACTTTTGCCACTGTCACAGTTACCGCGCTAAATGCTTAATGTTTCATAACATGCAAAGCTGTAGAGTTTATCCTATGAAGTGTGAATCTTTTAGGTAATCTGCATTTTTGTCAAGTTTCACAAATTAAGCATTGTGTTAATGACTTCCTGAGCTGTGTCTCTAAGTAATGCATCCATGATAAATAGTTTTAAGTTATAAGCTCTTATCATGCAGATTGAAGAGGGCATGATCTACACACTTTATTTACTATTCATTCCCTAAGGACTTTGATTTGATAAAACTCACACCCAGACCAATCAATGTGGTGCCACTGAGATTCGTAACGGAATGACACTTGTTTTAATCAAATTGTATTCACTACTTAGCACTGCTCCAAGGGAGTTCTACTCATCAATTATGAGTTTAAGAGATCTTCTATTCTGTTTACAGAATACTTTATATCCATAGTCATTCCTTTCTAAAATACATATGAACAGCAGAAAAACTGTATATTTTCTTCTTGTTCTGGAGGCAGAGTTGTTAATGAAATTCTAGATGGCAGATTTTTGCAGTTTTTAATATGTATGGTACTTAGAAGGCATAGAAGCTGTACCTTTTAACCGATCTGTACTTTCTTTCTATGTATTATTAAAAAGGTTCATCGTAATTATAATTTTATGGAATAAATCTTTTACCTACATTTTATAAGAAACAGAAATTACGTTGATCATCTAAAAGCAATTAAAAACCACTGTGATAAGAGTTGTCTTATCACAGTAGAGATTTAGGTACACAGTAGACCATTGCAGCACTAATTGTTTAGGGTAATTATGTTCACGCTATACCAGCAGATTTGTGCACCAAAAATTTGTTTTCACCATATTACCTATTATTGACTGTACAGAGTCAGATTTCCATTTATCTAAATTTTAACATATTTGAAAACTTTCTTACTCAATATCTATTCTTTTATTTTATATAATATAGGGGGAAGGGGCTGTCAAAACATGGTTTATTTATACAGTTCCTTGATAATGTTTCTACATTGATTATTTCTTATTGTGATATTGATGGAATAATCAATATAAATGAAACAATATTCTGCTACAGATGGGCTTTAAGGCATTTTAAGTGTTTTTATGGAAAACTTCAAAGGGACACTAAAGTGAAAAATGACTTGCTTTCATCCTCAGTATTTGTAGAGCTCTCAGGAGGCTTGATAGAGGGTGGAGTACCACATGAAATGCTGCCCTTTAATTTCCACAATGGAGCAATAAACATTGTTCTGCACACTTTTTCAACTGTGGAGCTTCACTTTTTGTTTTATTTGTATATTGGGGCTGGTGAGCAGTAAAGTCGAAAGGAAGAAGCCCTATAGAGTGGTTTTGACCAAACAGCAACTGCATCAATGTATGGCCCAGCACAGAAGAGCCAATTACTTGGGTCAGGACTCAGCCATGTACCTGCATCTTAAGGATTAAGGGCATACCTTTGAAGATTGTAATGTTAACATATTGGCAAAGGAACGTGACTGGTTCAAGAGAGGTGTTAAGGAGGCCATTTATGTGAAACTAAAGAAACAAAGCCTAAATAGAGATGGGGGGGTTCAACACCAACTGTCTGCCATGTACAATGCTGTTTTGACACCTTACTCTGGGCGTTCCTATAACACCTCTTGGCCACTATCAAATCACGCCCTTAACACCTGGCTGTGTGTCAAGTCATTCTGAATTGAGAAAGCCAGTCAGATGACTAGCAAAACGTCTTCAAGAACTAAACTTCAAGTCCAGTTTATCTAATTGAATACAACATATATACTTAAGGGGTCCTGCAGCTCGAAACTAGGACCCCCTTCCCTGGCACTTATAAGTGCCTTTGCAGCACTTATAAGAACCCTTCTGGCACTGAAAAGTGCCTTTTGAGGCTTAAGGGGTCCCGCAGCTCAAACCGGGATCCCCCTCCCCGGCACTTATAAGTATCCTTGCAGCCGGTGTGGAAGATGTCTTCTTTCTTTCTTTTGCCATCTGATGATTTCTAAGTTCCGTGGGGGTTTGAGCTGCTTTATATATTTCAATACTTGCAATCATATGATCACACATTAACCGATCATATTTTGAATATAAAATACAGTCAATGACATTCACCCTTGAATGTAGCTTTGTATATTCGGTAACCCTCAAAGGTATATGCGCAAACTCGAAAATAGCTTATGTGTAGCAGAAGTTCTTTTTTTTTTTTACGTTTTGGTGATTTGCATATGTTCCCCTGACCATTCCACAGGTGACTGAGCCATCTACCGTAATTTATTTTTAAGGATTTTTTTTTTTGCCCCATTGACTTCTCTGGGACATTTTTCAGATTTATATTTTTTTTTCAAAATTCCTGAAAATCAAAAAAAAAAGAACGGAACTCGTTGTTTCTTACATCTCTGCTCCTAGTTAGTATGCATTCCCCCCTCTTTTTCAGTAGCCCCTCACAGACACTGTGACACATGGGTGAGCATGTGCAGTGGAGGTAAGCTGTGTCTAAGAACAGTAAGCTACAGTCAATAGCATCCACCCTGAGATATTCTGTTATAGTGACATGACAGCAAATCTGGCAGTTGTTATTACTTAACTACTTAAATGAAATAAGATTTTCTTACAGTGGTTTAAATGCCTTTTAAGTAAGGGATGAATACAATGAATTAGGGTCCCCCTTTTACTATTAATACTTAAAGGGATTGCAAGGATTTTAGTATAGTATAGTATAGTATTTGAGGTTGAATAAAGACATACGTCCATCCAGTTCAACCCATCCAGCAATATCCTCATTTCCTGCCTAACTGTTGATCCAGAGGAAGGCAAAAAAAACCCACCAAATTAATGAAGGGGGAAAAAATTCCTTCCTGACTCCAAGTGGCAATGGGAAATTTCCCTGGATCAACTCTACTTTATGTATCAATACCAGTAACTTGTAACATTCCTTGTTTGCAAAAACTCATCCAGCTTTTTTTTGAAAATGACCAATGAACCTGCCATAACAATGTCCACTGGAAGACAGTTCCATAGCTTTACCGTTCTCACAGTGAAAAACCCTTTCCGAACTTGAAGCCTAAACCTTTTTTCTTCAAGTCTTAAGGGATGTCCTCGTGTCCTTTGACATGTTCAATTGGTGAACAATGCCCCAGATAGTTTATTGTATGGCCCGTTAATGTATTTATACACAGTAATCATATCCCCATGCAAGCACCTTTTCTCCAGCGTACATACTTGTAACTTTTCCAGTCTCTCTTCATATTCAAGCTCCCCCAATCCCCTTATTAATTTAGTTGCCCTTCTCTGAACCATTTCCATTTCAAAGATTTCCTTTTTGTACACAGGATGTCAAAATTGCACTGCATATTCCAAATGAGGCCTTACCAATGCTTTGTAAAGAGGGAGAATTACATTTTCCTCCCTTGAATCCATACCTCTCTTTATACAAGACAATACCATGCTGGCTCTGGCTGTTGCCGCCTGGCACTGCTTGCTACCTTTAAGTTTGTTATCCACCAAAACTCCAAGATCCCTTTCCAACAGGGATTCAATTAACACAGAGCCATTTATAGTATAAGTAGCACAAGGATTTTTAAGTCCAAAATGCATCACCTTACATTTATCAACATTGAATTTCATCTGCCACTTAGCAGCCCAATTTAACAATCTACCTAGATCCCCTTGCAACGATTGCATATCCTCTGAAGTTTTTAATGGTCAACAAAGTTTTGTGTTGTCAGCAAATACAGAAACCTTGCTGACAATACCCACTTCCAAATCATTAATAAATATATTAAATAGAAGCAGCCCCAGCACAGAACCCTGTGGCACCCCACTTAGCACTTTAGTCCATAATGATGAAGCCCCATTAACAACTACTCTCTGCATCCTATTCATTAACCAATTTTCTACAAATTTTGTACAAATGTGACTCCCCAGACCAACAGACCTTAGCTTATACATTAGTCACCTATGGGGGACTGTATCAAAAGCCTTTGCAAAATCCAAGTAAACTACATCTACTGCTATTCCAGAGTCTAAATTTCTACTTACTTCCTCATAAAAGCCAAGCAAGTTAGTTTGACAAGATCTATTCCTCCTAAATCCATGCTGGTTACTACTTATAATGTCAGTCCTTGAAACATACTCTAGAACATGTTCCCTTATTAAACTTTCCAGGATCTTCCCCACCACTGAAGTTAAACTTACAGGCCTGTAATTACCCAGCTGTGAACGACTACCCTTTTTAAATATTGGAATAACATCAGCCTTTTTCCAATCCAGAGGCACACCACCGGACATGAGGGAATCAGCAAAAATAAGAAACAATGGCCTAGATAAAACTGTACTCAGCTCCTTAAGTACCCAAGGATGTATTTTATCCGGTCCAGGAGATTTATTAATATTAACCTTCTTTAGTTCTTTCTGTACCATATCCTCGGTTAACCAAAGTGCACTTGAATCTTTTATACCATTATTGCTACTATACTCTATGATATCTGTACTTGGATCTTCTATAGTGTATATAGAGGAAAAAAATTATTCAAGACATTTGCTTTATCGCCATCCTCCGTAACTAACTCATCCCCATTAATTAATGGTGTCCACATTCTCAGTCCTCATCTTCTTATTATTAATATAGTTAAAAAATTTTAGGCTTAGTGATGCTTTGTTCAGCTATCCTAACTTCGTTATTAATTTTAGCTAGTTTGATTGCTTTCTTACACTCCTGTTAGAGTTTTTATAATCCCTGAAGGCCCTTTCCGTTCCTTCGCCTTAAAGATTTTAAATGCCTTTTTCTCTTCCTTTTGCCTCTTTACATCAGCATTCAGCCACATGGGCGCAGATTTATTTTTTTTACATTTATTTCCTAAGGGTATAAATTTAGATGTGAACTCGCTTATAATCCCCTTGAACACAGTCCACTTCTGCTCAGTACATTTACCTGATAATACGCTATCCCAGTTGACATTCTGAAGAGCTGCTTTTAACCTGGGAAAATTTGCTTTCCTGAAATGAAGTGTCTTTGTTAACCCAGCGCACTTTTCCTTTTGATAACAAAGTCCAAATGCCACTATTTCATGGTCACTATTCCCTAAGCCTCCAGTTACCTTTATATCTATAATGCGCTCCACAATGTTAGATATTACCAGATCCAACAGAGCTCCTTTTCTAGTAGGAACCTCAACCACCTGTGAGAGAAAATTATCCTGCAGCAAATTCAGGAACTCATTGCCTTTTTCTGTTCCACCACACCAATCAATGTCAGGGTAATTGAAGTCCCCCATAATGAGCACACTCCCCAAACTTGCAGCCCTTGCCAACTAGCATTTGGCGAACTCACCTCCTCTCTGCTAGCATTTGGCGGCTTATAGCAGACACCAACAATGACATTACCCCCTTTCCTGTTGCCTAATTCCACCCATATTGCCTCCACTTTATCATCCATATCACCAGTTATCTCTTCTTTTAAATTTGGCTTCAATTCTTTTTTAACATAAACACATACTCCTCCCCCTTTCTTTTTTTTTCTGCATATCCTTCTATATTTACAGCCAAGTCATGAGAACTGTTCAACCACATTTCTGCTATACCTATTACATCATACTTTTCATTCAATGCCATCATTTCCAATTCTCCCATTTTGTCAGCCAGGCTTCTCGCATTTGCAAACATACATTTTAGATTATGATACTGTAATTTATTAGTACACTTTAATACACATGCCTCCCTATCCCCTATGCTAGCCCCACCCCCCTTGCCGCCCACCAGTGACCTATCTACACCCTGCTTTCCTCCTGGGCTATCTATCCCAGTGAGACTGTTAGTACCCTCCCCCCCAAACCTAGTTTAAAATCTCCTCCAACCCTCTAGGCATCTTCTCCCCTAAAACAGCTGCACCGCCATCAGTGAGGAGCAACCCATCCCTACTAAAGAGCCTGTAGCCGACAGCAAAGTCTGCCCAGTTCTCAATAAACCCAAACCCTTCTTCCTTACACCACTCTCCTAGCCACGCATTAATGCTCCTAAGCTCCCGCTGTCTCCCTGGCTTAGCACGTGGCTGCGGTAGTATTTATGAAAACACTACCCTGGAGGTCCTTGCTTTTATCTTGGCCCCTAGCTCTCAGAAATCATGTTTAAGGACCTCACCTCCTCCTCTAACTTTGTCATTGGCACCAATGTGAACCAAGACCGCCGGGTCACACCCGGCCCCACCCAATAATCTGTCTACACGATCCACCACATGCCGAACCCTAGCACCAGGCAGGCAACACACAGTTCAGCATGTAGGGTCTTGGCGGCAGATTACCCTATCTACCTTCCTTATAATGGAGTCCCCTACCACTACCACCTGCCTTGCATTCCTGACCCTTCGTTCCTCCTCCCTTGTATCAGAGATGGCAGTCCCCTGGGTGCTCAAGGGACTAGCCCCCTCCATACACGTTAATTCCGAGGTGTCCTCCTCCACTTCATTACCTAAGGCGGCAAATCTGTTGGGATGGACAACCTGGGAAAAAGCCCCCCTACTCTTCCATCCCCCACTTCCCCTAGTAAGCCTAACAAAACTACCTCCTCCCTCAACCTTTCCTGTCCCACTTCCACCCACCTCTATACTGGCCCCAGCCAGTGCCTGCTGACCCCCAAGTTCTGCCAATCCCTGCAATGCTGTAAGCTGCCCCCTTAGACTCTCCACCTCAGCTTCCAAACAGGCAAACCCACTCACACCTGACACAGACATAGGTTCCCCGGAACGTCTGCTCCAGGTTCCTATACATGTGGCACGATGCACATTGCATGGTACCAACAAAACTGTCCCTTCTTATACACCACAACAGCACAGTGATGCACAAACCTTGTTTAATTGCCCTTCTTGTTTCAATGTCCTTCTTTTTCTATGTCCTTAAGATTAAGGTCCTTAAGAGAAAGGGACACTCACTAGTTCGTTTCACTCACAGGAAACTTCCTTTTGTTAGGTCCAAACCACAGGCCCAACAACTGTGAATCCTATTTAACTAATAGGCCCCAACCCCCACACCAATTAGTGCAAAAGCCAGAAAGAGAGGGGAAAAAAAAACACTTTTTAACCCTTTCACAGCCTGTTTGTGATTACAACAGGTACAATACTAGAATATAGATGTCCAGCGCACCCCTTTAACTGGAAGAAGAAAGATTAGTCTGCTTACTGCACACACAGTCCTTAACAGTACAAACAATCCTTATTTTCAAACTTTCACACACACCATACAACCATCAAATGATTAAGTGTCCTTCTTTTTCTATGTCCTTGAGATTAAGGTCCTTAAGAGAAAGGGACACTCACTAGTTCGTTTCACTCACAGGAAACTTCCTTTTGTTAGGTCCAAATTTTCATGACGTCTGTGAGTTATAACAAAATAAATATCTAGAATTTCTATGAAACAGGTTTCTATGAAACCTGTTGAAGATCATCAGGATTTATAACTTTATTATAAAGTTCAAGGGAATTTTATGGTGAATCAATTGCACCTTAAATGAGTTATTATTTTTATTATTGTGGATTTATATAGCACCAACATCTTTCATAGTGCGCTACAATAACATGTATACATTCGCATCAGGCCCTACCCCTAAGATCTTACAATCTAAACACATTTATTTGACACACAACCTATCAATATGTCTTTATGATTGTGGGGGAGAAAGGAAACCCACACAAGCACAGGAAGAACATTCAAACTCCTTGCAGATTTGTCCAAGGGTGGATTTGAACTCAGGACTTCAGTGCTGCAAGGCATCAGTGCTAACAACTGAGCCGCCGTGCTGCTCAAGTTATTATTATTATTGTCATATTTCATTTCCGCTTTAATTTCTAGAGAGATGTTTACATTGATGCTGCTTAAATACACCTCCCAGTGTTTTTTTTCTTCCCAAGATTACTTGTAAATTGTCAGTACCTAGTAAACCTAGCTGATGCAAAGCCTGTGTTTATCTTGGTATTGAACAAACAGTTTCAGAGAGGCTTGATCGAGAGGACCACTTACTGGACCAGATGGTGTGTAGAGATCATTCAGACGAAAGCAAGGGAAAACTCTTAACTTTGCAACTCTTATCACTTGAAAGTTATTAGTTTTGGGGTAAATAATTGAAAAGCTCAGGATTTGATATCAAGGAGTCATTATTTTAGTGGAGAAGCGAGGTCCTTACTCTTCCTTTGTTTGTTTTATAGTTTGTGTAATGCCATAGTAATATTTTTCTTTGTTATGCATAAAAAAATTGACTCTGCAATACACACTTTTTTTTTTAACATATACGTGCAATAGAGATGGTCGAACTATTGAAAGTTCGGTCTGTTTTCGAACTTTCGAACTATTGGGAAAGTTCGAAAGTTCGAAAACGGACCCATTAAAGTCTATGGGATGCAAATAGTTCGAAAAGTTTGAGTCAAATACAACTAAAATATTAATGGTAACTTAATGTAAATGGCTGTGGGACCTGGGAAATGGTCTGAGGAGCATGTTCCAATATCCAGGACTTTCGTAAAATCGATTTTACTCTTACGGGCGCTACTTTTGCGCTTTCGTATTCGAACGTTCGAGGTAACATGGACATTTTACTCGCGGATTCGATGCTCGCATATAGGCTGTAATAGAGACTTTACTCGCAGACGCAGTTTCGCATTGATCTGACCACCTCTCAGCTACAAAAGAGGTGGTCAGACCTCAAACGGCAGAGACGGAACTATGTCCAGGACATCCAGCAGAATGTCCAAGGCAAGTATCACATTTATATATTAAATTTTATCTGTAATTGAGTTGTATAAAACACCACCTTTTGCACCACTAATCAGGCGGTTCTGCGGCAGATCTTTCTGACAAGCTCTGTCTAAGTATCGCCATTATACGAAGTTAGGCTGAGGCCACACTGCAATGCACAGGAATCGCGCACAAAATCACGAGCGTTATCGCACGCGATTGTGTGCGCTTTTCTTGTGCGTTCGTGTTTGCATATGCGTTTTTGCCATTTCACGTTATGGAAACGCTGCGTTAACGCACCAAAAATGGTGAACGCATGGGTTACCGAAATCAATTTCTGCCAGTGATGCAGAGGAGGGAGGGTCACCTCCACCTGCACCCCCACCAGCACCAGCACTCTCCATGCACAGGGACATCTTGCGCATTAAGCACGAAATTTTAAAGAAATAGGTGCTGTTTTTTTTTTGTTTAGCACCATGTTTGTTATTATTATTGTTTATATATTTTTTTATTATTTTATTGTTATACTTATTATTGATAGGGATGGCATAGAACTCGAACTCGAACCCGAGTTCGAGCCGAACTGTTCGAGTTCGAACGGACCCGGACTTTTCGAACTATCTCGGACGCGGACTTTCAATATTTCCCGGACTTTCGATGATTTATCGAATGTTCGAACGTTCGAACGTTCGAATCCGCGAGTAAAATGTACATGGTATCTAGGCGCGAACATCGAATCTGCGAGTAAAGTCTCCTTTACAGCCTATACGCGAGCATCGAATCTGCGAGTAAAATGTCCATTGTTACCTCGAACGTTCGAACGCGAAAGCTCGAAAGTAGCGCGTGTAAGAGTAAAATCGATTTTACGAAAGTCCTGGATATTGGAACATGCTCCTCAGACCATTTCCCAGGTCCCACAGCCATTTACATTAAGTTACCATTAATATTTTAGTTGTATTTGTATGTCGAAAACTATTTGCCTCCCATAGACTTTAATGGGTCCGTTTTCGAACTTTCGAACTTTCGAACTTTTACAATAGTTCGAAAGTTCGAAAACGGACCGAACTTTCAATAGTTCGACCATCTCTATTATTGATATGTAAGTAAGGTGCTTACGTTTACTAAAAAAGTTAAACTAAACAAATCTCTGTGTTTTACTTACAATGACATGACCACAACATAATTATTTAGGATTTTCCCATATCCCATTGGTTTCTCCCTCCTTGCTTCGTGCAAGGGAAAGCGGAGAGAAGGGGATACGCTTGTAGGAACAGCACCATTGAGTAGCAGTAGATTCACTTCAGTTGAAACATTATTGCGGAGCCAGGCAGGCTTGGCCCCTCCGGACAGACCCCATACCCCATACCCCATTGGCTTCTCTCCCTTAGTGTATGCTTCGTGCAAGGGAAAGCTGGGAAGGATATAGGGTTTGTAGGAACAGCACCATTGAGTAGCAGTAGACCCACTGCAATTGGACAAAATTATTGCGGAGCCAGGCAGGCACACAACTGACAGCTAGAGATGGCCGGTTCGCGGACCCGAACCCGGATCCGCTGCGGATTTCTCCCGTCCGCGAACGGCAGATTATTCCGGACTTTCCGAACTTCCGAACTGCGGATTTTTTTTTTTTACGAAAATTTTCGAAAATACGAGTATCTCCGTAATTACGAGGATCTACGATACTTGCGGGATACGGAAAAACCGAAGATCCTCGTAATTACGAGGATTCACGTAATTACGAGGATTCACGTAATTACGAGTATTCTCGTAATTACGAGAATACTCGTAAAAATGAGTAATTTGTGTAAAATTTCAAGACGGAGCAAGCCACATGATCCAAATTAGCCAATGGTAGCTATCATAGTTACAGAAATCCTCGTTTTTTTAACGGAAATCTTCGTTTTTACGCGAATCCTCGTATTTTCGAAAAATACCGTTTTTTTTAAAGTCACGCTAGCGGACTGTACTTTTTAGGTATTGTTGGCATTTATACGTGCTTCTAAGGCCATTACCCAGGTCCCTGAGTGGTTAAGTGTACGTTACCAAGGCTATTTAGATCACTTTTAATGCAGATTTTGCCGAACTTTCATTTTAATACGTTTTAACGGGTCCGCTCGCGGATTTTCGAATTTTCGGATTTTTCCGAAAATCCGCGGATCCTCGCGCGGACCGGATTTTTCGAAGTTCGGACATCTCTACTGACAGCAAACAGCAAACAAACAGCAAACAGCAACAACTGACACGACTGACAGCAAACAGCAGATCAGACAGCAAAAGCTGCTGATTGCTGCTGAACGCAGCACTGTCAGTTACACAAACACACAGACGCTGACACACAGATACAGAAACAAACAAAAAAATAGGACACCTAGACCTCTAAAAGGTCTAACACAAAAATTGTCCAAAGGACTTATAGGGGGGTTAGTCCTTAAAAGGACTTTTGGGTCTCACAGGGGTAGTCCTTAAAAGGACTTTTGGGTCTCACAAGGAAGGTTAGTCCTTAAAAGGACTGTTGGGTCTCAAGATGTGTGAATACAGGGGTGGGTAACTACAAGGGCTAAACCACCACACAAAAATATCTCTCCAAAACCTACACTTTCAGGTCTCCACTAAACACTCTCCAACACACTGACTAAATGGCGCTGGTCGCATTGCCTTTTATACCCAGGGGGCTGGCAATGCTCAAATTAGCTACCATTGGGTGATTTTGGACATGTGGGCACTTTTTTTTAAATTCGATGATTTTTCGAATGTTCAACCGTTCGAACATTCGATAAATCATCGAAAGTCCGGGAAATATCGAAAGTCCGCGTCCGAGATAGTTCGAGAAGTCCAGGTCCGTCCGGAACTCGAAAGTTCATCTCGAACTCGGGTTTGCACCCTTCTCTTTAACCCAACCCAACAGTTGATCCAGAGAAAGGCAAAAAAAAAAAACAGATTTAAAAAAAATCCCAAATGGCAACTAGAAAGTATCCCTGGATTAACCAAAACTGCAGTAAATGTAATAATATCAGTAATTCTCAAAATTTTCTAGTTTAAGAAACGTATCTAGCCCATTTTTGTGAAGGTTCTCATTCATCCAGGCCATGGTATATCTGTTGTATTCAATTAGATCAACTGGACTTTAAGTTTAGTTCTTGAAGACGTTTCGCTAGTCATCCGACTGGCTTTCTCAATTCAGAATGACTTGTACAAGAATCTGTGGCAATTATGTACCCTGGAAAATCCCAATTAGCATATCACAGCCAAGTGTTAAGGGCGTGATTAGATAGTGGCTAAGAGGTGTTATAGAAACGCTGTTCAGTATTAAAATACAATAAAGTCATACAAGGGGGATAAATACATAGACAGTTCAGTACATAAATATATAACTTATATAAATAGAAGTGCTAGGGCTTTGCCAAAAGAGGTAATGAGGTCCCTGCCCCGTAGAGCTTACAATCTAGTTAGGTGGGTAACACACAGATGCTGTAGTGAGACGTATGCAGTGCAAATAAAACAATCAAAATCTGTGCTGGTTACCAGATAGGTAGGATGTGAGGCTAGATTTAAACCTGCTAATTGAGGTTTCTTGAGGTAGAGAGAGGGTAAAGATTTAAGGCAGATGAAGCAGTCCGAGTGGGGGGTCTGTACAGGAGCTGGTTCTGCGATGAGCAGAGGGTATGGGCAGGAATAAATGGGGAGACTAGAGAGGAAATATAAGGAGGAGCAACAGAGCGAAGGGATTTAAATGTTAGGAGAAGGATTTTGTACGTAATGCGCTGTTTAACGGGGAGCCAGGTTGTTGTCCGGTACAGGGGAGATTTGGGATCTGGTTTATTAGAGAACGAAACAATACGTGTGGCAGAGTTAAGTATAGACTGGGCAGCGTGGTGGCTCTGTGGTTAGCACTGATGCCTTGCAGCGCTGAGGTCCTGAGTTCAATTCCACCCTTGGACACATCTGCAAGGAGTTTGTATGTTCTCCTCGTGCTTGCGTGGGTTTCCTCCTGGTACTCTGGTTTCCCCCACAATCATACATCAAGACATACTGATAGGTTGTATGTGTCATATATGAGCTTAGATTATAAGCTCTTCGGGGCAGGGCCTTATGTGAATGTGTACATTTAATTGTGAAGTGCTACGGAAGATGTTAGCACTATATAAATCTACAATAATAATAATAATAATAATAGACTGAAGGGGAGAGAAGTGGGAAGCAGGTAGACCAGAAAGTAGTAGGTTGCAATAGTCCAGGCGCGATAGGATGAGAGCATGCATAAGCATAGCGGTGGTTGGGAGAGAAAGGAACCTGCGGATGTTGGCTATATTGCGAAGGAAGAAGTGGCAGCTTTTCACAACATAGTTAATGTGGTTAGAAAAGGAGAGAGAGGAGTCAATAATTACCCCTAAACAGCATGCAATAAATACCCCATGGCAACATTTACCCCCTCGTAATGTTGGATTGCTTTTATGTCTGGATAAACTATACAGGTTCTCCCCCTTTTGACACCTGCTCATCCGTGTAGCGTTCTGGTTCCTCTTTCTGTTCTGCAGTGACGTTTGGCCCTTTGAAATGGGGTTTGAACAGAGCAGCACCGGAGATAACTAGCGGGTATGTGAGTGTGCCTATCTATTATTGTTTTAGTCAATACTGTCCTAAGCCATATCATTACCTTTGAGCAAAATATTCCATTTTGACACAGCGAACAGAAACATTGATCCAGGTGATTATTTGCTGTATTGTTTATTTGTTCTTTTAAACCAGGGAGGTCAGACCTTCCAGATCCAGCAGGGAATGCTGGGAGATGTAGTTTGCAAACATCTTGAGGGCTACAGGTTTTACATCACTGGTATAAATAGTGCACTCAATGACAGTAGAGTCTATATAATTTAGAGTTTTCTATATTTACTCAATGTGGAATTTCAATGTAGTCCATTTTAATACAAATACGTATTTGCTTATAAAAAAAACCCAAAAAACAAAACAAAATATCCAATGCAATATCCTTCACTTGGTTGAGATTACAAAATAAAAGATTTCCGTTGATGCCAAGTCAGACTAGTCAGTATGCTGTTTGATTTTCTGGCAGGTTTGCAAAATTGCATCAATGCTTATGGATGTTTCACCAGCAAAACCTATTGAAATCAGCGGGAGGGGAAATTTAGCAATCAATATGCTGTAATTTAGAGAAATGTACTAAGATCCAACACATCTAGTGACATCTAGGCATGCGCACCAGGGAGCAGAGTGATAGAGACATGAGGGAAGGAGTAAGTGAGATCTGAGCTGGCGGGTGGCCTAATCATTCAGAGCAGAGGTACTGTATCAAATGACTGCTCTGCCACTGCCAGCATTTCATTTTTAGATGATGTAAAAGGGGGATGGGGTGGGTGGGTTGATGAGGGCTGGGGTAAGTGGTTATGGTGCTGCTGGCCTGCTGCTGAGGGATTGACTCTTGATGAGTCTCTTTACAATATGGGGGGGAGTAGGTACTTGTGATTATAGGGGCTACTGCTGAGGGATAATGGTAGGGGTCTTAAAGGGCTTCTGTATAGGGAGGAGAGGTTAGGGGTATGTGCTCATGGAGGCTCCTGGGGGATATGGTGATGAGCTTAATGATAGGGAGGGGGGGTAGGTGTATGTAGTCCTGGGGCTTCCACTGGACATGGTATATTGATACATTGTCCTCCAACCATTTTCCTGTGCAGTAGTTCTTTATAACTGGGTTCCTAATAAAAGTATAAATAATATGTTTACATAACCACTATCTATAACCTTCTATGTCTGTAGGGTGAGGAATAGAAGCTTGGTAACTAACACTTCTAGTCCTGTAAGAAATCATTGCTCATCTACAGCAACCTTACACATTTATTGTCTAGATTTATTGGGTTAGCTTTTCACACACCCACCACCACCACCACAAAAACACATGCTGATGGATTCATAAAATTACTGGAAAATGTTCTTTCAGTCTGACTGTAAGAATATGGAGATGACCTTTAGAGTACACTCCTCTATGAGTAGTTTGCAAGGCCTATATTGGCAGCTATTGATCCACAATCAAATCAGATTTAAATTATTCCTTTCAATATGGCATTAGACTGCTGGATGTTTTATACCCCCTGGGCATGGCAATAAACACAGAAAGGTAAATTACATATATATTTTTTTCATGGCATATTTGTTAATTTTTTTTGACATTTCACCCCGACATTGACCTGAACAGAGATGGATTGACCAAAGAACATTTTTTACACTAAAACAGCTACAATTAAAGGTAAGTCCACTCCTTAGAAAAATTGGGGGTGATTCAATAAAAGTTCTTATCATTTAAAATGGTGCTAATTTTGCCCCAACCAATCAGATGTTAGCTTTCAAATGTTACATAAGTTCTGATTGGTTGGGGCAAAATTAGCACCATTTTAAACAATAAGAACTTTTATTGAATCTCCCTGATTGTATCTTACGCATAATTCCCAAAACCTCAGTTATGTTTTGGTTAAAGTCCCAAATATGTTCCTAGTGTGAGAAATTATACTTACAAGTCCATAATCCACCGCCACTTCCTCCGTCTCTACTGCTGCGCCTACCTTTTATGTTCACAAGCAGCAGCAGTGAAATGGGCGTCAGCCATTAATCGGGACGTCACTGTCAGGGCCGTGACTGATGGCCTTACCAGGAAGTAAAAGGAAGCCGCGGCGATTGATCCGGTAAGTATAATTTCTCACATTGGGAGCATATTTCGGAAGTTTAACCAAAACCTGAGGTTTAAAAAAAACTGAGGTTTAGATGGGTCCTGCTTAACATTAAACTCCTCAAGCTAAGCCTCTCAAAGTAAAAAGTCAAGTAGTAGCAACTATCCATTCAACACCAAAAGACACAGAATCACTTACCCAGTGTCCTAAGGGTACATCCCTGGCTCACTATGATAAACAGACAACCCTCTTGCTTCACCACACTGTATGTTTGCTTGTTCTATATGTCTAATTAAGAGAGAGCTATAATCACAAATTTCATTCAGTTGAATGCTTTGTAACAAATATGTAAACTGCTATATTTTTTAAAAGAACAATAGTAAGTTACTGAAAATTTTATGCAATTGTGGAAGCTAATTTTCTCAAGCTACTTTGCTGCAGTAACAACTTCTAGACCATGTGGGGTATGTGGGGGAGACCAAACAACAACTGCATCAACGTATGGCCCAGCACAGAAGAGCCAATTCCTCTGGTCAGCACTCAGCCGTGTACCTGCATCTTAAGGATAAAGGGCATACCTTTGAAGATTGTAATGTTAACATATTGGCAAAGGATCGTGACTGGTTCAAGAGAGCTGTTAAGGAGGACATTTATGTGAAAATAAAGAAACCAAGCCTAAATAGAGGTGGGGGGGTTCGACACCATCTGTCTGCCATGTACAATGCTGTTTTGACACCTTACTCTGGGTGTTCCTATAACACCTCTTAGCCACTATCTTATCACGCCCTTAACACTTGGCTGTGATATGCTAATTGGGATTTTCCAGGGTACATAATTGCCACATATTCTTGTACAAGTCATTCTGAATTGAGAAAGCCAGTCGGATGACTAGCAAAACGTCTTCAAGAACTAAACTTGAAGTCCAGTTGATCTAATTGAATACAACAGATATAACTTCTAGACCAGCTAAACCTTCCATTAGCACAAGCGCTTCTAATGGGTTGATATTACCAGACACAAAGAAAAATGGAAAACAACAAAAAGAGCCAGCTTCAATCATCTTATTGTTTCTAAGGGATCAATACCCCATGCTAAAGGGAAAAAGTGCAAAACCCAAGTAGTGAAGGTTTTGTAATTATTTTGCATTTCACTGGAAATAGCACAGTGCAATCAATGCAATAAATTTAGCAATGGTTTTTCTGATTTTTTAAGTTTTTAAAACCTTTTCAATAGTCTCTTTAAATCCTCGCAAAAGATCGCAACTTACCTCTTACATTAACACGATTATTAAAGGTCACAAAGTGGTTAATACATTGTGGGAGAATATGAAAGTAAGTTGCGGTAGAGAAATTTATTGTATCTTCCCTATATATTCCCAGTTTTAAATGTAGAAATCTAGCTTTTTATAGGGAAGTCACAGTAATTTATTATTAACGTCACCTTTGAATCATGACACTGAACTTAAAACAATAAGAAAAATACATAAGCAAATATAAAATCCCCATTGGAAACATCAATTTGTTATTGTATTAATTACATAATTTATAGAATACACTTGAGTAATATCCTCTTTCAACTTGCTCCATGATAAAAAGAAAGTTATTTAGCTGAATTGAATTACTGGATTTTTACTAGTAAGGAGAGAAGGACATAGCAAGCAGGGTACAAGAGCATCTTTGAGATTTGTTAAACAATGTCCATCTTTGTCTCGTTTAATCTGATGTCATATTTGGCCAAAGTCCAGTTTACAACGTTCCATAACAATGCAGCTCTGTCGTAGGTTAAAAGGTTTCCCTTACAAAATGATATAATTCAACGTGATATCCCAAGACAATCCAAAACACTGAAAACACATAAGAAAGCAATTTTGTTTGTTTGTTTATTTATTGATTTTTTTATGATTTTGATGCCCTTCTTAGTTAGGAAATACACTCAGCTTCTGAAATGCATCACATGTGAATACGTTTTAATAAGACTAGGAGGGGAATAGGTAATCATGTACAAGGTCTTTAAAAACCTAGGTTTTAAAATACTAAAATATCGACAATCATTTGTTTCATAAGATAATCATAAGACTAATACTGGATATGTATGTATGTATATGTTTATATAGCGCCACTTGGGGACGGAGCGCTGTACAATATTGTAATACAAAAAGCAGTGCAAGAGGGACAAAAATATAAATAAATATATAAATTAGTCTGTGCATCATAAAATTTACAAGTGTTTGAACCATGCAACTTCAGGGAAGAGTTCCCTATAGAACTTACAATTTAATTTGGTGGGTAACATACAGATACATAGGGAAGGGTAGACGTGCCATATTAAGAACTGATCAAAGGGTGAATTTAGACAAAATATTAGCTTGAGCAAATCAATTAGCTCAACAACAAAAAAATACACCGTACTTTACCTTTCGCCGTTCCCCACGGTTGCGATTGTAAAATGAATGGGCCAGGAGGAATGTTGCTTCAGAATCACTGCTTGTAAAATGCGTTGTTTTTTAGAGATTAGATATTTGTTTATAGATGAAGGTCTAATGTCTTCCTAGTGTTTGGCCAGCATTAGTGAATGATACAGCACTGCACACAGACACTGTGACAAACAACATAGTAACATAGTAATTAAGGTTGAATAAAGACATACGTCCATCAAGTCCAACCTATTCACCCTCTTTATATATATATATTATTTTTTTTAACCCTACCTAACAGTTGATCCAGAGGAAGGCAAAAAAAACCTGCTAAAAAGGGGGAAAAAATTCCTTCCTGACTCCAAACGGCAATCGGAATATATCCCTGGATCAACCAGATCTATATGCATTAATACCAGTAATTCTCAATATTTTTTAGTTTTAGAAACTTATCCAGGCCTTTTTTAAAGCTATTCAATGAACTTGCCATTACCACATCTGCCGGAAGACAGTTCCACAATTTCACCGTTCTCACTGTAAAGAAACCCTTCCTAACCTGAAGATGAAACTTCTTTTCTTCCAACCTTAGAGGATGTCCACGTGTCCTCTGATATGACCTATTAGTGAACAATGCACCAGAGAGTTCATTGTATGGCCCATTAATATATTTGTATAAGGTAATCATGTCCCCACGCAAACGTCGCTTCTCCAATGTAAATAGCCCTAACTTGTCTAATCTGCCTGCATATTCGAGCCCCTCCATTCTCCTTATTAACTTAGTTGCCCTTCTCTGAACTGCCTCAATTTCCAAGATGTCCCTTTTGTATATGGGATTCCAAAACTGCACCGCATATTCCAAATGAGGCCTTACCAGTGCCTTGTAAAGAGGGAGAATAATATTTTTCTCTCTTGAATCTATTCCCCTTTTTATACAAGACAATATCTTGCTAGCTCTAGCCGTTGCTACCTGGCATTGTTTGCTATGGCTAAGTCTGTTATCTACCAGAAGCCCCAAATCTTTTTCCATTACAGATGCACTTAACACAGAGTTATTTATGGTGTAGGTGGCACAGGGATTATTAAATCCCAAATGCATCACCTTACATTTATCAACATTGAATCTCATCTGCCATTCTGCTGCCCATTTTGATAATCTATCTAGGTCTGCTTGCAGCACTTGCACATCACTATTAAACAACATAGGCATTTGTCTGGTTTGTAGTGGGGTTATGCAAATCAAATTGTTTAAATGACTCCAGTTAAATATATAATTTTATCTGCATGAATATAGAAATGTGAAGGGTTATTGGTTATTATAAACAATGGCTACGCATTAACCTGTTTAATGTGTTGCTAAAATGTTGCCTGCGTTCTTAATCTGCTGCAACCAATCAGATGTTATCAAATAGATCAGTACAAAGGTATCATCTGATTGGTTGAGGCAAATAGGCTGCTCGGGCAAACAGCTCAGGCAAACTTTTGCACCTCCTATTGAATAAGCCTATTAGGCTGGATACACACAGTCGGAGATTTGTCGCGATCGATTGTTCGCCACTAGCAAGCGGACAGCCGGGTCAAATCACTGTCAGTCGCAGCAAAAGCCGTGAACAATTGTGCGGACCTATAGGAAACCGCACAATTACCCATGATTTACTAACACACTCAGGCGATGAAAATTGGATGCAGCGGCCCACACCCACACTATAAATATGGTATGGTGTGTATCCAGCCTTAATGTTTGCAGCAACTCAGATCTGCCCCAATACCAAATTATATTAAGTGCAGTATGTATAAAATATTAACTATAAGCTGGTACAGTATCCTCTATAAATATCCTTTAAGATTATTTTCAGATTTTCAGAAAGTTTCACTTTTGTGATCCTTGCAGGCTAAACATCAAATACCTGCTGCTCAGTGGATTGACTAAGAAGGAAATATTAGATTACATTGGCAGATATTCATGTTAGACCATAATTGCAAGTTTGCAGATTTTTTTGAAACATTAAATACAGGAATTATCAGTTTCTCATGCTCTGAGCAGTATTTATAATAAACACATTTTGACAATTAATATTGGGAATTCCAGTGAATCTCAACAAATTATCATATCTCTGTCCATGTGCTATCTTTGACAATTGTACAGTAGATTTAATCTGTCCAATTTGAAAATCAATATTGGTCAGCCTTGTAGGTTCTGCTAAGTGACTGTTGAAGTGGTTTATTTACGTAGATGCCACCAAACAGTTGTTCTTACTATTATTACTATTTACTAGCAAAATCCAATATTATACCATTTGTTTTATAAAATCTATTAAGGATTTGTTGAAAATAGAATGAATGCATTTTTAACTGACGGAGAAAGGCCAAGTGCACATCAGCAGGTGACCCATGAAACATCCCTACTGACATCTTGCCTATATTCCATGTAATAGACTTCACTTAACTATCATGGTACATATCAATCAGTCTGGTTAAACCCATGAAATGAAGAATGACAGCTCAATTCCCAACCAGCAACAAATGAAAGTCATTGAGGTGAATGCTGCCTACAGGCATAAAATCAGGGATCTACAGGTAACAGTCATACATGCTTTTATTCCGGGGCAACCACAAAGGACTTAGCATGCATTCAAGCAACATTAAACACTGTACTGTACTAAGTTGTATGCATTTAAACCCAGTCTAAGCTTTTTGCTGTGTTACCACTGCAGTTCACCTTGAAATAACATGGGTTTTTTTTCAACCTACGGTTTTGTTTTGTTCCTTTACAGTTTGGAATTATTCACCACTATTTGCATGGTATGGTCTACTATAAAAAAACAAACAAGTAGAGGAAGATGTAGAATCGAGTGTGTGTAATACTTGCAATGCAGAACAAAGTGTCTTCTAATTTCACATTAATGTGAAAGGTAAGGAGTGCTTGTTAAGATCTGCTTTTGTTGTAATCAATTGCACAGAATTAGTCACACACATCCTGCCTTTACTTTATTGCTTGCACTGCGTTAGTAAGAATGACTTTGCGTCATCTTAATCTATAAATAGATATGTGTAAGTAGCTCTTACTCTAAGGTGTGTGTGTTGTTACATCCCTTTAATAAATTACTTTTTTTGCTCGGGCTCTGACCAGTGACCTGACTATTTTCTCCCATACCAACTGTCAATACTGCATATAGTATACAGCACACCAACTGTCAAACCATTCCAGCTACAGCGAAACTGCTTGCAGAGATGCTGAATTATAAGATGTTTAATATTGGATATCTTAAGAAAAGGGGGCCGATCAACACAAAAATGATAAAGTGATAGTTGGGATGAATTATAGTTTCCACTAATGGGCAATTTAATAAAACAAATTTATCAGTGTACATACACTTTAAGGGGGCTAGTGCGGGTTTAGGACTAGATAAAGTGAGACTAGATAAAGTGAAAAAAATTCCTGGATCTCCTTGGAAGTAATTTAAACAACTATATGAATAAGAAACAACCTTAATAGGAAGAAAAGTGATGGTAACAACATATATACATGTCCAGCTTTTTGAGATCATTAAAAGAAGTACCTTTTTCATTTAAATGAAACAATGCTGATCATCCCCACCCTCTTCTTATTCAAAATGCACAGAGTGCAAACCTAAACCATTTTGGTTAGATGGGCTGTAAGACAAGGTTTCTCTTGTAAGTGTTCATCTGGCCCCTTCCCTCAATTGTCCAAGCTCTGGTTTTGGGAATACTAGCTTAGCTGGGGGCAGACCCAGGGTACTTTGGATAGCAGGGTGGTGATGATTGGAATTATTGTCCTTTAAGAACAAGATGGGAACATAACATTTACTATGCTATTTACAAAACTCGCTGCCATATTCTAGATAATAAAAATGGTGTTCTTTTAAACAGTACATATATATTGTTAGTTTATTCTTAATCTATAGTCTAGATACATGAACATTCATTACCGATAACGTATCTAGCACACATTTGTACTATCTCTTGCAGACATACCTTGCAAAAACATAAAAGTTTTGGAGTGATACCAGCTTTCTTTATATGATACTTGCCAATGACTTTCCCCGCATATTTACTGTGCAATAAATTATAATTCTTTACTTGACAGTGGTTCAAGAAGGGTATTTTAGCTGGAATTATTCTTAACTATAGAACTATAGAAAGGTTCTCAGGACAAATATATATATCTTAAATTTTACACAGAAAAAACAAATCCCTTTGTTAAGTACAGGGATAACATCTCAATGTAACACAGGTGTCCTGTGTGCAGATTAAAAAATCAAATAGAATTTCAATATGAGATATTTGCTTCTTTAAAAGTAATAAATTGCAGGAACTTTATCTCCAGGCTGACGGAGAAGTGATTTTAATCATAAAAACAGCAATGATTCAATTTACGGAATATAACTTGTTCTAATACAGGTTGAATCAATACGTATAAACAAATGTCAGACTTCTTGTAGATTGTCATTCACTGGATTTGTCCAGAGCTTAGAAAAGTTTTGATTAAACAATCATAGCAAAAAAAAGTAGAATTTAAATCAATAAACAGAAATACATCATACATTGTGTATTTTTTTTTAAATGTATATCCTAAATATGTCTATAAATTTAAATTAAAAAAGTCCTGCTTACAAAAGCTTCCAGGTTTTTACATAGAACTTACATATTAACAATTACAATTATTTACAATCTGTCTTTATATTCCATACCTTTTCCTAGAGAATCCCACTGAGCATGCCCCAGCTTTAAGGATGATTTCTCCTGTAAATAAAACTCTGTGACATTTACAATGATGTATTCATTTTATGCCACAAAAGTACACGTCTTTTCAAAAATTGGCTGCTATTGTTCTTTTAGGTTACAATCAGTATTAACACAGAATCACAGTTATGTTTTCTTGGCAAGATGGTATAAGACTTGGAATAGGCAATTAATTTGGGGTCATGTTTCAGGTTATGAGCATATGAAGGCTATGAAGCATGCAATTTGAGGACTCTGTAACTTGTGAGACAAAGCCACAAATTTGTTGAAGATCTATAAATACAAGACAATATAATAGCACAAAAAGATCAAATGGATATTAAAATGGAATTTAAGATTATTGACTTCTCAAGTCAGTCTAAAACTGCAAAATAGCAACAGTGAATAGGTATGTTTAAAAATCCCTCAGTGGGTCTGATACTTGAATAAAAGCTTTAATGGAGGACAAAAGTCTCTGTCCATGTTAATGTTACCAGGTCTGCCAGTTCCAAGAAACCATCAGGGAGATTCAATAAAAGTTCTTATTGTTTAAAATGGTGCTAATTTAGCCCCAACCAATCAGATCTTATTTAACATTTGAAAGCTAACATCTGATTGGTTGGGGCAAAATTAGCACAATTTTAAACGTTAAGAACTTTTATTGAATAGCCCTGCATAACATTAAAGTAAAAACTGGAAGAAAGCACTTGTATATAAAATGTGTATGTAAAGTGTGTGTTTATTTTAGGCAGGAATTTTCAGATTTTTTTCCCCATTTACTTTGATGGTTTCACATTCTGTTTGTATTGGGTTTATTTTAAAATGAAGCTGCTAAGATGCATTTTTTTTTTGGTGTATTGGTTTATGGGTTACTAGGGGTTTGCATGAACAATAATAGATTTTTTTTACAGTGTTAGCGGTTATTTGAAGCAGTAAAATTATGACTGTGATATCTTTTAGTGGCTAAATAATTTAAGAATATTTAAAGTTTCAAGGCACTACTAACCTTTGCATGCTAATCTGAAAGGGGCACTGAACAGACAAAGTTTTTTTAAAGGTAAATTATTTGGTAATGGACAAGTTAAATTCATCAGTGTGTTTGTATACTTTTTGAAAAAATGTGCAGACCAGGTACCCAATATACTCGAATGTAAGTCGACTGAGTATAAGTCTTATTTTTACTTATTTTTACCGGAAAAACGAGTAAACCTGATTATAAGACAAGTATAAGCCCAGGGTAGAAATTATTACCACTACTGCCTTCTAATTCAGTATTGTTTTTAGGCTTTAGTTGCCCTTAAAAGTGACCCTAACTTATTGGTGCCAATAAAATAAGCCAAATCCACTAACCCCCAATTCCTTGGCACTCTAAAAGTTTGGAAACTACAACTGCCAGCATGCTTTGGTTGCTGGGAGTTATAGTTTATAAACATTTGTAGTGGCAAGGTTCAACAAACTGCCCACCTCTAACCCCCCCCATAGAACAAGAAGCACTTTGTCTTACCTTCTCCACCAGCAGGAGAGTCAGACCTTCCTTTTACAGTCCTCCCAGTCCTCCATTATAGTATGTCTGGGCTAAAAGGAGGCATAACTTACATTCTGACATTCCCACGCCTTTGTGCACACTTCCCTGACTGACTGCTCCGATTTTTTTTATATCTTGTGGGGAATTTTACTTCCAATTGCAATCAGAAGTGCTGGTAACATTGTCACATTTGAGTGTCACAACTGACAATACAGAAATAAAGAAAGACACATCTGACAGTTCACTGGCAGGTCTCTAGCCCTTTCATTGCAATGAATAGTATGTTAGTAAGTAAACTCAAATGATGAGTAAAGTTGTTCCAGTTATGTGTCTAAGCCTACCTTAACTCAGTTTATTTTGTTTGTTGCTTGAGTTTGTTGCTTCATATATATATATATAATATTATATATATTATATTTATATATATTATATATATATTATATCACTTTGGGGGGTTATAGATATGACTGAAAAACATAGGGGCTAATCAGTTAAAATGTTAGTGTATTAACATAAGCCACTGCCCTTAGCATTATTGTATTATAATAGAATGCAGTTTATACCAGCCCTGGGGATTCATGCCTTTTGGTGCCACTTTATATAGTAGATTATTGATAAACTGTCATAGTTCTGCTTGTCAGAGTACATTGATTTTTTAAGCGAATATGAGCATATCAGTATAGACAGTGTATTTTTCTGAAAAAAACATTAGTGAAAATCGAACTGAATATTTGTGGAATGCTTGAAAATGACATTTTGTGCTGGAAAAAAAACAACAAAAGCAAACATCTTAAAAAAAGGGTCTGCCATCCTTTAAGAACTAAGTTGAAAATAGTCAGAAACCCCAACAATTTCAACAGTGTACTTTAATTCTAACAAAACCTGTTGTCTGTCCCAGTGACTGCACATTTAATAGTTTGGAGAGGGAGCATAGAAAGAATGAAGTTCGCAGAAAATGGTCTACAAATATGTGGTACAAGTTCCCTGCTGTATGTCTAACACTAATGCTTAGGAGCCAGTTTTTTCACATCCTCTTTATCCTCTCTGAGAGCTGAAGCCTAATTGCATTTTAAAGTAAAAATAAGTAATAAATAATAAAGTAAAAAGTTTAAAAGTTAAAAATTTGGGCCTCCTACTTTACTTGTCACTATCCATCCTCTACTTATTCCTGCAGTCATATAATAATGTGCATGTCAAACTATGATAAAGCTAGTCATTAAACTGTAGGTCATGTTTGCAATGCTTTCTACAGCAACCACAGACCTGTGTAAACAATCATTTAATCTGCCTCTGTCTGCATAACTCATGGGTTCCTTAACCCCCCAAACAAATCTGTTGAATGAATGTTCCATTTGAAATATCTGCATCCATTAGAGTTGGTGAACAATGCAAACAAGATTGTAGAATTACAAATCCATCCACCGCCCCAACAGCTTGGGTAAAGGAGGTTGTTTACATTTTACAAAATCTGTATTTAACCATCAAAACAATGTGATCCTACATCTTGTTTCCACATACAAAACACATAGACATGCTCTTGGTATAGCACAATGTATTTCATCTCCACTCATGGAATTTATCCACTGTAACTGATGCTCTTGCAAAATTAAAAGGAATAGTATAAACTCAGCATCAAACAGATCAATTTCCCTGGTGTTTTCAGATTGGATTTATGTTTATTCAGCTTTTCTTATGTTTATATATGTGCATTTTTATACACATATTATTTTAATAAATAGTTCAAGCACTGTTCCATTTTACAGTTTATGTACTGTATTCTTATTGGTTAAAAGCAGATTTTACATAGCGATGGTGGATAGAGAATTTTTGTGTCAACAATCTGTGATCCTGAAAAACTCACACAATCTCCCTGTCTGTCATTTTTTATAGATCACACTACACACAGTCCCAAACTTGTGTAAAGCATAGGGAGAACTTTAGAGTCTGCACATTTCCTTCTGAGATTTTCGGAGTAAAAGTTGTGCTAACCGGTTCAATATCAGGTAGTGCAACTTTAACCCCTTCTTTGTGCCAGCTGCACAGGTTTTGCAAATGGCACTAACGATTTAATATAGCTTTTGCACTTCATTTAGCGTGAATTTTTAACAGCAGCTGATCCTTTCGGTAAACCCGATGTTAAATTCAGGTAGGGGAGATTTACCCAGAGCAATCTCCCCAACTGCAACTATCTTTAAATTGTCTGTGATGTACCCCCTAATATATTTCACACCTGGGTGCTGTTGTGTAGATCAAATGTTTATATAGATGAGTATGTAGATTCAACGCACTCTCAGGATTTCTTCATCAAAACTATTTTATTTAATACATCACTGTGTAGGCAACGTTTCGGTACCTTTCTAGGTCCCTTTCTCAAGTCTTATTGGAAAATGACAAAGGAAAAGGGCAAAAGACTGAAAAATGCAATTGTTTACACAGCTTGAATTTTGAATAATTGGTACCCTGATACATTTCTTATGTTGGAATCTTGATGGAGAAATATAATTTACATGTAAACGTGTTCACTGTGTTTACTGATTGCATATGTTTTAAGCATAAAAGGTAATACACTTATTATTCAAGTTATTATTCATCTTATATATGTAAGTGTTACAAAAAGGAAGATTAGAGTATTATCAGACACCTGTTTTCCTTACAACTTTTAGGCAACTCAGTGCATGTAGAGTATTTGGTGTTGTAGCCATACTAATCTAATTCGAATGATCTTTGAGTGGACCAAAGTCATTTTAAGGTAAATTTGATTGTAAATGAAATTATCATTCTTCAAAATGGGTGAACCTGTTACAGATTCCAATGTAATCTGCCAAGCAACCTGCAATGAATTGGCCATGTGTTTAGCCAACTTAAGATACAAGCATTGGTGACTGATTTGCCATTATGTTTGTTAGTTTGCTGTTTTTTCCAGCACGGTGTCATTTAAATAGAGTTCTAATAAAATTGTTTTTTTCCAGGACTAATTCATTTAGTTTATATAACCTAAAAAAGACTCCATTATAAAAAAAAATGCAAAAACAACTTTTTATCGTAATTTGAGACCTTTATATGTGTCTGTTATGTCTATTACAGTTAATTTACTGTATTGCTTTCTTATTTTGGCAAAACAGCTTTTACTGCCCATAAATATGGTTTTCAAGTCAAACAGAAATAAAAGGTGTATTTGTTCCGAATGAATTAAGTAGGTTTTCAAAAATCAGATTGCCGCTGTGTTTAAACAATTTCTATTCAATTACAAAATCAAAAGGAAAAGAACTACAGTTTCATGACAGCACGGTCTATGTTCTCAGTGGAATTGAATATCTGTGTGATTACACACAGGGTCCAGGTGGTGCCCCTGTCTCCTTAATGCCAATGTCTGAACAGCTGTTTATGAGTCAGCAGATTGAAGCAGGAGCATTTTGAATGCCTATCCATTTAGAGACTGTCAAGTGAAATGGAAAAGCTACAAAACATTCCAGAAGACAGAACTGTGCAAAAAAATACAAGAAAATAAACCAATACTGTTATTTATTAGAACTAGGATTCTATAGAATCACTCTCATGAAAAAATGTATTCTATTGCAATAGTTCTTCTATCCACCCCCTTCACAGGTGTGCTGTATAGTTGTGCTATTTATCAGTCATCATTAAATTTCCCTAAATAGATTTTGTCAGGAAAATGTGTAGTGACTTGGTAAGAATGGGTTAACTATTGGTATTAGTTCCAATTAGGGCCAATAAAAATACCATTCCACCCTGGAACAGTCCTATTGTTTATATTACGATTAGTGAAGCATGGAACCAGGTCTCCTTTTCTAGACAATGTGGAGCCGAACCGTGCATCTGGAATTTTCTACAGCTAGGGGTCTGGTGGGGACTAAGAGGTCATCTTAAGGACAGTCATACATGTAAAATAAATGTCTTTCGGTATTGGAATGGGTAAGATAGAAACCAATATTATATTTAGGAATGGAATAGAAGGCCCATTAATAGGATACCCAACATGGAGCCCTTATTCCCTTGCCAAGGCAAGTTATTAATATCTGGGGAAATATGGATTACACACAGGTCATGTTTGGTATTGGAGGAATTGATAATTAATACTGGAAAGGAATATGTGGTCAATATCTCAATGCAATGTACATATCTACATTTATATGGAATCTGTCTAACTGAGGGGGAATGAGTGCTTTTGGCTAGTCGTAAATCTGGACATTGCTAGACACTCCCACCACATGCAATATCCAGGAGGAGGGGGTGTTTCATCAAATAGTTTAAAAAGCCTGGTAGCCCAAATAATGTTGTTCATACTTGGGGACATGCTAAGAACGTGTGTATGGACCCAATGTTTCATCCTGCCCCAGGACACAGGACTTCTTCTAGTGAGTAGGGTCTGTGAATATTTTTATCCTTTTTATTTTCTATAACTGTTGTACCTATTGTATGTCATTTTATTATAACACCATTTTATTTTATTTTTGTATTCTATGCACTGTCCACCTTTTGGAATATTAAATCTAAAATTTAATAAGTTTTGTCTTTGATGCTCTAAAAGAACTCAGTTAGCCTCTGATAAGTTTATATGTGTTTGAATGGAGTGTGCAGTGTAAATGCTAATTAACTCTGTGACTGCTTGTGAAGGACTGATGCTAATTAACCAGTTAGTTACTGGAGTGAATGGTGTAGTGTTAACCATTTAGCTGCCAGGACAGGGGTGTGCATAGTCAGTGAGAGTCAAGAGTGGGTTTTTGGGGCGTCTTTAAGGCCGTAACTTAAAGTGGTGGCAGCGAATACCGATTAATTAGTCAGATCACGTGCCCAGCGAACTGGCGTTCGTGACAGATTTGCAAATCAAACATGTCTGATATAGTAAAAGCTAGGGCCAGACAGGCATTTTAAGCACTTGGGGGGTGGGGGCTGGGCATTAACACTACAGTTACACTGATATATTTTGCTTTATAACAATAGCAATGCCATGGAGTTGTTCCAAAGTAGCAGTGTAGCTGTGTTTGTGCTCTTCACTAAAGAAATTGTTCTTAATAAACTAATTATGAAGAGTCTAAATGATTTAATTGACAGAGGAAGCTATGAATTCAACAACAATTGTATATTGAAGGAATCTCATGAAATCTGGACCTCCAATACCAACATTATTGCAAATCATTAACTAACCTATTGATTTTTATTTCACATAATGCGTCTTTAAAAAAAAATCCTAACACAGGGTATATAGATTTGGTTGCAATTGATTTGAGAGGACGCTTAAGTTGAACCATGAAACTAAGATAGTTTAAGAGTTAAGCCAAATCAATGTATGAAATGATGGGAAATAGTGCAAAGCATTTCAAGATCAATTATTGTGTAAGAACCAGCAATTATTTCCACCAAATCAAGTTTGGTTGCAATAGTTTGCTATACATTATACTATTAAAAATTTTCAAATGCCAGGTGATTAAGTGTTAATAGATCTAACTATTGCAATTTGTAAAGGGTGCAGGATTGAATTTATTTGACTACATAGAGTACTGTAATCTAAATGTGGCAGAATCAAGAGCATGAGCATGAAACCTGAACAAGAAAGGATTTCAGTACAGTTTGCAACAAACCAAACAACAAGTAAGACAAAAATATGTATAAGTCTTCTTAGGGACATATTTACTGATTCCCATTGGTATTTGTGACTATGTGGTCTTCCCATTAGCTAAAAACGGAAAGAATTTTTGCTTATTATCGAATGTTCAAGGCTATTTTAGAAGATGACTGAAAATAGCTTTGAAGATTCGATAAATCTCGAAAATACGATCAGAGACTACTTTCGAATTTCCGATTCAAGGTTATTTTTGAAAATAGCCTTGAACATTCGATAATAACTAAAAATGCGATCTGAAGTGCCAAAATCCAGATGATCCGTCCGAATCATCTGGATCATTCAGATTTCAGGAACTGAGGAGTTCCATGTTGGACCCAGATCCTATCTCTAGTGCTGGACAGTAATTTATGTCCATAAAATTGCATGGTGGCCATTACAAACCCTTGGTATATGTAATTAATGAAACTGTGAGTTTATAAATAGCCCCCCCCTACAGTGTTATATAAGGATATAAGAAGGCATTGTGCTTTTATATGGTCATGCAACTTCTTTGTGATGTATATTACACAGAAATTAGTACTTACATACCTTACTTACCAAACTGTTAGCCATTATTTTGTTTCTACTTTAACAAATTCCTACAAAATATTAAAAATGTAGCTTCAAACATTCAAATATGTTACCTTAAGTTTAGTCCCTTGAGGGCATCATAAAACCCGCCACATTAAAGTCTACATAATCATGCATTTATCAATTCTGAAATTTACCTGGCATTTCTCATATTTTAGCATTCCCCAATTTTGTCTCCCTTGAGTAGAAACATTCTGCTCCAATTTTATTACCTGCCATAATTGTGTGTTGCTGCCAAACTGTATTTTTTTTTTTATACAAACTTCAAGGTCATTAATGAATAAATGAAGGATATACAGATCAAGGGCAAGACTCCAAGGTTATTTGTCTTACAACACGTGTTCTTCTGGAGTAATTTACATTAATAACCAACCTGCTGCACAGTACAGTGCATTGTATTTGCATTTTTGACCATTTTCATGTTGTTTTAATGATATTTATATTGTTCGGAACACAGATTAAACATCATCTAATGCTTTCATTTCAGAGACTTATGTGTTAGATGATTATTTCTATACCACTGCAAATAACTCCAATAAAAACTTTAAAAAACCTACAACAAGGATCACAGGTTAGCTTAAAGGTTTACAAGATATTCAATTTCCTACTTCTGTGCTTCAAATCTTACATAAAACGATCTCCCATAAAGCCAGCAGCTTTGAACAGTTTAGAGTCTGAGGTGTTACTGTGGATGATGCTGGTCCAAAGACATAAAAGAACAGTGGTTTGCGGCTTCTCTATAAATCTACTGATGATATTTACCAAGAGGAAACCAAAAGAGTTGCTGCTTCTTTAACCTGAATATCAAGCATGAATAGAAGCAACAATATTCAAATACAGAATTTGCAGGTGACTTTGTGAAGGATTCAAGAAAATATACCTGTGAAACAAAAGTTTTAAGAAGTTTTCTTCTGCAAAACAGAAGAATCAGTTTTCCATTCATTTGATGCTGTATTACTGATTAATAATAGAGCTCAGTAAAGACATTGATGGTTAGTATTTATAAATATTTTGTTTGTATTAATGTTTATATTGTATTTAATAGGTTACATAAGATGGTTAGCATCTAAACAAGCCTAGATAGATTCTAAACAAGAAATGTATTGCCTGGTTGTGTGATTATTGTAATTTCACATAAAGAACTTGATGTGGATAAGTGGATGGGTGGGTGGAGGTGCTCATTATATTATACATTTCAACTCTATTCTATGCATATGAGTTGCTAACAATACTATTCTAGAAAAGATTTAAAAGCATTTTAGGCTAAAAAAGTTACAAATTAAAACTGTGATTTCTACACAAAAATCTATAATCACAAAAGCATGAAAATCGTTAGCAAACCTTCAAGTCAGTTTCTCACATGCCAGTGTGCCTCAACCACTTAGAAAGAAGGTCCATCTCCTGCTCTAAGGCAGCAGGACAAACGAGGAAGTGTCTGAATTCTCTTAACCATACAAGCAATATACTCCTCATTCATACTTCCCCTAGTTATTTAAATGCCTTCTGTATCATTTCTATCCAGTAGTTTGGAGGTGCCTCCAGTAATGTAACCTCTATAAAACAAATTCTCCCTGCACTTTATTCAACCAATGTATACTGTATTCCTTTCCAGCAATAAGATTTAATATAAACCATTTTGTACAGAAACTCTCTTCTTGTTATCATTTCTTAGTTTTAAATATAACATGGTGTGTGGGAATAGAACAGGAACTGTAAAATAACACTGATTAAATTTAAAAAATTCAAGAATTTTTTTCGTTAAAAATCAAATGTGTTAATGGAAATGGCCCTTGGAATACAGTATGCGGACTAAAACTCGGCACCTGGACTGCATCCAGCACCAGAACATGACTTGCATATCAAAACTAAGAAAATCAGGATGGATTTACTTCACCTTTCACAAAAACAATAGGCCATATTTATAAACAGCCGATAGCAGCGCCGTAAAATTACCGCCACACATCGGCGCAGAGAAATACTGTTATCGCCATATTTATAATGGCGAGCTGCATCACGGCAAAATGTTTTGTGGGCGCGATGTGCCTTGGTAATTTGAACTATCTTCGCGATGATACTGCACTTAGCGCAATGCGCTAAGTACAATACTGCCACGAATCCCGAGATGGAGCAGGGGTCTGGGAGGGGATGGCCGGAAAGGATCACTGCGGGTGATCGCATTGTGGCGGATGCGACCACCCACTGCAACCCCTTCCCAGCAGCCCCTCCCAGACCCTCGCCCCGTACTCTCACGGGGAGGGGGAGGGAAGGGCCCGCTGGGGGGGTGGATGGACCCTCCAGCGGGGGCACTGAAAAGTGCCTTTTGGGGCTTAAGGGGTCCCGCAGCTTGAGCCAGGGCCCCCCTCCCCAGCCCTATTAGGGTCTTTGTGGCACTTACAAGTGCCCTTGCGGCTCTAACAAGAGCCCTTTGGGGCTTAGGGGTCCCGCAGCTCGAACTGGGACCCCCTTACATGGCAATATCAGGGCCCTTGTGGCACTTACAAGTGCCCTTGCGGCCCTTTGAAGGGCCTTTGGGGCTTAAGGGGTCCCGCAGCTCGAGCCGGGACCCTCCTCCCGGCCCTATCAGGGCCCTTGCAGCACTGAGAAGTGCCTTTGGCAGGGGTCCCGCAGCTCTTCAAGAGCCCTTTGGAAGCATCGTCTTTCTTTCATCCGGCGACACCAGCTCTGCTGAGGCCGCCGACCCCTGAGAGGAACCCCTGCGGCCACAAGGGGTACCCCTGGTGGCCTCGATGAGGGTGATGTTGCCGGCTTCTTGATCCACCGCGACATCTTCAGGCTAGTGACACCAACCCCACTGAGGTCGTCGATGCCAGGCAGGCTCACTGCGGCCGCCAGTGTGCCTGCTGGCTTTGCCAGCCTCAGTGGAGCCGATGTTGCTAGCCGCTTCTTTCTTTAGCCATCTACTGCGATGGCATCTGAGTTCCGCGGTGGTTTGCAGCTCTTTATAAAGGATTGCAGAAAACCCTAATCTGTTTCTGATTGGTCAATTTTTTAATGCTTGGTTTACATGTTTTACATTAACCAATCAAATTTCAGAAATTTTCCACAACAGGTGGAGTAATCTATTCCACATCCCTAATGTTTTGCTTACTGAGACTCCCAGGTACAGCTAGCAATAGCTCTATGAATCCACCAGATGCAGGGCAATACTAAATGATGTGACCTCAGCCACTCCATCTTTCCAACTCTAACTCCAACTCTCACTGCTTGCTGTAGTAAATATATGTTGGTGTTGGGTAAATGGGTGTAAAATTGATGCTCCCCATTGTAATATTGGGCTTGTGTGGCTTTTACACTCTTTTTACACCAAATCATTTTAGAAAAATAGTTTATCGCAACCCCAATGCAATACTGTTTAAAGTTAAATTTTGTGCTAATTTAACAAGTATTGAGACTCAGGGCATAAAACACAGGCTCCCTGCCGCTCCTTACCTTACTGTGTTCCTGTGATATAGTTAGTGTCACACAGTGATTGTTCACATTTTGTAGGGATTTCCCAAAACATCTGAAACGTGTTAGAAAATAATTAATTTAATTGTAATCTAGTCAAAACTTCATGTTTATGTGCATGAACATTACTAGAACAAGTCTTACATTTATGCACACGCAAACATGTACATGTCACACATTGAAGTTATCCATAGGTTGCAGTAAAAAGGTATAAATTGTCAATATTTTCCTGTTGTCAACAATGGGAATAGCTGTGTGCATAATTTATGTGAGCTACTGTCACTTGAGAATGCTGACTTCCTTTTATCCAGAATGACAGTGGATCAAGCAAACCATAGAGAGAGCAAGGTGGTCATCATTAATTTCCACTGTCAGATCACTGCATAGATACCCCTTAATAGGCTTGGCATAAACAATTAATCTTGCTACTTACATACACAGCTCTGAACTCTACATTGTTATCTGATTGAACAGAATAAGATGAAAGAGAACACAGGCCTGTCCTGCTGTTAGGACCCCACATGGTGTTATACAAGAAAACATCTAGTGTATTCACAGCTACGAGTGTGTTTTTTCATAAAACTATTCTGCAACACGCAAACAGAAAACATGGTAATAAAAATACAGGCTTCATTAAATCTCTACATTTATTTTTTTATAAAAGGCGTTCTAGGCTTAAAATATGTTATTGTACTTTGAAATATATTATCAGGTAATTACCGGCTTCATTAACTGAAACAAGATTTATGATATATGGGGCATTATAATGTTCCTGGTATGGACAATCCTTTCTGACGGGTTGGAATTTTTATGTACCACAGACAAAAGGTGCAAGCGTAACCTAATCTATCTTCACAGAATCTACAGGAATAAAATCAGTTTCTTGAGACTCAGCAGGCAGCCATCCTTGTGCTTCTGAGCTGTCATGATCATTTTCTCTTGGCAAGTGTCCTCTGTGGGAAATATTTGTCTCCTCGTGTCAAGAGTTTTTCATTTAAAAAAAAAGGAAAAGAAAAAAAATTAATTGCAGTTATTAAAAGTCGAAACCATAATCACACATGATGGTGAAATGATTTTCTTTTGGAATTATACTTTTCCGCTGAGAATCTTATTTAATACAGTTCGGCTATCAGTGTCATATGGATAAAATAATGCATTGAATTGCTCTATTTGTCGTTTTTGTGTTCTTGATAAATCACTTACGGTACATAGTTTTTCTACTTCAGAAATAGAAAGGAAAACAAAAGATAGAATCTGTTCAGTGTTGTGTAATTCTGTATGGGCAAAGAAATAAGTATATGACATGGCCTTTAAATTGGCATTATCACTAAAATGTCCATGAAATAATCTGTGGATTGTTAGATGAACATTAAGTAACAAGATCTTTTATAGTGATTCCCCATTCATTTCATAGTGAGTCATCTTGTTATTTGAATCATTGGCAAAGCTGGAAGGCCCAGTTCATTGTTTGAATAAATAGGCTGGCTAATCATTCCCACCAAAAATGTTTATATTTGTTTTATAGTTGAAATACTATATATTGCAATGCTGTGTATATACTAAACATACTAGTTTTTTTCTCAGAATAAAACAGTTTTAAAAGATATGCACCATTGTGAGCATGCCAATGTCCCTTCTGCTGGACTAAATGATAGAGAGATAGATAGGTCTTGAAAGTTGAAAGAAGAGTTTAGTTATTGCATTTAGTTAGTTATTTTGCATTTATTTATATGAACACATGTGCTGGTTACTCTACAGGCTAGTGAGTAACCTAAACATAGTAACATAGTAATTAAGGTTGAATAAAGACTTACGTCCATCAAGTCCAACATATTCACCCTCTTTTTTTTTTTTTAACCCTACCTAACAGTTGATCCAGAGGAAGGAAAAAAAAAACAGCTAAAAAGGGGGGGGGAAATTCCTTCCTGACTCCAAACGGCAATCGGAAAGTATCCCTGGATCAACCGATCAATCTATATGCATTAATACCAGTAATTCTAGATACTTACAAGCTAATGACATAATGACATATAGAGAAGGGCATTATAGTCCCCCTTTAATTCAGACTTCATGTTAACTTATATGGCCATTTGTTACCTTACACAACTTTAACTTTATCCATTTTTACTAGCGATCCAAGGGGTCCATGGCATGTCTACCTCCTATAGTCATGTCACGTCTGCACACAGTTATTGTTTATTGTATAAGTCATTCTATAAAAAAAAATTATAACATTGATTAATTATAATTCCATATCAATTGAATAGCAACCTAACAAGTGAGTCAGAACAAAATATAGAGGTTAAGTTCTGAAGGAGGTAAGCCAGACTTCAATGGCATCGTGCAGCACGGCGGCTCAGTGGTTAGCACTGATGCTTTGCAGCGCTGACCTCTTGAGTTCGATTCTACCCTTGGACACATCTGCAAGGAGTTTGTATGTTCTCCCCGTGCTTGCGTGGGTTTCCTCCGGGCACTCCGGTTTCCCCATAATCATAAAGACATACTGATAGGTTTTATGTGTACATAAAAGTGATTAGATTGTAAGCTCTTCTGGGCAGGGCCTAATGTGAATTGAGTAAATAATTGTAAAGCGCTGCAGAATATGTAGCGCTATATAAGAAATAAAATACATACATACATTACCAGCATCTGATTAGTTATGGCAAAATTAGCACCATTTTAATGATAAGAACTTTTATTACATTGCCCTGTTAGTATACAAGTAGATGAACAATACAGATCTAGCTGTTCTGATACATTATTCAAAATGCTCCTTAGTTAGTGCTGTCCAGCTTCATTAATATGGAGCACCATTGTTACACTTTAGAGTGAAGATCCATTTTCTTTGAAAAGAAGACAGTGAAGTGTTGTGTCATTTACCCAACAACCTATTTTTAGAGACCCCACACACTTAGAAATCACAGCAATTTTACAAGCAGGGTTTGATGAAATCTCCTCTGCCCCACATTCACTGGAAATCATTAATATTCCTCTTGTACTAGAAACACAAACTGCTTAACCACATAAGGTTCATTTTTCATAAGCATACTGACTTAAAGAGAAGGAATTGTTACTGACTATGCAAAGCTGTAAATGTTTAGCACATTCTGCAGTCTTCAAAGCAAAAAAATGCTTATTTGTTGCTGTTTTGCAGCGAGTGTGTAATTGGAACACGGGGAATTAAAGGTATTTATATGAATGCTGCAGCTTATTATATGGGCACTGCAGTGCTGAATGTTATAAGATTCTTTTCCTACTCCTTTCATTCAATATCCAGCCATCCTTCTCTACTTTAGACTGATCAGTTCTACAAACTTACACAGCTTCATAGGATTCAGAAGTCTAGAAGACAGATCCAGATACCCATATATTGTAAATGTTTTATTCATTTTTATCTTGATTAAGTAATGGGCCTCATTATCCATGTTTTTTGGTATCAAGCACTTTTATTTTGTATACATTTTAAATTATTTATGGTGTGCTTTTTTTATAATTTTTTTTCTCCTGGTATGAGGTTGTACAGTGCTTTGATCTAAGTGGAGCTATATAAATAAAGTTAGAAATTCATACATAAAGGATTAAAGGGCATCTATTGTGAAAAAATGAATGTGTATAATTTATTGTATGGGAGATATTGTATTAGTCCCAATAATATTCCTTTGCAGAGGGACAGTTGGGAGAAGACAAACCTATCTTTGTCCAGCTGCTATACTACATAAGGCGTTTGATATACCTTGGCAACCTTTGAAAATCCTGTCAGATCCAATGACATTAGCTTAATATCGACAAGGTGTATTGCCTGAAAAAGACCAGCCACAATGCAGACAAACCGCCATTGGCATCATGGTCTGCCCAGTTGCACAGATTGACAATTTCAGTCTGTCAGCATTGCATTCTTTACTTCAAGTGGAAGGGCCAATGCAATCATCCTGTGTATGGGTATACACAGAAATGTACTTTGTTTGAAGATGTTGTGACTCCAAAACATTACATTGTGCCATAGTGTAACTATGTGCCAATAAACAGCTATATAAGTATGGTGTACACTGACTTCTATTATTGTTGGATATATGGCACCTTGAGCATCGGTGCATCAGCAGCACGCAGCACATACTGTATTATACTTGAATGACTGGACCTGTGTATGGGGACCATTCTTTTTTTCTTTTTTCTTTTTTTTTAATAAATGTCATTTAAAGGCATGTTTATTATAACCAAAAATGAAGAATAACCAAATTTAATTTTAAAGTTTTTTTAAAAATGTTTTTCCTTCTTGCATAAATAGAAGAGAAGAGAGTTTTGCATATTTTTCATCTGGGGGAAAACTGTATATTAATAGATTCCTATTAAGAAAAAGTAAAAGGGTTGTGTGACGGAACTACAACTCACAACCTCAGACCAAACAGAGCTTTCCCAGCTCACCGGGTCTAACCAGGTTGAGGGCTGCCATCACTTACATATACCAATTACCAGGTATATAAAATACTGCCACCACCCACTCTCTAACAGCTGTAGGAACCGATACCAGCTTTAAGGGCTATAAATGAGAAATAATACTAAATATCTGTATCATTCACTGCCACATTGAGGCAGAAATAATACTAAATAATACCAATTTTATGAAATATCATTTTATAATAAAAAAAACTTGTAAACTCTTTGGGGCAGGGATCTCATTCCTAATGTGTCAAGGAATGCTGCCTTATCAATTTATACATAATACGAATTGTATTTAATTTAATTTTTCTGTATAATTGCTTGCACTTATCCCCTTGTTTGTATTCTCTGTATTTTATAATGTACAGTGCTGTGCACCAAATCGGCGCTTTATAAATAAAATTATACATACATGCAAAAACGTTGCAATAATATTTACAAAAATAATTAACAAACAGACATAAAAAGAAGCAACAGTAAAATAAGAGGATAACAGATGAAAATACTTAATGTTCCTGGATCCAAAAAGTAACTCTGACAATCCACTTCTTTGATGTTTCCTATGATGTAAATCAGGAGCTCCTTTCTATTGTCCTACAGCCTCTTTTCTACCCCTGACACAGGGTGGTTCCCAGGCTTCCTCAGCCAATCACCCAAAAGTGTAGGTTGGGCTTAGGGCATGTCCAATACTTTTTTTTAACCTCAGAATGGGCCACTCAAAAAAAAAAAAAACTAACAAGGCTGTTATACCCATATCTTGAAAAATAAATGTCTTGCATATTTATACCCCAATATTAATGACCCTCATTAATTTATAAAACTAACAAGACCAAACATGACACATCTACCTTATATACATTTTTTTAAACGGTTTAAAGTGGGTTTCTGGCATACCCTAATTCCTATAGGTATGGTGTTTGGGCCCCATGGTATTCTTCCATCCACCAGAAACCATTTTGGATTACTGTATATCATTAAGGTAGCTGACCCAAAGCCAAGTTATGGCGATTATTAAAAACTGCAGGGTTACTTACCTAGAGCCACTAATCTTGCAAAAACAATTCAATATCACGTTGGCACGCATGGGTAAATCCCAAAAGTGATTTACCCACAGCTTAATTTTAATGCTGGCAATCATCTGGCATTAAAATCATCCTCTAAAATCAGTGCAAATGCAATATTGAAACGCTAGTGCCGGTTGCACGGGTGTCTTTTACATAACACACACATCAGGCACTAAGGAATTAAAGTTGTGCTAAGTGGTAGTGATCTGCTTAGCATGACTTTAACTCCAAATCCCTGCCCAGCAGGCCAGCACCACTGGGTAAATAGCCCAACTGATGTTTTTCAAATTGTCCACCTTATCAGACCACCCTGTGGTTTGGAGACCTCAAGTCTGCAGAAACGCTGCAGAACTCTCTGTCCCCTGCTAGGTTTATGGTACCTGAACAGGAAAGTACAGAATGAAAGAGAGAAAACAAATGGGCAAATATAATAAAACTAAGGGAATCCTATTATTCAATAAAAGTTCTTATCATTTAAAAACCAATCAGATGTTAGCTTTCAAATGTTAAATAAGATCGGATTGGTTGGGGCAAAATGTGCACCATTTTAAACGATAAGAACTTTTATTGAATAACCCTTTTTATCTACTTGTGCCATTTATAATACAAACCCTATATTCAAAGGGTACCTTCTAGGTGTCCAGTCTCCTTTGTGGCATGGGGGCTGGGGCAGCATAGTGGCTCAGTGGTTAGCACTGATGCCTAGCAGCACTAAAATCCTGAGTTCAAATCCACCCTTGGACACATCTGCAAGGCATTTGTATGTTCTCCTCATGCTTGGTGGGTTTCCTCCGGACACTCCAGTTTCCCCCACAGTCATTAAGACATACTGATAGGTTGTATGTTTAAAAAAAATAACAAATAAATGTGCTTAGATTGTAAGCTCTTCAGGGCAGGGCCTGATGTGAATGTATAAATGTAATTTTAAAGCGCTACGGAACATGTCAGTGCTATAAAAATCCATAATAATAATAAAGATAGGGCTACGACAACACTTGACAAAGGCCGTAGTGCCAAAACGTTGTTTCTGCACAAATAAAAGTGGAATTACCCCATTAAAGGCACTAAAGACTGGACAGCCCTATCTTTTTAGTGATTTTACAGTGGGTCCATTTTAATGAACTAAGGTTCCAATTATTTATGTACTGTAATGCTTTGTATTTAATGGCAGACATAGAAGTTCTGAATTTTGTTCTTATTTTGTGCCTTTGTGCTGGTAAAGGCTTTCATGACGTGTTTCGGCTTGTACAGAAATACACAAAATATTAGATGTGGAAGTTTTAGAGTGTTTATTGGCAGGCTGATTAACGACCATCCGTGATACATTTCTTGAATGTTACAAACAACTAATATCGTAGTTGTGCATAAATTTGCCTCAGTTTAGTTTGCCGGATCTGGTCCCAAAATTAAGAGATAACACAACCCTTGCACATCAAATATTAGAACTTTCCTTAGAGGTTTGTGGTCTTTAATGTGCTTTAATGTGGTCATTGAATTGGTTGTTACTAATATTATATATTATTTAAGGGGGGGTTGTTTACTATATCACTCTTACTGTAATTATAAAAAAAGGCACAGATATATTTAGTATGTATAATATACAAGTGACAAAGGTAACCAATAAATTTACCAACCATCACAGCTGTAATGCTAAACCTGTTTATGATCCCTTATATTTCATTTTCATGTGTCATAGTAACTACTTCTGTTTCTAATTGCACCCCATCCACACACCCTCCCATTCCAATTAATGGTGCACTCTCCAGCTGCAGGTTGGAAAACAACATGCCGCACATGAAAAATCTACCACAGATCTACAACTAACTCAGTGGCGTACGGAAAGAGACGTAAGTGCAAAATAAATAATAAACCTTTAGAGTATCCAAGCCAATACATTTAAGAAAAAAATGGAGTTTCCTAGTTACATTAACATCTCTTTATTATATAGTAATAATAAGTCTCATGTCTGCAAAACTATCAGTAAACTGAACTGTGGGAGGGGGTGTTCTTAAATATCAGTGAACAGCATTAAAAATCATATTAAAAGGGAGCTAATGACCGATATTATTAAACCTTTAACTGTTCCTACATAATACTGTTATATGTGCATATATTTAATTTATTGGAAGCAGGGTATTGTGACGTAAAAGCATTTTAAACACATTAAAAAGCATCCACGTCAGCTGATGTGAATGTTAAGCTGCATTTACTGATATCACTGCGGTATGTTTGTGCATAGAAATAAAAAATATATCCATTGTATTTGGAAGTCTTTCTTCAAAAAGGGCAAAGAGAGAGAGAGTCCACGATTGTTGGGAGGAAATAGTTATAGCGTTTGCTGGGTTTTTACATTTATACTTACATTTCTAATGTGCAAGTGCCTATTATTTGACTTCCTATGTGCTATTAATACTTATATGTTAACACAGCAGCAGGTAATGGTGCATTGACACTCTAATAGGTGTCTTTTATTACTATGAGATCATGTGAAAAGCCACTTCTATTTACTGGTTTCAATTAATGAAGGTGTGAACAGTTTGCATATTGCACTGCTGGGAGATACGTTTGCAATATTTAGCTCTTCATTTGTAGATAATGTTTGTCGTTACATATATTACTTTTGGCAATTGTATTGTAAACAAGGGAAGGGACTTACAGTAATTTAACAGTTACTGCAGCGTTTTTAAAATATTTGAAATTTATACTGAATATTGGACTTAGAAGCAATCAAATGATGAGGGCTAATAATGGGAAACAGTTGGAAAGTCTTGCATTGCATTTGAATATTGTATATTGACATTCTGAGTTGATAGAAACTTTACAGACTAAGCAATAAGGCACAATTTAATAAACAGTATGTGATATATACAGTCATATTTACAGGTTATTGCTTTCCCTATCTCATTTTTGTGCCTTTTTAAAAGGATTTAGATTTCTATTACTTATTGAAGGATTTGAAATCTTTCTATAAAATGACTTTTGAGTAAAAAAGAAAATCCCTTCCTGACCTCACAACAGACATCCAATGGCTCCATTTATCAATAATCTAATTTTGTTTAATAGTTATGGCTGCGTATAAAAATTCCTTGCAATATATTCCAACTAATTTTGTGTGTTATTGAGAAATCTCTTATTACCTACAGTGGTATGTTTTCCTGTTGATTAATGTTTTTCTCTGCTTGGTTAGATCATAATGGTTCCCCAGATAGATACAGAACATTTAACTGAAATATCAATAATGGGCAGTCACACCTAATAGTGAGTTGTGTGATCTGTGAGCATAGGAGCAAAATTTAAATCTGCAAAACATCAGCTCTAATATGATATATAATATGATATTGTAGATTTAGGCTAGTTTTATACAAGCAGCGTAATGATCCTCAGATGTCAATTAAGCTGACAGCAAGTAACCACTGGGTCTTTTTTTTATTTAATATGGGAATGCCCAGTATTAAACCCGCCTTTTATTATTATTTAAACTGCTTTTCCCCCTTTATTTTAATTTCCATATAGATGCCAGTAAAAGATGTTGGATCAGTTCCTGTGTGTTTTAGCTCCCTAGTGAGGCAACCTAGTGAGGTTCAAATTTATGAAACATTGTTTTGGCATTTAATGATGTTTTGCCACTGAAGAAATCCTGCAAGCAGCTTTTTTGAAGTGCTAGAAACGCATCATGCTGAAAAAAAGCCACATGAAAGCTCATTTCTTATGTACATAGGGGTAAAATAAGTGTTAAATCCATACAACCTGATGTAAAATTTGGTTAACATGGGTTTTACAGATGGTAGGCGGCTGCGACATTTCCAGATGTTTGAAGTATTGCAGCAATCACAATACAATAACCATTAAGTTAACTTTTGCACTACCTTGTAGCTCAAAACGAGGGATTGTAAAGGAGACTTAAAAGGAGTGTAAACATGAGTGTCTTACCTCGCTGCAAATCTGCAATGCAATACCAGACTTATTCACATATTGCTATGCGGGATTGTGGCAAGGTAATGTGCTCCTGTTAGCATAATTCCATTTTCCCATTAGTGTTTTCATTGACAACTATAGGTGGATATTTTATCAACAGTTTATTAAAGCTTTAGAGGAACAGCAGTTTAACACTAGTGTGAAAGTAGCCTAAAAGTTTGTTCAGATGAGTCTTGGTATTGGGCAGTAGTGATGGGATCCGGCTCTGACTCGGACCTCGATTCGACAGGTTTTCTGAAAAACAAACGTTCCGTATTAAGCTGATCATTTGGATTTCGGAAATGTATGAGGTTATTTTCGGTAACCTTTGAAAATAACATTGAACGTTCGGTAACCCTCAAAAATACATTTTGAACCCTTGAAAGTAAGTTCCGTTTTCAGATTTTTTCCTGAGTTCTGTAAATCCGAAAATGGCCATCTCTATTGGATAATTGATCAAACAGGGATAAACTTCACTCGGAGCACTCTCTTTAGTAAAAGGAAGGTATTTACACTAAAGATTGTCAGAAGGCTAATATGGTAATGGAGGGAGGAGATGGGGGAGGGGGGAGATTAGAGGATATGGGGTCATGTATGTCCAAGTATGGAAGTAAATTTAATGATAATCTGAAATGTATTTTTACAAATGCAAGAAGTCTGGCTGGAAAAACTGGAACTTGAACTAATAGCTTTAAAGTAAAGGTATGATGTGATTGGCATTGCAGAAACCTGGCTAAATGATTCACATGACTGGGCAGTAAATATTAAAGGATACTCCTTATTTATGTTAAACAAGAATTGAAGCCAAATATAAAAGATGAGATAGATGGGGTATAAACGATAAGGCAGAAACAATATGGGTGGAGTTGTGTACGGGAAGCCAGAAAGTGGGTCAATTAATTGTTGGTGTCTGCTATAAACTGCCAAATGCCACTGGTAAGGCTTCAATTGGAATATGCGGTGCAGTTTTGGGATCTATATACAAACTGGACATCTTGAAAATGGAAGTAGAGGACAACTAAAATAATAAGGGAATGGAGGGGCAAGTTAGGGATGTTTGCATTGGAGAAGCAACATTTGCATGGGGATATAAACACTTTATACAAATATATTAATGGGTCACACTATAAACTCTCTGGTTCATTGTTCACTAATTGGTCATATCAGAGGACCAGTGAACATCCTTTAAGATTGGAAGTGGATAACAAGAAGTTTCAGGGTTAGGAAAGGTTTCTTTCCAGCAGATGTGGTAATGGCAAGTTCATTGAATAGCTTTAAAAGTGGGCTAGATACGTTTCTAAAACTAAAATATATTAATAATTACTGGTATTAATACATATACTGCAGTTTTGGTTGATCCAGTGATACTGGGTTTTTTGTTGCCTTCCTCTGGATCAACTGTTAGGTAGAGTTAAAAAAAAGAAAAGTGAATAGGTTGGGCTTGATGGACGTCTGTCTTATTTCAACCTCAATTACTATGTTACTTTCTGATTGCCATTTTTCCGATGCTGACAGATAAACTTTTCATTTCTTTTTCATCTGTGAATCTAAAGTGATATGGTTGTGAATTATCAGGATGGCTAAATTTTCCTGGAAATTGGTTACGCATAATTGATTGGCTACTGCTGTCAATACTGATCCAGGTCTAATTTGATCAAAATTTCTAAATGACAAGGCATCAATCAGGGCCAAACATTGTCATGTGTTTACCTAGCCTAAAACACATTTTTTCTCCAATCATGGATTTACTGCTTACCAGTGGAGGCTGGTAACAATCATGTTGGAACAATCATCCCCTAAGTACTGGTGAATTGGCACACTTGGCAATGAAATTATTTATCAAAGCAGACCATTAATCTTTGTGCTACACATACATAAAATGTATAGTTTTTTTTACAGAATTAGGATATATTCAGTGTAGTGGAAAGAAACACAAAATCGGCTATATTCAAGTTCTGTTAAAAATAGATCAGGATAATGTAATATTGCCAAGCATTGCGTTCCAGTACTGCATCCCGATTCCCGAGTAGAAACAGAAAGAAAAAAAAAAAGAGAAAAAAAATCCATTGTTTATACAGATGTCCCTAGATAGATATTACCAATAAAGGACAGTTTTATTTATACTTACAAGACAGTGTTGCAGTGTGAACTTCTGATCTGAAAATCTGAACTTTTTTTCTTCTTCTTTCTGTTTCTATATTCATTTGCTACAGACTAGCACCTGCCCTGATTGAATTTTCTTCTTTGTTTCACAGTACTGCATCGCGTGTCAGGTAGCGTGTTTTTTTTTTATGACACCTATTTAAAGTACGAGGATTTTGTGCTACAAAGTAGCGAAAAAATTAAACACTAACAGGGTTATTCAATAAAAGTTCTTATCGTTTAAAATGGTGCAAATTTTGCCCCAACCAATCAGATATTAGCTTTCAAATGTTAAATAAGATCTGATTGGTTGGGGCAAAATTAGCACCATTTTAAACGATAAGAACTTTTATTGAATCTCCCTGTAAGTGATTCATTTACCCAGAGCCACTGGGAAATAATATGAAGTTAAAATCACGCTAACCTGTTAGCTATTAGTTTGCAAGAATTTAACTCCATATTAACGCCAGGTGCGCAGTTTACGTAAAAGATCCTTGCGTTTCTATATCGCATTTGTGCTCATTTTAGCCAGCTAATAGGCTGCGTTAAAATCACGCTGCAGGTAAATCCCTTTTTGGATTTACCCACATGCGCTGATGCAATATTGAGCCGCGGAAGGGAGATTTGCCCGGTGCAATAGCAGCACTGGGTAAACCCCCCCTAAGAGTTTTGCATCAGGCCCCCAAAACCACTAGAAAATTCAGGCTAACCCAATATCACATCAGGTATTGTGAGTTTTACATGGATTTGGGTGATATTGGACATTTTTACATCTCCCTGTACATTTTATTTACATGTGACAAACATTTGATTTGGATCACATAAATATTTTCACAATTGAAATTGAGAAGCATACCTATGGCTTGCTCAAGGCACACCAGTGTACACAGTTTGAGAAAGACTGATTTTATTTATACCATCTTCCACTCAAATGAGACATGGCTAACATGTTGTGCATAGCTTCAATTCAGGACATAGATATCTCCCATAACACTGTATCACCCAGATAATTGGAGCAGCATTGCTGTTCCATTTTATTTTTGGATTTCTAACCCCAGAGATCAAAAATCTCTGTTGAGTGAAAAGTCTTTGCCTTAGTAGCAATATCAGTGCTGTCTTTTTAAAATGTATTCTCAGCAGACCAGTGTGATAAAAATCTGGAGGCGTAATAGTTGTCATTAATGATTGGCAAGCATTTTATATTGGAAAGAAAACCAATTAGATTACAGCGCTAACATGTTTTAATTATACCATTATGGTGTTAAGTGCTTTTTGGTGTGGGTCATACAGACTTTTGTTGGGTAAGTGGTTTTTTTTGTAGGGATTCAGATCAGAAAGCTTTGAAAAATAAAGCTTGATCTTGTCTTCATATATTATTGAGCGTTAAGAATTTTAAATCACTTTGTTTTGTGCTGCTTGGAAACAAGAAAATGATTTCTAAGTATTGTATAAAATGCTGTATAAAGAGATTGCCAGCATTGTCAAGCCAAGATACAGTAAATCAAAATAATGAAATTGCGGAAACCAAGAAAAATTCACACTCAAGGCAAAAAAAAAAAAGTTTAATATAAATAATTGATGTTCTTACAATCAAGATGGGACATTTCTTGATGATTAAATGTACCGTACATCACTTGGATTTCTTTTCCTTAGCATTCATATTTTTGTAGAAACAGCAACATTGCTATAATTTAATTGTTAACATATAGTAGAACTGTGTGAAAATGTATTGTTGCAAGCTCTGATATTTAAAATAGAACTAAATTCTCACTATAAATCTATATTAAAAAATACCTACCTGAAAACTCGAAAAACTATTCTGTCACTACCTTTGCCTCCCTCTTCTGCCTTTGAAAGCCCCCCTACCGTTAAGCTCAACAATTGTTCTCCATTGTCCTAGTAACTGAATTTAAAAGCCAGACCCTATAGCTCTAAAATAAATTTCCAGCATGTCCGGCAACAAAAAGGGCTGATTTTGCTAGTCCACATATAACATACAAGTTATTGTGGCATGTATGCCAATCTTTAGTTAGATTCAGGATTCTACATAATTTAGGCTAAAACAATCCATAAGTCTTTTCCACTGCTTTGTGCCTGGCTCAGAGCAAAAGCAAGGCTTGATGAAAAGGCAGGATTTGCGGAGACAAGTGTGTCTGAAAATACAACTATTTAAAGGAGAACTACAGTGGAAAAATAACCTTTAGGTTTGAAGGCTAGAAATGCTAGTGACAATATATCCATCTAAAGTTTTTGATGTAAAACAGTTGGGAGCCTCCATTTTTCAGCTATAGACTTACTCTGTAAGCTCTGAATTTCACACAATGCTTTGTTCCATAGTAGAGATTGCCGGAACTGTTCTGTTTCGTTCAGTTTTCGCATTTAAAAACAGGATGCGGGAATAAGTGGCTAGATCTAAAATTAAGATCATTTTACTTATGTGCTGTTGTTAAATATTCATTGCTGCCATAAGATATGCCATTTTTATATCACTTAAGTAACTATTTTAAAATCGTCCTGGTTGGTAGTGGATTTATTAGCGTGTGCAAAAACATTTGAAATGGCACACTTTGCCATAAAATGTGTAAACCACATGTTAAATCAACATTACTTTAGGTTAATGTTGGTTTTCCACGGATTTGAAGCTTATTGAATCTCCCTGAGCATATTTATTGCTGCCCCGAAAGATGTGATTTTAGTAACATTTAAGTTACTGTCCAGTAAGGGCTAGGTTATTAAACACAATGATAACTCTTATCCAATGCAGTACTATCTGTATGTAAGGTGCTCTATGACGATAGATAAATACATATAAATCACAAAGAAACAACAGATGTCATGGCACTCTTATCAAAAGTTTTTTATTCATAGATACACTAAGAACAGGGCTCAGAGAAAAGGGGAATAAGAGGCAGATGATTCTAATCAATAAATACAGGTCTCATCACTGCACTAAAGTGATATTGTGCAAAATAAAGTGCTACCCATAAACACACCATTAAAAACAGAAACTACATCCCAACAGGTATACACAGGCTCAGTAAGGCTTATAATAAGCGTGGTCACTTGTCAGTATGTACTACGGTCCATCTGATATAAATATTACATATATAGAGATTTTTAGCACCCCATATAGGTATATATCACACTGAGATGTAAATATATCTACATTCAATGGTAGAGGTAAACACACCCCACTATCCCCACACAGTCAGACAATGGGGGGGAGGACACAGAAGATATATAATAAGTATCTGAAAATGGGAGCCAAACAAATCAACTAAATGCAAGTGCAAAGAACAGATATACAGAGGAGCAAATACTTATGTCAGTATGCCACAAGGTCCACACGGAGCCATGACCATGTTGGGAACCGAGCTGGACGCGTTTCGCCTGATAGCTACAGGCTTCTTCCACAGCCGGTAAGGGCTAGGCCACACTGCTGCGCTTTTTTTGCGTTTGCGCATGCGTTTGCGCTTACGTTCTTTTACATATCATTGAAAATGCGTCAACACACCAAAAACTAGCATTTTCGGGTGCGTTGCGATTGCGATTTAAAATGCGGAACGCAAATCGCAATTGCAACGCATCCGAAAATGCTAGTTTTTCAATACTTAATGAAAAAACACATGCGCAAACGCAACAAAATTGCACATGTAATCGCATGCGATTCCGTGTGCGATTCAGTTTGCGCTGCAGTGTGGCCGTGCACTAAGAGATTCTGGGAGGTGTAGTTCAACCATCAACCAAGACAACAATTAAAAAAAAAGTATTGTAGGGACATGTTAATTAATGCCCTAAAAGTTTATTAAATATGTAATTAAACAGGTTGTCTGACCCAATTACATTAGAAAACATTAACAGGGAGATTCAATAAAAGTTCTTATCGTGTAAAATGGTGCTAATTTTGCCCCAACCAATCAGAACTTATTTAACATTTGAAAGCTAAAATCTGATTGGTTGGGGCAAAATTAGCACCATTTTAAACGATAAGAACTTTTATTGAATAACCCTGTAAATGTAATAGTTCGAGGCAAATAGTAATCTAGTTAGAAATAGCAGATTTCTGAATACCCTCCAACATTCCCTCAATAAGGTGAAAAATGCATTGCACAGAGCTGTGCTAGGATCAGGTTCACTTTATTACCCTCCACCTGCAGCTTAGGGATGGCTGGTTCGCAGATCCGAACCCGGATCCGCCGCGGATTTATCCCGTTCACGAACGGCGGATTTTTCCGGATTTTCCGCCTTCCGAACTTCCGATTCGCGGATTTTTCATATTTTCGAAAATTTTCGAAATTACGAGTTTTCACGTATTTTCGAAAATTCGCGGATCCTCGAGCGGAAAAGATTTTGCGAAGTTCGGACATCTCTACTGCAGCTTTGCACAATGTTGTTTCTACAATGTTCCTTTTGAATGGGGAATGTTGGAGGGAATGTTTCTGCTCAATATTAATAACATAATGACATAAATTATCCTTTAATATCAACACCTCCTAAAACTAAATTATGTGCTGTGCAGGGTCTGTGTAAAATCATTATTATCCTGTAGCCTGGGACACAGAAAACTGTGCCTGAGACCTTAATGTTTCCCATAAAAGGGTTACTTTGTACAGCCTACCTAGTAGAAAACAAAATGATGCAAGTCACTGCTGTGGGGAAAAGTGACTTGCAGTCCACACTATTGTCCTAGGGTTTATTCATTACAAATAAACGATGAGTAGGCAGGAGGTGTCTCTTTTATGAGACTAATAATTGGCTCACATGCGCACACAATTAACATCAAACAAACATTTTGCCTACATTTGTTACTAAACAAAAGATTTTCAAGCTTAAATGCAAATGTATTGTAAGAGTTGGAAATTATATATTTTCATCCTATTAGCTATGATATGATCTTACTGATCTAAAACATTTTTTGCTGCAATGCATTTTCCCAAGGTAACAAAATGGTAATAGAATCACCCAATAATTCAAATTGCTGTCTTTTTAATTTCATTCCTTTCCTCTGTGCAGTATATATTTTTTTTTTAAATGCAGTTGGAGGAAGAGATCTGGTGTCTTCCAGCCCAATCGCCTTTTCCCCTACCCCAGCTGGAGATACGAGGACCAGCTCCTCCAGCTTTTTTTAATTAATTCTGTGCGCAAAATAATGTAACACAGATGAGAGGCTATTTTTAAACCCTGAAAAACTTGGCTTATAATTGAGTATATACGGTATTTGTATTTTAAGAATTTAAGACAATTTAAGAATGCCCATTTTCATCGTTCCTTTTAAAGATCATTTTAACAAGTGGTTGTCCAGTACACTGTGCTGTTTTCTTCAAAATCCATTTTTCAATGGATAATAACGATCTTCTTCACAAAAATACCCTTCGTGCTGCATATGTATATTGCAAATGTAAATTATCTGCTGTAAATTGCTAAGCACTTGTATCTTTTTCATCACAGCAGTATGAGATTGCTGTTTTGAGCCCATTCAATCTTGCTGCATAAACATATTTAAACCTCATAAAATTTGAAAAGCTTACATTGTGAAATTGGAATGTCTAAATTCTAATGACAATGTACGGAATACTTGAAAGCATAAGTGCAAAAAATTTCAGAACAGAATTATATTTTTATTAGCCGGATATTTTAAAAATACAGACTTGGACTGCTAATTTTAAACTTACTAATACATAAAGGGCAAATAAAAGCTTCCTAATGTGTTTATTTAACAAATATTTATTACTAATGGCGCTCAGAAATGTTAAAGATTTCCAACGGGGCGATGGACTGAGAGGTGCAACAACCCTAAATAGAGTTAAAGTCTCGCTAACTGATGTAATAAACAGGTTAACCACACAGACATCAGGAATGGACCAAAACTCAAACTCGAACCTGAGTTGGAGCAAGATTCTATGGCCAAATTTAAGGGTTAGCGAACAGCGTTAACCCTCAAATGTAGAGTTTGCTAACCCTTGAAGTAGGCCACAACCCTCGAATGCAGTGTTCGGTAGCCCTCAAATTCGGCATTAGTGATCTGAGCATGGCATGTTTGACCAACACAAAAAAAAATGTGCATCCTGGCAAAAAAAACAGACCATTGAAGAACCTGAAATGTCAGATCACTACTGACCATAGCAAATCATAACTTTTGAAACAATTGATTTTTTTTAAAAAAAATGAAAACAATATGCAAAATACCTAGTTATTTATCTTGCGTATAAATAGTTTAAATAATAATGGTTTTTGACTGAACTTTCTTATTTAATTTAATTTAATTATTATAATTAAGTATATACACACATCAATGAAGCCATTAGTTAACTGTGAAGACTAACGGACATGTTCTGTACTAGAAATAATAATCCTTTTTGTTAAAATGCATCATGTAGTGAATAATTTACCTATTGTAAATTATAAGGATATTAGAAGTCACAGAGGAGGTACATGACCATATAAAGCACAAGGCCACAGCCTGAGTGCACATTATCCATTATATAATGTATTTGTATGTGAGTTTTTGGCTGTGTAATTCAAGAGATTTACAAACCTCCATCGTATAGATTTGTTTCACAAAAGTACATGGCAACACATTTTCAAGACTAACCACCACCACCACCCCACACAAACACACACTTTGTGTGCTTTACAACACAATCCTTCACACAGCCCCTTGAATTTTCCCACTGTTTCACATAACAGTCTGCTCCCCCTGCAGAGTATAGGACTGGCTTGGCCCGCCTTGCTGGATTGCATAATCGCAAACCACATCCTATGTTAAGGGCAGGGCTCTCTTCAAATAATCAGCGTGCTACTACATAGTAACAGACAGTTTTTAGAATATTATTTACAGTTTGGCTCCATTTACATCAATAGAAAGGATGGGTAATATGGTTATTAATGCATAAAAATTAAAGAACTTTGATTTTCCATTGCGGTTATGCTAAATAAGTGTTACAAAAAATGACAAAAGCAAACTGATTTTTGCTGTAGGCTGAATTAAGTTTCTGAAGACTGTCTTGTTCTTCAAGAATAACTACTTGATGAAATGGGGTCAGAGACTTTTAGAGAATCAGCTTCTATTCTATGGGTATGAGGAACTCAAGATTTTCTTCAGACTGAGTGATTTTCAAATTGTTTTCTGTGTAAGGTAAAATATGTAGTCCACTAATCTGTGTAAGCAATTATTCTGGGAATTCACTAGAATGTAATGTAGCATTTTAGTAATGAAGTGTCCTTCTAGCTCTACTGTGATTACATTTTCTTTCCTGGCAAATATATGATAATGAATTGGCTGTATACTGGAAAAGTCACGTTGTTTTTCTTTTGTGTAACTACTGCTATGTCACATTTTCTTGAAAAGACAGATGAGATATGAGATCAGCATTAAGCTTTTTCAGTTTATTTCTAACCTGTTGCCCTTATAGTCAAATATTGTTAAAAGTGCAGTGACCCCCTCAATTTGGTATTCATATTGCTGAGCTCTGTAGATGCAGTATTTATCGTAAAAGAATGTCTCCAATTGTATAAAACAATAGCCTATTACTACTTACATGTTGTTAGCATGATTTTAACAACAACTTATAACAAAAATAAAGACTGTAACTTAACTAAACTATTAAAGGAACATTCTTTGGCTATCCATGCAGTGGTTGTCAGATCTATGGCCATTCCTCCAGTCTGCCCTCTTCTTCATTAACAAATGTTGGCCATGAAAGGGATTTTCACCACTAGATTTCCATTATTTTGTGACAAAATAACAAATCATCACTTTATTTACCATTTATAAATACTGCTGTGGTATTTGTGCAGATAAATCTGGTGAAACATATTAAAACGTGAAAATGCAGTTACAAGGTAAAAACTATAGAGTTAAAGGGGAACTGTGGTCTTCATACAAGTGGCATTTCTTACCACTTTCTACCTTTAAAATGACTCCAGGATCATGCTTCTAGCTGCAGTCTTTCCAAAGTAACAGCAGTATAAAGGTTTTTTTGTCCTTTTAGCACTATAAGCTGTGATATCACCAAGTCTGTCCCAAGTCTCAGGTTGAAACTTTCCCACTGCTAACATCATAATACACATCATAAGCTCTGCCCCAAGCTTTTGAATCATTTTTAAAGCTAGCCACAAGCCTGAAAAGAAAAAAAAAATCTCTCCATAAGTTGTCCATAGGTAGAGGAAAGGACAGAGAATGGTTGAAGGTCTGTGAAGCTGGCCAAACACTGGGCATTAGACATGACATTGATTAGATTTTCCTCTATAAGCTAGGTACACACCATCCAATAATTAGTTAAGACTAATCGACATTTCAGTGTGGCTGAAATATTGGATGCTTTCCTGGGCTGGCCACAACCGATCACCGACCATTTTGGACAAAAAAAGATCAGACATGTTCAAAAATCACAGCCGATCAAGTGGTTCTGTATGGACCACACACTTGCTTGTGGCGAACTGTCGCCTCCCATCTGGCCCATTCATTTTGTTTGATTGTAAGTTGATTGCAAAAAACAACAGGCTAGGCTGGTCTTACATAGATTAGACATTTGCCTATAGACAAACATCTAATTTATCTAATATCTAAGTGGTTTGTGAGCACTTTGACTAGCTTCATGAAAGATTAATTGCCTTTCACAACTCAGACAGACAGGACAGATGAGGAAGTGTAATTTTACAAGCCTATAATCTAAGATCAAGAGACGCTAGATACATCAACCTAGGCTTGTTTGAAAGGTGTAAGAGCTCTCTTTTCAATAGAGACCCCTTGTATGGAGACCACAGTTATCTCTTAACTGGCAATATTTTAATAAAAATCATAGATAGAGAAGAGTCCCGGTTCTAAAACAAATCTTGTTTTGATTAAGAACTGCCAGTTACAAAAATCCATGGATTCAGTGGAATTTTTGGAATTCTGAAACTTATCAAAAATAGTGGTTGAAAATTAAAAAAAATACAGCTGAAAATTCGGAAATTGTAGCCAAAAAGATGAAAATCACATTAAAAGCTGAAATTTTGAAAACTCATGGGTTCTAATCAGATTTTTCCACAGACCTGCTGGAAGAACAAAATATGGCAGTTTTGTTCATCTCTAATCATAGAATGATAGGTTTGCTGTCCTAAAGATAAAGATGCTCCCAAGTGATAGAAAGTTCTCTTCTAAATCCTAAGGAATATTATAATTACAAATATTGATCTCAGGATGTGAAAATAATGATTTCTTAATGTTCTGCCACATGATGGTTTGTATAATATGCATCAAAGGAAAAAGATGCTTTTATAGAGAAGCCTAACAGTAATCTCATATTGTGATAGCTGTAATTAAGTCTTTGTAATCTCCAGCAGATGAGCTTGTGGTTTAGGTATTTGTATTTTATTTATTTTCTTATATACCTTTGAACATATTATGCAGGTTTTTTTTTACAATTTGTTGATCCCTGCCCTAAAGAGCTTACAATCTAAATACCCTATCAGACAAATACAATATATCAATACCTCAATATCCAGGGGGGAAACTCTAGCTCAGGAAAAAAATGCACATTCCTGTCAGGTGAAGCTGAGACCAGTGGATTTTAATCCTTAAATAGACTAAATAGGCATGACCTTGGTTTCACTGAGTTTTAAATCTAACATGGTTTCAGGTTGAAACTATTAGTCCTGCCAACAAAATATCGTTGACCGAAACTACCAACAAAATGTTGCCCGTCAAATCAAGGCCTCTAGCAACTTCAATAGTGAAATTACAAGATTTTGTTTCCATGGTCTTGCAAATACAAACTTTCTGGCAAATAAAAATATAACTTAAAGGGACTGATAGAGTTAAGCATGGTTTATTTTATGAATTTTCCAGAAAAGTGGAGTAAATGAAAAGGCACCTGAAAGGATTGTACAATTAATACCTAGCAGACAGCTGTACTTCTTATCTCTAATATCAGCAGAATAGGGTAGACATTGTGTGTAATTCTGCTGGTTTATGGAATTTACAGAACTTTTCAGGACATTCCTATTTGGTCTGTTAAATAGTTAATAGTTAAAACAATTTGTTGCTTAAATGTTGATGATAAATTGCTCTGATATATTGCTTACTATCACTTTTACAAAGTGCAGAATAGTCTGCAAAACCAACACAGTTGTATACTAGGGTTCCTAGTACTAGGGCATATTTGTGTTTTTTAGAATTTTCTGAAAAGGATCTGAGGGGGGTTGTGCAACTCTAACTAGAACTTTAACTACTACTTTTCCAACTCAATATTGATTGATTTGATGGATTTAAAAAAACCTTTCACTGACATGTGACCTGTGATCCAAGTAGAAAATAAAAAAGTAAACATGAAACGTTTCTGAATAAGACGTATCTATTTATTCAACTTTGGTTCTCTCAGGCCTACTCAGAATGGTGTTTGTTGAATAATGGAGCATTTGGTTTCTGTGAGGGACTCTGTTCCAGTACAAATATATTGATTCTTCCCCTCCTTTCATTTGGGTTTATCAAGCAGTTTTGTATACAGTCTGGAAAATGCTTTATGACTGATATGATTTTTTTGTGGCAGTTACTTTATTGTGCTTTCTGCAATTACTTTGACCCAGTAACATTAGGTCCCACATTTTAGATCAATATTTTGGGTGATCTAATCATAAGGAAACCTAAAAATCAGCAGCAAAACACTTTCAATTTATTATAAAGTACAAACACTTTCTCTTATATTTTAATCATCGCCACAAGCACCAAGCGGCTTTATTAATACAGTCCACTCTTTTCTCTGGGCTTCCATCCAACTTTACCTTGAATACAAAAGGTTCTAAGAGCTTACAAAATAGGCATTTATGTTTCTTTTGCAAAACATAATCTCTAAAATGAAATTTATTCGGTCTAGTCAATACCTTGCTTTCATGCACTGGTGGCATAAGCTTTAATGTTCTCACATCAACCTGACATGTTTTACCTACCTTGAATGGCGAAAGGAAAATGCTTTGAGCACTGGACTTCCTAAAAATGCCATTTCAATGAACCTACTAATGATTGCTCCATTGCTAAATCTCTTGAACATTTTTAGCTATAGATTTAAGTATATTTACCTTTTGCTTGATCCACCGCTGCAGAGCGGAAAATCTCCGACCGCTTGCTAGTTGTAATCCATTATAGCGTGCAATTTCGCAAATATGGCGAGTGGATTGTTTGGGTTCTTTAGTAGAATAATCGATAATCGAATAATAGATGCTGCTGCAAGCTAGCTAAAAAGTCCAGTTTAGTGTCCCTTTGAATTCATCTGTGATTTTAAGATAATGAAATATAATATATAATTAAATATAAAATAAACTTACTACAGGTATTAATATATTAATAGTTTGTATGAGATACGAGAGTAATCTATAGTGAATCACGCTGATTTGCTGTTTTTCCAGTAACACATAAAGTAAAATTATTTGTTTTATCATTGCATTAGGTAGATTAGGTAGGTAGATTCATTTAAAGTTGCATATATAAACAATAAAGCGAAATCCTGGTTTTGGAACAAACCTGGTTTTGTTTTGAAACTACCAGTCAAAAATCTAAAAGATGCAGTTGAAAATCAAAATGTGAAAATCACAATTAAAGTTGAAAAATGCAGTAAAAAGTGTGAAAATTGAGATCAAAAAGTCAAAAATCGTAGTTAGAAAAAAATTTTGGGGGGGAATTTCAATGGGTATTGTGGAACCCCTGGCGAAAATAAACTAGTTTTGCTCATCTCTAATAAATAAATACACGTTAAGTTCCTGCACACCGATCCAACTATTCTTGTCTTTATTCTTGGCACTTTTTCTTGGCAAAAAAAAAGACTCACAAAATTGTGTGCAGCCCTTGGTATAAAAGTGTCTTATTCTTGTAACTCCAATCCTTCCAATCACACATCCATATCTTGGAAATAAATTACAGTTTGTTTTTGTTTTTTTTTATAAAATGCCTATTTCACAATAATATCATCAAGTTAACTAAGAAGTATAAACTTTTTTTAACTGACAGAAGATAACGGCTCTACTGTACATTACTGATCATATTTGCATCCTATTTTGATGGATCTCAGTCTTAATTACAGATTGGCAGTGAGACCACCTTTACATCTATAACTATATTTGCTTGCTGCTTGTTCATGTTTCTACTCTAAATGCACTCTGCAGTGCATTTTTTATGAAGGATGGTGTCCTTTTACTGTCTATCAATGAAGTAGTTCAATGTTTTTTAAATGCAGTTGTCATCTTTATTCTCATCTTTATACTTATATTCATACAAGTGTTGAGTACATTTAGTGGTTTCTGGAGTTTGGCAAACTACAGTATATAAACTCATGCACTTATCAGTGAAGTTATGAAGGAAGATGAATAGCTGAACATTGTTACATTGTTATCGGCACTGTAAGTGAATAGCACATACCTACCTGATAGAGATGAACAAAACTGGCGCGTTTCAAATTTTCAATTGCAATTTTCAAATATTCTACCAAACTTTTCTAGTTTCAAACACAATTTTTAGATTTTTGGATTTAATTTTAGAATATAAAATAGGTTCTCATGAGTTCTGCCGAATTCTATATTTTGGAAATAACTTTTTTCAAATCAAATGAGGTTTGTTTCGAATTGGGGCCCATCACCAGGGATGAACCTGGTTCTGATTAGAAACCACCAGTTTTAAAGTTCCGCAAAAAGTTTTGGATCTTCGAATATTCCATAGTTTTATGGATTATTCATTATCATTATATTCTATAAAGAACATCCAATATTCTATATTAAAAATCTAATATCCTATATCAAATATTCGATATTGAACAGAAAATATTCTATATCAAATATTCTACATCGAATATTCAATATCAAAATTCAATTATTATATACTGAACACAGAAAACAATCAGAAATGTATCTCCCATTGACCTCTATTGAGTTCATTTTCTGAATTTGCTTATACCATTTTTTACATTGATACTATGTATCTGAATGCCTGCCCTCACACATGAAAACAAGCTGATAAAGATTGCATCCTAGACTGCCATTTATTCAAGACCAATGCTTACAACAGTGTTTCTCAAATTCTCATTAGATGGTGGGGCATTTGTAAGCACAAATTTCTGTCACAGCCCATCTGTGTTTTTTATGCTTAATTATTTTTAAAATTATATTGGGAGATTTACCCATAGTCGCAGCCCACTCCTGATAGCTTATGTTAAATACTTACGTCCAATCAGCTGCACAGTCAGCAGGTAATAGTTTGCAATGGTGGCATTAGTTTCTTTTGCTATACTCATTCAACGACTGCAAGCTAAGGGTTAAAGTCACGCTAACTGATTATGAAAATGTAAGCGTGATTTTAATCTCTAGTGGTGCAGCTTCGGCTTAAAAATGGTGCTAATGATAAGAGATTTTATTGAATCTCCCTGTATGTCTTTCTTGGTGTCCTGTCCATTTTTGACATACCAGTATAAACCGAGGATTTTAATTTTAAAATGGCCCGGAAAATCTCCCCTTGGTTTATACTCGGGTCCTAGAGCCTACAAACAATCGAGGACGAGAATGGAAGAAGACTGGAGCAGCAAATGGATAGTAGGAGTAGGTGCGGGTCCCGAAACAACCATAATTATCTGGAGACTCACAAGGCTTATGGGAGAGGTAAGGCATGAAAGTAATGTGCGTCCCCTGCAGGCTGCAGTCTGTCATCTGACTGTCTTCTCACAGACTTGTGACCCTTGTGGTAGAGCTGGTAAGGAGCATTTATGGCAATCATGTGCCACTGTTTTTCTGTTTAATGGGGTCTGCAGTTTAGAGGTGGCTGGAGGGTTTTCTTTTTGATGGCCTATTACCCTGTGTAGTAGTAGTGGGGGTGGTGGGAAGTGGTGTAAATAGGGCTGGATTATAAAACTATCGGGGAGATTCAATAACTGATTACGTCAGTTATTGCATCGCGAGATCGGACAAAGGTAAGGAGCGGGACTTTAACGCTCCACAACCCATAGCGTACCCGTACAAAGTAGTGCAAAACTTAACACTACGGGTTTTGGATCGTTAGCACATCGCTATTTCCAAAAACATTCGGAAATGGTGCTGTGCTTGAAAATCCGTCCAAAACCTACATTAACCCAAATTTATTTACGGTTAACGTGGGTTTTAGACGGAAAAGGGCCATATTGAATCTCCCCCTATGTTTTTATGCAAGACTATTAAAACTATACTACTGGATTAATATTTTTATTATGATAGCTAATTAACTGATTACATTGATTACACTCCAGATGTTTATAAACTACAACTCCCACCAAGCAAGGCATGCTGGGATTTGTAGTTTCCAAACATCCTAAGTGCCAAGGAATAGGGGGATACTGCTGTTGTTTTGTCGTTACTCTTCTATAACTGTATGGGGGCCAATTAATTTTGCAGTTATTGGGGCCAATTGACTGTATGGAGGAACCACTAATTTCTGCAATTGCAGTTTTGGTCATATTTTCTACCCTCAGTTTATACTCGAGTCAGTTTTATCTGTTTTTCAATAAGTACCTCAGTTTATATTCGGATTGATTTATACTAAAGTATATAAGGTATTAATCAACTCAGGGGCATCTGTTATGGATGCCTTTACAGCATTTTTGTGGTCTCTAATAAAGTTCCCAGGCAGCCATCAGAAATAATACGTGTTTTATTGAAGAAGAAAAAAAGACATTAAAATAGTGGTTATACAAACCTATTCTGGGACAATTAAACATTACATCTGTTTACTTTTAATTTCAAACATTAAACAGTACAAATCTTTCATTTATAGTCAGTATCCAATAAAGTTTAAAGAAACTGAAATAATATAATCCATGTGGGTGATACGGTTGTATTTTTTACTTGCATAATAGAAATATATTTCTATAATGACAAAACATAATAAAGACTCCAAGACTGACGGAGCAATAAACATAATTACCATTGGTTTGTTCATAAAATGTAAGAAAATCTAAAAAATAATAATTAACATCATCGATGTTACACATAGGGCAGCTTGAAAAAATAAATCTGATAATAAATAAAAAATAACTTAAAAATTACAGCAGAAAATGTGATCTATGAAAGGTACATGTTGCTATCACCTCTGGGCCTTTTGTCTACTTTGATTCATATTCATATTCAACTATTCATGCTTTTCTATTTTTTAGGATTTAAAATAACTATCTTGTGCTTAATGATGCGATTCCTAGTGAACATTGCTTGTATTTTAAGGATACATAAAACTTGAATGCATTTTAGTAATTTAAGATTAAAAGTTTTATATTTATCTGATTTTAAACTGTGTTTTTGTTCTGTGTTCATTATTGTGCACAAATTGTAGGCTAAATTAACAGACATTGGGAATAAGGGTCTATATGTTAGTAGAGATGTTACATACTGGTGAGTTCCGTTCCATTTTCGGGTTTCCAAATTTTCTAAAAAAATTTTAAAAATTCTAAAACACCAAAACAAACCAATAGAAATTAATCAAAAATGAAAAAAAATCCAAAAGTTCAGAGTAAAATAACGGTAGAAAAAGCATGGTAGATGGCAGTAGATTGCTCAGGCACCTGGGAATTGGTTAGGGGAACACATCCAAATCACCACAACATTATTAAAAACAAACTTTCTGTACATGCTAGCTATTTTTGAGTTTTCAGTAACCCTTCGGTAACCCTTGAAAGTAGCCCTTATATATTTGTATAATCACTATGAGGCAGCATTTGGAGAGTGAATTTCTCACATACCAACCGTCAAACTGTCACCATTCCAGCTAAAGCAAAATTGCTCACAGCAGAATATAATCAGGGAGATTCAATTAAAGTTCTTATCGTTAAAAATGGTACTAATTTTGCCCCAACCAATCAGATCTTATTTAACATTTGAAAGCTAACATCTGATTGGTTAGGGCAAAATTAGCACCATTTTTAATGATAAGAACCTTTATTGAATCTCCCTGAATATGTGTATAATAAGATGAACATTTCTTTAGATGAAATATCTAAAGAAATGGGGAACAGATCAATAAACAAAAATGGTAAAGCCAAAACTGGCCCGTTAGAAGGTGTGGCATTTCCTAAAGGGTTACCATGGAAACATGGAAATGAAAATGGAGCCCTGTATTCTAAAACATGCTGCACAGGTTTTTGGGCTAAAATGATCATTGTCGTTTATGTGCTGTTTGGGTTTTTATATTTTTTGGTCTGTTAACTATGTGTTGATGAAATAATAAGTGTTTAAGTTGATGAAGTCTTATTTGGACCCTTTTTTAGCAATGAAAAAGTAACAACTTTGTCAGATAGATGGACCATTGGGCAGACCTACAGACAGGTAGAGATGGACTAGAACCGAACCCGAGTTCTACCTGAATTTTAATAGTCTTTAGAACGACGAACAAGTTCGGGTTTTTCAAACTCACGGACTTAATATCTCTAATTATCGATAAACTTTGAATGTACCATTTTGCTGATTTTGTCGATATCCCTCGAATGTACCGATCCAGCAATAACCCTTGAATGTAGCAGTTTGTTTGGTAACCCTCGAATGTAGCGGTTCAGCAATAACCCTCAAATGTTCGGTAAGCCTTAAATGTATTGTTCGGAAACCCTTGAATATAGCGGTTTGTTCGGTAACCCTCGAATTGGAGGTAACCCTTGAATGATCAAGGCTACTTAATAAAATAATAAGCTCTTTTTGAATAAGGTTTCTGTGTATTCAATTATTTTTTATTTTTCTAATTATTGAGCAATGTAAGAAACCGGAGTAATTTCATAATGATGTTACTTGCTAGTGTGCTGTGAACTTAAAAAGAAAGGATCTAAGTATAAGTGCATGTGTGCTCGCTAAAGAATTATGAGAAGACAACATTCTTTTTTTTTTTTCTCAAGATGATGTGAAGACTTGATGGGATTTTATGTGACATGCTGTATCTTTCCAGCCATATTTGCTCTGCTAAACAATGGCATATTTAGGTGATAATGTCCAAACTGACAATCTGTTATCTTCTTAGCTGATGTACTAGAATCATCCATATGCATACACAATGTCAATGAAACTGAAGCTGTTTTCCATGCCAACTGACATGCAACTGTTTCAAGATTCCTTAATATTTATTCACAGCCAACTTAAAACAAAACAGATATTTTGTTTTCCTATAATACGGTGACAATATAGATGATCATTTTATTTAAAAATGAGACAAGACAATTTATTTTTAAATTAAGGGACAATCACTATAACCTCAGAATTTACAAACTGTCACCAATTATGATTATGATCAGATTCCAATGGGAACTGCTGTGAATTTTGGGTTTATATAAAAGTCTTAAAGGGTAAATCCAGCCTCAAAATAAATGTGCATTTTAGAAGGATTACCCCCTATATCCCACTTTCATTTTATTCTTATCTTCATTCACAGACACTCCCACACTGCGTTAATAGAACTTACAGAACCATGATCATTCATTTGTCTTCTCTCCTCTTCTTGGTCATGACTATCATTCATTGCCATGACGGTGATGTCAAGGCCAATGGCTGACTGCCATTATCAAATGAGCGGTTACAAGCATGCTCTTTCCCTGAGCGGGTTTGTAACCAGCTCACAACTGAAGCAGAGGAGGATGGACTTCCAGTGAGGAATCGTGGTTCTGTAAATTCTAATAACTCACCGTTGAAGTGTTGAATGAGAATGAGACAAAAAAAAGTGGGGCTTGGGGGTTAATCCTTCTAAATATGTTAATTTAATTTGAGGTTGAACTTGCCTTTAAGACTTTTATCTAGACCCCAAATTCACAGCAGTTTCCATTGGAATCTGATCATAATCATAATTTGTGACAGTTTGCAAATACACTTTAAAGATCACTCCCTATATTACATATAGAGATGGGATCCAGACCTGACATGGAACTCCTCAAATGTTCTGTCCGAAACCAGATGGATCATTCAGATTTCGGGAGTTCAGAACGTATTTTTGAGGGTTATCGAACGTTCAAGGTTATTTTCCAGGGTTATCGTAAATAACCATTAACATTCAATAACACTCGAAAAGACTATCCGAAACTCAAAAGTACATTCTGAATGTATTTTTGAGGGTTATCTAACATTCAAGGTTATTTTCGAGGGTTACAAAAAATTACCTTGAACGTTCGGTAACCTTCAAAAAAACTTTCCGAACCCCCGAAGGTAAGTTTTGTTTTTGGATCTTTGGGCTTTTTCTGAGTTCTATAAATATGAAAACAGAACAAAACTTCTGAGATTTGGCTTTTTCTATTCATATATTCTGTATTGGTTGCTGCAAATCAACACCCCATCCTATTTAAGAAACCCAACAGTCTTGTAGAAAGCAAAGTCATTTTTTATGTAAACCTTTTTTTTTTAATTTCTTTATCTTTAATTTTGTACTGTCTTTTTTTGCAAACATGATTTCTGCACTACATCAATTACAGATTTGTGGGTGCTTGGTTCTATAGCAGTAAAATAGCACTAATGGAATCGACCACCCCACTAAAGATTGCATTGTTCGGTTTTTAGTTTTGTGAGATAGGGATATATTTATAGCAGGTGTGGGAACACATTTTGATGACATCAGATGACAAAAGAAAAAGAGCAAAAATAATTAATTTTTTTAATGTGGGAAACTCAGTGGGTTATATAATGGAAAACATATTATACATGAAATTACTTAATAACATTAAAGATGACTGCACAAGGCTTGAAAATAAAGGCATAGAATTATGCTGAATGTAAGATTATATAAAAGCCATTGATATAATATGGGTTGGTACTGTAAAGTTCAGCCCCTATACACAGGATTGATCTGATTAATTTCGATTAGATTTTGCTGACCTCATCTTCAGTCCCCATTTCTCAGAAAGATCAGAGGCTCATGGTGCGAGGCCTCGAGTAGTTTTTAGGATTTCCTACACATCTGCCCGATCTACACATCTGGCCAAATTAAGAACACTGAAGAATGTTTGTAATAGACAGAAAAGTGTTTGTAATAGACAGAAGAGTGTAAGAGTGTTACATAACAGTAATAGCACATAAATTCTAATATGTTAAATTTATAATTTCTGTATTGATTACTTGAACTGATATTATGTTCTTTAAAATTAAAATACACATCATAAATTAGGGAATTTTACCCAACCGCAGCTGCTCTGTGTAGTTCTTCCCTATAGGACTATTTAACAACAGTTATTAGCTGGCGTTAAATAGTCACATAGAGCCACACTGCCGCTGGTGAATAGCATGTGGTGGCTGCCTGGGTGTCTTTTGCAATTGTCACACAGCTGCCGCAAGAAAATGATTAACTGTAACTTTAACCCCTCTTTCCTGTGCTGTGGCCGGCAAAACTTAGGGCTGATAATGTTTACTTATAGAGAAACGCATATTTAGTGGCATAGAGTGACCAAACTGAAATGGGGGGGGGGTGTTTTATAACTATAATGGAGCACTGCACATTTCATCCAGCAGACTCTGATAATAATATAAAAATAATTGTATGCAGCTAATTTAAATAATCTGTAATCACATGTTCTTGACACTTTCAGTTTCCTCTACTAAGCAAGCTCTTAACTGCCTGCAAAAAGCCATGTTTGCATGCAAAATAGACAAAGCAGTTCAGTACAGAGATATTTTTTTCAAATTTGTTTTTCCTTTAAAGGAGAACTAAACTTAATTTTTTTAAATGTGAAAGTTTTTCTCCCCAGAACACCTATACTTTGTAAGATTCTTCTCTAGTAAGTTGCATTTAGTACATGTAAGTAATAGATTCTGTAACTAAGAAGGTTTCCATGTTGTTGCTAGTATAACTCACAGCCCATGAAGTCATCAAAGAACCACGCCCCCTGAACCCAGTATTCACTATCTCATAGCACAAAGTGTTTTCTATACAGATGTCTACACACCAATATGGAATCCCCGATAAGACTTTGAAAGCTGCTAGTTACCCTGCAATTTATTTACCAGTCAGTGTGAGTTTCTGGAAAATAAAAAGGGTAACAAGCAGCTTTCAAAGTCTTATCAGGGACTTCCATAATCCATTTTTTTTTTATTATTCTTGTCCTAGCAAATGATAAAGATAAAGCTTCCAAATGTAGCTCGATTCTCTTCGAGGAGTTACACATGTAGCCAAGTGGAACTGTTTGATTCATAATTTCAAATGTATCCAGAGAACTCTCAGTAACTATTATAGAACACTATGAGTAATCCATTGCCTCTGAGTAAATTGCTACCTTCTTTTCAGGCAGGGGCTATTTTATCCTGCGCTTTTTATGTTTTAATATGTTATAATATACTGTATTGCACTTTATTGGGTATAGGGTACACAGGTTCATACCTAGGGGTGTGTTAATAAACTTTGTGTGATTTAACCAAAACTGTGGTTTAGTCGTTTTTCTTTGGGTTATAGGTTGGAGTGCTTTTTCTGGGTCTAGTTTGACTCTCTTTAGGTCAATAAGGTTTTTTGTGCATTCTTCTTAATGGCATTTTAATGAATTTTCATAATTTTAATGAATTTTCATTTTTTCATTATATCATGTAATATCTCCTGAACTGGAATAAACAGGTCCAAATAAAGGCACTGTCATGGTGTAAAATGGTCATGTATTTCCTGGGTTACACCAAAAATGTCATTAATTCATTCATTCATCTATCCTTTCAAATTAATGCAGTAATTATTTCTTGGGCAGCATTTCTTGGTATCTAAAATAATCTTGTGGATGTTCATTGCTAAAGATTATCGATGCTGTTTATTTGGTTTTTTTTTAATTATAATTCTAGTTCCAGAACATAAAACATTTGCTGTGACAATAAGTTTAAAAAAACACAAAATGCTTCTGATATAATTAAATAAACCAACAAGGGCATCCATATAATTTTTTAAGCAATACAATTAATATGATTTATTGGAAACATTGTTTGCAGATATGGCTATGTGAAAACCACAGAGTGCATTTCAGCTTTATACAATACTGCTTAGTTGTTCAAATATTCAGGATAAAGACTGTTATCTCATTAATTTTACAAAGTAACGTCAGTTGGTGAATTATGAATGCAGCTAAGCTTTACAAACACAGCGAATTTCAATACCAAAAAGCTTGCAATCTCCTGTAGTTTATAGGACACTTACGAACAATAGAATCTTCTTTTCAGAAATAGACAAATAAAAATGCATTTAATTGGATCTATAATCAAATATAATATAATTTTTAATTCTTTTAAATGATCTCAGTTTTGTACGTTTGTTCTGATTTCAGTGTAAATGGTACAACCTCCCTATATTTACCTGCAGTTAGCCATATTTTTGCTGCACACAATTTACTGCGATTAGAATATATTTTGTCAATGTATTTTCTATAAGGACACTAAAGGCAGCTAGTAGAATGGAAGATTGGTATTGCTAGTACATCTGCTAGGACCTAGAGATAGCTAGCTGTCTGGCTTGTATCAATCTCCAGGCAAAACTTAATACAGATATTGTTGAAAGTCTCCTTTTACTCTTGAGTTGCAGTAACCAATTAGATTTCATCAAATGTAGAAATGTACCATCTGGTTGATTAACAGCTAAGGCAAATTTTTGCACCTCTATAATAAGCATGTAAATAAAATAAACAATGTAATAATGTAATGCTGTCAACAATTGTAATAGTAGTAATGTCCCTGCCTAACCTTTGGACACATCTGCAAGGAGTTTGTATGTTCTCCCCATGCTTGCGTGGGTTTCCCCTGGGCACTCTGGTTTCCCCCACAATCATAAAGACATACTGATAGGTTGTATGTGTACATAATGTGATTAGATTGTAAGCTCTTTGGGTCAGGGCCTGATGTGAATTGAGTAAATAATTGTAAAGCACTGCGGAATATGTAGCGCTATATGAGAAATAAAATACATACATACATACATACATCCCCCACAAAGTATACTAGAGGCAGCTAGCAGAATGGAAGATCGGTACCTTAGCGTATTAGTCTACTTTTATGTAAAGGTGGCCATACACAATTACGATCGTAATTATGATCTTAAACCGACCAATATTTTGATAGACAGATGTACAATGTTAATTGTATTAAGATGTACCATACATATTGTTGAACACTTTTGTTGAACAATCACAATTCGTTTTGTGAACAAATGTGGTCCATTGTGAGGTTACATTACATTTACTTTTATTTGGAACTTCAGAAAACACTATGATCATTTTACCAATCAACGTAATTACGATCGATTTTAGAATCTAATGTCACATAATAAGGGAAATGTACACTTTTTTTCAGCCAATCAATGGAAATGTCAGATTGTATGTAGGATTGTACAAAAAAACGGCCTAATGTATGGTCACCTTTAGTTAAACTATGAAAGAAAAGCTGGACTCAAGCACCAAAACATTGAAATACTGTATGTGTTAATTAGAGCATCTGATGCCTTGAATGACTGCTAGTACATCTATTAGAAACTAGAAATAGCTAGCCATCTAATCAATGCCAGATATAGATTTAGAATACTTGGTTATTGCAAAAAGTCTTCTTGTACCTTTGCGTTGACTTCAAGTAACCTTGACTAAATAATCTTTTTGTGTCTTGAGAAAGGTGCTTTGTTGGCAACGAAAAATTGATAATATGGTAAATAGTTTTTTCAGACTGCTGGGAGTATGAACCCTTGAAGGGATATATCATTATTAGGGACAATAGTGTTTGCAAAGACACTACACTGAAATCACTGCCCTGTATCAGATAGAGGAAGATGGTTGGGAAGTTTCACCAAAACAAAGAGGTTGATTGTGGGAGCTGACCCACAGGTAAATTTCATAAATCCCTTTTGCTACAGCAAAGGGAGAGGTGACACACATCTTGTTGTATCTTTGGGAATATTTACTTCCTATTGGGTCAATGTTATCTGGAGACTTTAGTTCTCCTTAAAGCATCATTTTATACTTAAACTATGTTTTTATTTTATTGAAAAGACCAACTTTTTTTTTTTTAGTTTAATCGCAAAAGGTTACTTGGAGTATAAATTACTGTCAGCTGTGCCATACATATTAGGTGAGGGTCATGGAGGAAAAAAATAAATCTATTTTGATGGTAAGTTTGATGTATAGAAGTACTTGAATTTATATTTATTGGATCACATACTTTAGGATGAATGCTTTTTTACAGAACACATAGAAATATTATCATATTTATAAGTTTTAGTGCAAAGTAACTGCAAGATGTGGTGCATTAAGATGTTCAAGTGCCCTCATTTTTCATGATATATAGATAATAACCCCTCATATTTTAATAAAATATTTAATCTATTCACATACCAAACTCATTGTAATTTTCTCCCTTTCATATTACTGCTTCTATTCTTAATGTTAAACTATTCATACCTCTTGGAGGAAACTGGAATCAAATTTCAGTTGATCTACAGTACAAAGTAAAAAACCCTTTCTAGCACATACAGTATTAACTTTGTCAGGAACACCATCAGAGAAGCTACATTGCTCTATTTGTCCATCTCTGTATCTATCTGCAATAACATTTTTATCCCCGTATATTTTCTTCTTCTGTCATTTTCAATTTCAATTCATATCAAAATATACTATTAATTTTATGAGTGGAAATATATGTAACAGTAGAGAAAAGCTATTCATTATATTGAAATGAAATAAGATGGTAGCACTATATAATGAATGGCTTTTTTTCCTTGAAAAACTACCACTAATAATATTGTCATGTCTCAATATACATAGTGTATTTTTTTTTTTTTTGTTTTACAGCAATTGAATTACTTTAGTTAAAATAAATCTACATTTCAATTGGGCTCCTTATGGTGCCAAGTTTTACCCATGATCCTAATCTGGCATGACCAATCAGATGTTATCGAATGTTTTCAAAATGTAGTAGAGCAGTAGAAAGGTATCATTGGTTAAGGCAAATTAACAGATCAAGCATATGTGTGCACCTCATATTAAATAAGCCTGGAATATAATAAACAATATAATAATGTAATTCTCTAAACAATGGGAAAAGTAAGGATGCCCCTCAAAAAACAAAGCTCCCTAACCAACACCCTACACAAAGGATAGGAAGCACTAAACTATTAATGCAGAGTTGCAAAAAAAATATCTGTCAAAATAGGTTACACAACCTATTGTTAGTTATTATTGCGTGAATTAGATGGAAAAACTGTTAAATATGGACTCTAAATTAACTTGGGGTTTGTAAGTGTATATTGGAACACTGTATGCTGGAGACCAGGCTTGATCATTTTAATAGGAAGTGAGGTGTTGACCCACATGGACAGATGGTGGAACTGAACTGACATGGAGCTCAGGAGGAAAGTTTAGGTCAGTGGCATATAGTATAGTATAGTATCTGAGGTTGAATAAAGACATACGTCCATCCAGTCCAACCCATCTAGCAATATCCTCATTTCCTGCCTAACTGTTGATCCAGAGGAAGGCAAAAAACCCCACCAAATTTATGAAGGGGGAAAAAATTCCTTCCTGACTCCAAGTGGCAATCGGAAATTTCCCTGGATCAACTCTACTTTATGAATCAATACCAGTAACTTGTAACATTCCTTGTTTGCAGAAACTCATCCAGCTTTTTTTTGAAACTGACCAATGAACCTGCCATAACAACGTCCACTGGAAGACAGTTCCATAGCTTTACCGTTCTCACAGTGAAAAACCCTTTCCGAGCTTGAAGCCTAAACCTTTTTTCTTCAAGTCTTAAGGGATGTCCTCGTGTCCTTTGACATGTTCTCTTGGTGAACAATGCCCCAGATAGTTTATTGTATGGCCCGTTAATGTATTTATACACAGTAATCATATCCCCACGCAAGCGCCTTTTCTCCAGCGTACATAATTGTAACTTTTCCAGTCTCTTCATATTCAAGCTCCCCCAATCCCCTTATTAATTTAGTTGCCCTTCTCTGAACCCTTTCCATTTCAAAGATGTCCTTTTTGTACACAGGATTCCAAAATTGCACTGCATATTCCAAATGAGGCCTTACCAATGCTTTGTAAAGAGGGAGAATTACATTTTCCTCCCTTGAATCCATACCTCGCTTTATACAAGACAATACTATGCTGGCTCTGGCTGTTGCCGCCTGGCACTGCTTGCTACCTTTAAGTTTGTTATCCACCAAAACTCCAAGATCCCTTTCCAACAGGGATTCACTTAACACAGAGCCATTTATAATATAAGTAGCACAAGTATTTTTAAGTCCAAAATGCATCACCTTACATTTATCAACATTGAATTTCATCTGCCACTTAGCAGCCCAATGTGATAATCTATCTAGATCCCCTTGCAACGATTGCACATCCTCTGAAGTTTTTAATGGTCGACAAAGTTTTGTGTCGTCAGCAAACACAGAAACCTTGCTGACAATACCCACTTCCAAATCATTAATAAATAGATTAAATAGAAGCGGCCCCAACACAGAACCCTGTGGCACCCCACTTAGCACTTTAGTCCATAATGATGAAGCCCCATTAACAACTACTCTCTGCATCCTATTCTTTAACCAATTTTCTATCCATGTACAAATGTGACTCCCCAGACCAACAGACCTTAGCTTATTCATTAGTCGCCTATGGGGGACTGTATCAAAAGCCTTTGCAAAATCCAAGTAAACTACATCTACTGCTATACCAGAGTCTAAATTTCTACTTACTTCCTCATAAAAGCCAAGCAAGTTAGTTTGACAAGATCTATTCCTCCTAAATCCATGCTGGTTACTACTTATAATGTCAGTCCTTGAAACATACTCTAGAACATGATCCCTTATTAAACTTTCCAGGATCTTCCCCACCACTGAAGTTAAACTTACAGGCCTGTAATTACCCGGCTGTGAACGACTACCCTTTTTGAATATTGGAATAACATCAGCCTTTTTCCAATCCAGAGGCACACCACCGGACATGAGGGAATCAGCAAAAATAAGAAACAATGGCCTAGATAAAACTGAACTTAGCTCCTTAAGTACCCTAGGATGTATTTTATCCAGTCCAGGAGATTTACTAATATTAACCTTATTTAGTTCTTTCTGTACCATATCCTCGGTTAACCAAAGTGAACTTGAATCTTGTATACCTTTATTGCTACTATACTCTATGATATCTGTACTTGGATCTTCTATAGTGTATACAGAGGGGAAAAAAATATTCAAGACATTTGCTTTATCGCCATCCTCCGTAACTAACTTATCCCCATTAATTAATGGTGCCACATTCTCAGTCCTCATCTTCTTACTATTAATATACTTAAAAAAATGTTTAGGCTTAGTGATGCTTTGTTCAGCTATCCTAACTTCATTATTAATTTTAGCTAGTTTGATTGCTTTCTTACACTCCTTGTTACAGTTTTTATACTCCCTAAAGGCCCTTTCCGTTCCCTCTGCCTTAAAGGTTTTAAATGCCTTTTTCTTCCTTACCATTTGCCTCTTTACATCAGAATTCAGCCACATGGGCGCGGATTTATTTTTTTTACATTTATTTCCCAAGGGTATAAATTTAGATGTGAACTGGCTTAAAATCCCCTTGAACACAGTCCACTTCTGTTCAGTACCTTTACCTGATAATACATTATCCCAGTTGACATTCTGAAGAGCTGCTTTTAACCTGGGAAAATTTGCTTTCCTGAAATTAAATGTCTTTGTTAACCCAGCGCACTTTTCCTTTTGATAACAAAGTCCAAATGCCACTATTTCATGGTCACTATTCCCTAAGCCTCCAGTTACCTTTATATCTATAATGCGCTCCACAATGTTAGATATTACCAGATCCAACAGAGCTCCTTTATATACAAGCATTAAGCCCTGTATTGTTACCTCGCAAACCTAGTTACTATTATAGACTGTTATCTTGCATCCACTGATAATATTGTGAAACTATTTCAGTGTTGTTGTTTTTTTCTGTGCCTCTTTATCTGTTTTGGATACATTGTATGCATAATAACACATTTGGTGACATATTATACATAAAATATGAATGCATAAAAAGCTGGATATTTTAGAATGACCAAATGTAGGGATCTATTTAAACAGCCCTTGCTGTCACAAAAAATATTGGTGGTTGTTGTCCACTGCCATTAAAAATACTCATTCCTATTTTCCATATACATTACTGTATATTAATATCTGTCAGGTTGTCTTGACATCATCTTCAGCATGAAAGACTTGAGAAATGTACACTGGGATCATTTAAGAATTTTTAATGCAGCTTCCATATTTCAATTTGCTATCCAATTTGTAATGTGATATGTGTACCTCTGAATGCAAAAGGAAAGAGGAGTCTTACTAACAGTATTACATGTTTAGCACACCATGCAATGGTTCCTCCTGACCAACCGTTCAGCTCTTCTGACCGGTCGGCCAAGAGGAAGGACTGTTGTTTGCAGCAAAAGTAGCCACGTCAGACAGTTAGCAGTGACTGATTGAGTGGTGCATAGAGGACCACATGATCGGTTGTGATTTTCAGACACATCTGATGATCCATTCGTTCAATTTGGACGAACAAACACTTGGACATCGGTCACACCCGGCCGCAAAACACATCCAATAATTTCACCCGACCAACTGAAACACTGAAATGTTAGTCAGTTGGGCCAAATTATTGTATCGTATTTTTAGAAACATACCTTGAACTAACTCGTCTTTAATCTACATATATCATCACAATCAGAAAAATAAAATACTGGAAACAAATACCTCTAAAGAAATAGTATTTTGGTTCAACGAATTTTCAACCAACTTTATTATCTGTTTTTTGTGTACAATAAAGTCATTGTTTATCCTCCTTTAAACTCCTAATTTACTCATCATACTAATGGGATTAGAAACTAAGAAGGAGTGTGCAAGGAAGAGAAGAAAACATGCAGAACTACAAAAACATTTAGAAAGGCCACTGATAATATTTAATATCATACACTGTTACACATATTTATCAATTGGCAAATTTTTGGGTGAGGAGAAACATTTGGATAAATCAGTAAAAAAAATAACAGTCGTTTAGTTTCTTGAAATAACTAGAAATCCACTAATATGCTGTGTTTTTTTAATTCTTATGTTTCTAAACTCTTGATGTGCTGTTTTTTTTATTGATTAATACGGTTTCTTAATGTCACCCCAGTTTGTATTCAATCAGAGGATAAACAGAAAAAGATGCATGATTGATTTTTGTTGTAGAAAAACTTAAGCAAATATTGAACACCGAGTACAGAGATAAAAATTAAATTGCTCAATTTTTAAGACAAGACATTGAAATATATATATATATATATATATATATATATCAAATATTTCAGCACTCCACCAGTAGCGTAGTCTTGGTGCTAGTGTAAGGGGACTTGGCTGGATTGTCCCATACAAACAATTGTCCAATGACACTGCACTCAATGCTTATCAACAAAATCAACAAAAGTTCCCTCTTCAGGTGACAAAAATGGCTGTTACATCTTACATCAAATATAGGTGTATTTAAAGGTAATTACAGGAAGTGTCCTACCCATGATCCTTCCCACCTCACCTATTCTATCATGTCACAAACCTGAAACCAGCATAATATCTGTGTACCCCCTAGAGGACACTCATGAGAACAACAGACCCAAACTATATAAACAAATACAGGTCATAGTCCCTGTTTAGACCATTAGGGGCCAGAGATCCAAGTCTGTGAATCCACCACACCTCCCGCTGGTGGAGTTTCAGCTTGTAATCTCCCCCATAAATGGCACAGGGACTACTTCCAACACCATATATTCGAGGCTATCTGCATCATGCCCCTTCTCTATACAGTGCTTAGACACAGGAAGTTTCAGATCCCCCCAACCTAACACTAAATCTGTGTTGGGAGAATCTGGACTTGATCACTTGGGTGGTCTCACCAACATACAAAAGGCCGCATGGGCACCACAAAACATAAACAGCATATTGGCTGTCACAAGTATGATAACCTCTGAGTTGAAAAATGTCCACTGTTTTGGGATGAACAAATGCCTCTCCATTCTTCACATATTTGCATTGTTTGCACCCCAAGGATGGATACAGGCCCTTCTTACCCCCACCTAAAAATGACTGAGTTTCACTCTTCTGGGTTGTAAATACAGACCTGACCAGGCTGCTGCCAATGGTGCTTCCCCTGCGGTAAGAGATCAAGGGAGGACTTGTAAACTGTGGGACTTCAGAATATGAAGTCCGGAGTATATGCCAGTGTTTCCGCACCACCCCAGCAACCCAGACGGTACCTATACCATAGTTCATAACAAAGGGCAACCGGGGTTCTTTCCTAGATTTAATTACACTATCACGATTTCGGACCTTCTCAAGCGCACAATTCAAGACCTTTCGTGTCTAAATTTCTGAAACATCTCTTTAGTTTGTTCCTCTTTTCTCATCTCATTGCTCACGATGCTGTCCACCTGGGCAAATTGGCCCACTGGAAAGCATCGCCTTGTGTGCTTGGGATAAAAATGAAGGCCAATAACTGGTCCCTATCAGTAACCTTGGAGAAAAGTTCGGTACACAATCTGTTCCCTCCTTCTTGGTTAGAATCAAAACTATGCATGTATTTAATATTGGAGTGCAGACCATTTATACACTCCTGGATGCCATAAGAGATCCAACGCTGCCCAGCCATTGGAGGAAGATGTCGTCTATGTACCTCCACCAGGCTAAACACCCGGTGAAGGTAGGCAAGACATAGATAAATTCATCCTCCAGCCATGTCATGAAGGCGTTGGAATATCAGGGGGTGGCTTCGATCCCATGGCAGTACCACATAGTTGCCTATAATACCTACCAAGCATTTGGTGAAGAAAGTAATCTGTTCATCATAAAGGTCACTATCCCGTACCGTCCTCTGAAAAATACCATCATCATGTGGTATTGACGTATAAAGTGAGGACATGTCAAGAGTGGCCAGAATTATATGATCATCTTTAAATACATTAAGTTGTTGCAGTTTCTGCAGAAAGTCACCTGTATCCTTAATATATGATTTAACACCCTGCACCAAGGGCGCAAGAATCCTGTCCAGCATGGAAGCCATAGGGCTAAAGACCGAACTGATCCCTGCCACGATGGGTCTACCAGGAGACTGGACAGGATTTTTGAGCACCTTGGGCAGGGGGTAAAATACTGGAGTGATGGGGTAATACCTGCAAAAATAATTTTAAGCCTTCTGAGATAATCCTATCTCTGTACGCGGTGTTCAACACGCTTTCAATGCATTTACTAATGTCCCTTAAGGGATAAATTATTATTATCGAGCCCTCCTTGTCTGATTGCTTGACAGTAATAATGGAATTATCCTTATTGTAAGGCCCGTCTCTCACCCACCATCAAATTAGAATGATATGTATAATTAATTATCTGTGCAATGAGCTTTTTCTATATGAACATCTTGTTTAATAAATAAAGAAACCAAGCCTGTTTTGACACCTTACTCTGGGTGTTCCTATAACACCTATTAGCCAATAGCCACTATCTAATCATGCCCTTAACACCTGGCTGTGATATGCTAATTGGGATTTTCCAGGGTACATAATTGCCACAGATTCTTGTACAAGTCATTCTGAATTGAGAAAGCCAGTCGGATGACTAGCGAAACGTCTTCAAGAACTAAACTTCAAGTCCAGTTGATCTAATTGAATACAACAGATATACCATGACATGGATGAATGAGAACCTTCATAAGCATCTTGTTTACCTTTATTTATAAATGTCTCAAACCCAAATGAGTCAAAGGTGGTACAGAAGTACTTGTTTTACTCAGTTGTAAGTCATTCAAGGATAGTCCGATGGTATCTGCTCTCTGTACAGTCCCCACATCTTATTTCTGTGTTTTCAGCTGAATACGCCGAAATAAGGCATACAGCTCTATCTCCACCTGAAACGGATCCATCCCAGTCGTGGGACAGAACCCCAACCCTTTATTCAATACAGTTAGTTGTTCTTTGTTGAGTGGGATGTGAAACTTCCTGTGTCTAATCACTGTATAGAAAATGGACATGATGCAGATAGCCTCAAATATATGGTTTTGGAAGTAGTCCCTGTGCCATTTAATGGGGTAAATCGCAAGCTGAAATATATATATATATATATATATATATATATATATATATATATATATATATTTATATAATGGCCATAAATAAATCAACAACAACAGAGCATAACAATAGAGTCTACACTCTGTGTTTCTAGGGAATGCTGTCACACTCTATACTAGTGATAAAGTATGGTTAGTGAGAGTAAAAATGATAAAAGTCAGCATCAGCCATACATGCTATTACCCTTTCCTATGGGGTTTTCCAGAAATGTAAAGCTTTGTCAAATGATTGATCTGTTTAGAGTCAGCATTGTCTGTTATGGATTACAGCATTGCTTTCTAGCTTTTGGAACAGTAAATATATATGTATATCAATATGTAGATCCAGCTCAACTGTAGTAAAAAAATAAAACAAAAATGTATATGTATGAAATAGATGGGCATTTTAGGCAAATTAACAAAGTACCAAAATTGATATATTGTTTACATAAATAACATAATTGTCATATTCAGCACAAATCTCACAAGTTGTTTTTCCTTTTTCCTAGATAACGGCATTTGAGAAGTGAAACATGAAAGCCCCTATTCCTCATTTGATACTCTTATATGCTACAGTGACACAGAGTTTGAAAGTCGTAACTAAAAGGGGATCTGGTAAGTACATATACCGGTATTGCCCATTTTGAAAGATATTGTGTGTAAAAGTTTTAGTCACTAACATGGAGATGTTATACTTACTTCCACACTCCTCTTCTTGCCAAGTTATGGCAATGCAGTACTCACTTGGCATGGGTTACGGCATGGCAGGAACGAGGCAGGAAAGAAGTGTGGAGGTAACGGCACCTTTCAAATCACATTCGTTTTCACACTAAAATGCAGTGCAAAAACAAACATTGTTTTTTTTTGCATCGGGTGTCTGTGCAGTTAAGAGAAAAATGCGCAGGCTCTTGAAAAAAAGACTTAACCCTACAGTAACCCAATATTAAATGGGGTTATTATTTTATATATTTATATATTTTTTCCCCGAATCGGGGGGAAGCCCCGAATGTGCTTACTATTTTTATTTTGATTGACAGTCCAAGTAGGAGTAGAGGAATGCAATCATGTATTCTTCTAACTGGTGTATCTCAGGACAGAGAGGGAATCTTAAAAAAGTGAAGACACTCTGGGGGTTGTGGGGAATTATAGAACACATGGAAAGAAAGAAAGTTCATTTTCCCACTATAGATGCCCATTAAACTCACTCTTTTTGTTAGAACATGGATTCCTCTTAAATAAAAAATTTAATTTGTTAGACATGTTTTTATTTTTTCTATTTAGTCATGCTTTTACAGACTCTGACTTCTACGCGCGTGTGCAAGAGTCCGTCAGGACCTGTCAGACTATGCGCCGGGAGAGCGAGCGATCATTTAAGTTCGTTATCTTCTCTCCAGGCTCCTGAACAATTTATCTTAAGAACGGGAGGTAAGACACAGCTCTTTTACCTACCGTTCTTCAATTAATCTAAATGGCCCAACTTTATTTTTTGAGTGGAGGTACCCTTTTATACTCAATAGAGACAGGGTCCGGGTCTGACAGGAACCCGGATCCAATACGAAACTCCTTGGTTTCGAAATCCAAATGATCTGTCCGAAGTATGTATCAGAAAACTCCCCTTCTCAGGGGATTTTGATATATTTTCTAACTAATGAGTATTTTTCACAAAAAATAAAAAAGAACTAACATGTCTTAAGTAGAGATGGGATTCGGGTCCGTCTCTATAATTATTGAATGTTCGAGGATTATTAAAATAGCCTTGAACGTTCGATAAGCCTCAAAAATACAATCGGAAACTCAAAATTAGTTTCCAATCATATTATCGAGGATTATCAAACATTCAAGGCTATTTTGGAAAATAGCCTTGAACGTTCGATAATTATCGAAAATGGGCTCTGAAGTCCATAGTATGTTCCATAGTATGTTTTAGATCTTCGGGATTTTCCCGAAATCTGTAAATTCAAAAACGGTTTCAGCCATCTCTAGTCTTCAGATATAACAATAAAACATAAACCTTAATATTCACATGTTAAATAGATGCTATACATTTACATTTATAGTCCCAGCAAAAATACATTTTTAAAAACCTGAAAATATCATAGAAAAATGTATACTGTTCATCGCAGGGTGTGAGTCATCATTGAAAACATAGAAAATATATATACGTATGCATGCAATTTTACTTTAAAATGTATTTGTTATATGCAATGTATCATTTATTAATCTAGTAATAAATATTTGTAGTACATCTTTGATCTTTTGGTAGACAATAAATTGAATAAAGAATGATAGACTCCTCTACATCACCAAATTGTTTTACATTTTGTTACACATATTTGAAAAATATGTTTATTGAAGAAAAAGGTTTTATTTTTCTCAACTTTGTTATGTATCTCCATGTGTAATATAATACTGTTTACTTATTCTAAGCATTTCCTGATGAACTGAAATTCCTATAATGCTTTAAGAATGTACATGCATAAATTGATCATGAATGGGGTATGCTTCCTTTGTGTGATCAGTACCACGGAGGAGGACTTTATAAGGTAATGTAGTACATGCAAATGCAAGCTATAAGTATAGAAGGGCCAAGGAAGTGCCAGACGAATACAACTATTGGACAAGAACTGCTAGGAATCCATAATAAATGTTGAGTAGAGAATGACAGACAAGGCATAGCTTTTCTGTTACTTGTAATAGATGCAACAATATAGATATTATTTAAATATAGAGTGTTTTTATCTTGGCTGGAATCACCAAACATGTAGTGTGACAGTTTTGTGTCAATTTGTATATATTTTTTAAATTGAACCAAGGATTCATTACAATTGTGACTCCTACACAGGAAGTCCTTATCTCTGATTTGCAGTTGCAGAGCCTACTGTACTGTAAATAAATATTATTAAAATGAACCTCTAAAAACAACTCAAGCAAACTTTGATCTTGCCAAACTATCTTGCAAAGTATATTTATTTACCTACCATGCTTGGGCTACCAGTGCCTATTTCTTCTTTTTCTTTAATTACCAGTTTCTAAAAACCTATTAGTGTATAATGACAAATGATGTTATATGTAAGATGTGTAATGTTTGCAACAGATGTATGCTGAAGTATGGGATTATCATAGCAAATCTATTAAGGCTTTTGAGGAGATTTGAACTTTAAAGGATAAGTATGCCGTAAAACAATGTTAAAATTAATTGGAAGCTGCAGCTTTTAAAAAACTAATGGCTTTTTATTTTTTTTCTAGGGCCCTACAGACCCTACCTTTGCTGCTTTAAGTTTGCTGACATCTTGCACCTGTTTATGTGACCGTCTAGCTCCGCCCCTCCAAGATACCCTGGTTCCCAGAACTTCAGTAGTCACAAAAGGTAATTCTCCTGCTTCCCAGCAGACGTCAGTGTGTGCACGGGCATGTGCGTGTGTGACGTCATCTAATCGCACTCAAGCCCGGCATGGCGAGATTACGTGCACACGTTTGTGCATGCCCTGACCTCACCTGGGCAGCAACGTCATGTGCATGTACATAGCGAGCGCATGCTGGGAAGCAGGAGAATTACCTTTTGCGACTACTGAAGATCTGGGAACCAGGAAATCTCAGAGGGGCGGAGCTAGACGATCACATAAACAGATACAAGATGTCAGCAAATTTAAAGCAGCAAAGGTAGGCTCTGTAGGGCTCTAGAAAAAAATAAAAAGCCATTAGTTTTTTGAAAGCTGCAGCTTCCAACTAAACTTAACATTGTTTTACGGCATACTTATCCTTTAATATTATCTATCCATGTTCTGCCACAATCAGAAACCTAAATGGCATAAGTTATTTTAGTTCTCTTGAGACAGAGGGCATCTTTATAGCGGTTTATGGGCAATGTTCTATGGATGTAAACCAATGGTTACAGTTTACTTTTCAACACATCTTAGCCAGTGATATTGCATGCAAGCCTGGTCTGTTGAGACCAATGTGGCAGAGGACACTTAGCACTAGTGGGGGCATTTTCTAGAAAGTATGACTATGCCCTATATATACCATCTGTGCCTACTTTTACGAGTGGATCAATAGTACTTATCAACTTTATTACAGGGCACATCTTTCACACCAATATGAATATTTTATCTGTATTTCATGATTTGCCAATAATATGAGGGTTACCAAAAGCTGAAAATATTCCTCATAAACTACAGGGGAAATGGCCTTTGCTTGAAACTTGCAAGTAAACAATAAACAGGGTTTGTGTCTTTTCCTGCATCTCTAACATAGTTTAGTCTATTACCTGTAATTTAAAGTAAATTAATAAAGAATTAATAAAGTACTAAATTACAATTAAGTTCAGGTACTTGCTTTATAATCTGCATTAGATGCATGGTATTAACATGCATACACATATTTGTTTTCAAATCTCAGTGAACAGTAAAATAACAAGTGTTACTAAAGTCACTAATAGATTTTTTTTTTTACATTTGAATATTTACTGTTTAATGGAAGATTTGTCTAAATTGGATTTAGTGGTGATAACATATTTGTTTAGCCACCCTTAGCTAGTGCTTGCAAACATTTTTTTTTTTTGGAATTTGGCAGGATTTGCCTAATATCTGCAAGGTGACTGGACAGAAAATGATCAATCACAATGCTCACAAACTGCTGTCAGCATTTTGGTTGAAGGGAACTGGTAGAAGATTTATGCAGTCTCTTTATTTTACATACAGTGAGCTGATATGATTGTACTGTGCTTGACTGACATGTGTACGGGGCCTTTAGTCCACAAGTAGAATAAAAACCCTGAGAAAAATGCACCTAACCTCTGTTCTACTCTGTATCTGCTATGGAAAAAATTGTGAACCCCACCATTTCACTGCTGTGAGCAGCTATTATAGTCTTTCATTATCAACCTTTTAGGGCACTTAGCAATGCAGTAATTGCTGTTCCTGGGAGGCAAAGATAAGCATTCAGATATAATGAAAAAAATGTAATGGCGACTTAAGTTCTCTTTTGAAAAACCCTTTATTCACATAGAAGTTAAAGGGCAACACAACAATAAAAAAACAATTGACTGTGGCAGATAGTTCCAACAAAGCTAATAGAATCAGCTTGAGATGTACATTTTTTACATGTAAGTTACAGCTATAGTGAATGTATAGACTATAGTGAATGTATAGCATAAGTGGGAAGTAAATAAAGCTTAAAGGGGAAGTTCAGTGCAAATATATGTGCTTTTCAGAAAAAAGAGCAGTATTTTTCCATCTCAATGACCTTAATCTGCCAATTCAGCATTGTGTCTGTGTATAAATAAATTCAACCAAAATACTATCTTCTTGTTTTCAGGGCCCCAAATAGAGACCGTTATGCCCTTGCCCTTGACCCAGCGCCTGGGTTGATTTAGTTGCTCAGTAGAGATCTGAGCATGTTTGACCCATCCAACAGCCAATCAGTAGAAATTACTGTTAGGAACATTCCAAGGATGTGGTGCATCCTGGGAATAAGAAGGACCATTAGAACCTAAAATGTCAGCTCACTAATGTCAAAAGTAGGGATCAGGAAAGGTTATGAAATCAACTGATTTTTCAAAATGGGAGAGAATATGTAGAATAACTAAGAAGGCATTAAACAAATTAGCAATTAAAAAATATTGATAATTTCCACTGAACTGTCCCTTTAATACAGGGATGTCTGATGCTTTAATGCTCTTGTCACAAAAAATCAGAGCACTCATTTTACAATGGACGTTCTGAGAAAATAATACTCTTAAATGTATAAATGTATGTTCAAATACATTAAAGAAAAGCTTGTTTTAAAAAAAACTTTAACTTGTATAGGCATTTTTAACTTGGATATACATTTTTCTATAATTTTTACACTTATACTGGCCATACATTGTACTGTAAAATACTTGGCTGCTTGATGGTGCTGATGGTACTTTCACACCTAATCTCACACTGAGATTAGGAAGTACCAACCAAATCTCTATACCTTTCACCAACTATCTTGAAATCTGCCCAAGATATCGCAGCCATGGATGGGATCATCAGAAAATGTTCTAATCCCTTTTGCTCATTAAAATGCTCAACATCACCAAACTATCGAAAATAAGCCAATACACAGTCTGGTTGAATCAAGTAAGAAAAAAAATAACCTATGTATATTTAGCTTTAATAATGATAAATTTTCTTTGTCTATACTATACCAAAGCGCTCTTAGGGTCATAATAAAGTTGTGGATCAACAGTAGCAGATGGGGTTTGAGTGAGTGAGTAATATCGCTAGATTTATTACAACCCTTAACTACAGGCTATTTAATGAAACAGAAGGGTATACAGCAGTGCAAATTTCACCCAGTTGACTACTAAATGTAGCAATGCATTTTTACACAGTTGAACAGACTATTTAACACATTAGTTACACACTGTGGAATAAGAGAAATTATGTTAAGATTTTTTTAAAAAAATTAATATTGCAGGCCCATTTACCCAGAGCCACTATTACTCTGGGTAAATGCTCCTTTCGCTATTCAATATCGCGTTTGCGAATCTGGGTAAATATCGGTATGGGATTTACCCACCAGCCATTTGCTGGAGTTAAAATCCAGCGCTAAAACTAGCGCAAACACGATATTGAATCACGAGTGTCAGATGCAAGGGAGATTTTTGGGTAACCCGCACATCCGACGCTAATATGGATTTAAAGTAGGTGAGAGGCACCAAAAATGTGACTGGTTTGCACCACAAATCAGGAAAAATTTATTGCATGGTACATTATTTGCTCGTTGTGCAGACAATGACTCAAGCAGCTGACTTATACAAGACAAGAATTAGGAATATTAGAAACTTATTTTAAATGCAGATTTGCATTTTGAGAGACATTCAAATTGGGTGTATTTTGGGACCATCCCCCAAAAACCACAGTATTAGTGATATTTTGAAACCTAGATTGACAATATTTAGTTAAGCCATTGCTTAAAAAAACCCAGTCAGGGACCCAGAGTTGGCAGTATGTAACGAGGCAATCATTAAACACCCATAAGAGTAGGGCTAGGAAGCAGCTGCTAATATGAGCTTTTTACTCTCTATAGAAATGTTCTATCCAATAATCAGATTGAATCCACTTTCATTGTGATTGAATCTGGAACATTAGGATTTTAGAGTGGTACTTCACAGAAAACTTTTTAAAACAAAAAACTAGTAAATTGCCAGTTACTTGCCCCTAACAATAATCGATATACTGTATTTTTGCATTTTATGACCTGCATTAATAATCCAAATATTTAAGAACAATTGTAATAAACTGGAAATATCAGTTGGGTGGGCATGCCCTTTAAGAAAGCTTATACAAAGAAAAAATTATCATATTAGCAGTTCTGGGTTAATGGCTGGGAGTGTTTAGTAATGTCCTCGGTAAACTGACACTGGCGATGCCTGGGTGACAACTTTTGATTTTGTTTTCTTTGCTTTGCTTTCATGAAATCTGCAAACCAGTAACAGTTTTCAGTAAAAACAAAAAAAGAAAACCTTTGTCTCTAGATTTCAATTAATTTTTTCACCAGAAACATTTTTTTCACTCAATTGCTATATTAGGTTTTAAATTAATGCTGCTTATTTCTATATATATTATGATACGAAATAACATTTAACTTCTGTTTGCTTCTGCTCTGTTTCCATAGTAATTGGAATAACTACTTTTCTCATAGTTTTGTTTCCATGGTTATATGCGTTTATATCGAAAGTCTAAAATGCCCTCAAATGTTCAGTGCTGTTCTTTCTGACAATATCTACAGCATTCAATAGATGACCCAGAACTGTGGTAAAAACCTCCATCTTTGTTATATGAATTCCTCTGTCATATGATCTTGTTTCTATATTGGAATAGCAAAATATTGTTTGCATGGAAAACATTTTTATGGAAGCCAGGAATGTATATGCAGGATAACATGAATGTGTTCAGCATAAATAACCACACTGAGATGATTTTCTTGTTCAGACAAAAATAAAAAAAGGATGGTGGATCCACTGACATTTTAGCAGGTGTGAACTATAAATGGAGCACAGAAGAAGAAAAGGGCCTGAGAGTGAATTTTAGAAAATATTAGTCCAGTCTTAAAGAGGAATGAGAAAACAGTGGGAAAGAAAGGACATACCTTAGAACACAGTTCACATATATTACATATCATTATTATAGTTTGTATACAACAGAGGATACATAGTAATATGTAATGAAAAGCAAAATAATAATTATGCATGTGCATGTTGTATAAGGTATCGTGTATCTAGTCGGGACCTGTTAGAGGAAGCAGCAGAGGTGTGTGGTTACGGGTAAGTTTCACCGTCTGTCTGACGTCTCCTGTTAGATTAATTGAAGGACGGGAGGTAAGACTTAGATCTTCATCCCCTATTCTTCAATTACTGTGAAAAGAGATATGTTTACTTTTTCAGTGGACATGCCCTTTAAGAAGGTATTTGCAGTACATACAGCAAATTTTGGAAGTGCAGTTAAGTTTAAGACAAGGGGCTCTTAAATGTGAATTAAATTTAGTTTTGAAACACATAAAAGGATAAAACAGAATCAAAATATAATATGAGGCACAACTGAAGATGTCCTTAAAAGGGGAACTGTGGTCCAAAAATGACTAGGTAGATTGATAGGAATTGCACTCCTGAGAATTGTTGCAATTTATTTTCATTGTTTATTTTGCATAGTTTTGAAGATATTTACATTTTTGCGTGTGATATGGCAGCAGCATCATCAGGTTCCCTGCACTTCCTGCTTCCTTCTCTGAAACCCTGTCAGTGGATGACAATCAATCTGCCCTGTGTCTCCTCCTCCCCTTTCAGCCCCCCCTCTTGCAACCCCCCTGGTCCCTCCCACTTATGGACCCCATGGCCCCTTCCCTTACAGCCCCATGTGGTCGCTCGGGTGCATTAGCCCCACCCACTCACGAGAGCCTTAGCTCCGCCCACTCACGGGTGCCGTGGGACACTCAAACCCATCCCTATAGTAAACTGTGTGAAAACAGCCTTTTCAGGCAGAGTGACAGCTCTGCCTGAAAAGGCTGTTTTCACATAGTGGGAGAGTAGGGCTGTAGATTCCCTAGTAGAGTAGGTTGGACTAGATGGACGTATGTCTTTATTCAACCTCAATTACTATGTTACTATCAGAGCTATGTATCAATGTCCGCAAAGTGTGAGCAATGTACATGTGATTTCTATATGTAGTGTATTGTACGTAGTGTATATGTAGTGTTACTGTATTGTGCTTTGCGTGGTATTTTGCACATTAATGCTGTTAACAGGATTTTCTCTGGTAAATAATACATCGGTTTACATTAGTTATTGGATAAATGTGTGTTGGGGTTAGAGCACACTAGCACATTTTTTGCAAGTCTGCGCATGCCAATGCACATGTGATTTGAAGTATAATGTAAATCGGCGGAAGAAATAAAATTGTGATTCCAGATACGTTGCGTTTTGCGCATTTCCACTCTTGTAACTCACGTGATCACTATTTTTTGCACAGTCGCATGCGTCACCATAATGGAAAATTGGTAAATTGCATACTTGTGTGTGCGATTCTGGTATATTGTATTGTGGCCTTGCCCTTATTAGAGTGTTATATCTATCAGCTATCTACTACATAATGACACGGTGTATTGTTATAACTATAACAGTATTATATCTAGATGTTTAATCAACCATCGACTACATAATGGACACGGTGATTGTTATAACTAACGGTGTTATATCTACCATCTACTACATAATGACACGTTGTATGTTATAACTATAAGGTTATATCTACCTCTACTACATAATGACACTGTGTATTGTATAACTATAAACGGTGTTATCTACCATCTACTACATCGGTGTATTGTTATACTATAGCAGTGTTATATCTACATTACTACATAGACACGGTGTATTGTTATAACTATAACGGTTATTCTACCATCTACACATAATGACTTGTATTGTTATAACTATAACAGTGTTATATCTACCATCTACTACATAATGACACTGTGATTGTTATAACTATAACGTGTTTTCTACCATCTACACATAATGACACGTGTATTGTTTAATAACTATAACGGTGTATATCTACTCATCTACTACATAATACACGTGTATTGTTTAACTATAACGTGTTATATCTATCTACTCTACTACATAATGAACGGTGTATTGTTATAACTATAACGGTGTTATATCACCATCTACTACATAATGACACGGTGTATTGTTTATAACTATACGTGTATATCTACCATCTTACATAATGACACGGTGTATGTTATACTAAAACGGTGTTATATCTACCTTCTACTACATAATGACACTGTGTATTGTTTATACTATAACGTGTTATATCTACCATCTACTACATATGTACACGTGTATTGTTATAACTATAACGGTGTTATATCTACCTCTACATACATAATGACACTGGTTATTGTTATAACTATAACGGTTTTATATCTACCTCTACTACATAATACACGTGTATTGTTATAACTATACGGTGTTATATCTACCTCTACTACATAATGACACGGTGTATTGTTTAACTATACAGTGTTATATCTACTCATCTACTACATAATGACACGGTGTATTGTTATAACTATAGCGGTGTTATATCTATCCTCTACTACTATAATACACGGTGTATTGTTATAACTATAACGTGTTATATCTACCTCTACTACATAATGCCACGGTGTATTGTTATATAAACGGTTGTTCTATCACCATCTACTACATAATGACACGTGTATTGTTATAACTATACGGTGTTATATCTACCATCTACTACATAATGACACGGTGTATGTTTAACTATAGACGGTTTATATCTAACCCATCTACTACTATGACA